>CM067339.1:125282657-125882657 GCA_034376525.1 Nicotiana benthamiana
TTACAAAGAACTCTCAGGGTCCCATGACTTGATATTGTGATAGTCAAGAGGCTATTACATATACAAAAGATGTATCACAGCAAGATCAAACACATTGACATCAAGTATAACTTTGTAAGAGACATAATAGCAAGTGGATAGATAAATTTACAATACATTCCTACGCGAAGCATGATAGCTTATTATTTTACAAAGGCGATATCTAGAGACCTGTTTGAGAAACTTGTTATGGCTCTAGGTTTGCGAATGATATGAACATACTTATGTATTGTAAAATGACTTAAGTAACATAATATGCTCATCAATATTTTACTCTTAAATTATGTTTATATCTCGTATGTATGTGATGAATGTTTTGTTGATAAAGTGTGTCAAACAAGTCGCGAGATTGGCTCTGTGAGATGAGCAATCGCCTCTTACGTTAAGAATCGTGAAGAGATGAGACCTAATATAACCTTGGATAATGTGAGGTTATATTTACTTGTAGAGGTCGTTCCTAATAGCTTATGAACTTCACTATTCGATTATGACTTGTTTTGTAAGCCATATACGAGTTTCTCTAAGAATATAGTTTGAGGATTATTAAAGTGGAAAACTTGGGTTAAACACTTGAAGGTGTCTAGACCAAGACATGTACGGCGTTGGATGATTAAAATAATAAGACGCACGCGCCAATATAAGGTGAGAACACCGTAACATGTGTTTCATACCACGTGTGCTATTGACCAATGTGATAATGAATCCATGCTTCTTCATTGTGTGAGATCCCAAAGAAGTTACATTAACTTTTATTGGGATATCCTTTGACCTTTTACTGTTTCTTGAAGTGCCAATCAATATTGCTACTTAAGCATGTTATTAATAGCCAAGAGTGATTCGACAATACAGTGCATGTCTAGGAAAGGAGTTGATTTGGAATGGAAAGATTCGAGTAGAAAGAGAAGACAACTAAAAAAAATTAGTAATTTAACTTGTATTCATACATCGACCATTACACTTACCATGAGGGTATTGGGGGTAATTGTGGATACAATGTTATATGAGAACTCGAGTTTCCCTCTTTTGAGGATGAGGGATCGAATAAGTAGCTACTGCAATAGCGAATGATGTCTGGGGTATTATGAGTAATAATATCCTCATGCTAGTAGTAAAACTTTACATATGTGATTGGATTTCTACATAAAGCTGTAGTACAACCTTTAATTGGTTTTGGAATTTTACAGCTCTTTGTGCTCACAGGTCGCACCAACTATTTGCCAGTATAAAAAGTGTGTCAAAGACATCGGTCTAGTCCGCTATGAGCGAAGTGGAAATATTGGATTACGGGTCATGGGTCATTCAATGTGGGTTGACACGACCCGGTTAGGACAGATAAAGGAGAGGAGTTAATGGAAGTTACCACTAGACCACAAACTGAACGTGCAACAAAAAGGAGTGGGAATTTCTTCTCAACTGCTATTTTCTCTACCTATTTTATGCGAAGTAGACAATATAGAAAAAAAGACCGTAAGAATTTTCTTTAACTCTTTTCTTCTCGCAACAAAAAGCACACGCAAGTAAGAGCATCTAATTAGTGAAAGATTAACTTTGTTTCCTAGTGGTTCAAAGTTCCATTTGGGACAATTATTTCGGTGGTGAGTTCAACGACTTCCACTGCATCAATAAAGTACACAAATCATTCTTCTCTCCCCTCAATTTAATCTAACACATACCATGATAACAAAGTACATGAAATTTCATAAGCCATTCCTTAGGAACTTCTTCTGTAAAGTTTCAATCAAATAGATACAAACGCCTTAAGTCCCTCGGCTTAATCATTTCTTCAAAACTAATAACGGGCTCATCAACAGAGATACCTTTCCTCATGATAGCATCCCTTTATAGCCATTCAAGTTTCATCTCAGCTACAAATTGTTTATTCCCAGAGATGTTTAATGTTTAGTTACACAAGCATTGGGTCAGTTACATACCTTTGGGCTTATTCAATAAAAGTAATAAACGTTGTTATCCAGGTATTAGTTATTGCCGAACAGCTTGGAGATATATTATAACCGAAAGAATGTGTACTGATAACAAAAGAAAAATGGGAAATAAGTGGAAAATGTCAGAAAATAGGAGAAAAAAGATAAATGGCAGCCCTAATCTAAGAGGTGCCAAATCAACTTTCTCATTTCCTCTTTATATATATACCTAATTGATTACTTTACATGAAATACATTTGACCGTTCATTGTTACGGTTTCTAAAAAGAATATTTTTATGATATTTCCTAACTAAGATACTAGCACATATGCGAGGATTTCATACCAAGTTGCCAATTCTAATGAACCTGACTAGTATTAGACTTCCTTATGATATTTATGGAGATGGGATAAAGGTATATGAAACACAAGAGTATATCTTTATCCTAGTAATTTATTGTTTACTTCTTCGGCACTTGGCAGCTTTAGTTATAACTAAACAAAGGAAATAAGCCCGTGGTAGTGAAGTAAGCACCAAACGGCATATGTTTCATCCTTGTGTCCAACCACTCATTTTAGATAATTACACAGCAAAATCTTTGTTTACACAATAATGTGAGCATTATATTAACTTTATGCAGTGAAAGTTTTCACTTTATTAGTGGTATTTTATATCGCCAAGAAGGGACAAGGTCTATTACTCTTGTGGTATATTGTTGTTTATTTTTCATAGCCAGAAGAAGAGTAGGATCAGCCCAGAAAACCTACTCACAATACAAACTAAACCTCAAACATTGGCGCCATAGGTAATGATAAATCCAAGTATGATAATTAAGCAAATGGGAAATAGGATATCAGCCACAACAGGATAGTCTTCACTTATCAAATTCAAGGGAAGACTTGAAGGACATGGTGGCTTACTATCTATAGCTTATGTATTTTTGTTAAGCACTGTTGTTTTTATTTTTATAATCTAAACAGCACTTGACCGTCCATAAGCACAGTTTCCACAAAATTAAATTTTTAATCAAACAAAAATTTTAAAAACAAAAGAACAGCCATGAAAGAATTAACTGTTTAAGCAATAGGAAAGAGGCCTCAGAATTGCAGAAAATAACAGCAAGGCCTTATGGGCCATTCAGTCCCGAAAGATGGTGTTTTTAAATATACATCTCATCATAGGCCAATTTAAATAAAAGCAAATACACATTATTAGAATATATTTCTCATGGCCAATCCCAAGAGATAATAGCAGGGACTCTTCGGATTAAATAATCAACAAAAAGGGCTTGCTTTTCTGATGATTTTACACATATGGGTCATACAAGGGTAGCAATAAAACTCGCCCCATTTAAAAATGAACCATCACTACACCAAAAAATTATACAAGAGAATTGTGAGATGAAATTAGTAGACAAATAACATTATAAAAAAGGAACCCCTCAGTGGATTCATCTCAGCGGTTGTCTGGCCGCCGCTGATTTAACTCAGCATTCCCTTTTTTGCGTTATCACTCAAGGCTCCGCTATTTCAATATTTTTAGCGTAGCCTTTATATAAACGTGTGCAGAAAGAAATAAACGATGGGAGTATTGAGGACTACGGTAGTTAATGGTTAGTCTGGGCCAAAAAGAAAGGATTTTTGATTAGGGCAAAACCCTAGAACGATGTAGAGACGAGGAAGACCGAGGTTTATATAGAGTTTTGTTTCTCCTGATACAATGGGCCAAATTTCTGGACAATGAGATTTGGGCTGCTGTGGTAGATTGCAGGGATATTTGTCCAAATAGGATCATTAATAAGGCTCCTGTTTAAATTTTGTCCATATTTTGAAATTTTATGCAAAAATAACGCTAAACATCTAGAATAATGAAAATTTGCACTTCGCAAGTTATATCGAATGTGTCATACTTTAGTACAACCATCATTATATATATATATATATTCTTACTAAATTATTTATAAGTTTGACGAATTGACATATCTTATCTTATTAAAGAGTTATGCCGGTAGGTTATATTTTTAGTACAGTCTTCATTATATTTATCTTGTTAAACTATACACATATCTTGTTGGATTGGTAAGACTTGAGTGTTTGAACTAATAAAATTTATATATGTTATTCAATTGTTTATAGCTCCAATTAAAATTTTTCTCTTCGAGCTATAATTCATGAAATATAGAACTTAGATTGATATAGAAAGAGCAAGTCTTGATTTCAATTTTTAAAATTTCATTTTTGCAATTGAATGCTTGATTTCTTGATACAAATATACAACAATAACAAAGAAATAGAAAAATATGAGAAGATGAAGTGAGATCGAGGTAAAAGAGTATGCCCAACTAATTTCTTTAATTGAAGACACAACTAATGAATTGAGAAAAATTATATATATATTTTATAACTAAATATATTTAGGTTAGTAAATATCAAAATATGAATATTTTTCGTAGTAAGCTTTCAAATAGGGTACAAGAATGAAAAAAAATCCGATTTTTAACTTATTTGACTTGAGTTTGGTCTGTAATCCGAAAACCACCAAATTGCAATTTAAGGCTGCCCATGGGCCTTATCCCACCCAAAACAATAAGTGTCTTTTTTTCTGTGCTCGCTCAGTGAAAAGCAACTCCCCTTTCCTCATCCCCTTACCTCAAACAATTCTCCTCTCTTCCTCCCCGTAGCCATGGACTCTCTCACTCTCTCTACTTCCCTCCCTCCTCACTCTTCTTCCCTCAATCTCCGACATGGAAGCTCTATTCCTAAGCTCCCGCCCACTTTTTGCCCTCACCCATCTCGGAAAAACCCCTTATCATCTCTCAAATCCTCTCTTACTTCTTCTCACCAACAACCCGCTTCAAAAACCCCCCTCTCAGATTCCCTAATTCTAAACCCCAATTTTGAAACCGGTGAGGATGATAAGTTGTCGCTGTTACTTGCGTCGTCCCCACAAACGCCGGATACGGCCATGCGCGGCGCTGAAGCCGACGCAATGGGGCTTTTGTTTAGGGAGAGGATTGTTTTCTTGGGTAGTCAAATTGATGACTTTATTGCTGATGCTATTATTAGCCAGCTTTTGTTGTTGGATGCTATGGATTCCTCTAAAGATATTAGGCTCTTTATTAATTCCCCTGGTGGTTCCCTCAGGTATCCCTTTACTTATCAGTATTTTCCACATAATATGTTATTTTTAATTCTTAACATAGCTATTGTTTCTTTGTTTGAATTTCTTTCTTGAACATTGTTTGCTACCTACGAAGAAAAGAAAAATTGGTAGCTAAAGATTAGATTTTTAATGTTAGAATTTATGTTTTAAAATTGAAAATCCTACTTTTAGTTGGATTTTGATCCCTTTGTCCTATAAGACGATGTATTCTTCTTTTTACTATTTTAATTATTATCATGGCTAATGTTTCTTTATTTAGATTTGCTTTTTGAACATTATTTGTTACAATGAAAAAGGAAAATTGATTGGCTAAAGATAGGAATTTTGATGTTACAATTTGGGTAAGAAAGTAAAGATCCTAGCTTTAGTTGGATTGTGACATCTTTGTTCTATTAGACGATATATTGAGTATTGGAATAAAAGGAGTCCAATGGATGATCGGTATTGTCGAGCCCAACTACTTCGAGACTGAGGTGTAGATTTGTACTAGTAGTCAATGTCATTTCTTAGATTGTGAATTTTGAATTGCAAAAGAGGTGATATACACTCAAAGGAATGCACTCATGGACCTAAAGCTGTTGACTCGAGGACATTGATCCGAAAAAAGTACACTGGGTTTTGTTGAATCTAAGGCAGTCGTAACAACAGTTCATGGTTGAACTTTCTTTTTACAGCATCATCTACATAACTTGGCTGGTGGTACCAGTGAATCAACAGTTTCAGAGTAGTTAAAACAAATAACTTTTTCCAGCTTCTGGTGTCTCGGAAAAAAAGAGGGGTATATGACAGGAATGAGCTTGATGTATACTGTCACAACGCTTTTCTAGCTTGTGGGGGAAAGGATCAGAAATCATTTACTGTTTCTGCTTCATGTCAACTCTATTACATCTTAAAGCCGTCCTATCTGGAGCTGGGATTAGATTAAGAGTTGAAAATTAGATTAAGAATTGAAGAGAAGCAAAACTTCATGTTATCTTGTTTAACTTAGTCTGGAGACTTTAAAATGTGTTGAGGACTTTATCAAAATAAAATTATCTGAAGGAGTTTATTTGGTGAATAGGAGTGGACCGAGTGGTTCATACCAGACTTATACGGGATGATAATGGGTGTTGCCAAGGATGAAAGAAATATGCAGGGATCACACTTAAATTGGGAGAGCTGATGTACTGCATAAATCTCAGTTCGATGTGATAATGCATTTTTTCTAACCTCGAGGTTGAGATGTTTCCAGCCTTTATAATATTAGAATCAGTTCGGATATAGGTTTTCCATCTTCAAGTGTATGAGAATCACATCAGGAAGAGAAAAAAAGAAATGATTCCAGAATTTGAACGACAATTATTATGCCTCAATATTCAAACTAGTTGAGGTCCGCTATATGAATCCTCCGTATCCATTTCACTCTATTTACGCCCGTTTTATTTCAACTCAATTAATTTGTCTTTGAAGTTAAAGGTATTCTCTAAAACTAGATGTTCTTGAATCTCACAGTTATCCGTCTCCAACAAATCTCTACACAAACTAAAATTGAACCCTAGCAACATTCAGGCGTAACATAAGTGTACAAATACGATGAAGCCTTAATCTCAACTACCTGATATTATTTTGGAGCCAACAAAATTATTTATTTGCCGAGTTGGATGACTAGATACCATGGGTTATAATTCACAAGATGCTTGAGTTCATTGAAAGAGCACTAAGGGGGTGTGCTGGTGCGATGTCTATATGTTGCTCTAGAGAGCCTGCCCTTGATTAAGGGAGAAAAGATAATAGCCTTTTTTATTTTAACAAGCAGCGGATTAATAGAGAAATTAATTATAGTGTCTATATGATCTACTCTTTGGTGTCTAGAGAAATTTTCGTTAGGACTATTGAGCTGAGTGTGCATTATTACTCCTTTTCATTTGCATATGTTTTTTCAGTTGTTAGAGAGATCTGTTGTATCCAATGGGCAGTTTACACTCTTTCCCTACTTTTTTACTTTGATTTTGTCAAAAACCAATGATGTAGTGGCCTCTAGGGCTTAGTTCAAGTGGCAAAAGTTGAGGGATGTGTGACTTAGGTCACATGTCGAGCTCTGCACCATGCAAACTGAGCCTGGTATTTAAGTGGAGAAGGGTGGAGGGATGGGCCATTATCCCGGAGTTTCAAGG
The DNA here is from genome assembly GCA_034376525.1 of Nicotiana benthamiana. Lineage (NCBI taxonomy): Eukaryota > Viridiplantae > Streptophyta > Magnoliopsida > Solanales > Solanaceae > Nicotiana > Nicotiana benthamiana. The sequence goes on from CM067339.1 coordinate 125,289,934, forward strand.
GCTGTGGTTGTCCTAAGGGTTGGCCCCAGACTGAGTTTCCGTTGCGGTTATCCCGGAGTTTCCGCTGTCACATCTTTAGCTTAGCTTGTTTCCACGCGTTCATGGTGTTTTCTTTGTGAAAGATGTTGAATCTTCTGTAGAAATATTTTCACCTTTTCTCTCTTCTGATGTGCCTATGTTTGTTTACCAGCGCAACAATGGCCATATTTGACGTTGTGAAGTTGGTGAGGGCCAATGTATCCACAGTTGCACTTGGCATTGCAGCTTCCACAGCTTCAATAATCCTTGGTGGCGGTACCAAAGGAAAGCGCTTTGCAATGCCTAATGCTCGAATTATGATACATCAACCACTTGGAGGGGCAAGCGGTCAAGCAATAGATGTGGAAATTCAAGCCCGAGAAATAATGCATAATAAGGACAATGTCACCAAAATCATTTCCAATTGCACTGGACGATCATATGAACAAGTTCAGAAAGATATTGATAGAGATCGTTACATGTCTCCTATTGAAGCTGTAGAATATGGGCTAATTGATGGTGTTATTGATAGAGATAGCATTATTCCACTTGAACCAGTTCCTGAAAGGGTTAAGTCTACATTGAATTATCAGGAAATCAGCAAAGATCCTAAGAAATTTTTGAACCCAGAAATCCCTGATGATGAAATATATTAACTGCTGCAACAGGTACCTCCCCTATTTTCTGTCTATGTTCCATCTTCTTGATAGCTTATGAGTGGAGTCGCTGAATTTGATCATAGCTACCTTGCAGTCAACTCCTAAGAGCTGATTGTCATTATATTTGAGTTAGGCTGCATCAATGAAATGATTGGATTGAGTACGGCTCTTATTAGGATTCTTTGTGTTTACCTTTTTTTTTAAAGTTATAAGGAGTACTTATATTTACTTATACAGGTAACTAGCTTTAACAATTTGCTTGATGGGCACCGTCTGTTCCTCGCAGTAAAATGCACTATAGGATAGAGTGTGTTTGAGGTATTTTCTGGTGATATGTAGCAGATTGATTAAGAAACCACAGTTTGGCAAGATTTAGAAGTTTAAATAGGCCGAAAACATAAAAAAGGTAGCTTATGGGGGAAGAGTTCTGTATGTTGCTCATCATTATAATAAGAAGCTTATAAATGGGGTGCATATTAGAATTAGAAAATAAAACGTGAGGAGAAAAGAAGAAGAAAAAGAGCTAATACTGCAAACTCTGTGCAGTGATGATCTACTCTATTGTATTTTTCCAAGGAATAGTAGACTAAGAAAAATCTGAAAAAGGAATACTTTACTATCGCCAAAATAAGGTAATTATTAGAAAAAAGTAATTATTCCATTACCATTTACCAAGTATTAGATTTGAACTAGATGGTAAAGAAATATCAACATGTAAAGTTTGTGATGAAAATCAACCAGCTGGTGTTTTCCTGTTGACTTGGGAAAGTGGATTAAATATATACTGAAGGAAGGAAAGAAAATTGGTACTTTTATGCATCTTAACTGATGGTGATACTTGTAAATGGCGAGCTACTCTTCCTGATTAAAAAAAAGTTGGACAGCCTACTATTTGTATATGCAGCCAGCTAGGCTGATCTTTTGCTTGTTCTTTTTCAATCTAAGAATGACTAAAAGAAAAAATTCTATGCCTTTTGCAAGATACTCAGTTACATTGCGAAAAATTGTACAATGTGTTTCTTCAAGTTCATCAGCTAGGGGTTGATTAGACTTGTAATGCAGATTTTATGTGTTATATGTGTATTAGATGGATACTTTAATGGATACTGTTTGTTTCTGAAAAAGTCCTATGGAGATGTAAAAAAACATTCATTGCCTCTATAAATTGTTTTTAAACAGGATCTAATGCCTCTGTAAATTAGCAGATGTTTTAATTGAATCTGATGTTGAAGGTAGAAAATATTCTTGGACTCATGCAAGGATCAAGAAGATGCTGTTGTGCAGTATGCCTTGAATTTTTTTATTTTAGAAGCAACTGTGACTGGGAGAATGGGGAAAACCAAACAATAGAAAAGGAAGTAGAAAAAGTCAAAAAAGGGAGAAAAATATTAAAGAAGGGTTGATGTTTATGTTCGTCTTATCCCCCCCCCCCCCCCCCCCCCACACACATACACACAGAAAAGAAAAAAAAAACACACACACCAAAACAAAAAGGAAAAAAAGGTTACTTACCATATCCTTCAAAAATGACAGATGTTCAATCCCTTGGTCCAACCCCTGACCATGATGAAGCAAACATAATGTTTCTTTTTTTGATCTAGAGATCTCAAAATTTTCTTCCATTAAAAGTGAATTGAAATCATGTTGATTCTAATTTCAGCAGAGACTCCATTTGATCTCATTAACATTGTAAGCCATTTGACTGGCCGTTAGAGCTGTTGTTTGATCTGAGTGAGATTGACCATTTAATCCCCCAATTTCTTTTTGGAATTAAACTTCGTTTTAAATGGTTTTATGTGAATTGCTATCTAATGATGGGATTTTTGACTTTCTAGAAAGAAAAGATGAATGGATTTGGAAGTAAAAGGGGCTACTCTGTTATATGGGATTGGTTCTGGAAAGAGGTAGACTGACCATCGCTGCATGCAACATTCAGTTATGACATAGCAAATTGGCTATTGTCCCTAAGCAGTGGACCTACAGAACTTTAACCTCTATTATGTGTGGTTGATTGTGTACTTTTGGGTTGATGTAGGGACATGTAGTTGCACGGGGGAACATGGATGTACTTATTCTGATATAGCGAAAACTAATTTCCTGAGGTCCTTTAAGTAATGTATATGGGTCAACAGGATTCATTTCGTTAAGTTTTTGAAGTAACTCAAGAATCCTAGCTAAAGGAAGCATCGAGAAATTCAGCGTGATGCAACTTGAAGCATCTTATACCCATCTTTTCATAGTTAGATGTTCGTTACTCTTAATATGTAGTGCTCCTTATTTGCCTGGTGACACATTGTGGCTAACACCAAAAAGAGGGGGAAAATTTATCCCCAGAAAAATAAGGAGGGAAGTTTGATCTTTTTGATGACCTTGAAATTTTATTGCCCCCTTTTCAGTAAAGGTAAATGGATTATATGTTGCGAAGATTTGCATCTGGTTCCAGGATAGCAACAACCTAATATGGGGTGATCAAAGAGGCAGGCAGTACTGATAAGCTCGGATAAAATTAGGAATGAAATTATTCGGGAGAAGGTGGGGGTGGCCCCGGTGGACGAGAAGATGCGCGAAGCGCGGCTGAGGTGGTTCGGGCATGTGCGGAGGAGAAGTCCCGATGCACCGGTGAGGAGCTGCGAACGGCTGGTGATTGCTGGCGGTCGGCGCGGCAGAGGGAGGCCCAAGAAGTATTGGGGAGACTTGATTAGGCAAGATATGGCTAGAATGCAGGTTTCAGAGGACATGACCCTTGACAGGAAAGCCTGGAGGTCTAGTATCAGGGTTGTAGGATAAGGGCACCTAGAGTTTCTCGTCCGCTCCTCCCGGGGTTGGGGGTGGGGTAGCAGGGTTATTCATAGATGATATGTGTTTACCGTACGATACCATTACTTGTTATTGTATTTTGGTATTTTGTTTCCTTTGTTCAGATTATTTCTAACGCTATTTATGCTGGAATTTCTATTGCACTAATGATATACTGTTTCTGTTTTGTTTTGTTTCTGTTTGTTTTACTACTGTTTTTCACCTAACCCTATGAGCCGAGGGTCGATTGGAAATAGCCTCCCTGCCCTGTCGGGTAGGGGTAAGGCTCGTCTACATATTACCCTCCCCAGACCCCACCTGGTGGGAATACACTGGGTAGTTGTTGTTGTTGTTGTTGCTCTTGTTCTGATCAATTATTAAAGTGGTCTGCAATACTAAGAATATGAAAATTGAGAATTTTGAAGTAATGATGATTTGATGTGTTGGTTAGACGCAGAAATGGAGTTGCATCTGAATTGTGATATGACACATGGATACATTGGCAAGGGAACATAATTAATTTCACAATTTTACCTATCAAAACAAAGATGTACGCGTATTATGCGGTTGTGTGATCAAAATGATACCTGCATTGGCGATCTCCTTATTTTCTTCCCCTTTCTTAATTTTTTTTGGGAATTAGCAATCTGCTTGTTTGCTGAAATGATTTTTTGGAGTTATTACGTTTTAACTAATGCATGTGTTTTAACAGGGATGGTGGCTCTTAGCTAAGAGGGCATACCTGAACATGCAGCATTATTCTCATCATCCTGGATATTCTTTGTTGTATAACTTGCTAGCAGTGACAGTGCGAGCATTCCAATAACTTTGGATTTGCACCTATGGCTGGAATGAATTGCACTGAGTTTGATATTAAAGCCATGCTTGGCATTTGTTATACCCTTCAATTTCTGCGTAGTGACTAGTTTGTTTCATAGTTTTTTCCCCTTTCTTCCTCCTTTTAGGTTATTTTTACAAGAGTTGGGTGGTGATGGAGGATGGTTTAATACTATTGTAACGTCATTTAATGTATTTCTCTTTCTCATTTCTACTATGAAAATGTTTAGCTGTTTGATTGGGGCAGAATATATTGTGTTATCTTCTTTATTCTCATGCAAGAGGCAGAGAGTAAACTTTAATGCCAAAACTGAGACTCTCGTGCTACATTTCTGGTTTCGTCATTAAACCTGCCTAAAAAGTACTGTGTAAAATTAATGAAGATGAGAGAGAGTTTCTCAAATATTTATCGCTTGAACATGATTGTGTTCATTTGTACGTTCAAACCCAAAATAATTGAGTTTCAAGTAAATCAGGAAATATATAGATACCTGCCTTTGTTTTGTTACACCTTCCTCTACTATTTTGGTATATACACGATTGTTCAAACTTTTATTAAAATTCATCCCCCGCAAAATCTTACACTAGTGTAGAGTTGTTGTATATTTACTATGTGTCTTAATATGCACTACTATCACTAACTCATAATTAAGTAATACACATTCTCACTTCAATTTATAATTTTAAGTTATGATAAATTAAATATAATTTCACTCATAAAATAAAATTCGCTTCTAGCCCTATAATTCATCAGAACAAAAAAAATAACCATATTTAATAAATTGCTTCTATCGCTTTCTTTGCTCTCCTTTATGTATGAACGAACTGTTTTAATTTTCGTTCATTCAAATTATATAATTTATAAATTCACTACTAAAAATGATTATAGTAATATATTAAAGCTCATCTAAAATCTCTCTCTCTCTCTCTCTCTCTCTCTCTCTCTCTCTCTCTCTCTATATATATATATATATATATATATATATATATATATATATATATATATATATATATATATATATAAGAGTACCTAATATCATAAAGGACGGGACAGGGCCCGCATACTGACCAAATAAGCAACTCCGGATCAAGTGGAGTGCACCAACCCTTTCCGCCGAGCTGATAGCCTACTTAGAGGAATGTCAACTTGTCTATGGGGACTTGCGGGTATGTTACGCAGCGTCCCCAGGTAAAAGGGACGTCAGTACGAATAAAGTACCGAGTATGTAAGGCATGAAAGTATAAACAAGAACAGTAATGTAAAGAGAGATGGAGAATATACAATCTGTAACATCTGTGTACCTCTGGGGACTACTGACATGAAATGCATAATACATATATATACATAAATTTTTAAAAACATATGCCCATGTGAGCATCATCATCATCATCATCATGTCGTACCGGGCCTCAAAGAGGACTCGGTAAAAACGTACCCAGCATCATAAGGCTCGGTAAATCGTACCCGACCACATGGAACTCGGTAAACCCAACTGATCAGTGGTTTCACAATAGGTATCGTACCCGGTCGTCTATAGCGCGGCTCGGTAGAGTAAAATAGATACATATATACAATGCATGGTGGACTCATTAGAATAATATTCTGAATCTTTCGGAGTACGAAAGGTCAGTATCGTCTGTACATATTATTAGGACTAACACTTCATTATGGATCTTATAAGAATCAGGAAGTACCAATAACATTGATAACATAAAAATAAGAGAAGCAACATCAACATCAATCGCCCCGTAAGAAGGGAAACAATGTAAGTACCGCTACCTTCTAAGAGTGGAGTATCTTTGGAAGCTCGTTATGTACAATCGGAGTCATGCAAAAGAAGGAAAGGAATATCCTCACATACCTATATATATAAAGGAGGGAATGAAAGAGGTGATGTGACACCTCTCTTAGATCAAGAGTTACATTTATCTATTTTTCTCTTGTTTTGCTTCTTTCTCTCATTATTTTCTTTCAAATTATATTAGAAAGCCCAAAAGTTTATATTAAGGAATTTAATAATGAACAATATTAATCAGAAACGGCTTCTTAATTCTTCATGACCAAACAAATCCCCACTCCTCCATATAACTTCGTCATTAATGGTAAGGGAGTAATTAGCTTTCATAATTCGAAGAATCAGAAAGGAAAATAGCAATTCAAACAAAAGAATATAAGTATGTCACTATATGCTTTTGTTTGTCATGGTTGCATTGGGAGTAGGAGTGGCAAAATGGTTCAAACAAAAGAGTTATCCACCCATATTATCCATTAAAAATGGGTTGGATAATGAACTATTTAAAAACGGGTCAAATATGAATAAGAACCATATTATTCATTTAGAAAATGGATAAACAATGGGTAACAATGGATAACAATTGGTAAAGTTTCAAAATTTCGGATCTGACCCGTCAGTTTGCCACTTCTAATTGGGAGTATAGGCTACTATAACTTGCAGCGATGCACATGAAACATTACAGTGAGGAAGGAACTCAGTCATGACGTAGTGAAATAAGGATGAGGACATTAGAGCCTCATATTTGACCAATTAATTCTCTACCATCTCCCCAAAGAATCCAGCAATCACCTCTCCTCAGCAAAGCCATCAACTATGTTTGGACGTTGAGGACTTAGCAATTTGCTTGCTCAAAATTACTTTGTGTTAGAACTGATTTTTTCTTTTATTCAGTTGTATAAAATGATGATATATTATTGTTATATGTGGCATTAAATTTCTAAATTCCGAAAACAATCTATGAGATTGTTAAATTTATTTAGCACTGTTTATCTTCAAATTAAGTACCATCGCTAATGTTATAAGTTAAATTAGTACAGTACCCGCGCGATGCGCGGAAAAAGTTGAGAAAAAATTTATAATAAATAATTATCTTACTTGCTTGACCGTTTTATATTTTTATAATTTGATCAATTGTAAAATTTAAACCATTTGAGCCATAGTCGTTGATAATAATGCAACTAAGGTAGGAAAAATTATTTTATCCACCCTAAATTGCCGTAAGATCTTGTGTTATATGCAATGAGATTCAAATATGACTTAACTTACTATGATTAAGTGATTTAATTAAGTAAAAGTATGCCTTTATAATAATGACTAAGTAACAGAAGTGTTTGTGTAATCACATATAATGTATTTAATATTCATTTGTAAACACTTGGTGCTAATAAATTTTTATATATCCTAATATACATAGAGTGCAAAATATCAATAATATTAAGGGATACTTTAATCCCTCATACTTCTTCCTCAAAAGAAAACATGCATTAAATTCTTGAACATATGTCAGGGAAGATGGTCATGACAACACTTTAATCAAATAGTTCTCTCTTACCTTGTGATCGACTTTGAAGAAGCTCGTCATGTCCCTAAAAATACAAATTCCCTCCCTAGATAACTTAGTCTTTTAGCTTTTTAGAGTAGTTTTTGTTAAGATTGCTTATTTTTCCTTTTCCTATAATTCAATATATAAATCAAGCTCTTTGAGGAGGAAAAAATTAGGGAAATGCTCGGATACAGTGGACTTTCCTTAGAGGTGTTCTTCTAGAAACCGCAACCTTGTTTGGATAAGAATTATGAACTACACGAACCTGATTTCCGATACAAACTATAGGTCATCTTGGCTTATTTTTAGTTTTAGAACTCCAAGCCCAAGAAAAAGCCGAAAGCAATTAAAAATTAAATAAAATTACATTTATTTGCTCTATTGCTCTAATGAGTTCGGCATGAAAACTATATATAGCTTCACCACCAACATACCAACTCAACCTCCATCCCCAGTTGATATAGAGAGAAAAGATATTATGAAATCACATTTATATAGTTTATAAAGGCATAACTAGCAAGTAAAGATTAGCTCATCTTGGAGATTAGTACTTCAAGAGACTTAAAGAATTACGCTGCGAGTTGGGTCTAACTATATGAATTCTCACTAACCCAAAACCTATCTTCCATCAACTTGGAAACCACTCATTTTATCCCATCTTCAAATGTGATCTCTCGTACAATGAGATAGACCAATTACACTTGTTATGTAATTGTCTCAATTCACTGTATTACAATAAAACAAATGGATAAGCTAACTAACACACTTACCTAATAAAGGATTAAGAATATAAGAGTATAAATATATCTATTATCGATGTGTAATGTTACTGAAGTAACTATAATATGGCTCCCATATAAATAGAATGTGAAGAAACAAAAAGGAATATAACTATGATTGATGGATGATTGAAGTTAATTCAGTTGTAACCACATATTTAACCTCATTTCAATCTACATTTTCAATGGGCATATAGTAGCTTCCTCGGAATATGAAGTAAATTCATAGAGAGATGCAGGGAACAGTCCATATACATTTAATTGGACTACTGCAAACTATATAAAAAATATCCATAAATCAAAGACAACAAACGCAAAAATATTACTTGTTGTCTTCTTAAATTTAATAGTAAAAGCAAAAAAAAAGTATAAGAAAGGAAAGAGACAGAGAGTGCAACAAAGAAAACCTAAGAAAGAATTGAAGAAGATGAATAAATAAAAAAACATCCTAAGTCCTTGGTGGTCATATCTTACCTATGCTTTATGAATTCTCTCAATCCTAAAATTGAAAGGATGGTACAACCCAAAGTAGTGATGAAATGAATAGAAACTTCTTTAAATTTCGTTTGTGTCTCTGAATGTCAACCAACAATGAAATTTTTTTAAGAACTTTTAGAGTAAGCTTACAGAATATTTCGTGTTGGATCAACTCTTTTGTTGCTTACTGTCCCGATTCCAATATTTCCTCCAAGCGATTCTTATATATTGCATTATATAAGGTGCTCACTAACACTTTATTATATTCTATTTGATCACTGAAATACCATTTTAAAAACTATGGATATATGACATGAAAATTACATATAGAAAAATTATTTGCAGAAACTAAAGTGAAAAATAATACAAAGTTGTCAAATTTTACATCACGTAGGAACTAAGAAGTTTCATAAATTTGTAGCCTACAAAATATTTATATTCTTGGCATGCTATAATCCTCTTAATATAACATGATCCACATTGAAATGAAGATTTATAAAGAAGAGAACTTACTATAATTTTTTGTTGGCCATAGAGATTCCTACAAATCTTTACATCCACACAGGTCTTCGAAATAGAAGAAGAATCAGGCAATCTCCATGAAGTTGAGATTTTTAAAATTGTATTTTTCAATATATCAGAAAGATTTGGTGAATTGTGAAGCCATCGTTCAAAAGTTGTAGTAAGGAATATTTTTTATTTAAGAGTAAAGAGAATAAAAAATAATATTTTGATGAACCATCGGCATAAAAAAATAACTGCATAGGAGAACAGTGGAGAGCGTAGATTTAGGATTGTTATACCAACCCATGTTTGGAATTATGCAGTGTGGTTTAATTTTAGGGTATTTTATTTTTATTTTTTCTTTTTTACATATCTGTGTAAGGAGTAATAATTAAATGTTAAATATATAAATAAAGTTCAAAACAAAAGTTTTGGAATTGGCAGTAAGAAACTGATTTAAAATTTTTACAATAAGTATTAACTGTCATGTTTTTACCTTTTAAAAAAATCGAAATAACTGCAAGCATTAAAAAATTTATATTTTTTAAAAATAGATTTTGAAACTCAAATAAAGTTGGAGAATTGTCCAAAAAATTTATACATATCAATTTAATGTTATGCCATTTATCATCGTAACCATTCTCTGTCTTTCCTATTATATATAAATAGATATTTGTTTACCAAATTTTGTGGAGTATAAACTTCCGGGCATGTTTGTTTACAATTAATTAAAATAATTTTAATTTAGATAAATTTCTGGAGAAATGAACGGTTTTTTGGTTTCACCCATGTTCAGTTAATGCTTGTTACAATTACAATTAATGCTTGTTAAAAAAATTCTTTTACACACGATCAGAACCAGTTTTGAAATAAATTAAAAAATAATTCGTTTAATTATTTTAAACAAATCTCATTAATTAAATCCATGACAATCTTTACCGGCAATTTTACAATAATTTTGCAAACAAAATTTATTCCTAATTTGTAGGAGTCTTGTCCGAAATCGACATGTGTCGTGATTGCATTTTGACACTTGGCATATAGATGGGCCGAGAAAAATATGGAGTAGCAATATTCTTAAGACTTCTCTATTTTGATTATTGGGATTTTTACCTATATATCCCATATAACAAACCTTATTACTATTATTGTGCCTTGTTTGGTTATTACCCTCATATCCTATGTTTTTGTTACATAATATATACCAAACAGAATATTTGCTGATTTTCCATCCTAAATTAACGCCAGATAATTAAGGCTCAAATCTATGTGAAATAAATTGTAGCCTAAAATAACGCCTATCTTTATGGCTTCTAATTAATCTTTGATTTTCTACCAAATAAATGCTAAATCAATTAAGGTAACATATTAAATGCTCCTAATCTCACCTCTAAATCTTTTATTATCTCCATTATTTTCCTTAATTGGACGACTCGAATCTGGATAACTTTAGTTAATCACAAGATTTGAAACTTTCAATGCCTTTGTATAATACCTAGACTTTTCCAAAGGTGATACCACATATCACCTTTTTGTCTTCCCTTTCTCACTGAGGTCTTCCATTACTTGAAGGTTGGCTTAGATGAGCATTATAAATTACAATTAGGTGTGTACATAGGGTTGGTTCGAATTTTATAATTATTAAACCAAATATGTGTGTGTCGGATGATTATAGTTAAAAACCAAATGAAATCTTTAAAATTCGGGTTTTTAAACCTCAAATTTTCTCGGGTTTTGTCGTTATTCGAGTTTTTTTTGTACAAAGTTTTCTTTGTAATTGTATTCATTGTCGTTGTATTCAAATTCCAATAGCTGATCTCTACATAGAAAAACCCAAAAGAATTAGACAAAGAAAATATAAAATAATTGTACTGTTAAAATATATACAAATCAAAGATTCCAATTTCGTCATCAAAGTCTAACACTTTTTATTTAATAATCGCATGACAAGATAAAAGTTGTGTAACGAAAGTCGGTGAATTTGATCAAGATTTGGCTTTTCTATTTTTTTAATCATGTCTTAAGTCATCTCCAACTGAAAAAATAAACCTATAGGAAGTTAGAAAGTGATTAATTATTAATATTTTGTAATCAACATCAATAACAAATCCAGTAAAATTTTATAGTTAAAAAGTGATTATTATATGCACTGTTTCCAGTGTGTTTTTAAAATGTAGTCAAATGTAGGTAAATGTAGTTAAGGTTATATGAAGTGTTTCCAGTGAGTTTTAAAATGTAGTCAAATGTAGGTAAATGTAGTTAAGGTTATATGAAGTGTTTCCAGTGAGTTTTTTAAAATGTAGTCAAATGTAGGTAAATGTAGTTAAGGTTATATGCAGTGTTTCCAGTGTGTTTTTAAAATGTAGTTAAACTTTTGTAGTTATATGGACTTTGTAGTTAATTGTAGTTACTTGTAGTTAATCGTAGTCAGTTGAAAAATATGTCTGAATAACGTATTTTTTTGTATCTACTGGATGGTATGAGTTGCTGAAAACTACAAATGGCATTTCTATGTAACGTTAATTCATTATTCTTCATTGTTCAAGACAAGAAGCTACAAATAACTACAAATTTGATTCATATTATAATTTGCCAATCAAATTTGAGTCAACAGTGACAGTTCCAAATAAACATTATATTAAACTATAAAAAACTACAATTAACTACAAATTTAATTCAACAATATAATTTGCCAATCAAATTTGAGTCAACTGTGACAGTTCCAAAAAAACATTAGATTAAACTACATTAAACTACTAATTTGAGTGATTTCACAAAATAAAATTAATTCAACCAAAAAAAATCTAATTTGATTTCTATATCAACCTTTGAACAAAAGGCACAGAAGAGTGCCCAATTTTGTTCCTCTTCCAAATGTTTTACCACTTTTTTCTAATATTTGGTAAGATCTAGGCAAGGATTAATAGAGCAAAAAATTTACAGTAGGATTTACCAAAAATGGCTGAGAAAACTCCAACACTATAAACTTCAAATTATTTACCAATAATATCAAGAAGTCAAACCCTAAGATTATTCACTAATAAGCAAATAGACAGAAGATCACCATTTATCGGAACTACAATCGTTAGGATTGTAAAATCCATGCGCTGGTGAATTCGTGCAAGCTAGCAAAAGAAATCGAGGAAAGCATTGGGGGATGCTAGATAAAGACGTCGAAGACAGATGGATTAGCTAATTAAGCTCGAGCATGGCTATGAAGAAATAGAGGAGATGAGCCAGAGCAACGGTGGCCAAATGATACGTAGCTACGCAGTTTCACGGTAAGGTTAGAGTTCATTAGGTGATCTGAAAAGAAGAAGGAGCAATGTAGTCAAATGTGAATGTGTAAAAAAACAAATATGAAAAGATTTTGTTCCACAAATCAAGTCTCTAATTAATAGTTTGAAAAGATTTTGTTCCACAAATCAAGCAAATAATTAATGAGTTGATCATTAACCTTAAATATAATTTTGGTACATAAATTGAAAGGTGGTATACTTAAATATAATAAACACAAACCTTAAACATGGGTGGTTATAAGGTTTGCCATATGGAATGTATATGTAAAAATCCCTTGATTATTTCCATTTGCTTTTATCAATATCTTCCATTGTATAGATAGTCCTTTTTTAATTATCACCAACTAGATGAGCGTCTTTCTTTAGCATGAGTTTCACTATTTTAATGTATATTTGATTCGTGAAAGTCGTGAGATATTTTTGAACTCATCAAATTCATTGTAGATCCACGTTTCATATCAGCGAACCCCCACTTCTAATAAAGAGGTTGTGAGTTCGAGTCTCCCCAAGAACAAGATGAGAAGTTCTTGGAGGGAAGGATGCCGGGGTTCTATTTGAAAACAGTCTCTCTATCCAAGGGTAGGGGTAAGGTCTGCATACATACTATCCTCCCAGACCTCACTAAGTGGGATTATACTGGGTTGTTGTTGTTGTTTCATATTAGCGAAGTTGCAGCAAAAATTGGTTAAGAACACCAATACACAGTGGCAGTGCGGATCTACACATGGAATTTGGGTGCTCGAGCACCCATTAACCTCGACGCAAAGTATGTATAGTTATATAGAAAATTTGAGAAAACGTATAAAAATTTACAAAAGCACCCATTAATTTTATGTACAAAAAAGATTCAGCACCCACAAACTTAAATTCCTAGATCCGCCACTGCCAATACACAATAATATGTTTGCCAACGTTTCTTTTTGGGAGAAAGAAAGAGTTTATGAAAATTAATAATTTTTTGCGAATTTTTTTGAGGGGGGAGCTCAATAAACTGCCCTTTTCAGCACAAAACTTCTCCTATAATTGCCTTTTCAGTTGAAACTTTTCCTATAAAAAATATTACGCTTAAGCTTAGTGGATAGATGATAATATTTTAAGGATTTTAGGAAATTAGCTTTGGTTCTTTATATTTAAAATCTTTTTGTTAAATGATTTTCAATTTTGAATGTTCTATTGAAGAGTTAGTGAAGTGCATGAATAACTTTTGGAATTGGTAATTGATCACGCCTAACTATGCTTTATAAAAAGGATTAAGCAGTCGTTGCAAATATAATTTGGTTTACAAGTCCGAAGTCGAATCCTACAGAGAATTAAAGCTTAGCTATAGTTGTTCAATATCGCTAAGAAACACAAGTCCAAATAATTTTCTACTTATAAAGATTATAATATTTATTTTTATCTAATTAACTAACAAATCTAGAAAGCCGTAAAATTATCAACTAACGAGACAAAGGGTTGAAGACAAAATTAAGGAAGTCTAGAGTTATGATTTCCCTAATTCTCGGAAACCTTCTAGCTATGTTCCCTACAATTTCGCCAATGTATTATCTACTGATTGTGAGCACTTTTGGTGCCGTAATTCTCTCTCGAGCAACTACAATAAGTTACTAGACATATTCTCTCGAATTACGCTAGTTGACTTTATCTAACTGCTCATTATGACTACGTCAATGCTTTGTTATTTCTAAATCTACCTTTAAACCCGTTGTATTGATTTCTCACATACGTTAGGAATGACGTTGTTCAACAACCACCTAAATATGTATCCTTTCTCAAGCAATACATAATAAATAGGCACAATCAATCGATGGCCATTTAATCAACAATAATAAACACGTAGTTGAACAAGTAGAGAAATTCAACGGCTCAATTATATAAAAACATAACAAGAATTTATCCTACAAAAGATTCTATCAAAACCCTAGATAATAATTTAGCTATTCATAATAGTATGTAAAATTACAATACTAAAAATCATAACCAACAATGAAAAATAGAAAGAGGAAGGAAAACTCGTTGAAGAATTCTCCCTTGCTCCTATTGTATTCTTGACTCCTTAGGTCGAATCCTCGGTCTCCTTAGCCTCCTTAGGTCTAATTTTTTGTCAAAAGTGTGTCCAACTCCTCTAAAATACCATTTTCCATGTATATATACCAAGTAGGGTCGGGCCCAAACAATTATACCTTCTCCTACGTGAAAAAGGATAATATTTCACGTCAGGACTTGAGGCCGCAGTACAACCGCGGTATATGGCAGTAAGGTTGTAAACGGGGCGGTTCCGAACCGGAACCGGACCGGAACCGCGGCCCTGGCGGTTCTGCCTGTTCCGGCGGTTCCCTGGAACCGTGGCGGGGCGGTTCCACCCGTTGGAACCACCAGAACCGGAACCGGAACCGGACCGGTTCTGGCGGTTCCAAATAGTTCCAAACGGTTCTGTAATGGTAATTTTTTTAAAAAAAAATTTCAAAAGGAACCAAACGGTTCCAAACGACTCTCTTTCAAAACTAGACGTTTGAAAGTTTTAAAAATAGCCATTTGGCCCCCAAATTTTATATAATTACACTATTTCCCATTTCTCAACTATAAATACCCCCTCATTCTTTCATTTTTATTCACCAATTCATCAATATCTCTCAATCTCTCTCAAGCTCTCTTTCAATCTTTCTAGTGCAAGTGCTTAATTTATTGTTGCAAATTCGTGAAACATTGTGAAGTTGTTGAATTGAAGTTTTCAAGTGTTCAATTTCAACGATTTTCAATTTTCAAGAAGTTATTCGTCAATCCGGTAAACTTGTTTCAACTCTTACGTGCTAATTATTATGGCATTTTCGTTGAAAAATATGTTTGGTAAAGGAAAAGCTAAAACCGGTGAAAGTAGTGGCCAAAATACTACCCCTCCCCCGGTTGATGACAATCTCAACATAAAACCGAAAGTTGAATTCTTGCCTGGTAATAAATTGGTGGAGGGAACATCCCTAGAGATTTTGGAGAAAGAATGTACAAAGGACAACGTCACACCATCTTTGCAACACCATGCTGATGGCTTGGAAAAAGATGCAATGGAACATGTGGTTTTATCTCAATGGGGTGGTTCAAATAAGGCAGGATTTAAAGTAGTGCCTTCAAACACTAAGAAGTCTGTTCACCTTGATGGTGTGTTCAACACTGTATCGTACGACATAGTCCCTAAGCTTCAAGATCTACTTATGGCATCAACTTTTAAGGTAAGTCCAGTACATTATCTACAGGATCTGACATCTGCTGTAATTCAATTCTCTAATACCTGAACGATTTGAATCCTTAGTAACTTATCTTTTGAATTCTCTAATACCCCTGTGGTGAACGCACACAGGACAGGGAAGAAGCATATGGCTCGGCTCCAGGAACTCCAAAAGATTTCGAAAAAACTGAAGTGGCCGATGATGTGGGTGCAACTGTCAATATAATTAACCCCAAGGAACAAGAAGAAGCGTTCACCACAGGGGATAACTGAGTTAAGTCATGTTCAGGGAATAATGCATAAATTATGATGTAACTTGTACATTGGCATGTCTTCTTTTAGTTTTTTTTTCCATTGGGGGAAGGAAGACTAAGAAAGATATGCCATTTTGGTCAATAAATATGCTCTTTATCATATCCTTGAATATCTTTTGTCTCAATATTTCTTTGTCTTTACTTCTATATCAATCCTTGAATATTTATATAACATACAATATATAACATACAACACAATATATTAATGACAACATTCTTTTATCAATATATACTACTTATATACAATTTATACTAACTACTAACTACAACACAATATACACTACTTATATACAATATACACTACTTATATACAATATATACTACTTAAATACAATATATACTACTTATATACAAAATATACACTACTTATACACAATATATACTAATACCAAACACAATATATACTATACTAATAACATAGTACACCATATAAAATATATTCTACTATATACTAATGACTACTATACAAGATATTGAATTTAAAAAAAAAATTCAGAACCGCTAGGAACCGCCGGAACCGGAACCGTATGGTAGCGGTTCCGGCTCCGGAACCGCCAGAACCGGAACCGCCAGAACCGGAACCGCCAGAACCAGAACCGCCAGAACCGGAACCGCAGACACGAATAGACCCAGAACCTGAACCGGATACAGCCTTATATGGCAGGTATACTGCCTCAGCCCGCCTCAGCTCCGCGGTCGCAATTTCGACCGCATTTTTCATCCTGTTCCATTTGGAATTTGAAAAATATAAAACATGAAAGTTGTAGCCATTTGAGTTATCGTTCCAACCATTATTGTAGATTGCAAATGGAGTTCTGAGAAAAAGTTATATGCATTTAACTAGACAGTGTGCAATATGCCTACTTGATTCTTTCTTTTGTTGCTCTATCATCCGTTGATCCCTGAATACGACCTCGGCTTAGTTCTTTGGGCTTTTACTCAGACTTCAAAACTCCAAATCACTTGAATTCGTTCCATAACATCTATATAGCTAGGAATCACTCCTACAAGGCATAAAACACACATTTAGTGCAAAACACTAGCGATTAAGGCGCAAGCTCAATTAAATACAATAAATTAAAGTGTAATAATCAACTAATATACGTAATTATAGCCTATCATCAGTAATATTGTGAGTTTTGGTGCTAATAGGAGAAAATACTTATATTTGTGTATAATGCATGAAATTTGTATTTTTTTCTATCTCTATTAAATTCATAACAAGATATATGGTATATTTATTATTTTCTCTTATAACCGTGCAAAGTACGGGCAATTTAATTAGTTATCAATAAATGATCTCCTAGCTGATGTAAATTTTCGAAATGCTTATACTCCATGCAGATTATCAAGAAAATCGTAGATGTCCTCCTCTAATAATTAAATTGATTAATAGAAAATACGGAAAAGGCCAATATACTCGTGTACTATCAAAAAAGTTTTAAATATACTTTTTGTTATACTTTAGTTTAAATATATCCCTATTGTTATATTATTGGTTCAAATATATACTTTTTTTGTTAAGTTTGTCCAAAGAGAACATATAATATTGCATAATACTGGTATTTAGTAAGGTGGATGTTATATGGCTTGCCACCTCAGCGCCCCTAACCCGTTTTACCCCTCCCTTCAACTTTTTCCACTACTAGAGTTTTCTACTACCCCCCTCCCCCCATTATTGCCACCATTACCGCTATTATGGAAAAATATTCTATTTCAAATTTTATTCTTTTATATAGAGATTAGACGGTGAGGTGGCATACCATGTGACATCCATCCCATCAAATATTAATGTCACGTAGGAGTACTGGATGTCCACCCTGGACAAATTTAACAGAAAATGAATATATTTGAACTAATAGTATTACGATAAGGGTGCATATTTGGATCCAAAATATAACGTATGATATATTTAAACCTTTTTTCATAGTACAAAGATATATTTGACCCTTTGCATAGAAAATATCATGATTCAAGACATTTTTTTTTATTTAACATTTTGTATCCATTAATATCGAAAAAATGTACAAGGTAGAGCTCTAGTTGTAGCTTTGACTTGCTACTACTCCTTTACATCACATTATCTCTACTAAGTATCTAACTACTCTTCACTAATTACAACTAAGTATAGAAGTTAGCTAGTACAAATCATTCTATGGAAAACTATTAAGTTACCTCAATCCATTTTGCCAGTGACTACAATTTCTTCCTCGAATATGGATATGTAAAACAAATTCTCTGCAAATCTGATTCTCCTCATAGACTTTCTTTTCAAATCTGATACTGTTTCTCTCCCTCCATATTAATGCAATAGTACTGATAAACACACCAGCTGTTATAGCATTTAATCCCAGTTTGCTCTTTGCTTTGCTGTTTACCCATTGCAGTTCAGTTTCCCAGTCTCCAATTAATCTTTGATGTCCCAGCCATAAACAGAGTCTAGTCCACAGATGTCTCGTAATTTTGCATTCAAAAAATAAGTGTCTAAAGGATTCGACATTCTGCTTACAGAATACACATGTTGCAGGCACTTGGATGCCAATTTTCTGCAATCTGTCCACTGTTGGCAGCCTCTGATGTGCAGCTAACCACATAGTGAATCGATGTCTAGGATGTATTGGCAAGCAACAACAAGTTCTTCCATTCAACTTTGCTGTAATTAGGAATCAGAGTGAGATACATCTTCTTGATCTGAAATTGATCCAGTTTGCACATACCTTGTAATCTGCTAAACAAAGTCCCCTGAAGCAACTGATTCCCCATAATGGCATCTCTACTGTCCAGTATTTTTCTCACAACCCAAGAAGCAGTCTTAGGAGTAGTCATTGTTTTAATAGCATTCTGTTTAATGTAGTAGCTGTGTACCCACTTTATCCAAAGGCAGTCCTTCTTTCTAGTTAAATCCCAAAGATGCTTGCAGATTGCTGCATTGTTCCATGCCTTCATGTCTAGGATATTCAGTCCACCTGCTGTACTTGGTCTTCATACCCTTTCCCAAGCAACTAGTGCCTTCCTAGATGGATTATCCCTTCCAGTTCACAAAAATGTTCTGCAAATAGTTTTAATAATTTTCATCACTTTCTTAGGCATAATGAAAATTTGAGCCCAGTAGGTTTGCATTCCAAAAATGACAGCTTTGATCAGCTGACATCTTCCAGCATAAGAGGGTAATTTTGCAGACCAACATGTTATCTTGACTGTTATCTTCTCAATCAGTGGAAAATAGTGACAGATAGCCAGTTTCTTGGAGTCTAAGGGTATCCCCAGATATCTAAATGGCAGCTCTCCTTCAATGAAACCCAATGTTCCCAGAATTACCTCTCTGACACTCTGCTCTATTCCAGCCATATATATGGCACTCTTGTTGACATTTTCCTGCAGACCAGATGCTTTAGAGAATCTGTGGAAAGCCTCCTTTAAGATTCTAATAGAGATAAGATCAGCTCTACAGAACATTAATAAGTCATCAACAAAGCATACATGAATAATGTTAATCTTCCTGCATTTAGGATGACAATTGAAATCACCATTTTTGTGTAGCTGCCCCAGTTCCCTGTTTAAATACTCCATAGCAATCACAAATAGATAAGGTGACATAGGGTCACCCTGCCTAATACCCCTCTTAGCTTTGAAAGGTTTTGTTAAACCCCCATTCAGAACTAGAGAATAAGAGACAGTAGTAACACAAGCCATAATCCATTGGACAAATTTAGCAGGGAATCCTAAATCAATTAGAACCTGCTTATGAAAACTCCATTCCAAAGTATCATAAGCCTTTCTCAGATCAACTTTCAACACACATATGGGAGACACTCCTTTCCGAGAGTAGCCTTTGAAGATTTCATGGCTAAGTAGAACGTTATCAACTATGCTTCTTCCTTCAATGAAAGCTGATTGAGCCTGTCCAATTAGGTCACCAATAACACTCTTAAATTTGTTAATAATGACTTTGGATATGATCTTATATAAGGTTGTGCAGCAAGCTATGGGTCTGTAGTCTTTAACAGTTGCAGGAGCTTTAACTTTGGAAACAAGTGCAATAGTTGTTGTATTAATCATTTGAGGCATTCTATTTGTGGAAAAGAAGTCATTTGTAGCAGCAAGAATATCATCTTTAACTAATTCCCAGTTCTTAGTGAAGAATTCCACAGGGAATTCATCCACTCCAGGTGCTTTATCCTTAGGCATCTCCATTATTGCTCCTGTGATCTCTCTCATTGTAACCTCTTGTATCAGCGTTCTTTGTTGTGGTAGAGTTAAACAGGTTCCCTCCTTGATGATAACTGTGTTTACACATGGTACTTCCCCAGCATAATCTCCCATCAATGATTGGAAAACACTGATAAACTCCCATTCCACTGCCTTGGGATATGTCAGTTTTAAACCTTTATCAATATATATGGAGGTTATGCTGTTCTGAATGGTTCTGATTTTCCACTGAGCATAGAAGTACTTTGTATTGGCATCACCACAATCGATCCAACAAGATTTGGATTTCTGTCTCATTATTTGTTCCTCCATAATACTCCATTTCTAGATTTCTTCAAGTGCTGTTCTTTCCTCATTAAACAGAGTTTGCAGTAATGTAGATTGCTGCAACTGGTTTTGGATAATTTCTAATTCCTCTCTAGCATGTACAAGCTTTTGCCTATATGAAGCCATATAAGCATTAATCTCCTTTAGCTGTTGTTTCATACTCTTTAATTTACTCCAAATTTGCTGCATAGGTTCACCTACAAAGTTCTGTCTCCCGATATGCTGTACAATATTTTGGAACTGAGGGGATTCCATAACATTGATAAACAATCTGAAAGGCTTTGGATAAAGCAACTTCTGGCCATCACATTTGATAAGGATAGGAGAGTGGTCAGATATTGATGGATTCATAAAGTCAGCTTCAATGTGTCCATAGTGTCGTTTCCACTAATAGTTACCTAATGCCCGTCAATCTTACTATATACCAAAACCCCCGCTAAAACCCCAAGTCCCAGCAACAAGAACTTGAAGCTGAAAACCCCCTTTTAAATGCTCAGATATCACCCCTTCCTTTCGACCTAGGGGAAAAAATCTCAGCTCCAATAAATGGCAGTAATTCAAGATTTTACTCAATCTCATGGCACTTTCATCAAAGGTACCTCCTTTTCTTCTCAAACCCATTTCATGACTCTATTTTTATCGCACATATTCTCAATCAAATCCCCTAATCAATCAAATTACTTCAGCATTTCACCAAGATAATAATTTTCAATTGCCTGAACCTCGTATACTGTCCAATTTACAACCAACTCATGTTGAACCAATTCTTTATAATCTTAGCTCAAAACTCTTTTCCGCAATTAGGCTCTTTGAGTGGTCTGAAAATGTTATTGGGATTAATCACACACTTGAATCGTATGCTTGCCTTGCTCATTTGCTTCTCCTTAAGCGTATGTTTGATCCTGCAAGATGGATTTTTTGTAAAATGGTTGAAAAGTTCGGGTATTTTGATTGTGTTGCTGTGTTTGAGAAGGGGGTTAGGAATTACGGGTCGAATAGGAGTACTGTTTTTAGCTTTTTTTCTTGAGAATTATTGTAGGATTGGGGAAATTGATGTTGTTATCGATTGTCCGTGTTCAAAGCAACGAGAAACTGGAAACCAGTAAGAAGAAGAGACAAAAAAAAAAAAAATCACAGAAATGAAGAAATCCGAGACCACAGAATTCACTGTGTGTCCTTAAGGAATTTAACCCCCTCACTGTACCCGAGGTTGTGGATTATTTTCTCCCAGTATATAACGGATATACTTGTCGTAGGAGTGGCGGTACCTCAAACGCCTACGACTTCGACGAACTCAAATTCGGGAACGAAATCACACTATGACTCGATATGTTTCAGTTTGCAGAAAAGAATGCAGAATTTTTAATGCACGAATATTTTTTTTTTCCAGTACTCGAAAATGAGGCATTGCCTCAGTTTATATAGCCTCGAATTGTGACTGTTCGGAAAGGCTTGGTGCCTGTTCGGGAAAGGCCATGCCTTTTTCTGAAAAATAAGAACGTTGGGAAGTTTACAGTTAACAAATTAATATTTTTTTCCCACGGGAATTAAAAATAATTTCAGAAAATGAAGATTGAATTTTAAATAAATTTGGTCCAAAAAGATTATCAATCAATCAGATCATTTGACCAAATCCAAATCCAAATCCAAAGCCGAAGCCGAGCCGAGCGACGACGACGGCGCGAGGGGAGTCCCTCTTCTTAACCCTTTAAGAGCTAGAAGAAGTGCTTTCTAATATAAGCACATAACTTTCCCTTTCTACCACCAATGTGGTACAAAGCTCCTTTTCAAAGGAACTTTGCTTTGAAACTTCATTTTCCTTCTATTGTCTTCTTCCCTCCATTTCTCATTCACACCAACTTAGCTAGCTTTAACAATCATTAACTAGTTTTAACAATCCCCCACATGAATGGGGAATGGCTATATGATGAAAAACATGCATGACAAAAAAAAACTGTGTGATTCGTAAGCAAGGATTAATTGCATCTGGATAAGTAGATTTCTCTTTGAACTTTCCGTAGTAAGCATATGTCGGATATACTCGGTCAATCGGTAGATTTGATATCTTTGAACCGTCGAGCTTTGGTGTATACCTAGACAACCACATGTCACACAATTAACCCTTTAACCGTTTTTGGTTCTCATTGTTTTGTTCGTTTCAGCCATGAACACTTCCTGGTTCATAAGTGCGTAGAGAGCTGGCCTTACAGAGTTCTCCTTGAAGCGGCTTACACTTCACACTTACATAGGTGATTCCTAAATGTGTCATCCCGTAGATACACTATTTGATATACCCCGTATCAAACTTAGAAACCATTAAAAAGCCTTAATGCTTTATCCTGGTACTGAACATTGTCTCATCACGAGAATGGACCAAAAAGTTATTGTGACAATGTTGAACCGTCATCAATGACTTTGTTTGATCTCTTTGAACCTAGATCTTGGGATCTCATGTCTTCTAGGTAG
The DNA here is from genome assembly GCA_034376525.1 of Nicotiana benthamiana. Lineage (NCBI taxonomy): Eukaryota > Viridiplantae > Streptophyta > Magnoliopsida > Solanales > Solanaceae > Nicotiana > Nicotiana benthamiana. The sequence continues at coordinate 125,313,178 of CM067339.1, forward strand.
AGTTACCGCCACGATGACTTGTCCTCGGCCATAGTCCCATTCCCCTCGATGATCTTTCAACCACTTCTCTAGTTAGGCCTTTAGTTAGTGGATCCGACACATTATCTCTTGACTTAACATAGTCAATTGTGATAATTCCACTAGAGAGTAGTTGTCTAACGGTATTATGTCTTCGTCGTATGTGACGAGACTTTCCGTTGTACATAACGCTCCCGGCTCTTCCTATTGCCGCTTGGCTATCGCAATGTATGCATATAGGAGCCAACGGTTTGGGCCAAAATGGAATATCTTCTAAGAAATTCCGGAGCCATTCAGCTTCTTCACCGGCTTTGTCTAGAGCTATGAACTCAGATTCCATTGTAGAGCGGGCGATACATGTCTGTTTGGATGACTTCCAAGACACTGCTCCTCCACCTATAGTAAAAACGTATCCACTTGTGGATTTAGTTTCAGTTGAACCGGTGATCCAATTTGCATCACTGTATCCTTCAATAACTGCAGGATACCTGTTATAATGCAAAACAAAGTTTTGAGTATGTTTCAAATACCCCAAAACTCGTTTCATTGCCAGCCAATGATTTTGGTCGGGATTACTCGTGTAGCGACTTAGTTTACTTATAGCACACGCAATATCAGGTCGCGTACAGTTCATAATATACATCAAACTTCCCAACACTCTGGCATAATCCAATTGAGAATGACTTTCACCTTTATTCTTTGCAAGAGCAAGGTTCATATCAATTGGCGTCTTTGCAACTTTAAAGTCCAAATACTTGAACTTTTCAAGTACTTTTTCAATATAATGAGATTGAGACAATGCTAGACCTTGAGGAGTCTTATGGATTTTAATTCCCAGAATTAAATCGGCAACTCCTAAGTCTTTCATATCAAACTTACTAGCAAGCATGCGCTTAGTAGCATTTATGTTAGCAATGTTGTTACTCATTATTAACATATCATCCACGTATAAACAAACAATGACGACGTGGTTCGGAGTGTTCTTAATGTAGACACATTTATCACATTCATTTATCTTGAATCCATTTGACAGCATCGTATGGTCAAATTTTGCATGCCACTGTTTTGGTGCTTGTTTTAGTCCATAAAGAGACTTAACAAGTCTACATACCTTCTTCTCTTTCCCTGGAACTACAAACCCTTCGGGTTGTTCCATGTAAATTTCTTCCTCCAACTCTCCATTTAAGAAGGCTGTTTTCACATCCATTTGATGGATTTCAAGACCGTACACGGCGGCTAATGCTACTAACACCCGAATAGATGTAATCCTCGTTACCGGCGAGTATGTATCAAAGTAATCAAGACCTTCTCGTTGTCTAAATCCTTTAACAAATAGTCTTGCCTTATATTTTTCAATAGTGCCATCAGCTTTCATTTTCCGCTTGAAAATCCATTTGGAACCTAAAGGTTTATTCCCTGGAGGAAGATCAACCAATTCCCAAGTATGGTTGTTCAATATGGATTCTATCTCACTATTGATTGCCTCTTTCCAAAATTGAGCTTCCGATGAAGACGTAGCTTCGTTGAACGTTCGAGGCTCATTTTCCAACAAAAATGTTAAAAATTCTGGTCCAAAGGAAGTAGTCGTCCTTTGACGTTTGCTACGTCTTGGATTTTCCTCATCAGGAATGTTTTCCTTTATTTCTTCCCGAGGTCGTTTAGATTCTTTGCTAGACGACGCACATTCCTTTTTATACGGATATATGGTTTCAAAGAAGTCAGCATTATCTGATTCAATTACCGTATTCACCTGAATGTCGGGATTTTCTGATTTGTGAACCAGAAATCTATATGCCTTACTATTTGTGGCATATCCTATGAAAACACAATCAACGGTTTTAGGTCCTATTTTTACCCTTTTGGGTTTAGGAACTTGCACCTTGGCCAAACACCCCCACACTTTGAAGTATTCCAAATTGGGCTTCCTTCCTTTCCACTTTTCGTATGGAATAGATTTTGTTTTGCTATGGGGTACTCGATTGAGTATTCGGCTAGCTGTTAGAATGGCTTCCCCCCACAAGTTCTGGGGTAAACCAGAACTTATTAACAGGGCATTCATCATTTCTTTCAGTGTTCTATTTTTTCTTTCCGCAATTCCGTTTGATTGTGGCGAGTAAGGAGCAGTTGTTTGATGAATAATGCCATATTCCAAACATATTTGTTCAAAAGGAGATTCATATTCACCGCCCCTATCACTCCTTATCATTTTAATCTTTTTGTTAAGTTGAGTCTCAACTTCAGTTTTGTATTGCCTGAACGCTTCAATTGCTTCATCTTTACTATTAAGTAAATAAACGTAGCAATACCGCGTACTATCGTCAATAAAAGTTATGAAATACTTCTTTCCACCGCGAGATGGAATTGACTTCATGTCACAAATATCTGTATGGATTAAGTCTAAAGGACTTGAATTCCTTTCAACTAACTTATAAGGATGTTTAGCATACTTAGATTCAACACAGATTTGACATTTTGATTGATTGCATTCAAACTTAGGCAATACTTCCAAACTAATCATTTTTCGCAAGGTTCTATAATTGACATGTCCTAAACGTGAATGCCATAAATCATTTGACTCAAGCAAGTAAGACGAAGCAGAAACTTTATTATTATTAGCAACAACCATTACATTCAGTTTGAAAAGGCCCTCTGTGAGGTAGCCTTTTCCTATGTACATTTCGTTCTTACTTATTACAACCTTGTCAGAAACATAAACACATTTAAAACCGTTCTTCACTAGAAGTCCGGTAGATACAAGATTTTTCCTAATTTCAGGAACATGACAGACGTTGTTGAGAGTCACCACCTTGCCAGAGGTCATCTTCAACAGTATCTTTCCATAACCTTCAATCTTGGCCGTTGCAGAATTTCCCATATATATTGTTTCGTCGGGCCCGGCGGGAGCATATGAAGCAAAGGCTTCTCTAACAGCACAAATGTGGCGAGTGGCGCCAGAGTCAATCCACCACTCTTTCGGACTTCCCACTAGGTTGCACTCGGACAACATAGCGCACAAGTCATCAACCTCCTCGTTTGTTTCAACCATATTAGCCTGACCCTTCTTCTTTTCCTTTTTCGGAGCACGACAGTCTGCAGCTTTGTGTCCGATTTTTCCACAATTATGGCAGTTTCCCTTGAATTTCTTCTTGTTGGGATAGTTCCTTGGTCCCGATGCCTTTTTCCTCTTTTTCATATTAGTTGGGGCAGTTTCAACTATATGTGCTCCCCCTATGGTTGATCTCCCATTTGTCTTTTTCTCCGCTGCCTTGTTATCTTCCTCGATTCTCAACCGGACGATGAGATCTTCCAATGTCATCTTCTTTCGCTTATGTTTCAAGTAATTTTTGAAGTCCTTCCATGAAGGAGGCAACTTCTCTATCACTGCCGCAACTTGAAACGCCCCACTAATCACCAAACCTATAACAAACAACATGTAAGTGACGGGGCACTGAATACTTTTGACAAAGGCATTAATTAAATTTATACCTTCAGCGAGGAGATCATGGATGATAACCTGCAACTCTTGAACTTGAGTGACAACAGACTTGCCATCTACCATTTTGTAGTCCAAAAACTTGGCAGCGATAAACTTCTTTAAGCCAGCATCTTCTGTTTTATATTTCTTTTCCAACGCATCCCATAGTTCTTTTGATGTTCCCACATTACTATAGACGTTGTAAAGATCATCCTCCAGTCCGCTAAGAATGTAATTCTTGCACAAAAAATCTGAGTGCTTCCACGCCTCAATTACAACAAATCGTTCATTTTCAGGTGTTGATTCCGGCGGAACCGGAATATCCTCCTTAATAAACTTTTGAAGGCTTAAAGTAGTTAGATAGAAGAACATCTTTTGTTGCCATCGTTTGAAATCAATCCCGGTGAATTTTCCGGGCTTCTCTACCGGAGCCGGTGCTGGTGCAGTACGACTGGAGGACGCAGCATTGCTCGTAGAACCAACCACGGGGGCTGGTGTGGCAGTAACAGTAGCAGTAGCATTCAAATTTGGAGTTTGGTCTCCCATTTCTGTCGTAGGAAATAACAGAACACTTTAATAATCGGTGAAGATTTTATTTCTTCAAACCGAATCAAATTTACACAAACAGAATTAAAACAAACTTCAAATAGAATGTAATAAACTGTATGTAGTATACTTGATGAAGTTTTTATATCTTCAAATCAAGTACCCAAATGAGTAGAAAGTTCTGAAAACTTTAATCTCAACCGGAGTAGAAAATCCGAAGATTTAGTCTCCAAACAACATACAAGTTCGTTACATGCAAACAACAAAATTACAAGTTTCTTTTATTTTCTGGACAGTCACAATTTTATGTTAGGAAAAACTGTATGTAGTCACTGTTTTATGTAAGAATTTTTTTTTCTGTACTGTTGTATCGTTCTGTAACGTTTTAATCAACAGCAGATGAACACGGAAATAATAACATAAATTCCTTAAGCTTGTTATCGATTGTCCGTGTTCAAAGCAACGAGAAACTGGAAACCAGTAAGAAGAAAAGACAAAAAAAAAAAATCACAGAAATGAAGAAATCCGAGACCACAGAATTCACTGTGTGTCCTTAAGGAATTTAACCCCCTCACTGTACCCGAGGTTGTGGATTATTTCCTCCCAGGATATAACGGATATACCTGTCGTAGGAGTGGCGGTACCTCAAACGCCTACGACTTCGACGAACTCAAATTCGGGAACGAAATCACACTATGACTCGATATGTTTCAGTTTGCAGAAAAGAATGCAGAATTTTTAATGCACGAATATTTTTTTTTTTCCAGTACTCGAAAATGAGGCATTGCCTCAGTTTATATAGCCTCGAATTGTGACTGTTCGGAAAGGCTTGGTGCCTGTTCGGGAAAGGCCATGCCTTTTTCTGAAAAATAAGAACGTTGGGAAGTTTACAGTTAACAAATTAATATCAGAAAATGAAGATTGAATTTTAAATAAATTTGGTCCAAAAAGATTATCAATCAATCAGATCATTTGACCAAATCCAAATCCAAATCCAAAGCCGAAGCCGAGCCGAGCGACGACGACGGCACGAGGGGAGTCCCTCTTCTTAACCCTTTAAGAGCTAGAAGAAGTGCTTTCTAATATAAGCACATAACTTTCCCTTTCTACCACCAATGTGGTACAAAGCTCCTTTTCAAAGGAACTTTGCTTTGAAACTTCATTTTCCTTCTATTGTCTTCTTCCCTCCATTTCTCATTCACACCAACTTAGCTAGCTTTAACAATCATTAACTAGTTTTAACAGATGTGTCCGTTGAATTGTTTTTTCAAATGTGTGAAATGGGTGTTCCATTGTCACAGTATGCAATGTTGAGGTTTCTACGTTGTTTGGTTGATTCGAGGTGTGTTAATCTTGTTTTGGATGTTTATGGTATCATGAGAAGTCGATTTAGTAAAGAGCAGACGCATGGTGTTGACGTGTATAGTTTTGTGATGTATGGTTTTGTAAAGATTAGGTGAGATTCAATTGAGTTTAGACTTCCATAAGGAACTGATTAAGAGAGTGTTTTCATTGGATATTGTTCCATGTAATAAGAATTTGAAGAGTCTTTACGAGAGTAAGTGTACAGATGATATGTATAAATTCTTCTTATTGATGTTAGAGGAAGGTCCAATGCCAAGTGTTGTGACGTTCAGCACATTAATAAACAGTTACTGTAAAGAGGGAAGATTAGAAGAGGCATTCAGGCGTTATGTTCTTATGATAGCAAGGGGTATAGATCCTGATCTAATTGTTTATAGTATTCTGATTGACGGCCGTTTAAGGCCGGGAAGTTAGGAGAGAGAGATCATCTGCTTTCAGCAGCTTTAGATAAAGGCATTAAGTTAGATGCATTTATTTTAAGTTCTGTAATAGATGCATATATCCGAAATGGAGAAGTAGCAAAAGGTGTTCAGACTTTCAAGAGAATGTTAAAGGATGGAGTCCTGCCAACTACAGTTACGTATGGCATCCTCGTGAATGGCTTATGTCAAAAGGATCGGCTTCTTGAGGCTCTTGGTATGTTTTGTCAAATGGTGAAACATGGTACTGAACCATCTCTATTGATGTACAGCAGTCTTATAGATGGTTTCTGCAAGGCTGGGAAGCTGAAATATGGGTTTGGTTTGTACAAGGAGATGCTTATGAAGGGAAACATACCTGATGTTGTGGTTTACAATGTGATTATAAATGGTCTTTGCAAACAGGGCTGGATGTGTGCTTCCATGAGATTCTTTTACCAAGCTATTAAAAGTGGTATAAGTCCAAATATTTATATTTTTAACACACTAGTTGACGGATTTTGCAGATTGAGACAAGTTAATAACATGGTAAACGTATACATCCAAATGGGTGCTTGGAATATATTACCCGATGCAGTTACTCATACAGTAGTTATCAAAGGCATCTGTGAGCAAGGGAGATGTAATGAAGCCCTTGCATTTTTATTCCAGATGCTCAAGAAGGGTTTTCTTCCTGATGTTATTACATATTGCATTCTCATCGATGGGCTTTGCAAATGGAACAATCTAACTGCTGGACTGCAGGTTTTTGAGCTGATGACGAGGACGGGTATAAATCCTGATATAGTCTTGTACAATGTTCTCATAAATGCATTTTTCAAGGAAAGTCAGTTAAAAAATGCTCTGGTACTGTTCAACGAGGTCTTAGAGTGTGGGCCACCGCCTGATATTGTGACATACAACACTATGATCTGCGGTTACTGCTCCATGAAGATGTTGAATAATGCCATTCAACTTTATGAAGAGATGAAACACGAACTAAGTGGGTACAACACTATCACCATGACCATTTTGATTGATGCATTCTGCAAAGAAGGTAGAATGGAGGATGTAACGTCACTATTCTCCGAAATGCTGGAGAAAGGTCCATCTCCTAATGTGGTCATGTACAGCTGTTTGATTGATGGCTACTATAAATCCTCTTGCATGGAAACTGCCTTTGACCTTTTCGAAGAGATGCTCAGGAATAATGTGTCTCCAAATATTGTGAGTTATAGCATTCTGATTGATGGTCTTTGCAAAAGGGGGATGATTGAAGATGCATCTCTAGTGTTTACTTCTATGTTAAGCACTCACATATTGCCTGATGTTGTAACATATGGGATTTTGATTCATGGTTACTGCAAGGTTGGAAGATTAGTGGATGCCGTATCCTTATATAACCACATGCTAGAAGCTGGAGTTATGTCGGATGGTTTTATACAAAGGATACTGACAGAATATAATCTTCAAAATGGTCATACAGATAAACTGAATATGCAATTGAAGGAGGTGCGTGACAGTGAGTCCCTTCAATAGCTTCCTAGAAGTATTTGAGTGTGTATAATTTTTGCACTCTGCTGTTGCTCCAGATATCCCTTCGGGCGCATCCATTAAAATTTGAACAATACAGAGAACATTAGCATGACCTCCGCGCCAGGATGACACGCACAACCGAGAAATGCAGATGAGGAAAATGCAGCTATCTGAAGTCTGCTTTGATCCATTATTTTATTAACACAAAATTTTAGCTCATAGATATGCATATGATACATCTATCTGTATAAATTAGGAAAATTTGTATAGAGATGATAAATTGCAGATTCTAGATGTTTTATATGCTAGTGTACATAATACCACATGAAGTTAATTCATCTCTTTTTCTTGCAAATGCAAGCCTACACTTTTTGGTGCTCGTATAACTTTCTGGACTTGTAAATACTAGTAATTACTTAATGGAGCTTATATTGTTCCAACTCTGTTATTTATGACATTGAGTTGCGTAACAGTCGATTGAGCATTTTAATTTTCTAATCAGGCCATTGCCTTAGCTAGCGTTTGGCCGTAGATTTCAAATTTATTTTGAAAAATCTCATTTGGGTGAAGTTTGGTTTGAAGATGAAAATGTGTTTGGACATACGTTTTCAAAACATATTTTCCAACTTTATTTTGGAAAAACATGTATATAATTCCCAAAATTTGCGATTTTGGCCCAAATTCAGCTCAATAGCTGATTTTGAGATTTGGCCAAAATATGAGCAAAATTTATGGCCGAACACGAGTTTTGAAAATAAATCTCCAATTTATTTTGACAAAACGGGCCTTAGTATTTTCTGATTTCTGAAAGGATTTTGTTCAAAGACTTGGTGGTCTCCTTTCCTCTGCTTTCTTGTATGCTATGTCTTAGGTAGTAGTTATTTTAGGACGAGTTATATTAATTGCCTTACCAAGTGTCAATGACGCGTATTGTCCTCCTTCCCTTGTTCATGAAATATCATGTTGTCAATGTCGATGTAAGTTGCATCTGTTATTTTCGGAAGGTAGAACTATAAAAACAAGAGAGCAGAGCAAGTCAGTGTTAGCAGAAGAACAATCAATCTATCTTCAAAGAAGTATGGTTGAAGATGCTAATCAGTCTATTTGTGTAGTGTCTAATCATGGAATTTTGTATCTTGTAACACAAAAGAGAACAATATGGACATGTGATAAAATTGGAATATATAGTAAGAAAAGCGATAACAAGAATAAAGTTTTAGGATGAAACTCCTGGCCTGAGACATATTCAGATACCCCTTTGGGGGGGGGGGGGGGGGGGGATTTATATGGTTGGAAAACATAATTGTAAACTTAGGGGGAAATAGGAGATATTGACAAGGAAAAGATGTGTATTAAGTTTTGACATCCATTATTAGAAGGTTTACTATAGGTCCAATATTTATTAGGAGTCCTTCGGTCTTGATAATGATATACAGAACTTCTATAGTTTTTGTAATATTGGATTGAGACATGGATTCTGTATAGGGTGAAATTTGGCTCTTAACGCTCTCACGCCGAGTTGGCACGTCCGTTATGATAAGGTCGACCCAAGTAAAGGCACGGCTCAAGTTGGTAAAGAAGAAGCAACGTCATTTAGTGCCTAACTTTTTACTGAGTGGAAGCTATCAACTTTTGGTACTTTTTGATTACTTCGAGGAGGGTCTCCTGCTATATAAAGGAGACATTCACATTGTAGTAGGGATTATTATTATTCTCGGATAATACAACTTCTCTCTCTATCTCTATCTCTTTCTTGGTTTTCCAACTATTGTTTCTCCCTTAAGCTAAGTTCATTTTTCTTCACACTTTCAGATCTACAATAATCTTAAAACAATAATCATCTCTAGGGCTCATTATATTTGATTACGATTTACCCTTATATATCTTCGATTGTTTTTAAGCTTATAAAGTACGAGTATAATTTTTGAGCTAAACAATTTGGCACCGTCTGTGGGGATTTCGAGAATCGAAACCATAGTTTGCACCTAGAAAACCATAAAAACCCTTCTCTACAACACACAAACGAAAAATGGCTGACAACAACGCAAGAATGAAAGCGACAACAGATGTTGCAACCAATCTCGTCGCTCCTCTCAACAAAGCCGGTGAAGAGGGGGTTTCGATTGCAACCACTAGCACCACCACAAGCGGAAAAATCCCACCTCCACCACCCGAAGATCTAATGATCTTTCGCGAAAAAGGCGTTTCTACATCTGCAATTGAAAAAGCACCCCCAGAGGTTAGGAAACTACTGGAATAGTGGTAAACGAGTACTCTAAGTGGCTTGGTTAAATAGTCACCCCCAAAATAACTCAGATGCATGCCAACAGCAGACCTTGCTGCAGTCGAAGGTGAACCCGAGAACGTATGAGCAAACAATGCTCTCATCGATACTCGGGCCAACGGTGGCATGCTCACAGCCATCCTCAAGAAGATGGAGGAAATGGAAAACGAAAAAAATTCACTCCTTGACCAGATGAATGAACACCAGGAGAGGATGGACAAGATTCCAAGTGCTCCCAAGCTGCTGCCAAAGCGTGACATGGGGACGTTTGTTGAACAACCCTACACGGAAGAGGCTGCACCATATCCCATCCAGAAAACCTTCAAAATGCCTCCTTATTTAAGAGTGTACGATGGAACTACAGATCCCGAGGATCATCTGATCCACTACATCACGACTGTAAAAGGTAACGACCTATCAAAAAAATAGGTACCGCCTGTGTTGCTGAAGAAGTTTGGCGAAACAATGACAGGAGGAGCACTAACCTAGTATTCCCAGCTACCGGCCAAGATCATTTCTACTTTCGAGGAGATGACGGACAAGTTTTTCACCGCCTATGCAGGAGCGAAGAAAGCAGAAGCAGAGTAAACGACATCTTCGCCATTCGGCAAACCACAGGAGAAGGACTCAGGGACTTCCTAGCCAGGTTTAACAGAGTAAGGATGAGCCTACCAAACGTGTTGGAAGGCATGGCGGTCGCTGCTTTTCAGAAAGGGTTAAGCAGGGATGGCTCGAGGACGACCAAAAAACTACTAAGTCATCTCGTGAAGTACCCACCCACCACGTGGGAAGAGATTCACGACGCCTATTGCGCTGAGGTACGTGCAGATGAGGACGACATCAACGGGCCGACCCAACGTTTAACAACAATAAACCCAGAAATCAGGAGAGACCGACGCAATGAAGGATGACGGGAACAAGTCCCACGTCCCAATAGGGAGAGACACCAACCCTACATCAGATCATCTCACCCACCGCCACACAGGCACGAAGACTCACTACACATGTTGCCCCACTATGAAACGACAGAGGTATGCCCCATTTATTATCTGCTCCCCTTCAGAGATAGTGTACGCACTTGAGAAGCTGAGCAACAAGGTGCAATGACCGGCAAAGATGAAGTCAGACCCCGTCACCAGAAAATCAAACAGCTTGTGCGAGTTCCACCAGGAGTGAGGGTACAAAATCGAAGATTTATAGGCCTATGACAAGTTGTGGTCAGGATGTTAAACCAAAGGTTCCTGAGAGAGATGCTCAGTGACAAAGGAAAAATCAGCTTTGCACGTGGAGGGGAGCAACCCCACGCGCCACCAAAGCTGCCTTCACCAATACGCACGATCAACATGATCATCGGAAACGGTGACGACTCGGCAGTCAATCATGTCAAGTTCACCACTACGCACAACCTGAAGCGAACTATCGCCCACGAACGATATGACGACTTCGAAGATAGTATCACCTTTGATAAGACCGATGCCGACGGTTTGTCTTTCCCTCATTGCGATGCCTTAGTTATCACATTACATATCGCAGATATGAATGTTAAAAGAATTATGGTTGATGACAGTAGCGGCACCTGTATTATCCACCCGAGGGTCCTCGTACTAATGGGACTCGAGGGTAAGATAATACCGCGATGCATAACACTAACAGGTTTCAATAATGCAGTAGAAAGAACCTCCGGGGAGATATCGCTATCCATCCTAGCAGGAGGGGTCACGCTGGAAACAACTTTCCAGGTGATGAACAAGGAAACGGCATACATCGCCATCATCGGACGTCCGTGGATACACGCCATAAGAGCGGTCCCATCAAGCTTCTATCAAATGATCAAAATTCCTACCCCGTGGGGAGTATTCAGCATTCGAGGTGAGCCTCACACCGCTCAGGAATGCTATAAAATATCTCAAGACTGCTCCCACACCAAACAACTTAAAAAGGCGATACCATAGAAGCCTGCAAGGCTACGGTCGAAGACCTCGACCCAGAACAACTAAACAACGACGACCCTTCAAGGAAAGATTACATCGGGCATGGCCTCTCAAATCCAAGTAAGTATCGTAATATTTTATCTAACCATGCAGACCCGTTTGCTTTTTCCCATTCAGAGATGCCAGGGATCCCGCGAGAAATCTCCACTCACAAGCTGAACGTCGACCCATTACACCCGCCCGAGCGGCAAATGAGAAGAAAATTCAATGCCGCCATCAACAAAGCGGTCAGTGAGGAAGTGGACAAACTTCTGGCTAAGGCTCCATCAGGGAATCACAGTACCCTCAATGGGTCGCTAATGTCGTCATGGTTAAAAAGAAAAATGGGAAGTGGAGAATGTATGTAGACTTCACCGACTTGAAAAAGGCGTGCCCAAAAGATTCCTTCCCACTGCCCTACATCAACCAGCTGACAGACGCGACTGTAGGGCATGAGCTACTAAGTTTCCTAGACTCATACTCTAGCTACAACCAAATAATGATAGCCGAGGAGGACTAGGAAAAAACAAGTTTCATCGCCCACCAGGGGACATATTGCTACAAGGTAATGCCCTTCGGGCTCAAAAATGCAAGAGCCACATACCAAAGACTAGTCACCAGAATGTCCAAAGGGCAACTTGGTAAGACCATGTAAGTCGATATCGATGATATGACGGTAAAATCGGCAAAGAAAGAAGACTATATCGACCACCTAAAAGAGGCCTTCGAGATACTGAGGAGGTACGTGATGAAGTTGAACCCCGAGAAATGCACTTTCGGTGTATCCTCAGGAAAATTCTTAGGGTTTCTCGTATCGCAACGAGGCATCGAGGTCAACCCAGACCACATCAAGGTGATAGACGCAATACATAAGGTGCTAAGTAGCAAGAAACAGGTACAGAAGCTGACATGGCGTATAGCCGCCCTATCCAGATTCATCTCGTGGTCATCTGATAGGTGCAATAAATTTTTCAACGTGCTAGAAAAAGATCAAGGGCTACAGTGGAACGAGGAATGCGTCGAAGCCTTAAGAAATCTGAAAGCGTACTTCTCTTCGCCGCCCTTGCTGGTCAAAGCGATCCCAGGCGAACCCCTTCTGATGTATCTGGCCGTGTCTAAGGTTACTGTCAGTGTTGTCCTAGTTTGCAAAAGAAAAGGTACACAATTCGCTATTTATTACATTAGCAAACCTTAGTGGACGCTGAAACTCGGTATCCACACCTCGAGAGATTTGCACTAGCATTGGTAGTAGCTTCACGAAAGCGACGGTCCTATTTTCGGTGCCACCCCATAAAAGTGGTAACGACCTTCCCATTAAGGAGCGTCTTACATAAGCCTAAATAATCGAGCCGATTCACAAGATGGGCCATTGAGCTCAGCGAGCATGACATCTCGTATCTTCCAAGAACTGCCATCAAGTCTCAAGTTCTGGCCGATTTTATAGCTGACTTTAGCGCGAAAATCCTACCAAAAGCAGAACTTGAGGCACAACATTCCTCCATCAATAACGACCTATGGGTCCTCTACACTGATGGCGCCGCCAATGCATCAAGGTCAGGACTGGGACTCGTCCTCGAGGTCCCCACAGGCGAAACAATTCGCTAGTCCATACGATGCCCTGAAATGACTAATAATGAGGCAGAGTATGAGGCCGTTATTGCAGGCATGAAACTGGCCATCGAATATGGGGCTCGCCGACTCATTCTTCACTGCGTTTCCCAACTTGTAGTAAACCAAGTCACTGGACTTACCAGATCAAGGAACAAATATTGCAAAAATACCAGTCGGAAATCTTTAGGTTAATGGCTGAGTTCGACGAATGCCGCTTCGAACAGATTCCGAAGGAGACAATCTACCAAAGCTGGCTATGGCCACTAAAAACTTCAAAAAAGAAAGCGTGGTCGCCCTCCTCCACTCTGCCATTGATCACACTGAGGTATTCTCTTTAAATTTGTCTTGGGACTGGCGCAACCAGTTTGTATCCTATCTGCAGAAAGGAACGCTGCCACTCGACAAAAAAGAGGCAAAGAAACTCTGCACGCAAGCTGCTCGGTATTGCTTAATAAATAATGACCTCTACAAAAGAATGTTTGGCGGACCCTTGGCAAAGTGCCTAGGGCCGCACCAGATGAGGCCGGTACTCGAAGAAGTGCACAAGGGCCGCTGATGTGCCCATATAGGTAACCGCGCCCTCGTGCGATGCATCATACATGCCGGCTACTACTGGCCCACCATGAAGAAGGAGGCAGCAAAATACATTTGCCGATGTGGTCAATGCCAAAAATATGCCCCATGATACACCAACCAGGAGAGCCCCTCCATTCAGTCACCTCCCCATGGCCTTTTATCAAATGGAATATGGACATAGTCGGCCCCCTACCCACAGGACGGGGAAAGGTATGATTTTTATTAGTTTTAACTGACTATTTTTCTAAGTAGGTAGAAGCAGGTGCTTACGCACAAATACGTGAATAGGAGGTGATCGCCTTCATATGGAAAAATATTATATGCCGCTTTGGCATCCCCAAGAAATCAGTCGTGACAACTGACGATAGTTCATCGGTCAAAAATCGACGGAATTCTTCGAGAAATGGTGCATCAAGAGGATACTTTCCACGCCATATCACCTCGTCGCTAACGACCAAGAAGAATCCTCCAACAAAACAATATTAAACATACTGAAGAAGAAGCTCGAGGATGCCAAAGGGCTATGGCCCGAGCTGCTGCACGAAGTGCTGTGGGCGTGCAAGACCACACCCAAATCCAGCACGGGAGAAACACCGTACTCGCTGGTCTACGAAACCGACTCGGTCATACCCGTCGAGGTCGGTGAACCAAGCCTAAGATATTCACACACAGTAGAACAGAAAATGACACAAACAGGCTCCAAGACCTCAACGAAGCTGGGGAAAGGAGAGAAATGACCCAGATCAGAATGGTGGCCCAAAAATAACAAGTCGAAAGATACTACAATAAGAGGGTTAAAATAAGACCACTCAAAGTGGGAGACTATGTCCTAAAGCCAAGACATTGGCATCCAAATACCCAAGTGAAGGAAAATTGGGCACCAACTGGGAAGGACCCTACAAAATCACAGTAGTAGCCAGCAAAGGGGAATTCGAGTTGGAAACAATGGAAGGAAAAACACTCCAAAACAACTGGAACGTTGCCCACCTCAATTATTTCAACTTCTGAAAGGCATCCCGAGTCGCACTCTTTTTTCCCTTACCCGAGTTTTGTCCCAATTGGTTTTCTTGGGGAGGTTTTTAACGAGGCGGAAAAGGAAACGCTTGGAGATATTTGCAGCACAAGTGTACCATATCAGCCTCTGCTTACGACCTCCAGGCCGACCTGATAAAGGGACTGGACTAGCTTGATCTTCAATGTATTAAAGGCTACGGCCATCTCCAATGTATGAAAGGCTACGACCATCTCCAATGTATGAAAGGCTACGGCCATCTCCAATGTATGAAAGGCTACGACCATCTCCAATGTATGAAAGGCTACGGACATCTCCAGAATATAAATGGCTAAGGCCATCTCGAGTATATAAATGGCTAAGGCCATCACCGCCAACAGTCGACCTAGTTCAACTACGACAAACAAATGATTCGACGACAGTCGAAGTCGACCATATGGCCAAGGCCATCTATAAGCTATGACCAAAGGTCATCGCCTTCATTTGGCTAAGGCCATCACCACCAACAGTCGACCTAGTTCGACAGCGGCAAGCAAATGACGATGACAGTCAAAGTCACCTACGTGGCCTAATGCCAAAGCCGTTGACTCCATCAAGACTAAGGTCATTAACCTAAATTTGGCTAAGGCCGTCAACACCGATAATCGGCCCAGTTCGTCTATGTCAAACAAGTAGTTCGATGATAGTCAAAATTTCCCGTGCCGACCTAGCCTAAACTACGGTGGAAAGCGCGAAAGAAACAATCATGAATGCAATAAAAGCTCTAAGGAACGAAAGAAGAACAACAATAGCAAAAAGTCATATTCCATTTTCTTCACAAATATACATACATCTGACCTTAGAAAAAAGACCCCATTTACGCAAAAATATATATACAAAGTCTTAAGAGCCTTCACCGCTCCGCCCATCACGACCCGCATGATCGTCGTCCGGTCCATTGCCATCTCCAGGCTGGTAAGCCTTAGCAATCCATGAACTGGAGTCTAAACGACTGACGTCCTCAGAATTACAGCCCTCCCTACCAGGCAAGTGGAGCTATAACCGGCTGCTTTACGGGCAACACGGTTTAAGTGTCATTTCCTTTCGACTTCCGCCTCAGAAGCTCGACCTGCCGCCAAAACCTCCTAAAAAATGACCAACCTGGCATTATGATACACCCACATCTCATGTGCATCACGATGTGCAGCGTCTTGTGGGGCAGTTCGCTTGAGAACTTCAACCTCGGCCGCCCTAGCATCAAGCTCAGCTATAAGGGTCGTGACTTGGGTCTGCAGTTCTGCAGCCTTCGCCGCTACCCTAAGCTTATCTTCAATTCCTTCTCTTTTGACTGGAGGAGGTTCTCCAGCTCGAAGCAGCCATCAGCTACTCATCAATCTCCTCCAGCTCGGCCGCTCTCTTCTTCAAAAGAGCTTTCAATTCCTCAAGACCCTCACGGAACGTCTGGAAAGGGGGTCCTACTTGAGTACGTCTTCCATGCTTGATGCTTGGCACGACACTCCTTATATTTCTTCACCATTTTATTGAAGTTGGCCGCCTTCTTTTGTTCACACCACCTCCTCTCCACCTCCAAGATGAGGGTCTGAAAAGAAGGGAAGAAACAAGTCAGTACGTACAAAAGTTGATTTTACGTCTCATAAAAGAAAATTTGAAAACTACATGCAAGGCTGCGCCGGCAATCCGCCTCGACAAATCACTATTGCTAACATTTCTCAGCGTCTCCTGCTCTGCAGCCGCACATAACAAGGTCGTGTCCGTTGCGGCTTGCTCGCTGTCTTCTAACAAATTATACGTGTCAGGGATCACGATACGCGAGTAGACCCGCCCTCCCTCATCTCCACGCGGGCCGATCCCCCCATTTCTTCTCCAAGACCAGCTTCAGAGCCCGTACTCTCAATTTCCACGGCTACTCCCCTAACTATGGAAGATCGCCTTCTGAGGCACGAGCCGAGCGGACGGCGGCGGCCGTTCCCCGAGGAGCCAATCTCCCTGAACGAATGGCCTCAGCCATAAAATTCGGCCTCGGCTCTCCGCGGGGCTCACTAGGCCTTGCACCCTCAGTTTCAATTCCTTTGCCAGTAATCAGTCTCCGCCTCTTTCTCTTCAGCGGCTCGTCTTCTTCAGAAGCCGCCTCCGTTGGAGCGAGTTCACATACCGAAATAGGAACGGCCTCATGCACCGCCTCAGATGCAGCCACTGGCGTAGCTCCCTGCTGAGAGGTCGAAAGGGCGCTGTATCTGGGCGAGCTTCCCACAAATATATCTCCCCCATCAGAGTCGGACTCTACCCTAGAGAGGCTAGCATCAATTTTCTTCTTCTTCGCCTATGTAGAAGCGCCCCGATCTGTCAAATAAGAGTACATTGAATAAAAGAGTCTCCAAGCCAAAACAGAGCGAAAGAGAAGAACATGAAAGGTTGTTACCGATTGGGCCATACAATCTACAAAACTCATCCCAAGCGCGGCATTTTTCCGCATGCAGTATCAGCCCGCCACAAACGACCTAATGTCGTCGACGGGACGAGGCGAACGAGCCACCACTACAAAAGGAGGATAGTAAATCAGAATGATTGATTGGTCAAAACAAGGTGTCAAAAATTTACATGCAGAGATACTTACATCCCACGTTCCACATCTCAGGAAAACCTTCGGGATTGGACACCAGATGGCTCATCCTAATGTAAAAGTATTTACGCCAGGAGTTGCGGTTAGTTTTGTCGTCAGCCCTCACCACAAAGCTCTTCTTACCACGACTCCTCAATTGGAGCATGGCACATCTCATATAGCTAGGGCTGAACATCTGTAGCAGGTGATGAACAAAAACGACGGTCCCGGCCTCGCCTGCAAGTGTGGTAAGAATTTGACACACCTTCAGTGCATAAGGTGTGAGCTGAGCTGGGCACATGTGATAAAAGCGGCAAAGCTTTTCCGCTAGATGGTTGTATTCATATAACGTACAACACCCGGGCCTGTGCACATTGGCATAGTCCATCCGAGCCGATGCCATTTCAACATGGCCGGGGATGTTGTACGTAGTTCTGATGGCGTCTAGGTGAGACTGCAGTGACTCACTATGCTCCCAGGGATAACAGGGGCATGTCGAGTTGAAGTCTTTTCGAACACTCAGGTCCTTCGGAAGAATATTATCCACCGTTAAGGGAACGAGGGTTTTCTCCACTTCTTCCCCCTCACCATCGGAAGAAGGCGGAGCCCTAGAAGGATCGTTATCCTTGGTCCTTTTGCTGTCTTGACGATGCTTCACCATGATATAATTTATAAGAAAAGGTGTCAACAACAAGAGATACAATCCTCAGAAATGGTAAGTTCTATAACGATGCAATAATTACTAGAAAGAAAGATGAAGAAAGAGACAGAGGAAAACCCTCTAAAGGTTCGAAAGATGAATCCCATTGAACCACTCCTCTATTTATAGGGATAATGTACGCGGATATTGACGAGGCACAATTTTGAAACTGACGCGGGAAACCAAAACATCACATCATGTTCTGAGAATTCTCGGGAACAAGAATAATGATGACGCACGTGACCGGTGACGTCACTCTGGAAAATGGGTCGCATGTCAACGACTCAACAAATATTACAGACGCTCATGCTCTTTGAAAGAGGTGCCTATAGGTACGGCCAAATTTCCGTAAAAGCGAATCATGCATGTCAGTGCATTGAAGACGGTCATCGACCACGTCTCCAATGAACGGAGGGACTAACTGTCTAGGGTAAAATTTAGCTCTTAATGCTCCCACACCGAGTGGGCACGTCCCTTATGACAAGGATGACCCAAGTAAAGGCACGACCCAATTTGGTAAAGAAGAAGCGACATCGTTTAGTGCCTAACTTTTTACAGAGCGGAAGCCACCAACTTTTGTCCTTTTTGATTACTTCGAAGATGGTCTCATGCTATATAAAAGAGACCTTCACATTGTAATAGAGATCATTATTATTCTCGGATAATACAACTTCTCTCTATCTCTATCTCTTTCTTGGTTTTCCAACTATTATTTCTCTCTCAAGCTAAGTTCATTCTTCTTTACACTTTCAGATCTACAACAGTCTTAAAACAATAATCATCTCTAGGACTCATTATATTTGAGTACGATTTACCCTTATATATCTTCGATTGTTTTTAAGCTTATAAAGTACAAGTATACACAGATTCAACATTGTTCTCTTTCTACAGAAGTGGTCACCAGGCATGCAAACATACTCCCCAGTCATTTTGTAGTATGAACTAATACTCTGTACTCAGGATCCATGGTGGTCATGACTTTGTTTTCATGTGTCTAGAGTGAAAAGCTAACTCACGCTACTCAGTCAACACGCTTCCAATGCCTAGTCAAATGATGCTTGTCAAAACGTTTCATGTTTTTTATTGTTAGAAAAATGTTAATACCTTGTACATAGTCAAACAATATATTGCCTTCTGTTTTCGTGTCGGTTATGCCAAACTCATATAGAATTAGTAATTATATTTTTAAGAAAAAACCCCATGTTTCAGTTTACTCAAAACTAGAGCTAATGCCTTTATTTAATGATAAACTTATGGTCTGTTTGACTTAGTTGATTTAGAGTACGTAATAAACATTAGATATTGAAGTCCTCCCAAGTAGGCCCCACTAAGGGGATACAACGCTCCTTGTTGTAAGATTTTTTTTATTTTGACATGAGATCTTTGATGCCTCAGTAGAGCTAATGTTGGCTCTCTATAGTTGTGGAGTATTAAATAAGAGATTTTTTCTTTTGAAGAAGCAAATAGTGAAATAATAGCTTGCCGGCCTTCCAAAAGATAACTCCTCTAAACAATTCATTATTAATGCACTACATAAGTGATTCGGCATATTCTTGTTGCCCCTTTATTAAAATAGGCTAACTTGCTCAACACTGACGTACCAAGCATTAGCCTTAATAACGACTCTTCATTTTTATATGTCACTATTACTATTTGATGATTAAATATCTTTTTTCTTTGATATATTCTTTCTCCAAATCTTTTCTAATTATTTCTAACTATGAAACTTGTTGGTTA
Organism: Nicotiana benthamiana; assembly: GCA_034376525.1. Lineage (NCBI taxonomy): Eukaryota > Viridiplantae > Streptophyta > Magnoliopsida > Solanales > Solanaceae > Nicotiana > Nicotiana benthamiana. The sequence goes on from CM067339.1 coordinate 125,333,005, forward strand.
TTTCAATCTTATTAAAGTTCTTTGAACCTAGTTAAGCAAAAAAATGAATTAACTCTTCATTGTGAATGGATGTCTACTTTACTCTGGTCCTATTCTATTGTGTGGACACAATTAGTCTCCCCTGACTTATAGATATTCATTTCCAGCACCAAATATTACTAACATAATAATAGGAAGTATTGGGGAAGGGTGATTAGGCAGGACATGTCATTGCTTCAGCTTATTAAGGATATGAACCACAATAGAAAAGTGTGGAGGCCGAGAATTAGGGTTGTAAGTTGACAGATAGTAATGTGTGTTGGAATAAATCCGACTATAAAACTGTAGCCTTCATATCGAATTATTTGGAACTATAACATAAGCGGAAGCGTAACTGAATCCATAGGTGGAAGCTCCTTGATCCGGCTTAAAGATTGTCCAAGGTTTGGCTTTCCACTTGATATGCAAGAACAAGTTTTGCTCTCTCTCTCAATGGGAAGAAGAAGAAGAGAATATCTTGCACTCTTGTGGGAACCATAACCCCTTATTATAATGTAACTTAAGAAAACTCAAAGGTCACAAGAATGTAACCTTAGTTACATGTATGTAACCTTAGTTAGCCCATCATTAACTAATGTTACTCTTTATGGGTATCTACACAAGAAATTATACTCTATACTTTATATGACAATATTGACCTCCTTAATAATAATGTCCAAAAGACCACTAATTTAGGCCAAATCAAAAGATAGCACATAACATATAATTCATCCATATATTGTCCATATGTATGTAGTATAAGTCCATATATCTAACAATCTCCCACTTGGACGATATACTCATGCATATGTACAAACCTTAGTATTATATGTTACATTATAACTTTATGAGCTCAGTATTGCTATCAAAATAAAATTGTCATGAACAATCCGGTCCATCAATCATATCAACATAGGACCTAAGAGATCTTAGTTACTCTCGCGTAACTAGACCCAACATTGATCACGTATATCAATATAACCAACGACATGGATCAAGTATAGGTGTGTAGCATGGAAATAACATAAAGTGTGGTCTGAAGTAGAATGTCTATTTCCAACTGGTTCACCTTATTGAGATCAATCATAAACCATAAGAGTACATAAAACTTTAAGACTGAATATCTGCAGATAAAATCTTAAAGACTGAATTACCGAATGTACTGGACAATACATAATTATATAATACAAACTCCCACTAAAACTCATAATCCTCAACTGATTTGACACCCATGCGAGCAATATGCTCATGAAATACTTTGGGTGGCAATCCCTTAGTAAGCGGATCCGCAATCATGGAGTTTGTACTGATGTGCTCTATGCATAATTGTTCATTTTGTACTCTTTCTTTAACAACCCGAAACTTGACGTCCATATGTTTTGCCTTTGTCAAACTACTATTATCGTTAGCATAAAGGACTACTGATCTGTTGTCGCATAATAGCCTGAGTGGCTTTTTAATACTGTCTACTATGCACAGTCGACTAACAAAATTTCGCATCCATAATCCTTTATTGGATGCCTCATAACATGCCATGAATTCCGCTTCCATGGTAGAAGTGGCCGTAAGAGTTTGCTTGATGCTTCTCCAAGAGATAGCACCGCCAGCAAGCATGTAGATATAGCCTGATGTAGACTTCAGACTATCCTGACATCCAGCAAAAGCAGAGTCGGTGTACCCGATGATTTCAAGCTGGTCCGATCTCCGATATGTGAGCATGTAATCCTTAGTTCTCTGTAAGTACTGCATGACCCTTTTGGCTGCCTTCCAATGGTCCATTCCCGGATTGCTGAGATATCTGCCCAGCATCCCAACAGTGTATGCTATATCAGGTCGTGTGCATACCTGAGCATACATCAGACTCCCTACAACCGAAGCATAAGGTGTCTTCTCCATTTCCATGGTTTCAAAACTATTTTTTGGGTACTGTTTTAGACTAAAATTGTGTCCCTTAGCAACAGGGGTGTCGCCTGGTTTACAATCCTGCATGTCAAATCTTTTAAGAACCTTATTGATATAGCCCTTTTGTGACAGACCGAGAACACCTTTGGAGCGATATCAATGTATCTGAATTCCTAATACAAAAGAGGCATCACCAAGATCTTTTCATTTCAAATTTCTTTGAAAGAAATTTCTGAGTTTCGCGCAATAATACTATATCATTACTGGCAAGCAGTATGTCATCGACATATAAAACCAGAAAAATATGTGTGCTCCCACTGAACTTATGGTATATACAGTCATCAGCAATATTTGGTTCATAACCAAAATATGTAATGACTTTATGAAACTTATGATACCATTGACGGGAAGCTTGCTTGAGCCCATAGATGGATTTCTTTAATTTGCAAACCCTTTTCTTTGAGTCTCTCGAAACCAAGTTTTCAGGTTGCACCATATAAATTGATTCCTCAATGTCACCATTGAGAAACGCTGTCTTAACATCCATCTGATGAAGTTCAAGATCAAAATGTGCTACTAGTGCCATTATTGTCCTAAAAGAGTCTTTCGATGAAACCGGAGAGAAAGTCTCTTTATAATCAATGCCTTCCTTTTGAGTGTAGCCCTTTGCGACAAGGCGAGCTTTATACTTAATGACATTGCCCTCTGAATCCCTCTTGGTTTTAAATATCCATTTACAACCAATTGGTTTAACACCTTCGGGCAATGTAACAAGCTCCCAAACGCCGTTATCGCTCATAGACTTCATCTCATCATTCATTGCATCAATCCACTTTTGAGAGTTAGAACCTTTCATGGCTTGACGGAAGTTGATTGGATCATCTTCCTCAAGTCCAATGTCACTTTCTTGTTCTTGGAGAAATACAACATAATCATCCGGAATTGCACTTCTCCTCTCTCTAGTGGATCTCCTTAATGGCACTTCAGATTCTTGAGGTTGTTGAGTTTGATTTTCATTAATAATATCAGGAACTTGATTAGGGAGATTATCAAGATTGTCTTGAACTGGAGTTGTGTGATCCGTATCAGGAATGAGAACACCCTGATCAAGATCAACAACTGGAGGCAAAGACACATGTTCTTCCTCAAAGACAAAATCTCTAACTTTATCTCCCCGCCCCCAAACTCAATATCCTCAAAGAACCGAGCATTACCCGTCTCAAAAATAGTTCTAGAAGTGGGATCATAGAACTTATACCCCCTGGATTTTTCAGAGTATCCAACAAAATAGCTACTAACCGTTTTAGAATCCTGTTTCTTATCATTTGGACTGTAAGGCCTTGCCTCAGCTGGACAACCCCAAATGTGTAAGTGCTCTATACTGGGCTTATGTCCAGTCCATAGTTCATATGGGGTTTGATTGTAGCTTTAGTTGGAACCCTATTAAGTATATATGCTGCGGTTTTCAATGCTTCTCCCCAGAGTGAGTCTGGCAAAGTAGTATGACAAATCATTCTTCTCACCATGTCCTTTAGGGTCCGATTTCGTCTCTCAGATACACCATTCATAGTAGGACTGCCTGGCATGGTGTACTGAGGAACGATCCCACACTCATCTAGGAATTTAGCAAATGGCCCTGAACGTTGTTCACCTGAACCATCATATCTACCATAGTATTCACCACCACGGTCAGATCTAACGGTTTTAATCCTTTTGCTTAGTTGATTTTCTACTTCGGCCTTATATGATTTGAACACGTCTATAGATTGGGACTTCTCATGAATGAGATATAGGTATCCATAACGAGAGTAATCGTCTATAAATGTGTCAAAGTATTGTTGACCATTTCTACAAGGTGTAGGGAATGGCCCACAAATATCCGTATGTATCAATTCCAAGACATCTGAAGCTCTCTGGGCACCTAATCTCGTCTTATTTGCTTGTTTACCCTTGATACACTCAATGAAAATATCCGAATTTGAGGAATCAAGAGAATCAAGAATTCCATCTGACACGAGTTTCTGAATTCTTTGTTTAGATATGTGACCAAAACGCTTGTGCCAGAGTGATAAAGAATTCTCATTAGATAATTTTCTTTTGGTACCAATAGAACTTCTATGCAAAGTTTCATAATGTGAGGTTATCATGTCAACCAAATATAAACTATCATATGCTGATAAAAGACCAGTACCGATAAGATTTGAACCTTGAAAAAGACTCACTTTATTGTCACCAAATGAACAAGAATAACCGGATATGTCCAATTTGGGAACAGAAATTAAATTCCGTCTAAAAGACGATACAACAAAAGTCTCATTCAAATCCAAATAAAAACCAGTCTTAAATAATAGCCTAAATTTTCCAGTAGCCTCAACTTCAACCCTTTTGCCGTCACCAATATAGGTGTATCTTTCACCATCACTTGGTTTTCAGCAATTTAGGCAACCCTGCATAGATACACTTATGTGAGTAGTAGCAGCAGAATCTACCCACCAAGTATCTTTAGGTACCGAAATTTAATTAACTTCAGAACAAACAAGAGCAAGATATATACCCATTTTCGCACGCCAAGCGTGGTATTTGGTACAATCTTTCTTCATGTGATTAGTCCCCTTACAGAAAAAGCAACCTGATTCTGTAGTTTCAACCTTAGTTTCCTTGTGTTGCTTCTTCTGGGGCCTTGAGACCGCAACTTCCTTATTTTTCCTCTTCTTGTTGTCTTTAGAAGAGGATGCCAAATGAGCACTTTCTGTCTTATCTTGCTTTATTCTCTCTTCCTCTTGCACACAATGTGAAATGAGCTCATTAAGAGTCCATTTCTCCTTTAGGCAGTTGTAACTGACCTTAAACTGATTAAAGTGTGCAGGGAGAGAGATCAAAACTAAGTACACAAGCAGTTCCTCAGGTAATTCCAACTTGAGTGACTTTAGTTTCGAAGCAATATGAGACATTTCTAAAATGTACTCCCTTATGTTTCCTTTGCCTTTTATACCTCATGGAAACAAGTTTACTCAAAAGAGTACTAGTTTCCGCCTTTTCGTTTTGTGCAAAACGCTTTTCAAGGTCCTCAAGGAAAACTTTAGCATTGTTTTCTTCAGTCATAGTGCCCCTAAAAGATTCTGGAATTGTACGTTTCATGATCATAAGACTCATGCGATTTGAGCGTTCCCACTTCTCCATCTCCTTCTTGTCATCAGAAGAAGTTGTATCCTCAAGAGAAGTAGGTTTCTCAATCCGAAGTGCAAGGTCTAGATCCATGCAACCGAGAACTATCATAATGTTCTCTTTCCATTCCTTAAAATTTGTGCCATTAAGTACAGGGATACTGTTAATGTTCGCAGATATTGTAGCAGCTGAAGAATTCACAGAAAATAGAACAAGGACAACTTAACACACGCTTACAATTATTTGAATTTTAACTTTAGTATACAGATTCAAAATAAGCAAATCCCATTACAAGATACCTAGCACAACATTGATTTTAGTCTTTGGACAGAAAATCAATTTGTAAGTGGTACTCTTGGTGTAGTAATCAAATATTGACAATAAACTCCTGTCAAATATCAAGCCTTCCTTTGGGCCGACTTAATATTCACATGGAAAATTTAATAATTGTCACATATTTATCACCACAAGCATGCTCGAATTCCTGCCAAATAACAACCTTCCTTTGGGCCGGTGTTAAACGCATGGAATACTAACATACACAGTCATCTTATATTTTAAAAATCAATCAATCTACACAAAAGAGGTTACTTTGGCAACATAATGTTTCAATTGACTAATGTAAAATATTAGATGCAAAATTAATTAGTTCTTTAAGCCATATATTGAACCTCAACAGAAATTTACATGTTTATAATGTAAAATCTGAATAATAATGGACAAAACATTAATGTTATAACATTAATCTTGCATTATGTGTCCATTAATCTTAAGAAAAACGTTTCTTTAATGATGGAAAAACGTTTCATTAATTAATTTTACATTATGTCTTCATTAAATTGCCAAGAAAATAAAACGTTTCTGCAATTTATTGCCAGATAATCGATTATCTGATCCTGATAATCGATTATCTTGGCCTTCTGGAATTTCCATTTTTGCTGGAAATTCCAGATAATCGATTATCTTGCCAGGATAATCGATTATCTTGGCTTTCCGGAATTTGGCGGACATATAACATAATCGATTATCGTATGGTTCTGTTTCATAAATATTTGATGAACAAATGAAATAATCGATTATTGATCTAAAATAATCGATTATGTAAACGTTACAAATAAGATAATCGATTATCTTCAAAACATAATCGATAATTTTAAGCTTCTGTTTTGCAAAATTTTGGTGAACTTATCAAGATAATCGATTACCTATATAAGATAATCGATTATCTTACCAATCTGTCCAACTTAATGGGACTTTCAACAAAAGGCTTAATCATGGAATCATATTCAACAACCGAAATTATGCAAATAATTTCGACATTTCAATTCATTTGGTGATATGAAAGGTATCGAAATACTGAAGTTTATCATCAACAAATCATTCATAAAAGCGTGCTATATCAAGGTACTAGAACTTCAAAATTAAAATTCTATTTGAATTTAGTCATTAAGCATTATAATATTGAATTCATGAACTTTCAAATGATCCAATACGAAGGAGGCTCTGATACCAATTGTTGGAATAAATCCGACTATAAAACTGTAGCCTTCATATCGAATTATTTGGAACTATAACATAAGCGGAAGCGTGCCTGAATCCATAGGTGGAAGCTCCTTGATCCGGCTTGAAGATTGTCCAAGGTTTGGCTTTCCACTTGATATGCAAGAACAAGTTTTGCTCTCTCTCTCTCAATGGGAAGAAGAAGAAGAGAATGTCTTGCACTCTTGTGGGAACCATAACCCCCTTATTATAATGTAACTTAAGAAAACTCAAAGGTCACAAGAATGTAACCTTAGTTACATGTATGTAACCTTAGTTAGCCTATCATTAACTAAGGTTACTCTTTATGGGTATCTACACAAGAAATTATACCCTATACTTTATATGACAATGTATTGGCCTCCTTAATAATAATGTCCAAAAGACCACTAATTTAGGCCAAACCAAAAGATAGCACATAACATATAATTCATCCATATATTGTCCATATGTATGTAGTATAAGTCCATATATCTAACAATGTGTTCCTCCTAGGCTTACCCGTAGTACTACAACTATATTTATATTTTCTAATTCATAGTTCTTTATTATTAGACGTTGTGTCATTTGCGTCCGTTACTATATTATATTACATTGTCGTTACTATTGTTTGTTATTTGGTTATTTCTTTAGCTTTTTTGTTTCTCGAGCTGAAAGTCTATCGAAAACACATCTATATCGATATAAGGTAGGGATAAAGTTTGCGTATACATTACCCTTTCCAGACTCTATTTATGGTATTACACTAGATTTTTGTTGTTGTTGTTGTTATATAAAATTAGAGTACTACATAAAGATTCCGACGTCCAACTACTTACTATTTTAACAACATTGCAAAAGTGCACTCTTGGACGTTTCCTCCAGCATTAATAAGAATAATTTTTACAATTATTCCTCCAAAAGTCATATATCTGACGTCCAGTCAAACTTCTTTTTGTAATTTCTTCTTTCTTAAAGGACAAATTGCTAGCTATGGGTATTAAATTTCTGTTCTGGACCGTTAAAAATATAAATGTTGAAAATATTCTTATGCCTTGTTCATGAGGTCACAAAAGTAATAATTTAAGTTTTTCCATTATAATTATCACTAGAAAAAGAAGTGGATTAGGTGAATAATTTTTCTATTGAGCAGCGACATGATACAAGTATATAACGGCTTCTACTCAGAAAATAAAAAAGTAATTTATTTTGGATAAACGACTGTCACAAAGTAAATAAATAAATAAATAAATATATATATATATATATATATATATATATATATATATATATATATATATATATATATATATATATATATATACTTTTCCTTGGTTTGGATATTTCTTTATGTTGATGAAATAAATATTCATATTATTATAGAAACAATTATGGGGAAGTACCTCACTTGTACTTGTTTGACAAAAAAATACACATCTTGACTCAATTAATTAAATTTATACAAATGAGAGTTACTCTTAGTTAATAATAATATTCCAAAGACAAAATTCTCGATAGTCTGATAAATAATATGTAGATCTCTTCCAAAAGCAATAAAGGCATACGATGGACAATATTTAAGAACCCAAAAAGAAAAAATATAGCATTAAATAGAGAGGAATAGCAATAAATAATATTTATGTAAATTGAAAGGAATGAGTTGCCCGAAAAAGGATGAAACCAACGAATGTTCTTTGAATGATGAATGATAGACAAATCTTTGAATATCCGAGTTATCCTCGGATTTGGTGGAAAAGTGTGGACAAGAATCTTTATTTTTGTAGGCTTATAATAAGACCAGATTCTCTTTTTAAAATCAAAATATATTTTATAAATCAATATCACATGTTTCCTATCTAAACCTTCTAACGGGCCAACTGGGACGGGCCGGGTTGCACAGTAACGGATTCGTAGCGGGCTGGATTAGTTCGAATAAAAATTAAACCATACGGATTACGGGTTGAGGGGTCGGGCCGGGCCGGGTTTTGTATATTTTTATTTTTTGTTTGGAATTATGTATAGTATAATTATTAAGTTATATTAATACTTTGTAATAATTGAATGAATACAAGTAAGATGGGAAAAAATTGCACCTATTGCAAGTGCTACTTTATTTCTTAATTTCAAATTGAAAAAGTAGAAAATGAAATGTTTACATTTTTTCTAACAAGTAAACTAGTAAAGTAGTAATTTCAAATATTTTGCATCGCCCTAGCAAGTTCATCATAATCAATATGAACCGATTGACCTTCTTCTGGCGTGTTAAATTCGGATGGGTTTTCATGGGTTAATATATCTCCAAGTTCCTCTTCTTCTGGGTTATCAACATCTTCCTTTCCTTGATTTCTTCGTTCCGATCTAATCCAATCTCTGAAACATACTAAAACTTCCAAAGAATTGCCTCCCAATAAGTGGTGGGTGTCTCCAAGTTGTTGTCTTGCTTGGCTAAATGCACTCTCCGATGCAACAGTAGAAATTGGCACATTCAGCATGTCCCGAGCCATAGCGAAAAGAACAGGAAATTGCTTTTCATTTTCATGCCACCATCCCAACGGTGAAAATTCCTTTGTGCGAGGCTCCTTTTGCTTCTGCAAGTAGAATTGAAGCTCATCAATATTCCTGCTACTGGTTTGAGTGTTAGAAAATGTAGAAAAAATATTAAAACTATCAAGGCTTTCATCATCTACATTAGCAGAACTGCTACATTGCATAGCGGGATTAACATTGCCAGAAGCACAAGCAGTATTATCACAATCATTTGCATAATAATTATATAGTTGTTGTAAATATTCATTTAGCTTGTTCATAGAATCATATAAATTTGGGGTTTCAGTTTCTCCAATCTCCATATAAGTATATAAAGCATTCATTAATTGGTGACAATAAGACATTTTAATAGAAGGATTTAAAACTGCACCAATTAAGTAAATCGGAGGAATTGGAAAGAAATATTTTTTGAATTTTGCTTGCACTTTTTCAACAACATCCTTATATTTTTCTTTCTTCTTAAATTCAGATAGTACAAAAGAAATTTCAGCCATATGTACTAAAGCCATAGTAACATTGGGGTAATATGCGCCAGAAAATACAACAGTAGCAGTATAAAATTTATGTAAAAATTTAACAACATCATTAATGACCTCCCAAGTATTACTTGTTAAAACGCCTAGGATCAGTACAATGTCCATTAGCAACTTCAGTTATTGAAAATCTATATTTGTAGCAACATTTTAAAAATATATATGTATAATTCCATCTAATAACAATTTCGTCTGGCATGAATCTAGGTGTAAGGTTATACTGGATACACTAAGTCTTAAATTTTTTTATTCTAGATTGTCTATTATTTCCCTGAATAACACCAACTGCTCTTCTAACATGAGTAATCGCAACTGAAAATAAATCAAGGCCACTTTTAACAATTAAATTATAAACATGATATGCACACCTAACATGAAAAATATCATCAAGAGGTGGTTGCAAATGCAATTTTAAAATTGAAACTGCAGCATTATTTTTTGAAGCATTATCAAAAGATATACACAAAACTTTTTGGTTTAGATTATAAAATTCAACAACTTCAACAATAGTACTACTTATAAACGTAGCAGTATGACTCTGATCTTCATCATAATTAAAAGCGATAATACGTTTTTAGATACAAGTATTATCATCTATCTAATGGCATGTAATTGTCAAATAATTATTTCCATTAATAGCATGGCCAATATCAGAAGTTAGACATACTCTAGAAGGAAGGTGGCTAAATAAATAGCGTATGTATGTTTGATATTGTCCATGAAGTCTAAATATATATGCTCTACAAGTACTTCTAGGGATACCTTTAAATAAAGGATTGCAAATCCTTTGAATATACATAATAAGATACGATGAAGAAGCAAAAGAAAAAGGTAGACAACCCAAAGCAATCATTTTTGCTAATTCCTCACGATCCCTCATTTTATCATATTTTACTATACCTCCAGTAGTAGGGTTAATAGTTGTTTGACTTCCATCCCCATTATTGCCCCATTCTATGGGATGGTCAGATCTCATATGTCTTATAAGTGTCCCAGTCCCCCCTAAATTTCCTCCGATCAAATATTTAAAAGTTTCGTTACAAAGTTTGCACTTAACTCTATTAGTACCTTCTATTATTTCAAAAAATTTCCATACCGGACTTCTTCTTTTACGATTAGAAGTCGGAGCCACTGGTGGTCTACTACCCCTTGTAGGACTAGCAACTCCAACTCCAATACTACCAACATTTTCACTAGTAGGTGTAGGTGGTATCTCATCTTCTATTCCAATTTCATTATCTTCTATTCCAAAATATTCCTGTAATTGTTCATAATCTATCTCTACATTATTATTAGGCGATGATTCAGAAACATGTGTTGTTGGGTCATTACTATTACTACCGGAAGCTACAGGACTACCTCTTCTTTTATTTTCACACCTACCAGTAACTTTTCTACACGCTCTTTTAGCAGCACTAAACATATTTTAAAAAATAAAGTATAAGCTAAATTAAATATGCAATTAAAATATTAAATAAGAGAAAGAGTTGGAGGGAGTGCATCGAATTTGACAATAAATTGAGCACTTGATTACGCAATTCTGGTGTTACCACGAACTTCAAACTTCGAATTTCAATTTCCAAATGACAATTTTCGGTAAATTAAACTCAAGAAAAGAGAGCCAAATAAAAATTATAAAATTATAATATGAAATCTTTCAAATTGAAGGGAAGAGAGAAATTGAGAATTTGAGAATTGAGATTGAGATAAGAATTTTGAGTGAAGAAATGAAGAACAGGGGGAGGGTATTTGTAGATTTGAAGAAGAGTTAATATTGTAAATTAACAAATACAATAAAATAACCAAAAAATGGCCAATTTTGCATAAATATCCGTTGGCCAACGGATCTGGACCAATTTTGACCGTTGCCGACGGTCTTGTGGGCCCCAAAAAATTCAGAAAATTTTTTCTAAAAAATTACCATTGTATCGGGCCGGGCCGGGCCGGTTTACCCGGTTTGGTGCACTCTTCATCAATACCGGGCCGGTTCCAACTACAAAAAATCCAAACGGACTAACCCCCTCCCCCCTGAACCCAGCCCACCCGGCCCCTTAGTAACCGGGATGGTCCGGTCCGGAACCGGTCCGACCCGGCCCGGTTGACAGGTTTATTCTTATCATTGTGTCTTTCTCTATTTATATGGAACATGTTCCAAGAAACTTTAATAATACAAATGCAGAGAATATCCACTATAATATTCTTTTTAATATCTTATCTTGAAACTAGCTATTATAACTCTACGAAGAGACCTCGATCTTTGGCAACTCCATTATAACTCTATCAAGGGACCTCAGCCTCGATCTTTTGCAACTCCTCGACTTCGGTCTTTGCTGACTATTCAAACACAGCCGTCAATGTTAATTAGATAAAACCATTGTAAAAACCTTTAACAAATTAAACTTCTTAAACCCTTTTCTTGAAAATGGGCAAACGAAGAGGAATTTGATATCAGAACAATTATATATGGTATTTAGTTCTTGGCATATGATTGAATTCTTGATCATCAAAAGATTAAATTCTACTACTAGTTATTTATAAAATGTGCTACATGTTTTATGCACTCATTCTTTGTCGGGCTCATTAATTGTCACCACACACACACACACACACACACACACACACACACACACACACATATATATATATATATATATATATATATATATATATATATATATAGTGTTTAACCAAAAATGCAATTTAGTCAAAGCTTGAATTTTAGAGAGAAGAAATCGGGTTACTGATAATCAAAGAGACTGAAATATAATTGGCTTTCAAAAAGTAAGAATAAAACAATAAGAAAGTTGTATTTCACTATGATATCAAGAGTGTTCTGTCTCCCACAAAAGATAAAATTTCATCCTTTTAGAGTTGACAAGGAGTAACGGTTTAATCTAAATAATAAAGAGCATTTAACGAGACGTTACATAATCATTGCTATTAAATATTGAATAACTAACGTATCAGGTATTTAATAATGAATGTAGACTACTTTTTGTCATCAGGTTCGTGTCTTCAATGCCCTTTTTATCCGTTGATATTGAATGACTTGGATAGACACGAGAATCGTATCTAAGATTCCCTCTCGTGTCTATTTTCTTTCGCCCACCATGCATGTTGTCTTTCGTGCCTTTTAATCATTTATTGTTCTTTGACTATTTGACCAATCCACGAGTCATGCCACATCACCTTTAATAAAAACTCAATTTTTTCCCAATACAGATAGTCCCTCCACTTCTCATTTATTTATCAATTAAATAATTGGGAAGTGAATCCTGAAAAAGAATTTCTGTCACAACTAATGCTTGTGTCTGTATCGACGTCTCATTTGTCTTTCTCATTTAATGCTCTGTACACATGTCATCTTCGGGTTGAATCTGCAGTTTTGTTCCCATTTTTCTAGGCTTGTTCAACTTCCTCTATTTACGAAGTGATGGTTATCTTTAATATAGGCTTTCCATCATTGCTCCCCTTAATTTTGACGGTTGTTCCCATATAAACTTTTAATTCATACTTTCTTTGTCCTCTTCTTCATCAACTTCCATCTAGCATTCGAATTTTCTTTCTTGCTTTTACTTTCTTCAAAACTATCTTGCAATGGCATCTCCAAACCATAACCCCAGAAAAGTTTTACTTCTCGATCAATTCCCTAATGCACTTGCTCCTGTCAAACATTCAAGAGGCAGATGAGGAAGACTCTGAAGTATAGGATCTACACGTGGAGGCTCAACTGGTTCTGAAATTAAAGGTTCCTCTTCTAAAACTCAATCTTCAAAAGGTAAAGAAATTTCATAGCCTTCTCTAGAGCCTACAATTGAAGAAATTATACCAAGCGATTTGACTTTTGTAAGCGATAGAGCGTCCCTTCAAAAGCAAATTGCAAAATTGGAAAAGACTGACGCTTATCCCTCTCTTATAAATGAACTCAATACCCCCAAAATTAGGAAAGATTGCAATTGGAAAGAGGGCGTCGTTCGTTTATCAATTGCATCCATAAGCCAAAGAATTTCATCTTACAGAAATGGGTATTCCTATGTTTATACCTACCCCATCACTTTGGGGTTTAAACCTGCTATTGACCCAGTTATCATCGATTTTTGTAGATTTTTCAACATTTGCTTAGCCAGATTGGACCTTTAGTTTGGAGGGATGTAGCTTGTTTAAGATTTTTGTCTAATAAGGCAAAAGTTACTTTCACCTTCCCCGATATCATCCACTTATACCACCCTAGTCAGTTACGCCATGGGGTTTTTACTTTAACGGCAAGGAGTAAAAAAGTTTAGGTAAACGCCGATGATGATAAAGATCATGGGTGTTATCTTCGTTACATTGGTGTTCACACAGTGGATTGATTGGGAGAATCAAACATTCCCTTCCCTGAGATGTGGAATTTTGCACGTAAGTTTTTGTTTTACTTTTCCCGTACCTATTTTATGAGATTTGATTTTCCCTTTAAATTTATCCCTTTTTTGGTTTTTTTGTAGTAACCATGGGAGATGTGGAACCCGTTCCCAATTTTCATGGTTGGGTAGACTCAATTTTGAAAATTGCTCCTAAGGAAGATAGGACTTGGAAATCTATCTCTTCCTTACACGGGTGGATAGTAAAAATACACGGTATATATTTCTTTTCATGTATACTTTCTAGATACGTATACTAAATTTTGATGATTAACTTAAATCCTTCTTTTATCAGGATTTGGAATAAAAGGGATGACAGCAGAGGTTGCTATAGTCATGCGTACAACTTCCAACTCTGACTTGGTTTGGATAAGGCTAAAGCACTTTTAGCCAAAAGAAAAGCTTTGGTAATGGAAGGTGAAAATGAAGAAGAAGATAATACCTCTTTGGTATCTAGGCGAAGAGCTAGGATACATGTTGTTTTGGATGAAGAAATTGAAGATTCTCCTGCTCGTACTTCTGCTGCAATCACTTCTTCTACAATTACTTCCATTACCGAGCCTATTTTAATCCAATCCGATGAGGAGACCGTCCCAAAAGCCATGAGTGAACCAACTCAACCTCCCGTGGATAGTGGTTTTTGGAGTGGTGAGCTCGGACCTGTTTTTTATGAAGCTCCTCTTTCTTCATTCGTTCCTTCTCCTTCCATTCCTTTGCCAATTGTAAGTATTTCATCGCCAGTGATTGCTTCCTTTCCTTCACCAGTTGTGAATACTTCCATTCATGTTCCTAAATCAGTTCCTATAGCTTCTCCTTCCCTTCCTGCCTCAACTTCAAAGACCCCTATAGTATTTACTTTTTCTACTATGCCCCCCTCTGCTGTTCCCTTTTCATCTGCCCCTCCAGTAGGGGTTATATCTAGTAGTAAATGCGTGGCTATGAGAATGTTACTCTTGAAGTTCCTGCTACTCAAAGCCTTTTAAGAAAATCTGGAGGTGCGGATACGTGGCTCGAGCCTCTTATTAGAGATATTGAGAAGAATAAGATGTAAAGCCACAACTGCTACACCTTGATGAATGACATAGTTCATTCAACTTTAAAGGTAAATTTCTTGACCTTGGAAAAATATTTCCCCTTTTCTTTTTATTTTGAGTCCTGACTTTCATGTTTCATAATTGTAGGCAAATCTCATTGGGACTGAGCTAATGGGACGAATTTCTTTATTGGAGAAAAAGAATCGTGAGTCTACAAAGGCTATCTCCGAAGCTAGGAAAATAGCTGAGGATGCATTACTTGAAGCAGCAAATTGGAAGGACCAATATGAGAGTGCTCAAGGGTTTATAGAAGAGTTACAGGAAAACAAAGTTCATTTGGAGCAACAGAATCGTAGCTTATCTTCAGAGTTGGGAGTTGCTAACGCTTCATGGGGTCAACTTAAAAAGGATAAAGAGATTTTGGAAGGCTCTTTATCTAAAGCTAATGATGAGGTTAATGAGTTCAAGGCTCTTTTGGAGAAAAAGGAGGAATATGCAAAGGAATTAGCAAAGAACTTGTCTTGTGCTCAGAGTGATTTGAGGATTTCCTCCGATAAGGTTCGTATGTTGGAGAGTTCTCGTGTCAAACTTAAATCTTCCCTTGATTTCCACTTATCTGAGCATGAAACAATGAAGAACACTTTAGCTACATGGGGAAGAGATTATGAAAACCTGGAGAATGATTACAATTCCTTGGTTGAGAATTTCAATTATGAGGTTAACTGGGCCTTCTTGAAATCTCGTCGTTGATGCTTTATTGGAAGCTTCTCAGGAAAAGTTTGACTTGTAATCTGAGTTAGCCAAAGTTATTGACATGATTGAGAAGAATGAGCAACCTACTGAAACTCCTTCTCCTGATCAGGTAATTGACATCTCTTCTCCAACAGTGGAAACTCCCAGGGTTGAAGAGCCTTTGAACTTAGAGTCAACAGCTGAAGTTATTGAATTTACAGTTCCAATGACCGAGGGTAATTTACATACAACACATCCTTTAGGAATGGAAATCCCGATGTCTACTGCTTCTCCCGAAAATGTTAGTACTTCAATTTCAGCTGAGACTTCCTCTATTGCTGCTTCTTTAGAAGTTCCCACCGTTCCTAATGAGGCGGCTACTTCTACTATTCCAATATCTTCAGTGACCAATGAGAATGTTTCACCTTAACTCTTTTATTTGTTTTTGATGATGTAATTAATGAAGTCCCTAGTTTCCATAATGGGGCATCTGTTTTAGAAAAAAAAAATGTAATGTAATAGCTAAGTTTTTCCCTTAGCTTTTTATGTTGAGAATTTTGTATAATACTTATTCATTTTATCCTTGTCTATTTACTGATTTAATCTTTGCAGAATGATTTTAACTTACTCTTACCTATTTTTCTTTTTAGGACTTAGAGAATAAGTTAGTATTTTTATCCTTTTCAAAAAATGTTTTCATAATTCTTCTCATGTGTTACAACATGAGGAAAAATAAAAGAGGGCCCTTTTATTTATTAACACTTAATGAAGAAGATGTCTCAACTTCATAATGGTATTACCATACGATGAAAGAAATGGGAACATACATGTTTCGCATAAAACAAATTTTTAAAGTTTTTATTTATGAACTTTGATGAGTTTCTTGAGTATTACATGTATTGAAGTACATCTATAACTTTCTCGCAACTGTTTTCTCTTAAAAAATTTACTAAATATACAAGGTTTTTTCATAATCTGTTCTGATACATAATACATAATCATATCTCTGCCTTTACATATTTTGGAAGTGTTTAATCAATGACTTTATTGTTCTAAAAAGGAAAGAACACTAGGATGAGTGTTTTTAGATTGATACTTGAATTCTCATAATTTGATTTGATTTGTAAATCTTGAATTTGACTTTCTCGTATCTATTTCTGCACATACTCGTGTGTATACAGTACAGTCCCCCAAGTGTTTGAGCGATGAAGTATGAAGCCTCCAACACTTGTGTATTTGCTCCCAATTTTTGATCATTTTCCTGAAACAGAAAAATATACGGGACTCGGAGGTGTGATTGTAGATGAAGACTGCCTAACTCGTTTGTATTTCCATCAGACTAATGTAACCCTGGGCTAGGAATTTAATAGTATTTCAATTTGCCGTGCAGGCCGTGACTCATCATTTGGCACGAGTTAGGGTTTTTGTCTAGCATCTAAAATCGTTAATATAATTTTAACAATTCAAAAGAATAAATTAACATGGAAATACCTGACTGTGGGTACTTTCCTTAGAAGTAATACCTCTTTAAATGAACAACATTTCAATGTGAAGGTAAAACCTTGCTCTCCATTGTCTCTAGCTCGTATACTCCTTTGCCCGCAATTTCACGAATTCGATAAGGTGCTTCCCATGTTGGACTTAGCTTTCCAGAATTAGCTGACTTTGTAGATTGAAAAACATTTTTTCAACACAAATTCCCCAACTTTAAATAACGTGAGGTGTGCTTTCCTATTGTAATATCGCTCAATTACTTGCTTTTGAGCCGCTATCCTTATCAACGCAGCTTCTCTTCTCCCTTCAAGTAAATCAAGATTTACTCGTAACTCTTCATTGTTCAAGTTTTCCACTGTTTGAACACGTCGTGTACTAGTTTCACCTATCTCAACTGGTATCAAAGCTTCCGCACCATAGACCATTGAAAATGGTATTTCTCCTGTACTTGTTTTTGGTGTCGTTCGATATGCCCATAATACTGCCGGTAATATTTCAGGCCAATTGCCTTTTGATTCTTGTAACCTTTTATTTAGGTTGTTGATAATTACCTTTTTATAGACTCTGCTTGCCCATTACCTATTGGATGATATAGTGTCGACGTAATTCTTTTGATTTGCTAACTTTGAAAGAATTATGTGATTTGAGCTCCTATAAATTGTGGTCTATTATCACACACTATCTCCTTTGGAACACCAAAGTGGAAAATTATATTTCTCCAAATGAAGTCCTTAACTTCTTTCTCTCGTACCTGTTTAAAAGCTCCTGTATCTACCCATTTAGTGAAATAATCAGTAAGTACGAGTAGAAACTTTACCTGACCTTTTTCCTGAGGTAATGGTCCTACGATTTCCATTCCCCATTTCATGAAGGCCACAGAGCTATGACAGGATGTAGTAACTTTGCTGGTCTATGCATGTTATTTGCATACCTTTGACATTTAGCACATTTAGATACGAAATCATTCGCTTCTTCTTCCATTTTAGACCAATAATATCCTGCTCGAATCAATGTTTTAACAAGTGATCAGCCTCCTGCGTGGTTTCCACAATGCCCCTCATTTACTTCTCTCATCACATATTCTGTTTGAGAAGGTCCGAGACACCTGGCTAATTGTCCACCAAACATTTTACGTTAAAGGTTTCCTTGATATAAGCAGTAATGAGCGGCTTTCTTTCTTAGTGCATGAGCCTTCACCTTGTCTTTAGGTACGATTCCATGCTGCAAAAAAGATACGATTTCGTTTCTCCAATCCCAAGTTAAGTGATTAAAATTTACCTCATTTTTATCACGGTCAAGAACGGAATGGAACAAATGTATAATTGAGGCATTCACATCTTTTGCTATATCTACTGCAGATGCGAGGTTGGCTAAGGCACCTACCTCCAAATTCTCATCTTTTGGGATTTGCATCACTTTCCAAGTTTGGAATTGTCTTATTAACTCCCGTACCTTTCCGAGATATTCTTGCATTCGAGTTTCTCTAGCTACGTAAGTCCCCAGTATTTGATTGACTACGAGCTGTGAATCACTTCTGATTACAATTTGCATGATACCAAGTTCTAATGCTAGCTTCAAACCTGCAATCACAGCTTTATACTCTGCTTCGTTATTAGTTATAGGGTGACATTTTATAGCTTGTCTAATTAGTTCACCCGTAGGAGGTATAAGAACAATTCTCAAACCTGCCCCTTTTACATTAGAAGAACCATTAGTAAATAATAGCCAAGTCCCCGGATTAGCTCCATTAAAAACTTGTAATTCTTTTTCTGCTTCTAGATGTATGCTTTGACTAAAATCAGCTACGAATTCGGCGAGTACTTGAGATTTAATAGCAGTTCGAGGTTGGTAAATTATTTCGTACTCACTTATTTCTATAGCCCATTGCTAATCTTCCTGATAGTTCATGTTTATGCAATATATTTCTTTAAGGAAAAGCAGTAACAACAACAATAGGATGACATTGAAAATAAGGTCGTAGTTTTCTAGATGCCATGATGAGAGCTAATGTTAATTTTTATAGTTGTGGATAACTTGTCTCTGCATCTAATAAAGTTTTGCTTACATAATAAATCGGAGATTGCGTACCTTGATCTTCTCGTACTAAAACGGCACTTACCGCTACTTCTGATACTGCTAAATAGATGAGTAACTTTTCACCTTCTTTAGGTTTAGCCAGTAAAGGAGGATTTGATAAATAAACTTTCAAGTCCCTCAGTGCTCGTTGACAATCTTCATTCCACTCAAAATGGTCTTGCTTTTTAAGCGCAGAGAAAAATTTGAAGCATTTTTCTGATGATTTTTAAATAAACCTCCCTAAGGCCGCTATATCTCTGAACTTCCTTTTTACTAGTAAGGACATCAGTTATTTCTTCAATTGCTTTAATCTGGGAAGAATTCACTTCAATTCCATGGTTAGAGACAAGAAAACCTAAAAATTTACCAAAAGCAACTCCAAATGCACATTTTTCAGGATTGAGTTTCATATTAAATTTTCGCAAAATTTCAAAGGTAACAGTTAAATGAGACATATGGTCATGGGAATGCTGGGTTTTGACAAGAATGTCGTCTATATATATCTCCATTGTTTTTCCCAAATGTTCTTGAAATATTTTGGTAACTAACCTTTGGTAGGTTGCTCCAGCATTTTTTAGACCGAAGGGCATTACTTTGTAACAGTAAGTCCCCCGGTCTGTGATGAAAGAAGTCTTTTCTTCATCACCGGGGTCCATTTTAATTTGGTTGTACCCCGAATATGCATCTAAAAAACTTAAAAGTTCATGACCTGCAGTTTCATCAATCCATTGATCTATATGAGGTAAAGGAAAAGAATCTTTTGGGCAAGCTTTGTTTAGATCAGTGTAATCTACAGAAACTCGCCACTTACCATTCTTCTTAGGTACAACCACCGTATTAGCTAACCAATCAGGATATTTTACCTCACGAATTGACCCGATTTTCAACAACTTTTGGACCTCATCTTAAATTACTTGATTTTTGAAAGCTCCTTGCTTTCTTTTCTTTTTCTTAACTGGGGTGAAAGATGGGTCTTCGTTAAGATTATGAGTCATCACATCCGGTGGAATACCTTTCATATCAGCATGGGACCAGGCAAAACAATCTACGTTAGCTTTTAAAAATTCGATTAACTTACCTCGCATGCCGAGATTTAGATTGGCTCCTACGTAAACGTTTTTCTCTGGCCATTTTTCAAATAACACCACAACCTCGAGTTCTTCTATTGTCATTTTGATGTTCTCATTTTCTTCAGGTTCTTGAATTACATCGGGCCTCGAATCTAAATATGTTGTTTCAGTTGAAGTTTGGTTGCTGACACCTTCAACTGTTTCCCATAATTGCTATTTCTCTTTACTTACGGTGCTCGTATCTGTTACTGCGTTGATACTCTTGGATATTTGTTAATCCCCTCTAATTTGACATATTCCCCAAGGTGAGGTAAATTTAATGACTTGATGTAAGGTTGATGGAACAACATCCATATCATGGATCCAAGGTCTCCCCATGATCACATTGTATGCTATTTCATAATCCACTACCTGAAACTTAGTTTCTTTAACAACACCTGCAACATAAGTTGTCAGAGTTACCTCACCTTTTGTTATCACGCTTGAATTGTCGAAGCCTGACAAAGCATGCGCTTTTGGTATCATCTTGTCTTCAGCTTGCATTTCCCGCAACACTCTTAGTAGAATAATATTTACAGAGCTACCTGGATCAATCAAAACTCTTTTTACATCAGTGTCATATATAATTAAAGATATTACCAGAGCATCGTTATGCGGTGTAGTCACTCCTTCCGTATCTGCATCATCGAGGCTTATGCTATCCTGTTCTAAGGTTTGTCGTACTCGCTTTCCGTGTGTGATCGTCATTTTGGAAACTTTGTTCAAAGCCGTATATGTTGCTCCGTAAATATCTTATCATCCACTGATGACATTTACTATCCTCTTAAGTGAATGTGGTTTTGGTGGCTCCTGCCTATTTTTCATGTAGGCTTGCTTTCCCTTTTCACTGAACAGCTCCGTGAGGTAGCCTTGCTTCAACAAATGATCTACTTCACTTTGTAAAAATCTGCATTCTGAAGTTTTATGCCCATGGTCGTTGTGAAATTCACACCAATGGTCTGGGTTACGTCAGTTTGGATAGGACCGCATCTCTTTTGGCCACCGTACCTTATCCCTCATACTCCTTAGAACAGCTACAAGTTCAAAATTAGTTACATTGAAACTATGACCAGCAAATGGTGCCATTAAATTTCTATCATCATCCTGTGACTCTTGGTTGTTTCAATCACCTTTGAACCTGGATGAAGATCTGGTTCCCCTATCTCTCGACCTCTGATCATAATGTTGATTGTTTTTCCTAGAACGTGGGTTTTTTCCTGCAGGTCCCATATATGGATCGTACATATTCTTACCTGACCTTTTATCAGCTTCAGACCTTCTGGATCCGCTTCTATCTTCTCGTTGAGGTTGAGATACGGTATCTTCTTCAATTCTGAGCTTCGTACTGTACCTGTTATAAACATCATTCCAAGTAGTTGTGGGAAATGCACGAAGACTTTCTTTAAGTCTTCTCGTGGCTTTTGAACTTTTATCATTTAAATTGCTAGCAAAAGCTAGTGCAGCCCAATTATCTGGTACACGGGGCAACATCATTCTTTCACGTTGGAGTCTATCAATGAAGTCTCTGAGCAATTCAGTGTTCTCTTATTTGATTTTGAAGATATCCTCCATTCTCTTCTCCACCTTTTGAGCTCCCGAGTGTGCTCTAATAAAGGATCTGCAAGCTCAGCAAAAGAATTTATAGAATTTTCGGGTAAAAGAGAATACTAGGTTAATGCTCCCTTGATGAGTGTTTCTCCAAACTTTTTAACCAATACTGATTCAATCTCTTGTTTGGTCAAATCGTTGTCTTTCACTCCTATTGTAAATGCAGTTACGTGATCACGAGGGTCCGTTGTACCATCATATTTTGGGATATCAGGCATTTTGAATTTCTTTGGTATTGGTAAAGGAGCAGCACTTGGTTTCTACGGTTGTTGCGAGTATTTATCCATATCCACTCCTTTTATCACAGGTGGAACTCCGGGGATTTGCTCGATACGCTCGTTCTGCTCTTTGAGTTGTTTCTGCAAGGCTAGTACCAAATTTTGAAGATAAGAATTACCTATATTACCTTGTTCTCCGTCTTGTGAGTCACTAGGAATTGCTCCATTGACAGAATCAACTAGACCAGAGCAAGGGTTTTCCAACGTGTTGTTGTTTGTTGTTGCTGGTGCAGCAGACAATTGATTAACTAGGGCTCGCAAGGCTTTGTCAATTCGTGAGTCGATTATTTTCTTTAACAGTTCATCTTTTGTTTCAGCTCCTCCGTCATCATGTTCAGATATATCGTTTGGAGTTCCTTCACGAGATTCACGTGGAGAATATTAAATGGTACCCACCTCCGGACTAAGAATATTAAATGGTACCCACCTCCGGACAATTTCTATAAGCTTAATACAGACAGAGCCTTCTCTAACACATCAGCAGGAATATGAGGAGTCATTAGGAACTCTAGCGCAGAATGGGTTATAGGATTTGCTGGATCAGTACCACATGTATCATCTATTTTATCAGAATTATACGCTTTATTACAAGGTCTAAAACATGCTCATCAACACAATCTTACACCTCTAGAAATAGAGATGGATGCACAGAACCTCTTGCTACTGATTAATTCAGAAAATATCTCTTATTCTAATTTTCTTACGGATTGCAGGTACTACCTGGATCAACTAGGTAAGACGGCAATTAATAATGCGTACAGAGATCAGAATAGGGTGGCGGATAGTATGGCAAAGGAAAGTCACAATTTTGGAAGTTCATGCTGGCCAACAGTTTTTATCAACGTCCCAGATTTTGCTAAGCTTAGTTTTGCTTCTGATAAGGCTGGTTTACTTGGGACTAAACCAAGCCTAGTAAATACTTGTAACAGCAGAACTCATATTGTATATAGTAATGGGTATGTAATAGCCTGCCATGATGATAATTCCAATAGGATGACCATGGCAATCAATACTACTTGTAATAGCTCTGTACGCATCTACTAACATTATCTTTCCAACCAAAAAAAAGTTCTGCTGGTTGTTTTTTCATCATTTCACAATGTAATATTTTAAACTATATTGTATCGTGTTGTTGAAACATTAATGTCTGAAGAATATTATTTTATTATAAATCTCTGTATGATCTCTACAATTCTTTATTTTTTCCACACTTCTTCACACATAATAAGCTATCAAAACCCTTATTTATAACAGTATGAAACCTATTTCAACTAGAAATAGGAAAGTCTATTCCTATAATTATTCTAACTGCAAATCATATTTAGACATGAATTAAATAAATTAAATCCTCAATAATTAATTAGAAATAGGAAAGCTTATTCCTATAATTATTCTAACTGCAAATGCTATTTAGACATGAATTAAATAAATCAAATCCTTAATAATTAAGTTTTCTTACTACAACTTTGAATTAGTTTTCTAACAATGTCTAAATAGAGTTCTTTTTTTTTGTTATCATTTACAATTTTTAATAGGAAACTGGGAATTTTGTGTTAGGATTTGCCCTAAATTTTTAAGTTATTTAGGATTTTGAATTATTTAATTCTTGTCTAAATAAGATTTGCAGTTAGGAATAAGCTTTTATGTTTTTAGTTGAAATAAATTTCATACTATTATAAATAGGGGTATCGATAGCTTATTTTAGGTGTGGAGATTTGTAACAATATAGTCATTAAAGAATTTTATTTAGGGGAAGATTTTTCTCTCGTTAGTTTTTCTCTTTTTTATAGTATTAATTTTATCATATGTAGATCAATTGATCAAACTACTATAGATTATTATGCTTAGTTTAGTATATCTTTCTTTTGTCGTCTGATTTATCGTCAATCAAGCTTTGTATTGTTAGCTTCCGCATACACCACATTATTTTCGATCCCAACATTTTGTCCTTAAGACATTTGATTATCTAGCTAGAAAAAAAGAAGGAATGAAGGTTACTTGAGATACTTCCTTTTCTGTTCATTTTTCACTTTAGTTTCACTAATTATATTAGCGTAGGAAAAAGTAGTTGTTTTCACACGGGAAAGAAGACAAGTATAAGGTGACTGGAATCTAATCAAATTGGATTTTTGTTAATTCCATCAAATCAAATTTTATAATGAAACCCACTATACGTTTGTCAATTTCAGTGATGAGCTTGAATGTGACGTTTGATGCTTCTATTATACACCATATTGCTTTCTTTTTTAGCAAAAAATGAATGTTAGTCCTCACATCCTTCCACTGCTAAAAGAATTTGATCATTACGCCCCGGCAGAGCTGAAGGGATTAATGGAAATGGAGGGAAGAGGATATTCAGATTTCAGCAGAAATACAAGCGAAGAATTGTTGATAAGAAATATGATGGAGAACTCAGTAGGAGTGGCTGCGCCTACAATGGAGATGTTGGGTTTTAGAAACATCTCTCATTCCCTTCGAACTGATAGTGAGGAACTCTTCAAAACCTGGCTCACCACTGCAGAGGCAAGCAAAGACTTACATTTAAGAGTACCTATTAAATGAATGAATTCCATATGCCTATTAACTTATCTATCATCTCTTCAACTGTGTGTATCCTTATTTCTTACCAAAGTAGGCGATGCATAACTGTCATTGTATATCTAATTTTCTTGCTCCATTATTGTTGGTGCTATACTTAAAACACTAGTCCTTAGATGTCCTGATTTAGAGGTCAAACACATGTATTTGCATTTGCCAGCTTGCTCTTTTGTAAATCGGCTCATTCACTACCGTTTGCTTCTCAGAATAATGGCAGTGATTCTACAACGATGGCTCACCGAGCTCGGCAAGGATCACGAAGGTTAGTGTGTTTGGAATGATTTCTTACAGGTGCCAAGTAGCATAACCTTGTAATGCAATGTACAGGCTGCCAAATATGTATTTTTCTGTCTCTTCCTCTTTTTGAGTGTAATATAGTTACGTATTATTAGTCATCTCCTCCTGATATGCAGAGGAAGTTGAATTCGACGTGGAAGTGGATATGATAACCTATGCCATTGAAAGTTACATTATTTTTTCAGCTTTTCTGGCTATTCTAAATGTCTATAGCTTGAACAAATTTTGATGATTTCAGAAGTGGTTACATTCTTTAGTTTTAAAATGCAGGATCTCCAGTGAACTCGCTGGTCTATCAAATCAAAGAAAAGTGGCTGACTCTCTGCAGCCACAAAATGCGTCTACTGCCAATGAATCATCTAGCAGCCTTAACCAACATTCAAGCAGGTGATCTACCTTTTCCTCCTATAGGGCTCTATGATTTAATTACCATCTGTGTTAGTAAATGCCAAACTAAAATCCAAGATAGAGAAAAGCAAGTCCATTTTCTGGGGCTATTGCATTATGTTTTATTGCTGCCTTAGGCTTACTCATTTGGTTTTCAACCTTCCATTATTTTTTTGGAGTAATAACCAGTTTTGGCTTTGTCATCAGGAATATCACAGATATGGAAATGCAAGCTAGTAATCTCTTTTTAGCCAAGGTTTGTTCAATAATTGCAGATATCAATTTGCAGAATTTCTCTTATGATCCTCATACAGACTGCTTTCTTGCAGACTTGGTTTCATAGCTCTCAGCCCATGACGAGAAGTCGCTCCTCTGAGTTAAGGTATCCTTCATATTGCATCCTTTATGGTGGTTGAAGGATAATGTCCTTGTTTGCTCTTCTCTAAGAAGATCTATATATACTTGGAATTAGGCCCTCAAGAATTATATATTTTCCTATGTAGATTGAGTTTAGGGCTTTCTTGATTTTTGGGAAATTAATTACAGGCGCTAGCCAACATATACAAATCATATACATTTGCCGGCTATTATTTTGGAGGCCGGCGTAATAAAAGTATATCTAATTTGAAATGAAGACTTCCAAGCAAACAAGAAATCACTAAAAAAACTATTGAAGAATCTTTTTTCCCATCAATGCAATCCATATTGATATTGCTGGATGCTGATCTATTTGGTTGTTGCATCAAAATTTCTGTAGGAGGAGGTATGTAGCCATGCAAAACTCGCAGTCTTCTCTAGCTCGTGAATCCCTGCATAATGTACCTGGAAATGCTGTTACCTTTAAAGAAGTTTCTGATCCCACTGTGTTCACTGACATGTCAATGTGTGAACTTACCAATCAACCCAATACTTTTATATCTCCATCAAATTCATCCTCATCTACTTTTGAAACTCAGCAAGTGGATGGTGCAGATAATATTTCATCTGTCGTAAGCATGCTAAAGGGTACTTTAGAGAGGAAGAAATTAACGAACTATCACACTGCTAGGGAAGCCATTGAGGAGAATATGCTAGGATGTTATGGTAATCAAGACAACTTTGGCATGAATCAACATCCAGGGAATCATATTTCTGAAAATCAAGGGACGTATCAGGATGCATCCATTGTTCAAGTCAGTGATACAGGGATTCTACAAACGGTTCAGGGGTCATTAGATGTCGTCTTAGAAGGTATTATGGCTCCCTCAAACCCAATCCAGATGTGTGTGGTGTCACAGGAACCTTCCCAAAGTGAATCCTCTGTTGCTGCGCCAATAATTTCAACCAGTTTTGATGCATGTGATGGTCTAAGCAATGCAAGTCAAGCTTTAAATGTGTACGAGGGCTCTAGAAATCAAGTTGGATATGCAAGGAGCTCAGACAATGGTTCAACTGCCAGAGGTGAATATGACGTACATTAGCTGTCTGTATTGAATTATCTATGCTCTTCTCTATGTGTATGGTGCGCGTCGTGCAAGCAAGGATGTTTTCAAAATGATAGATGATACGTATTTAGATTGTTATTTCTCCAAAATTTTTGAGCATAGGTTTGTTAATATATTCATTTACTGTTGAAGTGCAGATCTTAGAGAACGAATATATGATAACGTGAAGGACAACCAGAAGGTATTCTCTACCTCCTATGTATATTACCCAATATTCAACTTAGAATAGTTAGATGGTTAGCTGATGATAATTTCTCCAATTTGTTCAGATGCCGCAGAAAGAAGGTTTAGTTCGAAATGGATCTTTGACATCAGTTCAGTCAGGTAACTGAGGCATTTAGCTACAGTGGATAAATATCACATCTTTTCATTTTCACTTTCATATCTGTTTAGATTATAAACGTAATAATGTTGATCATGTTGTTTCAAACAACATGGTGGCATGCCGATTGCTTCATTTTGCATTCTTGCTGATTCTCTCTCCCTCTCCCTATCCCACCTGTTAGCTAGGTTCGTATTATGTATTCCTATCCTGAAATTACAAAGTAGTTTAGGTTAGATCACTTGTTAGGTGAAAAGCAACAAAGCAAGGAGCATATTGGAAGAACTTACTGAATATATTAAACTGTTCGGCACTGAAATACTGCCAAAATTGGCTCCTATTAATTGCATATTTTTAGAAAAGTTATTAAAGGAATCACGCAATCAAAGGATTGAAACTGGAAAAATACAGTAAGAATCAAAGGCAACACTTGTAATGGTTGCAACACTTGTAATGTGATTTGCAACACTCTTGTAATGTGATTTGCAACACTTGTAATGGTTGGCCACCACTTATGGGCATATGATAAAGAGTTAAAGGCACTTTCTCATGAGAGTTCTGTTCATCTTCAGAAGGTTTTCCTCTAATGGTCTTAGGGTTCTTTCTTGCTGGAATAAGATGTTTGTTATATCTTTTCTAACATTTTTAAAGATGGAAGATTTTTAAAAAGAGACAACAAAGTAAATATGAAAGGTCCATGCTTACCACGAGACAGAAACTGTCTTATTTAATGGAAATATTGAGGTGCAGTGTCACCTCAGACTCTTGTTAATATCTTGAGTATCCCGATAATCTATTTTCTTCCCCTGGACCCTACCCTGTGTGAATGCCGAATGCCTTGTGCACCACACTGCCCTTTTTATGTTGAGGTTTGTGCTCCAGAGTTTTATCTCTGTAATTCTATTAGATAAAGAAAATTTATGGCTTAATCATACGCAGATGCTATATTACATGAAATGCATGCTGTTACTTAATTGCTTTTCATGCCGTTCACTTCTAACCAGCATAAACCAATGCAGCGGAAAATGGAGATCCTACAAAGAAGCGAAGGGTGGAGCGGTCTCGGAAGTATGTAGAACTATTCTCAGAACTTGTGTGAATCTTATTCTTTGTTTACCACATTCTTTTTAGTGATCATTAGTCTTTTCTATTGGTTGGTAAAACTATGCAGAAATTAATTGTAGATAGCATGTGTTCATGTGACTTCCACCTTTTATTTTCCTGTAATGATTTGATAGCGGAAATCAGAATAAGTTTTTGAAAAGTATATATAGGAGTTCATTGATGTTCTGTAAGGCCTCGACTAGGTGATATTATCGCTTCTCTAAATGGAAAAAAACACATGCATGCATGCTTTTCGTTGCAAAGATTATGCACATTATTCTGATGCTATAACTGGATGGTCTTGAAGTTCATATTGGTCTTGATATTGATGCAGAATGGCAGAAGCCAAAGAGAGAAATTTAACGCCAGCAATTCCTTCAGATATGCAATCCCTTTTGAAGCGCTGTGAGAATCTGGAGAAGGAAGTCCGTTCACTTAAACTTAATTTGGCGTTTATGAATAGGTACACTCAAACACAAAAGCTGATGCATTAAAGGTCCAAAAACACGCAACAAATTTATCATACTTCAGTTTTGTGGAATTTCTTTTACTGATAATATCTATCCATGTTTCCAAGCATGTTCAATATGAGCTATGAATTATGTGAAACAATTTTGAGATTGCTGTGATTTTGCAAACAAACATGCAAGGATCACTAGATACTATAGACCTGGGATAGGAAACTAATGCTTTCTACATTGATAAGTCAGTTACACTGTATGATATCAAAACCAAGTTTTTGAAGTTGGAAAGGAGCTTTTATCCTAGTTTTAGTATGTAAATTTTTGCATGCTTTCCATTTGTTGTGGAAACCAGGTAAAAATTGAGCATGTCATGAGGTTTATCATGCATCATATTTAAAGGTTGGCTGGTATAAGCACTCCACTGGTTTTACCAATTGGAAACAATTTTCTTCTGTAAATATGCACAAGTTTCTCAAAACATGTTCCATTATAACCTTCTCAAAGTCCATGTCTCAGGCTTGTTAGCTTAATAAAATCCCCGACTCCATAAGTATGTGGCAAAAAAAGAAGAAGAAAACAGGAAATGAGCTCAGTAGTAGTGTACCTAGAAATCAAGGACAATGAGATCCTGCTTGAATGCATTATTTTCTTGGATTTTTACCTCATCTTAGCATTCTTAGTACTATATATGCAATGACAATGAAAAGGTAAAGCAATCTTTGACAAGCAGAGTTTTTCTAATCACAGAAAGGATTCTGAACAAACTACGCAAATTGAAGAGCTGCAGAAGCAGAAGGAGGACTTGGTCAAAGAAAAAGAGTGCCTTCTTGGAGAAATTGAGAGGATCATTTCAGAATCTAGACAGTTTTAGATGCCTCCACCTCTACTGCCAAGGTTACGAGGGTTGTTTTTTAACAGCTCCAATCCAAATGTGCTTTCTAAGGAAGTTCTATCAGGTTGCTGGAGACCGTTTGGCTGAATTCAACTGAATATTTCATGTTTTCAATTTATACCAAATATCAAGTGACAGAAAACTTGAACATTTTGTGAGTACATTGTAGATGCCTATGTATGTATTGTGGAGCTTTAAAATGTTTTCTTTATTTCCTTCTTTTCTGCTAATATCTTTTGAAAATTGAATTTTCTGTCAGTATTTCATGTTTTTTCTTTCTCTTAACAATAAAATCCCTTACCTGACTAATTAGCCTTCTTTCCTCTTGATTGATGATGTTGTCGAACTCCATGGTATTAGTATTAGTAAATTAAATAAATACATTACTGTTTCTGCCTTAGTACTTGAAATAAGGGAATGTTCTTCAGGAATTGCGGCAACGCAGTGGTAGAATAAGAAACAGTGGAAGAACAAATCAAATAGCAACAAGAATATGGCCAGTGCAATCAGTTAAATAACAGAATTAAAGTTACTGTTCTATTTTCTTTGAGCATTTAACTCGATAAAAAGCCAAAGAAAATCTAGGGGCCTGTAGAATTCAATGGACAACAAACTTGGTGAAGCAAAAGATGCAAAGCTCTAGCACAGAAAAGACGATTCAGTACATCCATAACTATTACTTTAACAAGTATCACAACTGACGATATGCTGGGCTTTGATTCAGTAGTAAGAGCCCAACACGTGATGTGTAAGTTAAGGCGCATGTCATCCTGCCACAAAACAAAAACTTATGGGTCGTTTGGTAGGGTGTATAAGGATAGTGCGGAATAAGGTGTATTAGTAATGCATGTGTTAATAATGCAAGCATTAATTATGGAGATATTATCTTTTATCTATTGTTTGGTGTGGTGTATTAAAATTATAATGCATTGCATAATTTTTAAGAAAAATAGTTGTTTACAAAAATGCCCTCCATATTCTCTAGCTTTAAGGGACTTTAATGACAATTTTGTCTTTAACCATGCTAATGCATGCATTAATAGCCTTGTATAACTAACGCCATGGATTTCTATGCATTACTTAGCATAGGATAATGTAAAGTATGATGTATAATCAATGCAAGTATTAGTTATACACAAGTTAAAAAAATGTACCAAACAAAGTATTAGTAATGCATAGAGCTAATGCTTGCATTAGTTTTTCTAATACCTCCTACCAAATGTGTTTGACCAAGTTCTGAACCCATGGATCATTGGTCCGCATTGATTTTTCGGTCATAAAAAATAAAAAAAATAAAAAAATAAAAAAATAAAAGAATATGATCATACTTCCTAGTAAAAGGCATCAAGGTAGTAGCTAAGCTACAAGCTTCCTAGTTAACCTGATCCCACTGTAACCAACCAGATTCAGGTATTATCGGTTCTGAAGAGCAAAATCTCAAATGGCAAAGATGAATAGGATCACTGAGAGACCTAAAGTATTGATTTCATTCAAGCGTGCACAATATATTGCTCGGGGATAACTTTTTACAAGTATTTATTCCTGCAGTTTGTTCTGTACACAAGAAATTACAATACAACAATATGATAGAAACACCATGTGAAAACTGTGTCTACTGGTACAAGGATATTACATTTCCAATTGAACTGCCGATTGACCTGCTCCTGCACTACTACAAAAATGAATGCTACATGCTATAGTGAATTGCAATTTCAGGGAGGCCGATCCTTCTGAAATATTGAATGGCCAACCAACTAGTAAATGACACGTAAGCTAGCAGGAAACAAGCTCTCTTTAACCGGACTTTATTGAGAGACAGAGTAAGCCTTCTTGTCACAGAAAGTTGATAGATGCGAGAGATCAACCTTTGTAAGAGTGCAAAGAAAACTATTGATATCATGGAAGTACAGAAACCAGCAATAACTCCAGCTACAGCTTCCCATCTCCAGTGCCAGGCTGAAGTCCCGCTAACATACCAAGACTTTAATATCCTCATGAACCTGCCACAGTAATATCCAATTAAGACAAATGGATAAGGCTAGCAATAGAAAATCAAAACTATTAATGCTAGTGAGTGTGACCTTCATGCTGTTTGATCTTAATTTTTGACAAATAGGGTGAAGCAAGAAACATGGAAATGATTACTCATAGCAAACTGACAACTAGGACTCAAAGAATTGTACTTATTCTTGGCAGGCTGCTAGAATATATGAGCTAACATTTCATTCCTGACAAATTTAAAAAAATATCAGATGCATAGTCAGCTTTAGCAAGCTAACAGAGACCAATTTCTAAGCTATACATATCAAATTCCAGTTTCAGGTAAAGTCAGATGCAGAGTTACTGTTTCTAAGCTAACTCCATACTTTGAGCTTATTCATGTTCAGTTCAAATTACCAGTGTAGAAAATGTCACCTCTAAACCACTTCCGTGCCCGAATCCCAAACTAAAGTAAGTTTTCTCAAAAAGGAGTTCGAGGAAACCATTTAATCCAGGAAATGCAGAGAGTTCGACACCGAGCTATTGCAGCAAGTTCAGTATTTAAGTAGATAAGTTAGGACAGGCCCATTATCCCCGAGTTTCAAAGCTGAAACAACAGATAATAAAAGAGCAGTGCAAAAAATATGAAGGCAAAAGAATTGAAGTAGCAAGGTGTTTGATGATGGATGAGATTCCATAAAGGGCTGTTTGGTAGACGGATCAAAGTCCATTCTTGTCAGACAAACCCGATGCTCTTCTCACTGTGATCCCACTCTTGTTGCGCTACAATTTCATCTTCTTCCCTTTCTCCACCTCCAATTGAGCTGCAAAACCACGTTATCACCACCTACTTATGGTTTCAATTGTTTCATTGACCATTTCCCTTTCCATTGATCTACAATCCAGATCTCTACTTGTCCCTCTGCTCATTTCCTTTCCTTTTTTTCCCTGTTAAAGTTCATATTCCAGTTCCTTTTTTTATCTTGTTACCACAGTATAATTTCAAATTAGGCAAATTTGATGAATGTTCGTATAACTTTGCTTTGATAAATTCAATGATTGAAACTAATTTTTTCCAAATTTTTGCATTGAAAATAGTTCAATAAGCCGACCCGATAAAAAATCTTGAAGACGTTACACACAAACATTGAACAGGTTGAATGGCATTAACAATGGAAATCCTATAATATCCAGTCATATATACCGACAGACCTGTGTATAATAGACACAAAGGTATACAATGTTGGGAAGCATGACTAAGATTCAGGAAATGGCACATGCCGACATTTTCCAAACTTCTTTTACTTGACCAGAGAGACTAGAGCGCAGTAGGAGGGAGTATCCAATACTTAACGATGCGGCATAAGTAAAAACAGAAAGCAACTATGAAGATAACATCATATCTAGGAAGCAGGAAATGCATTATATTTACCACTTATTAGCAGACAAGTGGGAAACCTCACAATTTACATTACAAAGATGGGCAGATCAGAGACTCGGCCAATTTGCTTGATATTATTAGGCTTTGATCCTCAAAAGGAGTAGCATGGGTGGTGCGAACAACATAACAGCAGATTAGCAAACGATGTCAAGTAATGTTACAACAATAAGAATATTCCACATCCAGAAAGAAGATCCAGGAGGCAACAGATAAAACACCAGAATTTTTGAGAACTATTACTTGATTATATTAGCATTTGGGTGAATATTTTAATCACATCATGAACACAATAAAGAAGAAAAACAAGAACAACATTTTGCTCAAGTACTAATACTCACAAGATTAAATAGCGAATAAACATCTCAATAGTTGATGGATCTTTTGCTTGGCAATCAAAAAAGCTATCTTCATATATGTGCACTTTAGATATTCCCAATGTATACCAACACTCATAAGTCATGTTTACCTGAAAAAATAAGTGCATGACAGCATGAAGATACTAACTTTGAAAGAAAACGAACGGGAGGAAAGAGATTCTTCTTCTAATTGTAGACACGTGATTTTTGACCCTCCCCGAAATTTCGTCTATTTTAGCGTAAATATTTAATTTTGGCTCTTCTACATTACTTTAAAAATAAAAATTGCAAATTACCAAAATAGTTCCATATTTCTATATTTAATTAATGTACTAGATATTTTTAGAAGGATATATTATTTTAAACCTATTTTTATTTTAATATAATCATTGGAAAATACCAAAAATAGTTTTATTTCTTAAAATTTTACTTATTTACTCAACTAAGTTTAATTAATATTTTGATAGGATTTTTAGTTTTTATCTTGGTCCTATAAGAAAATTTGTAGGCCCAAATTTGGAGTCCACTTCTTCCATAACCCAAAAAGCCCAAATGAGGAGCCCAATTCCAAAAACCCATCAGATTTTTCATGTTTTTGGACAATAAATAACATTACAAAAAACCCTACACAATAGATACAAGAACACACCATGGCTGCCTCTCCATCTTCTTCAACATAAACACAAAAAGATAACACAAAAACCCTAGAGCCTCCATCTTCTTCAAGACCAACAGCCGCCTGCTAGCCTAATGCCAAAAGACCACCCTTCAATCCCTGAACCCTTGAACCGCCACCACTGAATGAGAGAGCAGCAGTTGCTCAGAAACACACACACAGACATACGCGAAAGCACGCAGAGATGCAGCGTCCATCAGCCACTGGATTTTGAAATTTCATTTTATTTCATATATTTCATTTTTCATACTTCATTTCATTTTTCATATATTTCAAAATTTTGAAAAGAAAAGTAAAAAAATTTGACTGTTCCATCTGGATTTCGTACTAAAAACGGATTTGCTGACTCGAGACCGTCCGTTCCCTAGTTTGAGTTATCGAGGTTTCCGATCGCGTGTCCAATTGCTCATTCAAAGATTTGCCTATGGTTCTTTATTGGGTGCTCTTTCATTAATCGAACTTTGAGAGATTGCATCAGTGAGTCCGTTTTTCCCCTTTGCTCTTATCTCATGGGATTTATCTATCTTTTCTTGCTTAATTGAAACTTTTGTGGCATGTCCATTGACTTAGAGGAATTAGCCTAGTTATTGCTTTCTATTAAATTAGTAGTTGAATTTGATTTCCAGTGCTAGCACGCCCAAATGAAAATGATTACTACAACTTTGATTTTATTGACTTTGGAATGGTAAATTGGGCGTGGGTCAGAATTCAAAAAGATGAGAATCTCCTTCGTTGAAATTAAATGAAATTTATACTTTGGTCATAGTTTACTCGTAGAGTTGGGTTTAATATTAAGTAAATTATATCATATTCGTTTGGGTCGCAGGGAGCATGCTTTAGGCCAACCACATTTGGGTAGGTAAATCCTTAGGATGTTCGTGTTTTAGTTTTGAGGCGAGAGGTCGTTTCCCATAGTTAAATTTATCCAGGGAATGCCCCGAAGAATATGTATATATTATTATCCGGGGTATGCCCCGAAGTATCATGTATTTGGAGGCCGTGACGAACACTGTGGAGGAAGTATAATGTATGCTAGCTTTTATTTTATTTTTATTTTTATTTTTCTTTTACTAGGTGGGGACGCCCTCGAACCTTTTTGATTGTTTGTTTTCTTTTGTGTGTTTTTATTGCCTCAACTTGAATATTTTCAAAGCCGATTAGATCAAGTACGCAACCGTACTAGCTATGGGACTTGGGGAGTTCCCAACACCTTCTCCCCGAGTCAAATGAACCCCCTTACCCTAATCTCTGGTGCGGACTTAGTTTTGAGTCCAAGTGTTTTGAAAGGCAAAATTATTTTTAAAAAAACGGTGACCTGGCACACCGAAATCAATTTCAGGTGGCGACTCTAAGTTTATTTTCCTTTTGAAACAAATTTTTGTCACTTTCAAAATTAAAATCCCTTTTCAAGCTTTTTTAAATCCTTTTTATTTATTTAAGAGGGTTTAGTAGAGTTTGGTTTTAAAAAAGGGGTGTGACACCAATGATCATTAACGGGGAATGTATGCTTCACATAATGCATCAGATATCTACCCAGTGAGAAGAAAACATATGTACACAAACTGAACACTTAACCTCCTAACAATCTAAGATCATTGAGTAGAAACTCTTTGATGTAGTAATTGGCACAAACATATAAATCGAAACAAAGACGAACATTGTTCATGCTGACTAATGGCTTTCTTTTTCAGATATACCCCTGCTCAAAATTCCTAGTTCCCATTAATGTTAGAATTCATTGCTTTACATATTATATAACCAGCTGTTTGACAGCTCTATCTTCAGAACTGAAAAAGATGGGACATGCATGGACGTAACACTTAATTCATTTAAAAGGTAACAAGTTAAGGTTATCATTTGGCCAGAGTTGACTACACTTGCAGAAGGGAACACCCCAGATATAAATTTAATAGAGAAAGGAATCATGCGTCAATTTTAGGAGTAAGGACCATTCCCAGAGTAAATAGAAGGCATAAGAAAAGAGTTATCACGATTATGTGGGATAAATTTCATGTTAAGAAGTTTGTTCTCTTACTCAAATAGGGAGCATCTACGCCCAGTATCTACCTTAAATTTTTCCTTTGTCAACCATGCAGCAGAGAAGTTTGGTCTGCAATCAGATGGAAGGGCCTCATTAGGTGCCTCTGCTAATGAAAGTCGTGCTTGACCTGAATGATCCATGTATTCAACCTGTTATTCAGAAATGCATAAGCAAGCAAT
Source organism: Nicotiana benthamiana (assembly GCA_034376525.1). Lineage (NCBI taxonomy): Eukaryota > Viridiplantae > Streptophyta > Magnoliopsida > Solanales > Solanaceae > Nicotiana > Nicotiana benthamiana. Next base: position 125,369,640 of record CM067339.1, read on the forward strand.
TGAGCAAACACACCAAAGAAACCCAAAAGTAAAACAAACAAAATCGTCAAGAAAAGTGAATAAAAATGATAAGATGCAGCAACTTTCAAAAGTAATCCATATTCGGTTCAGCATAAAACTTTTTTTTGTAAGTCATTCTCCAATAACATGAGAGGATTCATATAGCCGACCCAACTTGTTTGCGACTAAGGCATAGTTGTTACTCTTGTTGTATGAGTCATTCTCCAGGATAAATATGTAAAAATGTATTTTGTTCTTCAGAAATGCATAAGCAAGCAATTCTGAACAGTCAATATCTAGGGAAGTATCTATCGCTCCTTGCCACCCCCACCCCACCTCCACCCCCTGCCCCACCCAAGAAAAGAAGAAGAATACCAAAATTAGAACAAAACAAAATGGTCCACAAAAGTGAAATAAATAAATAACAAGATGCAGCAATTTCAACAAGTAATCCATATCTGGTTCATTCTGCAAAATTAACGTGTAAGAATGAATTAGAAATGCTTTGTAACAAATGCCTTCATCTCATGGCAAGGAACCATACAAAGGTCAGAACCAAGTGATTCATGGATAACTCTGAGCTGAAAAGTTTCCAACTTTTTTTTGTAAGGTAATTTTTGCTTCAAATGCATCAAGTCCTGCTGACTAATGGAATGCCAATGAAAGAGAGAGAATGCACAGAGAAGGGAAGAAATGGATAAATACTTCCAGAAAAAGGAAGAAAAATAATAATTGTCAAGAAATCTAATAACATCACCACTTATATAAAGAAAGTGAAAGTTGGGGTACATAGGGTGAAATTAGAATCTTACAGTAAGTTGCTCGGACACGGGTGCGGGTATCCGACACGGGTGCGGGTGTCCGAGACGGGTGCGGATCTAGAGGTCGGATCCTTCGAGATGTAAATTCTAAGATTCGGGAATAAGGATCCTAGCATAGATACGGGTGCGCGGGGATCTGGCGAAAATTAATTCAAATAAATATATATATATATATATATGTAAAAATATCTCTATGTAAGAAATTTAGTGAAATACTTACGTATAGCTTGTAAAGTGTGGATTTCTTTTTTATTCTCAAGTGATAAGTAAAGGATTGATGTCGTAGATAAGGTATGTTATTTTCTTCAAATTATATGTTATTTTCTTCAAATTTATCCTAGTTTTGGTTCTGATTTCGGAAATCAAATTGTATCTTGTATCGAATTTTTTCGTGCGTTGTGGTCAAAGTACCCAAAAATGTTTGACCAAATCCGGTACGGATCCCATACCCACACCCATACTAGTGTCGTGTCAACACGGGTGCGGCACCTAAACTGAAGTGTCGGAGCAACTTAGATCTTACATACAACAACAACAACTACTACCCAGTATAGTCCCACAAAGTGGGGTCTGGGGAGGGTAATATGTAGACAGGCCTTACCCCTACCCGAAAGGACAGAGAGGCTGTTTCCAATCGACCCTCGGCTCAGTGAAGGAAAGTAAAAACAAAAATAAAAACAAAAGAGCATTAGTAACTCCAGCAGAAAAAACGTAAATAATTATCTAAACATAAGAACCATAAATAAAATAGCATGCAATAATATCACACAGTATCTACCATAAATAACTACCATAAGAAAGACACAATCCAATACACAAATCATCTATGGGTAGCCTTGCCAAGCCTCACCCAACCCCGGGTGAGGAGTACAAAAAACTCTACGAGCCCCTATCCTACAACCCTGATACTAGACCTCCAGACTTTCCTATCAAGGGCCATATCCTCGGAAACCCGCATTCTAGCCGTGTCATGCCTAATCAACTCTCCCCAATACCTCTTAGGCCCCTCGCCGTACGCCGACTATCGCCAGCCGCTCACAACTCCTCACCGGGGCATCAAGACTTCTCCTCTGCACATGCCCGAACCACCTAAGCCTCGCTTCTCGCATCTTCTCGTCCACCGGAGCCACCCCACCTTCTCTCGAATAACTTCATTCTTAATCTTATCTAACCTGGTGCGCCCGCACATCCATCTGAGCATCCTCATCTCCGCAACCTTCATTCTCTGAACATGAGAGTTCTTCACTGGCCAGCACCCTGCCCCATATAACATGGCAGGTCTAACCACAGCTCTATAAAATTTACACTTGAGTTTCTGTGGAACTTTCTTGTCACACAGGACTCCTGATGCAAGTCTCCACTTTGACCACCCTGCTCCTATACAATGAATGACGTCGCCGTCAATCTCTCCGTCCCCCTGAATCACCGACCCAAGATATCTGACACTGTCCCTTTTGGCGCGTAACACAAAAACACAATCCAATTCTGTTAAAAACTAAAAGTTACAGAGCCACCTATTGTTTGCCTTCCAAACGAAATAGATATATAACATCAAGTTAATCGTACCAAAAGCTTCCCTTTTTTGTCAGAGCAGGTTAACCTGATGTTCCATTTCAAGAAATTTAATCGCATTAATGGATAATCAGATACTAAGAATTTATCATGTACACCAAAAGAACTATAACTGGAAAGTAATGCTTTGAAGGCATTACTACTCCAAATTACGTTCTTAAGGCTAGATGTTTAACAAGTCTCTGTAGTAGGAGTAATCTCTCCCCTGTCAGTTCCCTGAATCTTTTTTGGACTTTGTTAGCTCCTTAACTTTAGATTAGGCCTTTTGTAATAGAGCTAACATAGTCTTCTTCTTTTTCTTTATTTCTTTGCTCTGTTAATTCTGAATTTGCATCTTCTTGATGCTTTCTATGACATACATTAACTTATCAAAAAAAACATAACTGGAAAATAATATCTCACGGAACAACAAATAGTGGTAGTTACCTTAAATACAGAAGCCCAATAGTAATCATAACGACATCGAAACTTCTTTCTTTCAGAAGGGTAAAGAACATGCTTTGCTTTATAATTCAATAAACCAAGTTCACAGACTTTAGATGACCTAAGATCCACACCTGCAAAGAACAAAAGATAATTGCTTTCGATTGAAACTTAAACTGAGAATTAACTGAATCACATCAAAATTTGGTGAAAGACACTTAATCAGTACCCAATAAGGAACTGAGGTTCTTTTGATTGATGACAAAGAACTAAGATTTAAACCTTTATGTCCTTTGCCCAACTAGGATATGGCATTTTGTCATTCTTCCTTGTAGCAAAGTTGTAGCAATTTTACAGAAATAGTTGCAAGAAGTATTAATGCATTTGTGTATTTCATCAAGAAAGGAATGCATTAGTGTGTTTACTGCGAAACGTGCTTTAATCAAATTACGCATCAACGGAGAAAATTAATCCTTTAGTTTTGTCCAAGTAAATTGTTAGAGTAGGAGGCATGGAAACCCTATGCAAAAGCTTTCCAGGCTGCGGCTGCAACATGCAATAGGGGTCATTTGGTATGTGGGTCAAAAATAAGAAGGGATATAATCCCTACTTAGAGGTGATCATGCATGGGATTGCTAGCCATCCATGGGACTCATATAGACTATTTATCTTTATGTCCAAGTAAATTGTTAGAGTAGGAGGCATGGAAACCCTATGCAAAAGCTTTCCAGGCTGCGGCTGCAACATGCAATAGGGGTCATTTGGTATGTGGGTCAAAAATAAGAAGGGATATAATCCCTACTTAGAGGTGATCATGCATGGGATTGCTAGCCATCCATGGGACTCGTATAGACTATTTATCTTTATGTTAGTTCTATATGGAAAGAGAGGTGTCACTGGAAGTGCTAGCCTCTATAAGGAACTTGTATAATGAGATGATCGTATTTGAAGCAGGTTTCATTTAATTCTTTTATGGATTTAAGTTATATGCACTAACAGTGTAAAGTTTTTTTTTTAAACCATCTTTTATCAAGCTACTAATTAATGCTTATTATAGAGATTTACAAAATTATCTTATAAGACCGTCAGTGCACAAAACTTAAACTCCTCCATTATAACTAAAGTTGAAGCTAATGACCAATAAAGACATGTATCATACTTCCTTATAGTTTTAATAAATGGTGTGTGTTCTTTCCCTGAGAAGAAACAGCCCGAATGCCATATGCAACAGAAACCATGGTAGCCACTTCACAGTCTCATGACACACATCATACGCATTCCATAACCTCCACAAGTTAGAAGGCTAGAAATCACCAGTGCAACCATTAAGTGTCAGCCAATTGTTGAACTATTAAGATACTCGAAGTAACTTGTATCTAAAAGCTTTTCCCTCTTGAACCCATGATTAATACACAAACATGAAATCAAACTTTGTACATATTCAGAACCCATAAGAAAAAGAAAAAAACAATGTACTTTACTAGCAATATGAGACAGAAACTTGTCATAGCAGCAGAAGATAGAGAAGACTCCGGATAAATTTTCCTACAAACTTTGCTCTAAAGTCTCAACCATATCACTTTGAAAGAATATGCTACTCTTAAATTGGCCTAAAAGACATTAATCATAAAATACATAAGGAATGGTACTACTACCTTTCCTTTTCGCAAGTAAATGGAACTAGTATAACTTCCAATTTTCCTTTAGCATTTCCCAATAACTAATTTTACTCAAAATCAAGAACAAACGAACTCAAGTTAATAATTTGACTCGTTTGGTTCCGGGAAAGATTTTGAGCCATATGATGCTAACCACAGCAAGGTTGACCTATGAAAACATTAAATCAAAGTATCAGTAATGTTACACCAAAGTTTTGTCATCTTTTTTTAATGGTAATTGTATTATAGAAGCGTAGCGTCATACAAAGATTGTGCATCCAGATTACTTCCCAAAAAAAACCAAAAAAAAAAAAGAAGAGAAACCCCAACTATCTATCTAGCAATGTTGTCAAAGGCGCGCTTAAGCCCTGAAGCGAGGCTCAAAACACGTTGAGCGCTTCGCCTCGCTTTCTGGGCACTTAAGTATCGGATCAAAGCTCTAAGGCATACTTTTCATAGCTAATGAGTGTAATCCTTAAAAAGCCACCTTAAACAATTGATATTTCACTTTATAATAATTTTTTTTTCAATTTCTTTGTCCATATATTTGTTATTCATGCTAATAATGATTAGTCTTGGACTACATGCATATATTTACTTTTTTCCCATTGCGCCTTTTTTCATTAAAGCCCATGCTTTATTTGGGCTTTGCGCTTAAAGCTGCAAAGGAACTTAGAGTTTTTTTGCGTTTTACGCCTTTGATAACACTGCTATCTAGTGATTCTATGAACTGTAATAGGGACTCCTCTTCACTTATCCAAATAGTATATGGACTCCTTTTCATTTACAAATTCTAGTTTACACCCAGAAAAAAATTATGCTGTCAGATCTTATCTTAAGTGTAGTGCTTGCTTTTCCTTCAAGAACTCATCAGTTCCTTTTCTCTCCAAGTTGCCGTTGCCTTTAAGAGTATTTAAACCATATTTTTGACAAAGTTTTTTGAATACCTACAATTTCGTAGCAATCAAACAATAACACAAGTATGCGGCAATTAGAGGTTAAGGTCAGCTATTCGAGTCCTCTATATCCATCCCATTCTATTTGGACACCATTCATTCGAATAATCAATAATTCGTCTTTTAGACTGACTGACTAGGGGTTCTTTAAAACTATGGATTCTTGAATCTCACATATCCTACACTTATATACATTTCTAACCAGACACACACAAAAAAATGGCAAACACTAGCAAACATCAACCTAATGAAAGTCTACCAACAACACCAAAACCTTACCAGTGTAATCTTGAATCGGTCAGTGTCATTTATATGGATCCTTTTTTGCTTATTGCTAAATCCACATAAAATTTCAAAAAATTGTATCTATTTTGAAACAACTTTCCTTCATTCGGATGTCAATGTACCTCATCCATTTTTAACACATTCAATCTTCATAGCATTGCACCTATGCCCAAGCATTAGTAAATTTACATAGGAGATGGAAAAACTATGTCAGGGACCTTATCTCATTCTATACTTTGTATGTGCAACTTGTACCATCTGCTATGGTCATTCTAACCTTGTTTATTCTTGTATTCAGCCATCTTAATATCCATACTTTCACAATGCTAGTCTTGTGGATATTTTGGGTCTTAAAGGCCTGAAATTCATTTCCATATAACTTTGCGGTCTCACAAACATTCTATAGGGAGCCTTTCACTTTGTAGGTATCTTTTTATTGCATTGAACTCTTGTGTCATCCTCCATTTCGACCATCATAACTTAAATTTATGTGTTGCATCTCCATCTATCATGTCAATCTCCTAAAAGATTGAACCAAAATATCTGAATGCATGCATTTAAACACTTCAATCTTATCTATCTCAATTTAATTTCATTCTTTATGGGACTACTTCTACTTATCTTACAACCCTTGCTCTCAAAAATGCTTCTTTATAATTCGAGATTCTAGTTGATTATGTTATTGGGTTATTGTTGTTGTTATAATTGATTATGTTACCAATTTCATCAATTAAGACGAAATCATCTGCAAGAACCATCATGCACCATGGAACCCATCTTGTAAATTATTGATTAGCTCATCCATAACTAAGATAAACAAGTACAGGCTTAAGGCAAAATTTAGGTATAAACCATAGTTATGAAAAGTTCTTCTATATTCCCTCCAAGGTTCTCACACTTATGACTACTCCTTTACATATCCTTTATGGCATTTTTACATTTGATACAAATTTGTTTCTTCTCTAGCACCCACTAAGTGACACTCAATGACAAGCTTTCTCCACATCAATGAATATTATGTAGAAACCTTTGCTCCTATCTCTATAACTTTCCATCAATCTTCTCAACAAAAGTTTCTTAGCAACCAAAGACAGTAAAACATACACACACACACAGGAAAGAAGGAAAAAAAAAGGGGGAAATCCAAGCCACAGGAAGCTAACACAGCAACAACTACTCAACCATTGGAGCTCCAATATTTGTCAAGTCTTTCAGGGATCCACAGTTGTAAGTAAGCACACATACTCAAAAACCAAACCCCTCCAATCAAGCTCAAAAGGGATATTCCCTATGATGCTAAAAAACTTTTAACTTTCTTTTCAGATAACCACAATTTCTTAGAACCAACAAGCCTCCAGAAGCAAAATCCACAAACAAAATTCAACAAGAAAAAAGGAATTAACAACTCTAACATAAAAACATACCAACAAAATTCAGCAATAAAGGTAATTCAACTTACTGCTAGAGACAATCTTGCATTGAGAAGGAAGAGAAATTGGACTGGAAATGGATAGGTTCCCTAGAAAAACAGCTAAATAAAGCAGCGAAAATGAGAGTGAAAAGAAGGCAAAGAAAAAGAAAAGAATCCCCAATAATCTGCGCAACCGTGTGGGCTCACGAATCTCCTCCTTTCTTTTCTCTTCAACCTCCTCCTGATTCTCTGCCAAATCCATGGGAAAATGAAAAGTTGCGCAGAAGGGCAGTTTCGGGAATTACTGTGTGAAGATTGAGGAATTGAGTAGGGTTCCGGCAGCCGGAGATGTCATCCGGTGATCGGAATATTAAATAGGAGTTGGGTTTAGGTTCAAAATGGTGTTCGGGAAGAAGATATTTTTCAACACTTCGGCCATTTCAGGTCCAGTAGTCAGCGCTGGCGGACTCTGATGGACATTTCAGAAAAAATAAAAACAAAAATAAAAAAGTATTATTAACTTCAGTAGAAATAGCATAAATAATTATATAAACATAAAAGCTATAAATAAAATAGCATGCAATAATATCATACAGTAACTACCATAAATAACTATCATAAGGGAGACACTCCAAAACACAATACGAGGCTTTAAAATTTACTTTTTCGATTTTTTTTGTCGAGACATATTTACCCACCATAGCTAGGTTTTTGAGTTTTCAAAAAGTAGCTAGAGCTCTTGTATAAATTACATACAAATTCAGTCAAAATATAAAACTTATAGGATGTGTTTGGTACAAAGGAAAATATTTTCTAAAAAATATTTTTTAATTTTTCCATGTTTGATTGGTTTAAATATTTTGGAAAATATTTTCCTTATCAATTCATTCTCCTCCAATTGTAGGAAAATATTTTCTTTATCAAGAGAATAGAAAATATTTTTCAAACCTCCTTCTCAACATTCTCCACCCTCACCAATCTACCTCGCTCCTTCTCCAAAAAAGTTTTGTTTTTTAAATTTTAATTTTTTCGTTACCACCCACCCTACTACCCCTACCCCTCATGGACAATGACGTGATTTAGACCAAGTCAGATGCATTAAGGACGGCGATGGTAGAGTATTGATGGATGAGTCACAACTTAATAGGAGATGGCAGACCTACTCCAAAAACTCCTCAATGAAGCAGGGGATAGAGATATTGTGCTCGGTGATTTGGAACATTAAGAAAGTCGTTGTGACTTTAGGTAGCGCATCAATGTTGAGGAGGTAGTGAGAGCTATGAGTAGGATGAGCAGGGGCAAAGTGACTAGGCCTGATGAGATCCCGGTATAATTTTGGAAGTGTGTGGGAACACAGGGTTGGAGTGGTTGACTAGGTTGTTGAATGTTATATTTAAGGCGAAGAAGATGTCGGATGAGTAGAGGTAGAGTACGTTTGTTCCACTGTATAAGAACAAAGGTGATATCCGGAATTGTAACAATTATAGGGGTATCAAATTACTGAGTCATACTATGAAAGTATGGGAGAGAGTGGTTGAAGCAAGGTTGAGGGTGGCAATATCCGTCTCCGACAACCAATTTGGTTTCATGCTGGGTCGTTCTACTATAAAAGCTTTACACCTTGTTAGGAGGTTGGTTGAACAGTACAAGGATAGGAAGAGAGATGTGCACATGGTGTTTATTGACCTAGAAAAAGTGTATGACAAGGTTCTTAGAGAAGCTCTCTGGAGAAGCTTGAAGGCGAAAGGCATGTCGGTTCCCTACATTATGGCGATTAAAGACATGTATGATGTGGCAAAGACTCGGGTTAGGACAGTACGAGGCGACTCTGAGATTTTCCCGGTTGTTATGGGGTTACACCAAGGTTCTGCGCTCAGTCCATTCCTTTTCGCTCTGGTGATGGACGCGTTAACACATCACATTCAAGGGGATATATCATGGTGCATGCTATTTGCCGATGATATAGTTCTGATTGATGAATTGCGAACCGGTGTTAACGAGAGGCTGGAGGTTTTGAGACAAACTCTTGAATCTAAGGGTTTCAAGATTAGCAGGACAAAGACGAAATACCTAGAGTGTAAGTTCAGCGCTAAGCAAAGTGAAGTGAACATGGATGTGAGGCTTGAATCACAGGTCATCCCAAGTCGTGATAGCTTCAAGTACCTTGGTTCAGTTATCCAGGGGGAGGGGAGATCGATGACGATGTTTCACACCGCATCGGGGTAGGATGGATGAACTGGAGGTTAGAATCTGGAGTATTGTGTGACAGAAGAGTGCCACTGATCCTCAAAGGTATATAAAGCGGTGGTCAAGCCGGCCATGATGTGTAGGGATGAGTGTTGGCCGGTTAAGAAATCACATATCCAGAAGATGAAGGTAGCAGAAATGAGGATGTTAAGATGGATGTGCGGGCATAGTACGATGGATAAGAGCAGGAATGATGTTATTAGGGAGAATGTGGGTGTGGCTTTCATTGATGACAAGATGCGGGAAGCAAGGCTCAGGTGGTTTGGGCACGTTCAGAAAATAAGCCTACATGCTCCGGTAAGGAGGTGCGAATTTTTGGTTATGAAGGGCTCGAGAAGAGGTTGAGGGCGGCCCAAGAAGTATTGGGGGGTGATTAGGCAGGTTATGGCGATACTCCAGATTTTTGAGGACATGACACTTGATAGGAACACGTGAAGGTCGAGTATTAGTGTTATAGGCTAGGAGGTAGTTGAGTTTTACATTATGTCATAACTTTGGGAGACTAGTTTGGTAAGGCTACAATTTTGCTTTTTGCTTTATATCATCCTTTTATTTTCATATATATATATATATATATATATATATATATATATATATATATATATATATATATATATATATATATATATATGAAAATATTTATTTGTTATTTCTATGGTAGTACTAATATTGTCTTCCTTTGTCTTTTTGTATTCTTGAGCCGAGGGTCTTTCGAAAACAGCATCTCTACTCCTTTGGGGTAGAGGTAAGGTCTGCGTACACACTACCCTCCCCAGACCCCGCTAGTTGGATTTCACTGGGTCATTATTGTTGTTGCAATTTTAAATTTCTTTTTTTTTATTTTTCTGCACCACCCACCCCCAACCCTCCCCCACCCGCACCACCTCACCCCCTCGAAAAAAATTGACTATTTTTTGTAGCTTAAATTTCTGTTCTTTTTTCATTTTACTGCCCCCAACCCCGAAAAAAATTTTAAATATATTTTTCAATTTTAATTTTATTATTTATCGGTATAAAAGCTCAAAAATTAACAAGTTCCAAAATTGTGAGTTTATAAGTTTATGTGTTTGAAACTTTACGAGTTTAGAAATTATAAAGTTTACGGGTTTGAAATTTTACGATTTTGAATGTTTAGCGGTTTGAAAATTCATAAAATATGTAGGCCCGGAAGGTTGTTGGTTTGAAAGTTTATTGCTTCATATTTATTATATCTAAATTATTTATAAACTAGTAAATTTGTCCATGCTTCGCGCGGTTGTTAATGAAAACAAATATAGCTATATAATAATAATAATAATAATAATAATTTTATATTTAAAATCAATCCATTTTTACCTTGGCAATTGTTCGAAGAAATTGATGTGCATGATGTATAATCTTTTTATTCTCTATAAGAATCACGTATGGAAAAAGATAGTTGTATTTTAAAGATATAAGAATATGTAAAACTACAATAATTAGTATAAAATATAAAAGGTTAATTGTGGTACCTTTTACCAAATTATATCAGGTATTATATAGGTTATTGAGTAACTAAATTAGAAAGATAAGTGACTGTTGATAGGATATACTCTATCTCCCAGCTCTCTCACCGCTTTCTAACGGCTAGCTCCCCCCTTAGCCCAGCCCCCTAGCCCACAGCAGCCCCCTTCAGCCCCCTCCTTCGATGACTTAATCTCCGGCGACCCTAGCTCCGACCGGTGACCCCATCCCCGGTAAGCTTTTTTTTTCTTTCTTTTTTCTCCCTCTCTTCTCCCCCACCCCAGCCCTCAGTAGCCCCCCCCCCCAGTCCCCTCCTCCGGCGAGTGCAAGTTTAGCGTCAAGCGAAGCTAGCAGGTGCATGAAGTTTGGATCTCAGGTCATCGCTAAGAGGGACAGTTTCACATGTCGGTAATTTTGGGGGACAGAGAGATCGACGGGATGTCACCCACCGTATTGGGGCGGGGTGGTCGAAATGGAAGCTTGCATCAGGAGTCTTGTGTGACAAAAAGTACCACAGAAACACAAAGGGAAGTTTTATAGGGCTGTGGTTAGACATGCCATGTTGTATGGGGCGGAGTGGTGGCTGGTGAAAAACTCTCATGTTCAGAGAATGAAGGTTACAGAGATAAAGATGTTCAGGTGGATGTGCGGGTTCACCAGGTTAGTAAGATTAAGAATGAAGTTATTCGGGAAAATGTGGGGGTGGTCCCGGTGGATGAGAAAATGGGGAAGTTATTTATGTGATTTCTGCTGGAGTTACTAATGCTCTATTGTTTTTGTTTTTGTTTCCGTTTTTCGCTGAGCTGAGGGTCGATTGGTAATGGCCTCTCTGCCCTTTCGGATAGAGGTAAGGCTTGTGAACATATATCATCCCCAGATCCTACTTTGTGGGATTATACTGGATAGTTATTGTTATTGGATAAGTGACTGTTGATAACTGGTCGCGAAAAGATGATTGTTGACTTTTCTTAATTGGAACATCTTTTCTAATATCCTTTCATGACCAAGCACTCATTAGTTTTTCAAATTATATTTTTTGACTTTCCTGCATAAGAAATAAGGCAAATTCATGAAAGATGAAAAAATTGACCTATGAGTTTTACCCGGAAAGAGAAGGGACAATGAGATAAAAGGTCTTTTAAAGCGATGGTTAGTAAGAGAAATTTTAGAGGTATTAATTTGATTTATCGATTCGATTTTGATCATTATTAATGATTATTAATCGATTATCGATTTGTACATATACTTATCGTTATTGTTTCAATAAGATTTCGATATTTTCAATTTAGATTTATCGAGTTTGGGGGCTTATCAATTTGGTTATCGATTGCACCAATAAGAAAATTTGCGGGATTCCACGGAAAGTATATCGTTATAAACACACCTAACTAATATGGACAAAATAAGCTAAAATAAAATAAATACCATTTATAACATAAAAATTGTGTCAACAAGTACATGCAATAAAACTAAAGTAAGGGATCAAATGTATGCAACCAACACTCCAACGGTATAAAACAAAACAAAACAAAATACATCATCACGGCTAATTTTGTTTTCCATTAATTTAAACTTCATTCCCTTGATCTTTAAATATGATCATTCCTTAAATGTGATAGAGGAAATAATAGGGTAAGGGACTTAGGGTAAAGGAAATGGTATAGAATAGGGAAAATGATATTGTATAGCCGCTTTCAAAATATTAGCGGGATATGTATACATTTTGTATGTTATATTAATCTACACAAATAAGTAATTTCTCATTTTACAAGTGTCTACAGTTTAGGGGTGCATATTCGATTTATCGATTCGATTTTGACCCTTATTGATAATTACTTATCGATTATCGATTTTTATATATACTTATCGTTATCGTTTCAATAAGGTTTCGATTTCGATAATAAATAATCGATTCGATTTATCGATAAATCGATCCGAATGGACACCCTTAGAGAACTTTAAAAGGTGATATGGCTACCAACGACAATCTCTAAAATTATAAAAATAGTTACTTCCAATGAACACAACCTATAGAGAATAGATACTTTGGATTAGTTTAATTTCTTTTTATTTATATTTGGAAATAAATAAAAAGAAATACACTTGATTAAAAGGTTCTATTTGCTTTGTTGAAAAAATAATATAAATAAAGGACAACAAAATATACAATTGTTGATCAAGCAGACGTTCCACATCACCTCAAGCTCAGTACGAACAACTTTAAAGGAATTTTTACCTATGTATATTATATAAAAACCTTATTATCAAAAATGCTCATTATTTATAATTTACCCGCCTAGACCATAGTTTGTTTACAAAAATTATACCAAATCAAAAATAGGTGAATTCTACCCTAAAAAAGCGCCAATTTTCTAGCAATCAGATTTAATGTGATTCTGTCACCATTAATTTCTAGTTTTAAAATGGAAGAAAATCCTACAGCAACGTGATTCTCTCATTCTGTACCAAAAATATATCTCTCATCTGTAACTCACCTACAATTCAAAAAACACGAGAATCTCCAGCAATCAAATTGTAGAAATGCAAAATTGTTGAATACAATTCTTCGTCTACATCAGTACAAAAATTATCGAATTGTTGAATACAGTTCTTCGTCAACATCAGTACAAAAAATTCTCGAATTATTGAATACAGCTCTTCGTCGACATCAGTACAAAAATTCTCGTATTGTTGAATACAGCTCTTCGTCGACATCAGTACAAGAATTCTCGAATTTAAATATGTTCTTCGTTTGTTTTTCTATCAACTACACAAAATTATGTCAAAATCCCAATAATGCTGAAATCGAATGGTTATTGGGATAACCATGGCAGATTCCGAGATTTTGAAGTTGATGCCATTTTGGTAGATGATAATGCAAGCTATGGAATTCTCCTTTCTACAATTATAGAACAATTATCGTTTGATACATCGGATAAAATTGTAGAAATAAAATACATTGTGAATGAGAATTGTCCTCCATTGGAGATTAGGAATGATATGGGGGTTCGTGTATATATGAAAACGAAAAAGGAGAATAAAAACTTAGGTTTGTATCCCTAATGTATTAGCGTAAGAGATTTCAATATGGAATTGACAATCACCAATGAAAGCATCAGTACAGGTATGTTTGATTCGATAATGCTGAGAGTTTTTGTGTTACATAGTAATCTACAATTTAACGACATTTCTCTACAATTAAACTACAATTATGATATAGTACTGGAAAGGACAAAGCGATGTTGCTTTCAAATTTACCTACATAGTTACTACATTTGTGAATTTATTGTCTGTAGGTTCTTCAGGATCCCTAAGGTTACTAGAAATTCCATCTTCACCAGCTATAGAAGAATATCAAATTGAAATAATAATTGAATCCACGAAACATGTATTGAAGAAGGACAAGTGTACCCGGACAAGAAAACAATAGTTGCTGCAATGAAGAATTATTCAGTTATACGCAAGTTCTAGTTCAGAGTGAAAAGATCAAGTCATAGAAGGTATGTAGTTATTTATGGGTCATAGATTTGTAAAATTAGTGTATTATTGAATATAGGTTTGTTTATGCAATTGTAGTTATACTGTAGTCCATTTGTAGTTAATTACAGTGTTTAATAAATATGTCTAAATATTATATTTTTTTGTAGCTACTGGCTTATATGTGTAGCTGAAAGCTGCAAATGGCATTTCAAGGCAACGTCAATTAATGAACCTTCATTGTTCAAGATAAGAAGTTTCAGCCGACAACACACATGCTGCCCAATGGACGAAACATTCATACATCGCAAATGTACTACAACAGTTATTGGTAGCATGGTCGTTCCAAAGTATTGTGATCCTAAGACTGTTTACATGCCAAAGGACATACAAACTGACATATTATCCGAACATGGACTGAACCTAAGCTACATGCAAGCATGGAGAGCAAAGGAAAAAACATTATAGGTTTTGAGAGGGAATCCGTGTGACTCCTACAACAGATTACCAAAATATTTTTATATTCTTGAGAAGAATTATCCCGATTTTGTTCTTAAATTGAAGAAGGCAGCAAAGGATTGCTTCTTATACGCATTTGTTGCTCTTTGTACATCAATAAATGGTTGACAACATTGTAGGCCGGTAGTAGTGGTTGATGGGACATTCTTAAAATCAACATATAGGGGTATTATGCTGAAGGCAAGCACCATGGATCCAACACGTACATAATGCAATAATTTTGTAGTTATTTTGTAGGCAGTCTATACAATGCAGGTAAATTGTAGTTGTAATGTAGTTAGTTTGTAGTTATATAAATGAATGTAGTTAAATTTCCTAAATTCTCAATATATATTTGTATTTAATAGTTAATCTTATTTTATGTCTAAAAAATGTAGGTTCTATTTTGCCTTTGTCATATGCTATTGTTGATTCTGAAAACGACGCGTCTTGGAAGTGGTTCTTTGAGAAATTCAAGGAGGCATATGGTGAAAGACCTTCAATGTGTGTTGTCTCAGATAGGCATGGGAGTATATTGAAGGCAACATGAGTTGTCTATCCGGGCATGGCACACTACTTTTGTATGTGTCATATATGGACAAATATAAGGTCAAAATTCAAGAAGGCACATCTACAATTACATGAATTGTACTTTGCTACGGCACAGTCATACACTCTGGATGAATTCAATGAAAAGATGATGAAGATTGAAGAGGTAGAGTCGTGTGTATCGTCTTACCTACATGATATTGGCTATCATAGATGGTCAAGAGTACATGCAACGGTGAATAGAACTTTTACTATAACGTCAAACATCACCGAGTCGTTGAATGCTGTAACAAAAGAGGCAAGAGATCTGCCAATATTTGATCTATTTGAGTATATGAGGACTATTCTAGAACGTTGGACAAAAGAAAATTTATTGAAGGCAAATGGTACTTTCTCATTCCTTGGTCACAAATTCAACAAAGAATTGGAAGATAACAATACATTATCCGAGAAACTAAAGGTAATATATTCTTGCTTGGAGCAGGAGAAAAAACAAAAATAGTAGTAGCTTCAGTGTTTCCAGTTTGTAGTTAAGATGTAGTCACGTTGTGGGTAAATGTAGTTATCGTTTATATGAAGTTTATTTGTAAATGATTTGTAGTTAACTGATTGTTACTAATCTAGTTAACTGATTGATGTATTATTATTTCTCTTTGGTCTTGAATTGTAGGTGAGGGCTTCAACAGATCATATGCATATTGTTTTAGATGGTGTGAAGCGGTACATTATATGTCTAGAAAATAAGAAATGTAGCTGTGGACAATTCCAACTTGATGAACTTCCATGTGCCCATGCTTTGGCAGCATTAAGGCATAAGAATGAAAGGCCTAAAAACTATTGCTCTCCGTATTACACAAGGAAGAGCCTTCTTCTTACCTATGAAATTTAAATCCTCTTCCTGATGAAGCCAAATGGGATGTTCCACAACATATTTTGGATGAAGTAGTAAAGCCACCGGCGGGAGATAAAAGGCAGCCAAGTATACCTCACAAGGAAAGATATAAAACATTTGATGAAATAAAGTCAAAGAAGTACAAGGTGTCTTGTGGCAATTGTGAAGGTGAAGGGCATAACAAAAGAACTTGCAAGAATGCGCCGAAAAAGAAATGAGTATCATGTAGCTAGAATAGTTATTCAAAATAAATGTTAGTGAGCTTAAATTATCGGAATTTATTGTGTAACTGTTCTACGTTTTGAAGATGATTAAGAAGTATATACATAAATTTGTGTATCTGAACTATTTACATTTTTTATGTATTCCGTCAAGCATCAATTCTTTTCATATTTTATTGAATAGTTAAACTTTTGTAGAAGCTATATACAAAAAGTCTGATGTTAATAAAGAAAACACTGAATGTAAACTGTTGCCAGATTGTAGTTAAAATGTAGTTTAATTGTGGTCTAAATATAGCCATGAGGATCACCTAATGGGAATTTGTATTTATAATGTAGTTCACTGTAGTTTAGTTGTAGATAAATTTATTTTTTCTGAAAATAATTGTTGATAAGTGATGGCTAAATTATTTATCTGAGATCTGTATTCATTTCATCTTTATGTTGTGTAAGAACTGACAATTATATAAATATATTAAATGGCACCTGAAGGTATTATATAAAAATAACTCGAAGATTAAAGTGAAATTATAAGACAAAGTTGTTACTGCAAAAATGCTATCAAATAACTCGAATACTCGAGTATAATGTAATCAAGGAAAAGTGTTGATTACAACCAAAATGACTTAATTCCTACATTGTCACTCGGCTTCTAGAATAATTGGGTATATCAGTGTCATGTGAGGGGAGTTTTACTACGCTTGGTATTCCACCTCTTTTGGTGGATTTGTCATTTGTCTTTCTCCCCGAAGCATCATGTTAATCATTAAAAATTACTCTAACCAATACATAATTTCGTGCCAACATTTAGTTGTCTTAGATATGTGGTTTTACTCGCGAAAGGGTGAAATTTGATGCTTTCAGATCGCTTTGCACATATTATGAGCATATTGATTTGAAATACTAAGTTATCGTGACTTTAGTTCTCTCATATAGGACCAATTGCCATGGCGAGTTAAGGTTCTTGAGAATATGGTGATCTCATAAGTGTACAACTTATTTTCATCCTCATGGGCTTGTGGCATAGATTCCGCGTGTCAGGTAATTGCTAATAGTTTAATTCAACTTCGTGTATTTTGAAATCTCAATCACATTCAAGGTGCCAGAGTATTCTTATTCTTTATAAGCGAATTTTCCCTTCACCCTAGGAAAACGATTGGGTCATGTATTTGAATATTCCTCCTTGATTATTCCTATTGCCAATGTACTACTTACCACTATGCCTCATTTGTGTAATAATTGACGTTTTTACAATTATTATGTCAGCGTTGTTGGTTGTAAAACTTTCATTTATATTAGCATATAACCTCATAAAATACTCTACTCAGCGCATTAATGGATTCCTGAATAACCCCAGCCTGATCTTGAACTCTTCTGTTCCTTATTGTATTAGATCCATTGGGTATTGTAAGTTCAGACAAGTCAAATAGGAAGCTTTACAGTGTGATCACATATATATTTGATGGGTATTTTTATGGTTAGTTTATGAAAGCACATCTTAGAGTAATTGTGGCAGATCATCAAGGGTTTAGTGTGAGTGTTCTCCTAGCGATTTCGAGTCTGGAGGGTAAGCAGTCAATTCTCAATATTTTTCCATGAAGATGTTATGTGAGGTTATAATAAAGGTTAGTTAAGTGTATTCCAATCAGGCCGCACTAGAAGTATGAAGTGTCCCCATAGTTGTTCGTCATATATATTGTGGATTCAAATGTCTATGTCTAAGAAGGTAGGTGGAGATCATTGTGTATCATTCTGGTGGAAATTATTGAAGGTGATGTTAGTGGATGGTTAGCTTATGCGAAAAATCTACTTGTTATCCTCGTTAAGTAAGTTTAGGGGTCAAAATTGTTCATGTGAATGTATTCTAGCGAAGTCTGTAAATATAAGAGGCCATTGAAGACCGAGAGTGTTGTGGAAATAACATATTTTCTCTTGATTGCATAGCAGTTGGTTTTGATTTGAAAGGTACCATCTATGTGATATGATTAAAAAAATGTATATATGCAGTCCATGCCTAGGTATCATCGTAATAAAGTAGTGTCAACTAGGCGGAGTTGGCCTGCACCTAAGGCTTGAATCGTAATAAGAGGCCATTGAAGGTCGAGAGTGTTTGCACTAAGTTTTGGGCATCCCATTTCAATAAAGTGGGGTCATTAATTCCTTGTAAGGCAGAGCTCTACTTCTCCATGAAAGCAATAATATCTTCTCTCTCTCTCTCTCTAAATTGCCCATTCTCCTTGGCTAAAAGTCATTTACATTAGATCATCCCTTTTATCATTCAGTATTGGCTCGAGGCCACCCCTACATTCACTAACCTGCTCTTCGTTCTATAGCTTAATGTTGGCTGAAAGAGCCTTACTTAATTGTATCTCTACTTGTTTTCCCCTTCCCGACTGTCCCCGATACGTAGAACTCATCCTGAGTCCCGACCCCGAGGTCCCATCGACCATCTCTGAATCTGGCCAACGGGCTCCTTAAATTTTCTTACTACCTCGATTTAACTCGCATTATATCACCGTACTTTACGTTGTTAACCTTAACTGCCTTAACAACTAGGTCAGGAATAGAACATGTATTTTTAGAGTCCCACTTACAAATTTAATTGTTGTTACCATTTTTACGGTAAACAAAATCGCTTATCAAGGAGTTCATGAAGTTGCTCCATCAAATTTTTTCAACTCTACCGATGCCATACAATATGGTGGAGTAGAAATGGGCTGAGTGCCACACACCAGATCAATGCCAAAGTCAGTATCTCTATCTGAGGGTATGCTCGGCAGGTTTGTAGGAAACACAACCAGAAAATCTCACACAACCAAAACAAAATCAATAGTAGGGGTCTCTGCTCTAACATCCTTCACAAAGGCCAAATTAGAAAGACAAACCTTCCAACTATCCGCTCTCGACGCCCCCTTTTCCCCTTAAAAAAAGCAAAATCGGGTTTTACGACATTATGGGCAAAACAAATCTCATTCCCGTTTGGAAATTGGGTTATGGAATTTGAAGACTCACCACCTAATAATTATAGTGCATTAGGACACTTTAAGAAGAGAGTATTTCAAGAAGAAAACTAGAGTTCAGGTAAGGGCTTGAGATTATCTCGAGGGGAAGGTGTTAGACACCCCTCAAGATCCACTAGTGGGGTTCCTGACCGTGTTAATTGTGACTTCATAAAAAGATAAAGCAACTAAACAAGTAAGTTTCACACATATAACATTCACACAACTTGAAAGCCCTTTAAAGAAGAAGGAATAATGTAAATTTAAAATAAAAGAGAGGATTGATTTGGAAAGCATTACTATAGAAGAACATTTGAATAAAGCAAACAAAAGAGAGAGGGGTAATAGGTTTAATTATAATATGGATCATTCGAGAGAGGGGTCGTTTTCTGATATTATCGCATCGTCATCATCTTCATATTCTACCCTTCCTACCCCGTAAGGTTATTTAAGCGTGTGGATTGGTTACGAATACTTATTGCGTGCTATTACCCATCCCATCCTATAGATCCTAGAGGGCATTTAGGATCGTTATTACTATAAGGTAGAACTAGGTTGAACCCTTTGGTTTAAAGTTTAAAATGCTAAGCGACATACAAAACAAATAGGACTACATATAATGGAATCACGTAAAGCATGTAAAGGCTCAAATATCCCTCCATGAACAAACATGTATTTAGCACGTCTTAAACATATTTAAGGTCTAAGAAAGGAAGAATTTTTAAAAGCTGGAGCATAAGTTTAAAACAGAAGCTGGAGAATTTGCATAAAAGTGCCGCAAACAAAAAAACGTTCAGGACTTGAAAAAAGACAGTAGCAGTTTCAGGCATTTTAAAGACACTCGTGGAACATATGGTAAAGGCAGTTTTCGGGCAGGAGGAGTAGCCGATAATATTTATAATACTGCAGAAGTGTAAAGAAAAATGGTAAAACATATTAACTTAGAACTACAGCTTTGGAAAATTACTGAATATACAGTACTCAGATAGTTTTTTAGAAAAATAGTAGTCCAGTTATGGGCTGGGGGAAGAAAAGTAATTCATTAAAAGTATTTGTCTAGGTGATAAAAATAAGCAGAAGTTTTTGTATTAAAATCAGGGGAGCTTCGGGGATTAGCGAATTCAGACGGAGGTGGATTAATTTAAATACGACTTAAGGCGATTAATTCATTTTTTATCTGGACTAAGGCTTGCCTAGGCATTATAAAAGATGGTGAACATGCATATTGGTTTCTAGTTTTAAAAGGAGTTTGTTAACCAATTTTTCCAAATTAAAGAAATATTCAACAGTTATAAGAAAAAACCCTAAGTACAGGATATCTAATGCACATAAGAATCCTAAAGCATGGTATCTAAATGTGGTAACTTGTGGATTATTGACTGTTTGTGATAACAAGCTAAAAATAAAGAGATAGGAGCAGAATTTCTATATATGAGATGTATGTCCTATACATGATTTCTATTGCAGAAATAGATAAGTAAAATCCTATAGTCATGCTTTCTACCCATACCCTTAATAATAATGCATAACCCTCCCCAATTTCACTTATAATCCCCATTGTTCTTTACAAATTATTACAACCCAAACAATTAAAAAATACAACTGTGATAAAAGAAAATAAGAAGCTACTCTATAGAGAGCCTTCAGCCAGGCTTGGGTGCGACAAAGTTCCCTAAGGGTTCGTTTGAACCCCTGGCCAATACCAAGAACCCAAAATATCACAATTAGACAAGTGCAAGTGTGGAAGTGTCAGCCTTGTGCATCAAAGTTCCATGGGTGCTCAAGCCTCCCAAGGCAATGCTTACACTAAGGGGCCAGACCCTAAGGTTCTAAGAATGATTTTGTGATTGAGAGAGTTGAAAACAGTTGAGAGACAGTTTGAGAAAATAGTTGAAAGAGTTGAAAAAGTTGAGACAGCTTAAGAAAATAGTTGAAGGAGTTGAAGAAGTTCTTCTGAAATCATTTGGACCTTTTCAGGGCATCACAACAAACAGGGGGCAAAGGGGAAAGGAAACAAATAAGTGAAGTGAACTACTCACACACAGACAACATATTGGAGGAAAATAATCAGACATGGTTGTAAAACAGGGGTTTAGTTCTTACTGCACCAAACCCCAACATGCAAAGTTAAACTAGGTAGACTAATAATTACATGCTAGTGGCAATAAGAGCAACAAAACCATAGGTAAAAGCACACAAGAAACAATATGAAGTGCAATATGAAGTGCAAAAATAATAGAAGCATGTTGTTTTGGAGGCTATATCTTGAATAGGTGACATACCAGTTGCAGAATATAGAACACAATGGCAATGAGAAATAGTGCACAAAGGGAGAGAAACATGTGCAGAGAATGAGAGCAGAAGTATGAGTATAGTAGTGGGAGAACAACAGTGTAGAGAAGCAAGCAACATGCAGCCCAAGCAAATAATGTAGTAGAAACCCAGTAGTGTAGTAGAAAACCAAGGTTACTCAATCTTGGCTTTAAGCCGATTGAGTGTTCAAATAGATGAATGAGAGAGTGTAGAAATAGTATAGAAAGTGAGAGAAAGAGTGCAGAACGTTTCGACTTGTGAGAGATATGCAATGTGTTGATTTTTGAAAGAAAGTTTAGAGAAATTGTATTCGTGTCTGTGTCAAGTGGGAAGAGAAGAGTAGTACTTATAGTTTCGAAAATAGTAGAGAATAGGGTAGGGATTATATAATTATAGAAATAGTACCAAATTGAATCAATCACATGACCTTAATTCAAATTAATCTGGGATTTATGATTCGAATTGGAATGCAGCTATATCATATAAGGAAAGAATTAATCAGATTACTAATTACACCATAGTAAAGTAGTAGGCCTGTAGTATGTAATGAAGGCCAAATACATAATACTCGAATAAGGAAAACATATACTGAATATTGTAAAAAAATATTTAAGAGCACAAATATGATAAGAATACAAAATTAACTCTGAAATTAGTCAAAGAATCACGGACGAGACTAAAAATCAGAGGGAATTAGTGCTAATTATAGAGAGCATTTCACAAGCAAGGAAATAATTCAAGAAATCAGTGTAAGAACTTTTAAGGAAAACGCATACATATTCGGGATTCAAAGAGATTCACAAAATAATTCAAATAACAATTAGACCTATAAACACAATAGGCGTGAAAAATCAGAGAACATTGTGTACGAAATCATAGAAGAGTAGAGGGTTGGAACCCTAGGAAAAAAAAGTTTAAAGCATGCAAATCAGGAACAAACATGCTCGCGAAAAAAACAAACATATAATACATGCATACATAATACTCATAGGAAGCATAAGATGTAGTGATCTTGAAAGGGGGTCGGAAACCCTAGCAAGAAAAATTAAGCATGGAACCTAGATTAACAAGGAAACGAAACAAACAAGTAAAACAAATAAACACAAACGAACATATAGTACTCAGAAACAATTTTGAAGAAGGGGGTCAGAAACCCTAATTTGAAAGAGTAGTAACCATTTAAAATTTGAAATAACCGGAAACACTAAGTGAAAAATAGAGTAGAAAACAAAATCAAATTGAGAGTTGTTTTAAAAGAGCAGAGATTAAAGAGGTTCAAGTAGAAAAAGTAGGGTTTGCAAACAAATTAGGGAAAACGAAGAACCTGGCCGTAAAACTCGTATATAATGCCATAGAAGGCATCATCGGACAAAACCACTGGAGAAAATCCGGTGAAGGACCCAAGGAAGATTCAATTGACTGTCTTCCATGGCGGAAGTGGACTTCGAGTCTTTGAAAGAAACAAAGAGATGAGGTGCCATGGTGAGTGGTGGTCGAGAGGTGTGAGAGTGGAGGTGGCCGGAACGACGATAAAGGCCATCGGAGGTTAGAGAGAGAACCAGATGGTTCTTCAAAGAAGAAAGGTTAGCGAGCATTTGGGAGTGAAGAGCGGCTTGTTTGGTTGTAACTGATTAAGGCAAGTGAATAGTGGGCCGTTGATCTGTGATATTAACGACCATGATTAAAAGAAAAGGTGGGGCGGGTTGGTTTTATATAAATTTGGGTCGGGTAATTTTAAGATTGGGTTAGGTGAATGAGGGGTGAATCTGGGTTGAAATGTGGCCAAAATTGAAAGACTAAAAGGCTACAATTTAACTGCCCAATTTTCCCCTAATTTAATTTTATAAAATAGTAAATATTATTGTAAAAATCCAATAAAAATACTGGGTTAATAAAATATTTATTAGTATCGATTAAAATTGTTAGGAATGATTTTGTAGTTAAATTACTTGTCAAATTGATAAATGGGCTAAAGTTGCGATTTAATTCAAATTTAATTTAGAAATATCTAATGACCCTTGTAAAATTTTGCAAAAATTATGTTTAAATATATTTTTATGTAAATGAGAAAATAAAACAGATTACTTATCAAAATAACAAGATTTGGGACTAAATAATAGATTTTATAGTACAGAATAAGTCGTAAATTAGTTTTAAAATACTTGAAAAAATGTAAAAATAATACCAAACTTTTTGTGGATGCTCATATATGCATCTATATGCTATTTTAGGAATATTTTGAGTGTAGATATACATAGAAAAAAATTGGGCATCAACAACTGCCCCTCTTTACCCGAGGAGGGTGAAAGGAGTGTCGGGTAAAGACAAGATGGCCAATTTTGACCGAAAATGACGACTACAAGGGGACTTCGACCGTGCTCTAGCTTCTGAACTGCCTACATATCCTTGGTTTTACAGGAATCGGGACGTATGTAGTTCAGAAACCATTGGCCGGATATGCCATTTTCAATTTGGAAAAAGCGAACGCAATGGGGTTTGAGATTTGTCAAGGGTTCGCAGATCGGAAGGGCTGCGGAAAACAGGAGCAGGACAACTCCTGTTGAGGTGGCCGTGCCAGCCGGTGTACTTGCAAAAGAACGGTATGTGCATGTATTGCATAATTTAAATGTGATACAAGTTTCCATTGGACCATGAAAGCTGTCTTCGGATGATTAGGATGGCGCCTCAGAGTATGGCATCCTGGGCAATGAAGAGTATAAAGTAAAGATTCGCAGGCCATGAAATGGTGTTCTCAGTCTATGCGGATGGATCCTCCGAACTATGACGCCTTTGAATAAGTTGCCGATATTTCAGTCCATGAAAAGGTGACAATATTTCACCCGAATGAATGCAAGGGTGGCGATGTTTCAGCGAAAGCGAGAATTTAAAATGCAGGGTGGCGATATTTCAGCCAAATGAAAAAGGTGGCGATTTTTCAGCCAAATGCAAAATAAAGAAGGTAGAGCTTAACCTCAATAGAAAGAGAATGGAGACAACACTTAGTCTCGAAAGGCAAAGAATAGCCTTATGCAGGATGGAGGTAGAGCTTAACCTCAGAAAGCAGAGAGTAGCCTTATGCATGCAAAAATGCAGATGGAGATAGAGCTTAGTCTCGAAAGGAAGAGAACAACCTTATGCAATTCAAAATGCAGATGGAGCTTAGTCTCGAAAGGCAGAGAATAGCCTTATGCAGGATGGAGGTAGTGCTTAACCTCGAAAGGCAGAGGATAGCCTTATGCAATGCAAAAAATGCGGATGGAGATAGAGCTTAGTCTCGAAAGGCAGAAGATAGCCTTATGCAAGATGGAGGTAGAGCTTAACCTCGGAAGGCAGTAGATAGACTTATGAAGGATGGAGGTAGAGCTTAACCTCGGAAGGCAGAGAATAGCCTTATGCAATGCAGATGGAGATAGAGTTTAGTCTCGAAAGGCAGAGAACATCCTTATGCAAGATGGAAGAATATAAAGGAGAGGAAGATGGTGATTTTCTTAGCCGGTACATGATTGCGCTATCAATGACTATTGAGGAAGCGTTGAATGTAGATAGTAAGCATTTGTGAGGTTAGTAGTGGTTTTAGGAGCTTCGGTTTTCTAAAGCTCCTGCATCGCCTATTTGTACCCTGGGTTCCTGCATCCAAAGAAAGATCGTGAGTTTTGTAAGGGGGAGGTTAGTTCGCATACCTCGACTCGTGGCATCTTGTACCATTTGGGGTAGCATTGCTGAACGATATTGGTCCGAATGATTTTGCGTTAAATTTGACAAATCTGATGCAAATGTATATCTATAAGTGAATAAAAAGATAATTTTTATTTTTATGAGAACCACAACTGCAACGTGGCTCAAAGCACGACAACCTTGTTGGCTCTGGAATTTTGAGGGTCCGCCTCAAAATTGTGCCCCAGTTTACTGGGCTGACGCCGTTGACAGCGGTGCTGATTGACCTTAGAATTTTGAGGGTCCTCCTCAAAATTCTGCCCCATTTTACTAGGTCGATGCTGATATGGAAATTGAGAAGCTGACTTCGGAATTTTGAGGGTCCTCCTCAAAATTATGCCTAGTTCCAAATGCGGGGGAAAATTGAATTTTATTAAAGATGTGACCGGACCCATAGAGCTGCCTACATATCCCTTCTTAAACGGGAATCAGGCCAGGCGTAGTTCAATTTACATCATAAAGAAAAACATACTGATTCAATGTAGTATCTCTTTAGAGCATCCGAGTTGATCGGTTTTTGGCCAGATTTCTGCATCCATTTCTCCAAGAATACGGGCTCCTCCTGTTAGAACCCGGTGAACCATGTACGGACCCTGCCAGTTGGGAGAGAACTTCTCTTTGGCTTCATCTTGATGTGGAAATATCTTTTTCAACACCAGCTGTCCTGGTGTAAACTTTCTTGGTCGAACTCTCTTGTTGAAGGCTCTGGACATTTTGTTCTGATATAATTTACCATGACAGACAACGTCCATTCTCTTTCTGTCTATAAGGTCTAACTGCTCGTAGCGACCCTTGACCCATTCTGCATCATCTAGCTCAGCTTCTTGTATGATTCTCGAGGATGGAATGTTTACCTCCGCGGGAATTACCGCCTCTGTACCGTAAACCAGCATGTAGGGAGTTGCCCCGGTTGATGTGCGAACTGTAGTACGATAACCCAATAGAGCGAATGACAACTTCTCATGCCACTGCTTATGCCTTTCGATCATTTTCCTCAGTATTTTCTTGATGTTCTTGTTGGTTGCTTCCACAACTCCATTCATTTTAGGTCTATAAGCCATAGAATTTCTGTGCCTGATCTTGAAAGTTTCACACATAGCTTTCATCAAGTCGCTGTTGAGATTGGAACCATTATCAGTGATAATCAATTTTGGCACACCGAATTGACAGACAATACGATATCAGACAAAGTCTGCCATGACTTTCTTGGTACTGCTTTGTGTGATGATACTTCAACCCATTTAGTAAAGTAATAAATTGCCACTAGGATGAACCTGTGTCAGTTTGACGCTGCCGGCTCAATTGGTCCAATGAAATCTATTCCCCAAGCGGCGAATGACCATGGTGAACTCGTTGCCGTGAGCTCATTCGGAGGTAGCTTTATCATATCCGCATGTATTTGACAGCGGTGACACTTTCAGACATATCGGATGCAGTCTGTTTCCATTGTCATCAAAGAATATCCTGCTCGCAGTATCTTCTTTTCTAGATCAAAACCGTTCATGTGCGGCCCACAAGTCCCCAAGTGCACTTCCTCCGATAATTTGGTTGCTTCTATCGCATCGATACACCTTAATAGTCCCAAATCAGGATTCCTCCTATACATGATTCCTTCGCTGTGAAAGAAATTGTTGGATAACCTTTGAAGCGTGCACTTCTGAGTAGCATTAGCAAGCTCTGGATATTCTCCTGTCATCAGGTACTCTTTGATGTCGTGGAACCAGGGTTTTCCATCGGCGTCTTCCTCAACATGTGCACATATGCCGGTTGATCATGAATCTTGACCTGGATAGTGTCGATGAAGTTTGTATCTGGATGCTTAATCATGGATGATAAAGTGTAACGCGCATGTGCTAACTCATTTTATATTTTTGGAACATGCTGGAATTCCGTTTTTCTGAACCTCTTTCCCAACTCCTGTATGTGGTGTAGAGAAAGGAGTATCTTGGAATTCTTGGTTGCCCATTCTTGTCGGACCTGGTGTATGAGTAGGTCTGAGTCACCCACCATTAGCAACTTCTGAATGTTCATGTCAATGGCCAGTTTAAGCCCCAAGAGGCAAGCTTCATACTCGTCCATATTATTAGTGCAAGGGAACAAGAGCTTGGCAGATAACAGGTAATGTTGACCGGTTTTTGATACCAGGGATGCTCCGATACCGACTCTTTTGAAATTTGCGGCTCCGTCGAAAAACATCCTCCAATCGTCATAGGATTCTGCAATATCCTCTCCTATGAAAGCTACTTCCTCGTCGGGAAAATACGTCTTCAGTGGTTCATACTCCCCTCCTACAGGATTTTCTGCGAGATGATCTGCCAAAACCTGTCCTTTAACCGCCTTCTGGGTGACATAGACAATGTCGAATTCACTCAACAAAATTTACCACTTTGCGAGCTTGCCAGTGGGCATGGGCTTCTGAAAAATATACTTTAGTGGATCCATTCTTCAGATAAGGTAGGTAGTGTAAGCACATAAATAATGCCTCAACTTCTGAGCTGTCCAGGTCAAAGCACAACAGGTGCGTTCTAGCAAGGAATACCGAGCCTCGTACGGGGTAAATTTCTTACTGAGGTAGTAAGTAGCTTGCTCCTTTCTCCCCATCTCATTATGTTGTCCCAAGACACAGCCAAATGCTCCATCTAAAACTGTGAGATAGAGCAATAAGGGCCTCCCAAGTTCAGGCGGAACTTGGACTGGAGGCGTATACAAGTATTCCTTGATCCTGTCAAAAGCCTTTTGACATTCATCGGTCCATTTGGTGGCGGCATCCTTCTTTAGCATCTTGTAGATAGGTTTGCATATGACGGTAGACTCAGCTATGAACCGGCTGATATAGTTGAGCCTCCCCAGGAAACTCATTACCTCCTTCTTGCTCTTCGGCGGTGGCAACTCCTGAATAGAATTGACCTTTGATGGATCCAGCTCTATTCCTCGGCGACTCACGATGAAACCCAATAGCTTTCCTGCAAGGACCCCAAATACACACTTGGAGGGATTCAGTTTCAAGATATACCTCCTTAGTCTGTTGAAAAACTTTCGGAGGTCCTCCTTGTGATCTGCAGTTTTCCTGGACTTAATGATGACGTCGTCCATTTATGTATTATGTCATGAAAGAGGGTATTCATGGCCATTCTATAAGTAGCTCCTCCATTCTTCAACCCGAGCGACATCATTCTGTCGCAATACATTCCCCAAGGCGTGATAAACGCTGTTTTCTCTGCATCTTCTTTATCCATCCATATCTGATGGTACCCCGTAAAGCAATCGACCAATGACTGCAACTCATGCTTGGCACATTTGTCGATCAAAATGTGTATGTTTGGCAACGGGAAATTGTCTTTGGGACTGGCCCGGTTGAGATCCCGGTAGTCGACACAGACTCTAACTTTTCCACCCTTCTTCTGTATTGGCACAGTGTTAGCTAACCAAGTTGGATACTCTACCACTTGAAGAACTCTGGCTTTGACCTGCTTGGTAATCTCTTCTTTGATTTTTAAACTCATATTTGGTTTAAATTTTCTGAGCTTCTGTTTTACCGCCGGAGATGCAGGATCTGTCGGCAACTGGTGAGCGACGATAGATGTGCTGAGGCCAGTCATATTGTCGTAAGACCGTGCGAAGATATCCTCATATTCCCTCAAGAACTCTGTATATTCCTCTTTCTCTGTCTGTGATAAGTGTATACTGATGTGTTTTTCTTTGACATTCTCTGTATCTCCCAAATTGACGATCTCGATTTCATCCAAGTTGGATTTAAGTCTATTTCCAAATTCTCAGGCTCTGTGACAACCTCTTCTCGGGCTCTGTGACAACCTCTTCTGACAACCTCTGTATGAGTCTATGTCCGTTTGTTGCACGGCTCCTTTGCAAGTTATAGTTGTTGGTTCATCATCAGGACACGTAATAGTGATGTTGTGTGAAATTAAAGTAGATAGCAGAGAAAAGTAATGAATTGCAAGATATTTAATGAACTAGAAAATGCATTTGATTAAATTCATGAACGTTCAAACATCAGAGCTCTTTTGGAAAGTAAAGACAATGTGTAAAATAAAAAAAACAACTAAAACAAAGATGCATGATGCTTGTTCAGCCTTGCTGCCCCGAAGGTTGGCGAACGATGGTTGTCCTGATTGACCATTTGGTGAGGTGCTCCCCTCGGTTCACAGCTTCAATGGAAGGGCCTTCCTCCCCTTCCCCTTCAAAAATCACACAACTATGCATGTCCTCCTCTAGAAATAGGTTCTTCTTTGCCGCAAGAGCCTCGTCTTTTTCTGACCCGTAGAGAGTGTCGGTTGGTTGAAATGTCTACTCCAGTTGAGGTATGGGCCATTACAATGGGTAATATTGGCCGCGTCATGGTGGTGACCAGCTTTTGAATTCTTGCCAAGTGTACTCGTACCCCAGTCCGAAGGTAGTAATGTTTCTTCAACTAGATAGGTTTGGTGATACTTTGAAGATTCTTACCAAGCCCTTTCCCTAGTTCATGTGCACTCCAATTTAGAATGCTCTCAACCTTGTTACTCCACTTTTTTTCCTGGTCCACCGCGTTGAATCGCTCAATATGATGATGTTTCTCAGCCTATTCTTCTTCTGCCTCCGATCATCGGAATGGTCTGGCGGCTTTATATGGGGTTTCTACTGTCACCATGGATAATTAATTCCTGATGGTTCCATTCGAACTTCACGTCCTGATGTAAGGTTGACGCCACATTCCCAACAACGTGGATCCAGGGTCATCCTAGCAGTAAATTGTAAGATGCTGGTACATCGATGACTTGGAAATTGACATCAAACCAAGTGGGCCCCATTTGAAAAAACAAGCTAATCTCCCCGAGAATGGACCTCTTAGAACCATCAAAAGCCTTAACTTAATAGCCCCATCTTTTATCTCATGCAATCCTTCGCCCAACTTCTTGAGGGTGATCAACGGACAAATGTTGTGGCTAGAACCTCTGTCGACTAGGATCCTAGTGATGAAATGAGCCTCATATTGCATAGTGATGTGTAGTGCTTTATTATGACTAATCCCTTTGGGTGGCAATTCATCCTCGTGGAAAGTGATTTTGTGACTTTCTAATACCTGCCCTACCATGTTCGCCATCTCTCCTCCTGTTATGTTGCTCGGAACATAAGAATTGCTCAATATCTTCATCAAGGCGTTCTTATGCGCCTCGGAAATCTGCAGTAATGCCAAGATAAAAATCTGTGCTGGAGTCTTGTTCAGTTGTTCAACAACTGAATATTCTTTCGCCTGTATTTTCCTCTAGAGATCATCAGCTCCAGTTTCAGTGGGACGTCCAGAGGCCTGCTTGCTAGGCTCAGCTAAGTGCTATGGTGTGTACACCCTGCCTGTTCTAGTCATACGTTGCCTGGCAATGCTTCACTCGTGCATGATTTTCCCTTCCTTCTCGCCTTGGCTGTGTAGTCCCAAGGTATGGCATTTCACTGAAATGGGGTTATGTCTGACATAGTTACCGAAATGGGCACCCTTGGAAGTAACATAGTAACTTCAATCTGTGCGGGCCCCTTTGGTGTCCCGAACTCCACCTCATTTGGTTTTGTCACTTTTGCAGGAAGTGTCTCAAAATAAAATGGTACAGATATATTCACCACGTTGCCCTAAGATGGATGGATTTTCACAACAATAGGATGAAGAGTGACCGCTGGTTTCTTGGGCTCATCTCCTTCAGATATCAAACAAATTGACCCTTCGGGGTCCCAGTCGTCCTCAACTTCAATCATGTTGATGCCTCCACCATTATGGTCTGGTAAAGGGTTGTTACGAACATTAGGAGCAGGCTCCTTAGCTACGATGACCTTGTTGTCAATTAAAGTATGAATTTTTTCCTTCAAAGAGCGGCAGTTGTCGATGGTATGACCCTTCATCCCCGAATGGTATGCGTAAGTTTTATTTGGGTTGATCCATTGGGAGGGGTTTTCTGGGGTTATGGCTGGGATGGGTGTAACATATACAACCGCTTTGAGCTTCTCATAAAGTTGGTCAATGGGTTCGGCAATAGCGGTGTATTGTCTGGGTTGTTTACGGTCAAATTTTGGTCTTGGTCGTGGGATGTTTTTGCGGGTAGGTGGTGATGGATAGTGAGGAGGGTTGGAGTTGTAAGCTTGGTATACGGGCATGGGTTGGGAATATCCTTGCATGGTGGGCTGATATGGGGATGTTTGTAGACGAGATGTGGATTTTGATAGGTAGGTGAAGGTGCCTGGTATTTAGAGAGGGTTGATATGTAAATGGGGTTGGAGGGTAGGTTTGATATTTCATGGGAGAGTGGTTTATCTGTGCATCCATTATGGAGTTTACGTCCTTTTTCTTCGACGTACCACCAGATTGCAAGGCGTTGTTGGTGGCCTGCAGTGCCTCAAAGTTAGTAACCATACAATTTTTTATTCCCTCTTCAATCCTTTCTCCCAGGTTGATGATATCAACAAATTTCTTCCCCTCTATCAGCATCAATCTCTCGTAATAGTGTGGTTCCTGAGCACGGACGAAAAATCTATTCATTTGTTCTTCTTCCAAAGCCTGTCTAACCTTGGCAACTTCCGACCTCCAACGAGTAGCATACTCGCAAAAGGTTTCAGTGGGATTTTTCTTCAAATTCTGGATATAGAACACGTCTGGTGTGTTCTCAGTATTGAACATGAAATGGTCCATGAAATCGGACGCCATGTTTACCCAATTCGTCCACTTCTTTGCATCTTTGCTGATATACCAAGATAAAGCATCACCTTTCAAGCTCCTCATGAATAGTTTCATGAGGATATTTTCATCTCTATCAACTCCCACTAACTTGTCACAATACATTTTGAGGTGAACCCTGGGATCACCCGTACCATCAAACATTTCGAACTTAGGAGGTTTGTACCCCTCTTGGAGTTAGACATCAGGTTGAACACAAAGGTCTTCATAATTTAGACCCTCTTCACCTTTATTACCTTCCACGCCTTGAACCATGCTAGTGAGTTTCTTGCGTTCAGCAGCCAAGTTCTGAATGAGTGAGTCTGATTCTGACACATCTAATATGGGCTGTGCATAGTATGGCACAGTATCCACAAAGATAGGGGTATCTTGATAATTTGGAGCATTTTGGGGCTCAGGGATGAGCAGTGGAACGTTGTTGCGAGCTTAGGTTGGGGTTTTCTGTGGAGGTGAAAGGACCTAATTGTTGACATCTGCAGGAGCAAGGGATATGGACAAACTTACCAAACTCCGGACCCGGTCTAGTTCCTCTCGAAACCTTAGCAAAGTTTGCTCCAAGTGAGCAACAGTTTCTTTGGTGATCGGGGTACCCTGGGAAGTTCCTTCAATTTCCTTTCTTGCTTCATTATCTCCCATCTTTCCTTTGTTCCTGTGTCTGGGGTGACTCGGAGGAGGAGGACGACCCTTAGATCTTGTTGAGTATGCTGATGGTGCCAGAATGCACGAACTAACCTTTGTGGAGGGGAATAAAAATAAAAGAAAAACAAAAGGTAAAAAGTTTAGTACGGATTCTGAGAAAGAAAACATTGGAGTATTTAAACACGTTGTTGCAAAAATGTATGTCGTTTCCTATTTGGGTGCCTCATTGCGCCCGAGGTAGGCCTAGCGACAGATACAATTTGGAGAACTTATAACACCAAGTGCCTCATTTTATTGATAGAAAATAGAACAAGTCAAAACAAACTAAAATAAAGAGAAATTGTCACTAATGGCCAGTGGCCTTATTACATCAAGAAAGCAGTAAAAATTCTAACTACTTGGTCCCGGAAAGACCCTCCCCAGATTTGGTATCTTTGCCTCCCTCGTACAGTTTCATCAGCCGGCGCAGTCCTAGCAACTAGTAAGCCCGAGCCAGGTGCCCACCTTCGTTACCTTCAGCTTCCTGACAACCATTGATCCTTTTCAGAAACTTGCCTTCCAGCTCCACTAGACCCCGTTCCAAGTACCCTATACGGTTTTTTGCATGGACAGCCATGTCCTTCTACTCATTGATTACATTCTCTTGGGCTTCTAGCATTTCCCGATGTTCACTTTCACACACTCACATCCTTTGTGTAGCTGATTATACTTGACTCTTGCTGCAGTCTCCTCATCAATAACCCTGTGACCATGGACGAAACCTGTTTTTCCCAAGCCAATATGATCGTCTTCTAGCCACCCCGGATAAAGTGGTGCATGCCCCGCCTGATACCTGTCTAGCTCCATAGAGTCCTTTTTCAAAATGAGTTTGGAGTGCCACATATATTGAGCCCGACAACTGTGTGGGCTATCATCATCTTGGAAATCAACCCTGTAGTGAGTCATCTTTTCTACCCTTGGTATAATCTGCTTTTTCCCCGCTTGACTCATGACTCGGAGAGGGACATAAAGGTAAGTTCCTCTTAAGCCTATGAGTACAAGGAATGGTGCATCCCTAGATCGAATGATAAACTCTCCAGTTGAAAACCACTCGTACATCCATTGTACCTGCTCTTCTCTCAAATTCTCTAATAGTTCTACCCATCCACTGGCGTCTTCCGGGTGAGAAAACATATCCGGCATGAAGTGCATTCGCTTTGGATGATGGAAAGCAATATGGTCAGCCCAATCTCGTCGTATGATCTATTGTCTATAGTCTCCCTTCTGAAGATGTTCAATGAGCCAGAGTTGTAGTAGCAAATTGCACCCTTCAAAGTGTGGCGCCCCTTGTTGACATTTTTCTAAGGCTCGGTACAGTTCAGCGAGGATCATGGGTGCTATGCTGAATGACTTCCCGTCGATACCCTCCATTACGGCTTTGGTTACCATGGCTAGTCTTGTATGGATTCTAACCTTCTTCATCGAAAAGACTATCATGGCAAGTAAACAGAACATGAATACAAAGGCTCTCCTATGTATGTGCCCCAAAGAGGTGAGGGCAAACTCGTCCATGTGAGTGCGGTATGATTTGGTATATCCGAACCTTTCATACATGAAGTCGAAGGATATGTAGGAGTCCTGCAGAATGGTCAGATTAGGATTCTTTATTTGCCCCATCATTTTCAAGAACCCTCTACCTTTGCGGTTTTCTGGCATGAGCAACCCCGAGCTATCCCAAGGAATTCCGGATAGACCCCCAATTTCTTCCAATGGTTGTGTCATTTCAATACCCCCAAAGCGGAAGAAAGACCGTTCACTATCCCAAAACATAGTGGCAGCTTCCACAATCTTGTTATCTGGCCTAACTTCCAAGAGTGAAGGAAGATTTCCTAAGTGCTTGCGGACAAGAACCTGATCACTACCATGCAAATCATCCCACCAGCTTAGCAACCTTGGATGAATGTTTGATACCATACCGAATCTGGGGACCTCGTGCCTCATTTCCTGCAAAATAGAGAGTTAGGCCCTTAACCCACTGGACTCGACTATTTAAATCAATAATTAGCAAAAGGTATTTAGTTCTCCAAATCAACGCACATAATGTGTCCGTTTGGGTATCGAGGAAACCCGGTGGACTTTTGGTTTAGGCTATCCTAACGAGTTATTATCCGGACTAAGGCTTGCCTAGGAATTATAAAAGATGGTGAACATGCATATTGGTTTATAGTTTTAAAAGGAGTTTGTTAACCAGTTTTACCAAATTAACGAAATATTCAACAGTTATAAACAAAAACCCTAAGTACAGGATATCTAATGCACATAAGAATCCTAAAGCATGGTATTCTAATGTAGTAACTTGTGGATTATTGACTGTTTGTGATAATAAGCTGAAAATAAAGAGAACTAGGAGCAGAATTTCTATATGTGAGATGCATGTCCTATACATGATTTCTAATGCACAAATAGATAAGTAAAATCCTATAGTCATGTTTTCTACCCATACCCTTAATATCATGCATAAACCTCCCCAATTTCACTTATAATCCCCATTGTTCTTTATAAATTATTACAACCCAAACAATTAGAAAATACAACAGTGATAAAAGAAAATAAGAAGCTACTCTATAGAGAGCCTTCAGCCAGGCTTGGGTGCAACAAAGTTCTCTAAGGGTTCGTTTGAACCCCTGGCCAATACCAAGAACCCAAAATATCACAATTAGACAAGTGCAAGTGTGGAAGTGCCAGCCTTGTGCATCAAAGTTCCATGGGTGCTCAAGCCTCCCAAGGCAATTCTTACACTAAGGTGGCATATCCTAAGGTTCTAAGAATGAGATTGTGATTGAGAGAGTTGAAAAAAGTTGAGAGACAGTTTGAGAAAAAAGTTGAAAGAGTTGAAAAAGTTGAGACAGTTTATGAAAATAGTTGAAGGAGTTGAAGAAGTTCTTCTGAAATCATTTGGACCTTTTTCAGGGCATCACACAAACAAGGGGGCAAAAGGGAAAGGAAACAAATAAGTGAAGTGAACTACTCACACACAGACAACATATTGGAGGAAAATAATCAGACATGGTTGCAAAATAGGGGTTCAGTTCTTACTGCACCAAACGCCAATATGCTAAGTTAAACTAGGTAGACTAATAATTACATGCTAGTGGCAATAAGAGCAACAAAACCATAGGTAAAAGCACACAAGAAACAATATGAAGTGCAAAAATAATAGAAGCATATTGTTTTGGAGGCTATATCTTAAATAGGTGACATACCAGTTGCAGATAATAGAACACAATGGCAATGAGCAATAGTGCGCAAAGGGAGAGAAACATGTGCAGAGAATGAGAGCAGCAGTATGAGTATAGTAGTGTGAGAACAACAGTGTAGAGAAGCAAGCAACAGGCAGCCCAAGCAAATAATGCAGTAGAATCCCAGTAGTCTAGTAGAAAACCAAGCTTACTCAATCTTGGCTTTCAGCCGATTGAGTGTTCAAATAGATGAATGAGAGAGTGTAGAAATAGTAGAGAAAGTGAGAGAAAGAGTGCAGAGAGTTTGAACTTGTGAGAGATATGCAATGTGTTGGTTTTTGAAAGAAAGTTTACATAAATTGTATTCGTGTCTGTGTCAAGTGGGAAGAGAAGAGTAGTACTTATAGTTTCGAAAATAGTTTAGAATATGGTAGGGAGTATATAATTATAGAATCAACTACACCATAGTAAAGTAGTAGGCCTCTAGTATGTAATATAGGCCAAATACATAATACTCGAATAAGGAAAACATATACTGAATATTGTAACAAACTATTTAAGAGCACAAATATGGTAAGAATACAAAATTAACTCTGAAATTAGTCAAAGAATCACGGACGAGACTAAAAATCAGAGGGAATCAGTGCTAATTATAGGGAGCATTTCACAAGCAAGGAAATAATTCAAGAAATTAGTGTAAGAAATTTTAAGGAAAACGCATACATATTCGGGATTCAAAGAGATGCACAAAATAATTCGAATAACAATTAGACTTATAAACACAATAGGCGTGAAAAATCAGAGAACATTGTGTACGAAATCATAGAAGAGTAGGGTTGGAACCCTAGTAAAAAAAGTTTAAAGCATGTAAATCTTGAAAGGGAGTCGGAAACCCTAGCAAGAAAAATTAAGCATGGAACCCTGGTTAACAAGGAAACTAAACAAACAAGTAAAACAAACAAACACAAACGAACATATAGTACTCAGAAAGAGCAGAAGAAACGATTTTGGAGAAGGGGGTCAGAAACCCTAATTTGAAAGAGTAATAACCATCTGAAATTTGAAATAACCGGAAACACTAAGTAAAAAATATAGTAGAAAACAAAATCAAACTGAGGAGTTGTTTTATAAGAGCAGAGATTAAAGAGGTTCGAGTAGAAAAATTAGGGTTTGCAAACAAATTTGGGAAAACGAAGAACCTGGCCGTGAAACTCGTATATAATGCCATGGAAGGCATCATCGGACAAAACCACTAGAGAAAATCCGGCGAAGGACCCAAGGAAGATTCAATCGACTGTCTTCCATGGCGGAAGCTTCTGGACTTTGACTCTTAGAAAGAAAAAAAGAGATGAGGTGCCACGGTGAGTGGTGGTCGAGAGGTGTGAGGGTGGAGGTGGCCGGAACGACGATGAAGGCCATCAGAGGTTAGAGAGAGAACCAGATGGTTCTTCAGAGACAAAGGGTTAGAGAGCATTTGGGAGTGAAGGGCGACTTGTTTGGGTTTAACTGATTAGGGTTCGGTGGTTACGGGGGTTTAATTAAGGCAAGTGAATTGTGGGCCGTTGATATGTGAGATCAACGGCCATGATTAAACGAAATGGTGGGGCGGGTTGGTTTTATATAAATTTGGGTCAGGTAATTTTAAGATTGGGTTATGTAATTGAGGGGTGAATTTGGGTTGAAATGTGGCCAAAATTGAAAGACTAAATGGCTACAATATAAATGCTCAATTTTCCCCTAATTTAATTTTATAAAATAGTAAATATTATTATTAAAATCCAACAAAAATACTGAGTTAATAAAATACGTATAAGTATCGATTGAAATTGTTAGGAATGATTTTGTAGTTAAAATACTTATCAAATTAATAAATGAGCTAAATTTCCAATTTGATGCAATTTTAATTTAAAAATATCTAATGACCCTTGTAAAATTTTGCAAAACTTATGTATAAATACATTTTTTGTAAATAAGAAAACAAA
Source organism: Nicotiana benthamiana (assembly GCA_034376525.1). Taxonomy (NCBI): domain Eukaryota; kingdom Viridiplantae; phylum Streptophyta; class Magnoliopsida; order Solanales; family Solanaceae; genus Nicotiana; species Nicotiana benthamiana. Next base: position 125,407,712 of record CM067339.1, read on the forward strand.
ATGTATTACTTATAAAAATAACAATATTTGGGACTAAATACTTGATTTTATAGTACAAAACAAGTTGTAAAATTGTTTCAAAATACTTGAAAAAATGTAAAAAAATTCCAAACTTTTTGTGGATGCTCAAATATACATCTATATGCTATTTTGGGAATATTTTGAGTGTAGAAAAACATAAGGAAAAATTGGGCATCAATGTCCTCTTGGTCTTCAAATACTAATTCTGTCACACCCCAAATCCGTGGGCATGACTGGCACTCAACCGGGTATCCCCAGTCGAGTGGACCTGGGTGCCTTTCCTATTCCCAACGCGTTACCCCATATTATTCAATGATAATTAGACAAAAGATACTAAATTTTGCAAATGAAAGAACGTACGATTCCTCTTTTATAGCCACACATTATGATTAACAGGGAACATTTTTTACAAAACTTATATTATTATTAACAAGGAACGTGGTATACAAGTTTACAGCGCCCCAAAACATACACCTTTATACATAAGTTCCAACCCACATACCACTATCTACGGAGACTCTAAAAGAAAAAGATAGTATAGCACTTGCCGCCGACAAGGCTCCGGCTATAACTTTACAAAAGGACACAAGACTCCATAGTACAACAACATAAGTTGCATGAACCACACAAGGCCCCGGAAGGAATGGGGCTCACAAACACGAATATCGCTGATAGAGAGGAGGAGGAGCTACGAATTATGGACTGGATTGCGTGCCACAGATCCACCTACAATCATAACATAAATGCAGCGCCCCCGACAAAAGGGACGTCAGTAAATTTGAATTGCATTAGCATGTATGAACAAACTCTGTCCCAAATAAACTCAAGCCAAACTGCATATACAAGTATAGAACTGAACAACAATTACAATTTCAACCATGGAGCGTCAACCAAACATATCACAGAATTGATTCAAGTAGTCATACAAAGGGGCAATCAGTTCCCCACAGGTTACAAACTTTCGTGCTGTCTCCTTTTACATTTTCACATTTATCATTTCATGATTCATATTCATATCAATAGTGATATTGGATCCCATTTCCCGCCCTTATTGCTTCGTCCACCCTTATTACCTCGGCCACCCTTATCACCCCAACCACACCTTATTTCACCGTATTGCGGCGCGCAACCCGACCCCGCCTGACAGTTTTCAATTCACACAACAAATAGCACAACAACAAATACAAGGAATCAACTATGGCACAGTGTTAACATAGTTCCACAACAAGGGTAGTACATTTCCACAACATTCATCACAAAGTATTACCACACAATCATACAACACAAAAGCCTCACAATGATTCTCAAATGAATATCTACTATCAACAATTTCACAACTAGCATAGGGCGATTTCACAAGGATCACAATTAGCTATACATACCTGGAGTTGAGTTTTTCGCCTTTAAACCTTTAGTCCAAATTTGACAAGCAATCAAGAAGTCAATCTAGTTCATGAACAACACTTAGGTTTTAGAAATTCAAACTCATAGTTACTACCCAATCCCCTTTTTACATGATTTTTGAGTTTTGAAGACATGCATGAAGAAAATTCAAAGCAAGTGTATGGGGTTCCCTTCCCAAGCCTAATTTCGTAATTGGGGGAAATGGGTTAGCGATTTTACCTGAGAAATCAATAGAGAAGACAATGCACCAAGGGTTTTCCACACTCCAATGATTTTGAAAGATCAATTGATGAAGAACTTGCTTTCTCTCTCTCCAATGATTTTGAAAGATCAATTGATGAAGAACTTACTTTCTCTCTCTAGGACCCTCTCTTCCTCTCTCTTATTTGTTCATAAAATGTGTTAAAAATGAGGGATGAGTGTTTTTATTAAAGAGGGGTTGGGCTTAGATTTTTAGATAAATAACTGGGCGAGCTCAATCTGCAACGCAACTCTGCGATTGCTGAACAGGCATGCAGTCCGCAAAATGGACAGCAGAAATAACTCAAGTTTCAAACCTCTCGGGTTGGGAATGCGGTAGATATGCGGTCCGTATTTGCGTTCTGCAGTCGTAGAATGCACCACAAAACTGACCCTCGAATTTTCTCAGGGACAATATGCGATCACTATGCGGTCCACATATTGATTATGTGATCGCAGATTTGACCGCATTTTCAACATCAATAATTGGTTGCTCTCTGATTTACTCTGTGGTAGGAATGTGGTCCGTATAGCTGATCTGCAACCACATTCTTGACCGCATTTTGTCCATTTTCTGGAAAAATTTCGATTTCACATTTTTAAGTTCAAAACAGTAAGGGAATCTGATTCACATAGGTAGACTTGAATCTATGAGTTGCTAACATCTGAGCACTCATTTCACAGGGCCTTACATACTTTCTCGCTTAAGATCATTCGTTCCTCGAATTAGGACTTGAGAACCAAATGAGTTTGAAAACACGCTATGCAAGTTGCTACACCTTTTATTAACTTTCAAGTTTGTTTTAGAAAAATTTTGCCAGAGCTTCCTTTGTAATATGGACATATCCACCTGTCAAAGAATCCCCAAAACACATTCTCAGGCATTGCTACACAACCTTACTACCTTTACAACAGTTGTAAAATGCATAATCCTTACACATGCACATATTCAACCTCTTGATACACTTTTAACCATTTGGCACATAACATATAATCAAATTAATCATTAAGCATCTGCACTATTAAAGCCATTTACCTTTCACAAGGGTACGACACAGTTATTCACTTCAGCACAATTCCTCCATGCAAAAACTAATCATTACACAATTAGCACTCTGATACAAAGTCTCCACGCAAAATAATTATTACTTCCATACATCAGCTTACCATGAGAGCACAAATCTTCTATTATCAAAAAGGACTGCACATTGTTCAAATAATCACAACACATGAATTTTGTCAACCTAACTTGGAGAAACTACAATAATAAGGCACTTGGAAAGAGAAGGGATGGATCTTACAACTAATGGAAAACAACACTAGCTCTCCTAGGGACAAGATTCGCACGATCGTTTCTAACTTATCCAAAAAATGGGGGTATTTTATCTTCATCTCATCTTCCGCTTCCACGTGGCTTCCTCGACTTGTTGGTTTCGCCATTTTATCTGAAGCAATCTACTTGTTCTGCAACTTTCAGACTTGCCTATCCAGAATAGCAACCAGAATCTCTTCATATGATAATTCTTTCGAAAACTTGATGTTTTCAACTGGCACAATAGATGGATCACCCACAACTTTCCTCAATATGGATACATGAAGCACCAGATGCACTAAGGACATTTATGGGAGCAATTCAAACCTATACGTAACTTGATCGACCTTTTGAACGACTTGATAAGGCCCAACATACCTACGACTTAGTTTCCCTTCTTTTCAAAGCGCATGACTCCCTTCATAGGAGACACCCTCAAGAATACCCAATCTCCCTCTTGAAACTTCAAATTTTTTCGACGCACGTCCGCATAGGATTTTGGCAACTTTGAGCATCCTTCATTCTCTCTTGAATGAGTCTTACTTTCTCCATGGCTTGATGCACGAGATTTGGCCCTATTAACTCCGCTTCACCAACCTCGAACCACCCGATCGAGGACCTATGCTTCCTCCCGTACAATGCTTCAAATGGGGCCATTTGGATGCTAGCATGGAAGATGTTATTATTAACAAACTCTAGAAGGGGTAGTTGATCATCCCAATTACCTTTGAAATCCAAGACACATGCCCGCAACATATCCTCGAGCGTCTGAGTAGTCCGCTCAGCTTGGCCATCAGTCTGCAGATGAAAAGCTGTGCTGAGATTCACTTGAGTAGCCAAACCTTGCTGAAATTTCCACCAGAAGTTAGCTGTACACTGAGATCCTCTATCCAAAATGATAGAAAGTGGCGTACCATGAAGCCTCACTATCTTCTTGATGTACAACCCTGCATATTTTTCTTCAGTATCGGTGGATTTGATTGGCAAAAAGTGAGCTGATTTGGTGAGCCTATCCACAATTACCCAAATTGAGTCGAACTTGTGCTGAGTACGAGGTAGTCTTGTCACGAAGTCCGTATTAATAATTTCCCATTTCCACATTGGTATTTCTATAAGCTCAGTCAACCCTCCCGATCGTTGATGCTCGGCCTTCCCTTGCTGGCAATTCGGGCACTTAGAGACAAAGTCCGCTACACTCTTCTTCATACCACTCCACCAGTAGATATCCTTGAGGTCGTGATACATCTTTGTAGAGCCTCGATGCACTGAATACCTGGAATGATGGGCCTCGGCCATTACCCTCTCCCGAAGATTATCCACATCTGGGATACATAACCTGTCATGGCACCGTAGCACACCATTATTGCTGCCGAGTGAAAATGTTGAAATTTTGTTACTTAGAGCTGCCTTCTTCAATTGCGCCAATGCTGGATCAACAAACTGCTTTTCCTTAACCTCTGCCACGAGCGACGATTCTGCTGTATTATGAACCATAAGTTCCTCCTCATTCGGGGCCGAGATACAAACCCCAAGGCTGGCCAACTGATGTACCTCCCGAGCTAGGGACCTCTGATTCGCTCTCAAGTGAGCAAAACTATCCATGGATTTCCGACTGAGGGCGTCGGCCGCCACATTCGCCTTCCCTAGATGGTACAAGATTTCCATATCATAATCCTTAAGCAATTCTAACCACCACCGCTGCCTCAAATTTAGCTTCTTTTGCTTGAATAAATATTGAAGACCCTAATGATCTGAAAACACATCTACATGAGCCCCATAAAGATAATGCCGCCATATTTTCAAGGCGAACACCACTGCTGCAAGCTCCAAATCATGCATCGGATAATTCTTCTCGTGATTCTTGAGCTGCGTAGAAGCATATGCTATGACCTTCCTGTGCTGCATCAGAAAAGACCCTAAACCAACCTGGAGGCATCACAATGGACTACAAACCCCTCTGTGCCTTCTGGCAAGGCCAATACTGGTGCCGAAGTCAGCCTTGACTTCAATTCCTGAAAGCTTCTCTCACAAGCATCTAACACAAAGAACTTCGTTGACTTATGCGTTAATTTATCAAAGAAGAGGCGAGGGCATAGAATACCTCTACAAACCTCCGATAATACCCTACCAACCCCAAAAAATCTACGAATCTCCATCAGGGTCGTGGGTCTGGGCCAATACTCCATAGCTGCAATCTTTTAGGGGTCCACCTGAATCCCTCACTTGAAACAACACGACCCAGAAAAGCGACGGACTCCAACGAAATTCACATTTGGAAAACTTGGCATACAATTGGTGCTGCTGTAGAGTATGCAAAACCGCTCTGAGGTGGATGGCATGATCCTCCCTGCTCGGCAAATACACGAGGATGTCGTCAATGAAAACAATCACAAAGGAGACTATAAATGACTTGCAGACTCGATTCATAAAACTCATAAAAGCTGTCGGGGCATTGGTTAGCCCAAAAGACATGACCAAGAACTCAAAGTGGCCATAACGCGTCCTGAAAGCGGTCTTAGGAATATCCTGCTCCCTGATCTTGAATTGGTGGTACCCAGATCGCAAATCAATTTTGGAGAAGAACCTTGCACCTTGCAATTGATCGAACAAATCATCAATCCGAGGCAAACGGTACTTATTCTTGATGGTGACTTCATTAAGCTGCCGATAATCGATACACACCGGAGTGACCCATCCTTCTTTCTAAAAAAAAGAACCGGAGCACCCCGTGGTGATACACTTGGCCGGATAAACCCCTTTTCCAATAAATACTTCAACTGCTCTCTTAACTTTCGTAGCTCTGCTGGCGCCATTCTGTACGGTGGAATAGATATCGACCGCGTATCTGGCAACACATCAATCCCGAAATCAATTTCCCTATCTGGCGGAGTTCATGGAAGCTCATCTGGAAATACCTCAAGAAACTCATTCACAACTAGCACAGACTCGGGGGCAGGAATCTCTGGAGTAGTGTGCGCTACCCGGACTAAATGATAAATACACCCCTTCTTGATCATCTTAGAAGCCATGAGGTAGGAACTAAATCTACCCTTCAGCACAACACCATTTCCCTTCCATTCAACAACCGGCTCATTAGGGAACTCGGGCCTCATGACTCTCGTCCGGCAATCAAGTTTGGCAAAGCACGAGTAGAGCCAATCCATCCCCATGATTACATCAAAATCCACCATCACAAGCTTGATAAGGTCAACCGTGGTAACACGACCACCTACCATAACAACACAATTCTTATAGACCAGCGCGGCTGTAATAGAATCACCAACCAGAGTCGATACAGAGAACGGCTCAAGAAGCTGCTCGAGTTCAACCCCAAGACTTGAAGCAACAAATGGAGTGTAATAGGACAAAGAAGACCCCAGATCAATAAGAGCATAGTAATCAAAGGTCTGAACAGATAGGATACCTGTGATAACATCTGGGGAAGCCTCAGCACTCTGACGGCCACTCAATGCATAAAACCTGCTGGGTCTGCCCCTACTACGAACTCCATCTCTGGCTGCACCATGCCCTGCTGGGGTCGGAGGGTGAACCGATGACGTAGCAACTGATGAACTGAATGGCTAAGCAAGTCCCCTACACGTGCCCTATCTGGGCGCATGGCAGTCCCGCTGTATGTGACCTCTCACCCCACAATTTTAACACATTGGAGCATCCAAGTAACAAGCCTCTGTATGAAATCTACCACGGTTGGGGCATGTACCTCCCTGCTGTCGAGGTCTCATCCCCGAATGACTGAACTGGCGGGACCTCCTGCTGTCTGAACCTGGCCCCGAAGGGTTACTCTGCTGGAAATGGTGCACAGATGGCGGTGCACTAGCTGAGGACTGAGCATAAGACTGAGATGATCCTGCTGACCCTCTCCTTGGAGCTGACCTCCTTGAGTGACCCATAGACTAGGGCCTGCCTCTACTCTCCCTGGCTACTCGAATCTTAAACTTCCAGGCCTATGTGGCCTGAGCAAAACCCACGATCTTCGCATAGTTCATGTCTGAATGCAAAGCCGCTGTAGTAGCCTCATTTACTACCAACAAATTGACACCCTGAACGAATCGCCGAACTCTAGCCTCCATAGTCGATACCAACCGAGGAGCATACTTGGACAACCTCACGAACTCCATATGATACTCTCCAAACACTCATGCTACCCTGCTTAAGAACCTCATACTCGGTGGCACGGGCTGCCATGGTCTCGGCAGGCGAAATGTGGTCCATGAAGGCATCCACGAACTCATCCCATCTAGCTGGAGGGATCCCCTCCTCACGGGAATCCTCCCACATCTCAAACCACGAACACGCATCCCCCTTCAAACTGTATGATGCCAATTCTACCCCCTCTATTTCCGTAGCCTTCATCACTCGAAGGGTCTTGTACATCTCATCAAGGAACTCTTGCAGATCGGCCTATGGGTCTGTGCCTGAGAACTCTGGAGGATTCAATCGCAAAAACTGATGAACTCTGGGGCTGGAGGAAACAGGGGCATCATGAGATCTCTGGAACTGGGTGGCCACTAACTGAGTCAACATACGAATAGCTCCCCTAAGGAATCCATCAGAAATCCCGGGATCGGAAGTTGGAGCAACGTAATGATTAGGAGCATTGGCAATAGGGATAGTAGCACCCTCGGCCGTTGCTGGAACATGATTGCTTAGATCAGGAACGGATGGAGCAAGAAAATTCAGAACGGGGAAATCACTCCCACCCATGGCAGTCGGCACATGATCCACAGTCCCACTGGAAGTGGCATTGGCCTCTAGGCTGAGTCTATCTTTCTTCTTAGGTGCCATCATTGAAAATTCAAAATAGAGCACGAATTAGACACAACATCAGTTCACCGCATGAACTTGGAATAACAAAGAAGAGGATCATTTTTCCTAAATTCCCGTGTAGCCCCCAACTTATAGATGTGGTCGACAACACACCGATAAGAAGGGCTCTACTAGTCATGGCTCCGAGACATCCTAGGACTCCTTTAAAACCTTAGGCTCTGATACCAAGTTTGTCACGCTCCAAATCCGTGGGCATGACCGGCACTCAACCAGGTATCCCCAGTCGAGTGGACCGGGGTGCCTTTCCAATTCCCCACGCGTTACCCCACATTATTCAATGATAATTAGCCAAAAGATACTAAATTTTACAAACGAAGGAACGTACGATTCCTCTTTTATAGCCACACATTATGATTAACAGGGAACATTTTAAAAAAAACATATATTATGATTAACAGGGAACATGGTATACAAGTTTATAGCACCTCAAAACATACACCTTTATACATAAGTTCCAACCCACATACCACTGTCTACGGAACCTCTAAAAGAAATATAGTACAACATTTGCCAGCGACAAGGCCCCGGCTATACCTTTACAAAAGACACAAGGCTCCAAAGTACAACAACATAAGTGGCATGAACCACACAAGGCCCTAGAAGGAATAGGGCTCACCAACACGAATACCGCCAATAGGCAGGAGGAGGAGCTACAAATGGTGGACTGGAGTGCCTTCCACGGATCGATCTACAATCATAACACGAATGTAGCGCCCTTGGCAAAAGGAACGTCAGTCTATTTGAATTGTACTGGTATGTATGAAAAAACTCTGTCCCAAGTAAACTCAAGCCAAACTGCATATACAAGTATAGAACTGAACAACAGTAGTACAACTACAACCATGGAGCATCAACCAAACATCTCACACAATTGATTCAAGTAGTCATACAAAGGGGCAATCCGTGCCCCACAGGTTATAAACTCTCCTGTTGTCTCCTTTCACATTTTCACATTTATCATTTTATGACTCATATTCATATCAATAGTGATATTGGATCACATTTCCCACCCTTATTGTCTCGTCCACCCTTATTACCTCGGCCACCCTTATCACCCCAACCCACACCTTATTTCACCGTGTTGCGGCGCGCAACCTGACCCGGCCTAACAATTTTCAATTCACAACAACAAACAGCACAACAACAAATACAAGAAATCAACTATGGCACATTGTTAACATAGATCCACAACAAGGTTAGTACATTTACACAACATTCATCAAAAAGTATTACCACACAATCATACAACACAAAACCCTCACAATGATTCTCACATGAATATCTACTTTCAACAATTTCACAACTTGCATATGGCGATTTCACAAGGATCACAATTAGTCATACATACCTGGAGTTGAGTTTTTCCCCTTTAAACCTTTAGTCCAAATTTGACAAGCAATCAAGAAGTCAATCTAGTTCATGAACAACACTTAGGTTTTAGAAATTTAAACTCATAGTTACTACCCAATCCCCTTTTTACAAGATTTTTGAGTTTTGAAGACATGCATGAAGATTTTATAAAGAAAATTCAAAGAAAGTGTATGGGGTTCCCTTCCCAAGCCTAATTTCGAAATTGGGGGAAATGGGTTCGGGATTTTACATGAGAAATCAATAGAGAAGACAATGCACCAAGGGTTTTCCACACTCCAATGATTTTGAAAGATCAATTGATGAAGAACTTGCTTTCTCTCTCTAGGACCCTATCTTCCTCTCTCTTATTTTGTTCAGAAATGTGTTGAAAATGAGGGATGGGGTATTTTTATTAAAGAGGGGTTGGGCTTAGATTTTTAGAAAAATAACTGGGCGAGCTCAATCTACGACGCAACTCTGCGGTCGCAGAATAGCCATGCGGTCCGAAGAATGGACCGCAGAAATGGCTCAAGTTTCAAACCTTTCAGGTTGGGAATGCGGTAGATATGCGCTCCACATTTGCGTTCTGCGGTTGCAGAATGCACCGCAGATATGACCCTCGAATTTTCTTAGGGACAATATGCGATCACTCTGCGGTCCACATATTGATTATGCGATCGCAGATTTGACCGCATTTTCAACATCAAAATTGGTTGCTCTCTGATTCACTATGTGGTATGAATGCGGTCCACATAGCTGATCTGCAACCACATTCTTGACCGCATTTTGACCATTTCCTGAAAAAATTTCGATTTCATATTTTAAGTTCAAAACAGTAAGGGAATCTGATTCACATAGGTAGACTCGCATCTATGAGTTTCTAACATCTGAGCACTTATTTCACGGGGCCTTACAAATTCACTCTACTTGAAACATAGTTCAAAGAATCTCACCACTCAATCCGTGGGAAACCGGCATCGCCAACATCACAGTCTTAGCATGACAGTCTAAAATAGAATGTTAGGGAGACAACCAATCCATACCCAATATCACATCAAAATAAACCATACTATGCAGCAACATATCAACTCTAGTCTCTAATCCCCTAATAGTCACTACACACGACCGATATATGCATTCCACAATAATAGTATCGCCCACCGATGTAGATACACGAACAGATGAAACTTGAGACTCATGGGGTATGTCCACATAATGAGCAATATATGATGACACATATGAATAGGTGGAACTAGGGTCAGATAATACATAAGCACATCGATGACATATTGAGATAACACTTGTAATCACTATGTTTGAAGAAATTGCATCTGGTCTAGCAGGGGGTTCTAGAAATGGGTCTGACCACAACCAGATCGGCCTCCCCCCTAGGGAAACCCCTATATGGCTGAGCTCCAACTGGCGCTGGCTAAGTGGGTGATGAAGTAACTGGTGCTGAAGTCGAAGACTGACCCCTCTGCTGCTGAGCTGGAGCTCCCACTAGGCATGGATACTTCCTCTTGATATGACTAAACTCTCCACACTCGTAGTAACTCCTAGGTGCCGGTGCTGGAGACTAAAAGGAGCCCCGAGCATGGAAATTACTAGCAGAAGGACCCGGCATAGGTGAGCCCTGACACGATGGAGCACGAGATGGACTCTAAGCTGGAAGGGCATTAAGAGGTGAGTGGCCCTGATGTGAACTGTGAGAACCATGGAAGATGATGCATCAAGGTGGGCTAGGCAAGACGTTTGAGCATGTATTTACGGACGACCTCTTCCGTGGTTGAACTCACCTCCAAAAGGTTGATCCACGAGGCCACTTGGCATACCTCTCAACCCACTCCTGGCGGCGGACATATTCTATCTCCCGAGAAGTGTCAACAACCTCCTAAGAAGTAGCACTGATCACCCTTTCCCTAGTAATAAGCACTCGCAGCTGAAATGTGAGGCCATCACGAACACCTTGATCCTCTCCAAGTACATGGGAACAAGACAAACAGTATGATGTGATAACTAAGAAAATCTCATCTCATACTGCGTCACAGTCATATCATCTTGAAACAACTACTTGAACTACCTGCACAACTCATCTCTACAAGATTGCAGCACATAATTCTCCAAGAAGAGAACGCAGAATTGCTGCCATGTAAGTGGCACTGCACAAACCAGCCTATTCCTTGTATAAGCCTCTTATCAAGTGAAGTCAGCTCAAATGAACTAGAAAGTAGCGAACGAGACCCCATTAGTCTCCTGAATACCTCATGTACAGAGGATCCTCTAACATCTATCTAAGTAACCCTTGGCATCCTCGCCTCTGCACCGCTAAAAGATGGAGGTTGGAGCCTCCCAATCCTCTCCAATCTACGCTGCTCATCAACAAGAATCATAGAAACCACATAATCCCGAGCAGCTGCAACCGGTTGGGCTAGTGGTACACCCGCTGTATGGAATCCTTGCATCACCTACTTGGGGTGCGGGCAGCGACAGTTTGAGCACCTCCCCTGGCTGAGAAGTGGTTGCTATGGCCAGAAATGAGACCGCCTGAGCAAGACTGGTGCACACGGTCAAGATATGATCTAGGGCCTCCTCAAGGCCTGGAATAACAATGGGCACAACTGGTGCTTGAGTCGGTCCCGCTGGCGCATCCACAATTAGGAAATGATCCTGAACTAGGGAAACTGATGGACATGCAGGTGCTGCCCTAGTTGTTGTGCGTGCTGCACCCCTACCTCTACCATGACTTCGCGCTATCACGGCCCTAACTAATGGCAACGGTGGCTATCCGCCCTCACTAGTTATATGTGTCCTCACTATCTATGAGAGAATAAAATAACAGATTTTCATTTACCAGAATCAACAGGTTCACACGATAAGAGTTCAAGAACGTATAGTTTCCTAAGGGTTCTGCAGCCTCTCGATAATAAGTACAGACATCTTCGTACCAATCTGTAAGATCCACTAAACCTGCTCTTCAATCGGTAGACCTATGTATCCTAGGTTTTGATACCAAGTTGTCACGACCTAAATAACTAACCTGTCGTGATGGCGCCGAATTGTGATACAAGGCAAGCCGACATTTCCAAAACACTTTGATATTTCATAAAAAGATAAATGAATGCTTTTTCATCATAGTGTTTTCATAAAACAAGACATAAAATCAAAATACAACACAGAAAGATAGCTCAACATTTGGGTGTCACTAAGTCATGAGCATCTAGAACCAGTATAGACTCAAAGTTTACAATAGTCTGCCAAATGTCAAAACAAAAAAGATTGGATAACAAGAAGGAGAGATAAGGACTACGGACGCTAGCAGCTACCTCGTAAGTCTCTGATAGTCGATCACGCACAAACCAAATGGCGTCCGCGATCGGTCTTACCTGAATCTGTACATAAGGTGCAGGGAATAATATGAGTACTTCGAGCTCAGTAAGTAACATAAACAAATAAGGAAATCAGAAGAGGTGACGAGCTATGCAAATACAATTTATTTTAGAAAATTTAGTAATGAATATATACGCTTTGAAATCTGGAAATTTAAGTCATATCTCTTCGTGCTCAAGGAAACCAGATATTAAGTATTCCAAAAAATTTCACAACAATGACAGATAATAACGGAGTGTAACAATATTTGAAAACAAGTATAGCCTCACAAGGCAACAGTCGCTCAACTCATCCCAACAGCTCAATTACTCGACTCTCAGCCCTCAATACTCACACTCAATAGGAATCTGCACTCACTAGGGGTGTACAATCTCCGGAGGGGCTCCTTCAACCAGAGCGCTATATCGCTTTGACGTGAAGATAGATCCAATATATAAACAGCCATAAGGCTCGTTGTGGAGTGCCACCTGATCTAATATATATAAATAGCCTTAGGTCTCGTTGTATCATGAAACTCGATCCAATAAATGCATATATGGACCTGAGGCGCATTGTGTCATGCAACCCGATCCATATATACCCACATAGATCACAACTCAACACTCGGTCCCTATCTCAGTCACCAACCTCTCTAGTCTCTCAGTTTTTCAAAAAATCATATAAATCAACCCATATAGATATAATAACATGTATCAACAATAAACAAGTAGATACACGAGTAATATCATGAATGATAACAAAATAGAAAATAACAATTAATTCAACAAGTACACGACCTCAATGGGTCGCAATAGCGATATCATAAAGCCTAATCATGGTTTCTATCACAGATTGCAGTCAAATTTCCACAAAACAAAAGGAAAATGTAGTTAACAGTAAGCTATTCGACTTTAAAGTCTCATATGATGGACCAAGTCACAATCTCGTCGGCATGCCCACACGCCCGTCACCTCCAAAATGGTCTCACGACACAAAATTAGGTGTTTCAAACCGTCAGGACCAGATTTATAAATGTTGCATAGCTTGGTCCACCCAAAACTCTACTCCAATATGTCCTTGCCAAGCGATACCACCTCCGAATGTTCCGAATCCCAATCAACTCTGCACAAATCCCTTCAAGAATCTCCCAAAGCCGTGATCTTTAGCTCAGAATATGAAAAATGGGTTCAAACCCTCGATTTTGAATTTAACACCGTCTACGCAGATATGCTTCTTCGCGAACGTGACTATCATCTCGCGGTTGTGTAAGCCAGATCAGACTCCCTCTCTGATTATTCTCCGCAAAAGCAATCTATGCTTCACGAATGGGAAGCTTCACTAGCTCAACCCAGCGCGAACGCAACCAACATTTCATGAACGCGTAGACCAAAGACCTAGGGTCCCTAATTTCCTCGCTCTTCTTCGCGAACGCAACACCACTCATGCGCTTGCAATGCACACACTGCCCTAACCTTCATATTCGTATCCTCTCCCTCGCGAACGCGTAGAACAGAATCTCACCAACTCAGAAAACACTCTTTACGAACGCGAGGCTCCTCTTGCGAATGCATAAGAGGAAACCAGAAAAATGCAGCAGAAGATATCAACAATCTCACCAAGGCCAAAAATGATCCATTAACCATCTGAAACTCACCTGAAGCCCTCGGGACCTCAACCAAACATAACAACACATTCCGTAACATCATACAAACTACGCCAACTCCTCAAATCACCTCCAACGACATCTAAAATATGAATTACACATAGATTCAAGCCTAATGAATTTGAAATTTTCAAATTCTACAAACGATTCCAAAACCTATAAAATCACTTCTAATTGACCTCAAATTTTGCAAACATGCCACAAATGATAACAATAACCTGCTCCAACTTTCGGAAATCAAATCTGACCCTGATATCAAAATTTCCGTTGCTGGTCAAAATTTAAACTTTCGCCAATTCAAGCCTAATTCTAATACGAACCTCCAAAACACAATCTGGATGCGCACCTACGTCGAAAATCACCTAATGATACTAACGGAACCATCCAAATTTAAATCCAAGGTCGTTTACACATAAGTTGATATCCAAATGACTTTTCCAACTTAAACTTCCATTTAATAGACAATGTTTCTCAATTAACTCTAATATCATTACAGACCTGGACCAATTGACCCGGTAAGTTATAATATAGCTATAGAAGGCAAAAGAAGCAGGAAATATGGGAACATGGCTATGACTCTAAAAACGAACGACTGGGTTATTACGCTGATCTATTAGAGAGTCTGACTAAAATATCATAAATGCGAAAAATACTGAAGAGTCCGCAAGTATAAATGTGTAGCCGACAAGGCTAACCCATAAAAGCCTGCAAATATATGACCGATTGGACTATAGTCCACAAATCCTCTAAAAATACTGAAATGCTAAATGTTTGCCTGGACAAGGTCCCTGGTATACCTTATTAACATAAATACCATAAAGACCTAAAAAGGGATAATGCACTGAGAGACTTGGGCTTACCAATAGTGATACTAGATGTCCTAGCAAGCAGAGTCGTAAAAATGTAAATCCTTACCTAATAGTAAGATGGCGGCCTCAGGTGAAAAGGGACGTCTGTACATTTGAATTGTACCGGTATGTAAAACAACTAAAAGATAGAATTGTAAATATATGAACTGAAACTCAACTGCTAACTGATGAACGTATAACTGGACAAGGAAATAAGGATATGAGTACTCCCTCTTTTGAATGATGAACAAATTGTTTATGTGATAAACTATGGCCGAATATATATGTGCACAAACTACGGTTTCATGCCCAAGTATACATATACATAACTATGGCCTCAGGCCCAAAGATGCATAAAGCATAAACTACAGACTCGAGATGAAATATGCATAAAGCATGAACTAAGTTCAGGTCCAAATATAGGTGTTCAACATTCATGATTTTAAATAAGGAACTGAGAATCATACTGCAATACATGATACTAAAATATTAAATCCTACTAGGTTACATGATACTGAAATGCTGAATAGGACTCGATTGGGTTATGTATTCATGGTAGAATGATCTGCCATAACTAACTCGTGGGATATTTAATGAATTATGAAACCACGTCATGTAGAAGATAGAAGTTCTAAAACTATTCATGGAACAGGGGCATAATTACTTTCTGAGGAAATTTTAAATAGTCCTAGGAATGAGACGTAAGGAGAATCATATACATTCCCAATTGTAGAGAGTTAGCCTCACCTGCCTTAACTTCCTGCTCTTATGGGTATTACAATATTTTTCAAGCCTTTCAAATTTATTATTTAGATATAATAGTCAAAGGGATTCAATATTCGCAATAATACTCATGTTTTTGTCACTTAGGCATTTTATCGAATACTTGGTGGGAATAAAGCTTCATTGCCCTTATTAATGGTGTTTCTACTCCCAATAACCCATTCTCTTACTCCTAGATAAATTCTAAAATGTCAAATGGTTATAATCAAAATCATTCTTCATTACCCATGAGATAAACAATACACTTAATCAATAGTCAACAATCAACAACCCAAAACTATAACCATTGATGAATTTCCGTCAAACCCATCAACTCATATCCAATGAAGTAGAGTATATAATCATTAATTCACTACTAGAATCAAGTAGAGGGTGAAGACATTGGTTTTTTTTATATGTTAAATTCTCTTGAATTTGAGTCCTAGTGTTTCTTTTCTTAACAATTATGTCCCAATCGAATATCTAATGATTTTAAGCATTTGCCAATTTTAATAAGGTGTTGAAGAATTGAAATAAACTTAGAATCACCATTAGAATTCACCTTGGATGGTGGAGGGACCTTGGGGGAGGTTATGTTCTTGAGAGTTTCCCAGTGTAGAGTAAGTTTTTGTGTTTTGGTGTGCGGGGGACGGAGTAGGGCTTTTAAAATGATCCCCCGGGTGCACTACCGCACACCTGAAGGCCTAACCATTCACCTGAGTGCACAACAGGTCAGTAACACTGGCACAAGTACGCGGCCGCGCATGGGACCATGAGGGCGCACACCTGTGCACACATATTGTGCATTGTCCAGTAAAACACACATTGCTCTTTGTACAGAGATCCGTCCGGACTCCACAACATATATTTGGGAACATATCTCTATGGGCTACATATTTCGTGTTTTGCATTTTCCCACGTTCTTTACAATTGTTCACAAAATTCTGCTGGAAAGAAGACATTTCTCAAACATAGTTGATTTTATCGAATCTTATATACCTCACTCATCATCTTGATTCTAAAACACTTATGTCCACCTATACTCATCTTAATATAACTTCATATGTCTAAAATATAAAATTACTATTCATTTAACATGTCCACACCTAAGCTTAATTTATAGGGTGTTACATTATGTCCTTCTTGGGATCATTCGTCGTGGAATGATTGTCCTGGCTGTAAATATGACTAACTCTTGACCTTAAATGAGTCCGATGGAAGCATGTAAATATTGCACTGTCATGAACACATGTATACTAAACTGAACTAATACATGAGTACTGAACTTCTGACTGAATTGAATAAATACGTAGCTGACTAAATACTGAAAGACATGGAGATTATGCTATAAGGTCTAAATGAAAAGGCTAATTTCCTTCTACATTTTCCATTTTCTCTTTAAATAGTTGGGGATATCTGGACTTCATGTCCTCTTCGGCTTCCCACGTAGCCTTTTCAACCTTTTGATTCCTCAAAAGAACTTTCATTGAAGTGATTTCCTTAGTTCTAAGCTTGTGGACTTGACGATCAAGAATGGATACTGGAATTTCTTCATAATTCAGGCAATATTTAACCCCTATAATCTCCATAGGAACCACAAGAGATAGGTCTCCCATGAATTTCTTCAACATAGACACATGAAACAGTAGGCGTACAACATCTTACTCTTGTGGTAATTCTAACTCATAAGCCTGGCCGATCCTTTGCATGATTCTATATGGCCCAATATAGCGGGGACAAGGCTTCCCCTTCTTCCCAATTTCATAATGACTTTCATAGGTGATACTTTCAAAAACACCCAATCATCAACTTGGAACTCAATGTTTCTATGTCGTACATCTCAATAAGACTTTTGGAAACTCTGAGTCATCTTTAAACGCTCTCTAATCAAGTTGAATTTCTCCATAGATTTATAGACAAAATCGGGTCCTAACAACTCTGACTTGTCACCTTCGAACCAACCAATTAGTGATTGACACCTCTGCCCATACACAGCCTTGTATGGTTCCATCTTGATACTAGAGTGATAACTATTATTAGAAGCAAACTCAATTAGGGGTAGATGATCATCCCAAATACCTTTAAAATCGATAATGCATGCCCTCAACATATCCTCAATAGTCTGAATGGTGCACTCTGCTTGGACATCTGGTTGTTGATGAAAAGTTATGGTGAGGTTCACTCTTGTGGCCAATCCTTTCTGAAAGGATTTACAAAAGTTCACTGTGAACTGAGCACCACGATCTGACATAATGGATAAAGAAGTCTCAAGAAAGCGAAAAATTTCCTAGATATACAACTTGTCATAATATTATGCTGAATTTGTAGTATTCGCTGGCAAGAACTGAGCTGACTTAGTAAGTCGGTCTACAATTACGCAAATCATATCATGCTTCTGAAACGAGCAGGTAAACCTATTATGAATTCCATTTTATAATTTCCAATTTCCAAATTGGAATTTCTATACTCTAAGACAAACCACCAGGCCTCTACTGTTTGACTTTCACTTGCTGACAGTTTCGACACTTAGCCACAAAATATGTTGCGTTCTTTTTCATGTTGTTCCACCATTAAATCTCCTTAAGATCATGATTATAGACTTCTAACATAATCTGCTCTCTGAGACCATATACATTTGGAACACATAGCATGCCTCTATACCTCAAAGTACCATCATTTCTCCCTTGTTCAAAAGTGGTAGTTTTATGTTTATGAATCCCCTTCTCCAGAGTCAATAACTAAGGGTCACTGAATTGCTTTTCCTTAATTTCGGATATTAAGGAGGATTCAACCCTATTTGGAGAAACAACGCCACCATCTTCGGCGTCCAAAGTCAAACTCCTAGACTTGCTAAGGGGTGAACTTTCCTTCTTCATTGTTTGCTTGTGTGCTTAAATATGAGCTAAGCTTCACATATAACATTGATTGGGTGTATCGACTACCATATTTTTTTCCCCGAATGATAGAGGATATCAACATCATAGTCTTTAAGCAATTCAAACCACCTTCTCTGACATAGATTAAATTCTCTTTTCATGAAGATGTACTGGAGGCTCTTGTGATCTGTAAAAATGTCAACATCCACCCCATACAAATGATGGCACCAGATCTTAAGTGCAAAGACCCTGGCTGCTAACTCAAGATCATGAGTCCGATAATTCATCTCTTGAGCCTTGAGTTGTCTTGATGCGTAGGCTATGAATTTCCCATGCTGGATTAGCACACCCATGACCAACCCTGAAGCATCACAATAAACAACAAACCCTTCGGTTCCTTGCGGCAGTGTCAAAATTGGAGCTGAATTGAACTTCTTCTTTAACTCCTCAAAACATTTCTCGCAAGTGTTCGACCAGTGAAACTTGACCTTCTTCTAAGTTAATCTAGTCAAACGACATGAGATAGAGGAAAATCCCTCTGCGAAATGCTTGTAATAGCCTGCTAGACCCAAGAAGATTCTTATATCGGATACTGAGGTGGGTCTAGGCCAATTCTTCACTTGTTCTATTCTATGAAAATTCACCTTCAAGCCTTCGCCAGAGACGAAATGGCCCAAAAATGCTAGTGATTTCTTGTAGAATTCACACATAGAAAATTTTGCATATAGCTTGTGATCATGCTGTGTCTACAACAATATTCTAAGATGTTATGCATGGTCACTCTCGCGACGGGAATAAATCAAGATATCATCAATGAACAATATAATGAACAAATCAATATATGACTTGAAGACCCTATTCTTATGGTCAATGAAAGGTGCTGGTGCATTCGTTAAACCAAATGATATTACCAAAAATTCGAACTATGCATAACGAGTTCTGAAAGTTATTTTAGGAATATCAACTTCCTTAACATTCAATTGATAGTATCCCGATCTGAGGTCAATCATGAAATAACACTGGGCACCCTAAAGTTGATCGAATAAATCATCAATTTTAGGGAGAGGGTAATTATTCTTGATGGTGACTTTATTCAACCGACAATAGTCAATGCACATGTGCAAAGACCCATCCTTATTTCGAACAAACAAGACCAATGCGCCCCAAGGTGAGACACTTGGCCTTTGTAAGGCCCCGTGAAAATGAGTGCTCAGATGTTAGAAGCTCATAGAGTCGATTCTACCCACACGGATCAGAGTCTTTTTACTATTTTGAACTTAAAATGTGAAATCGGAATTTTTCCAGAAAATGGTCGAAATGCGGACATGAATGCGATGGCAGATCAGCTATGCGGACCACATTCCTAATGTAGAGTGAATCGGAGAGCAACCAATTTTTGATGTTGAAAATGCGATCAAATCTGCGATGACATAATCAATATGATGACCGCAGAGTGATCGCATATGGTCCCTGAGGAAATTCAAAGGTAAGTTCTGCGGTGCATTCTCCGATCCCAGAACGCAAATGCGGACTGCATATCTACCGCATTCCCAACCAGAGAGGTTTGAAACTTGAGCCATTTCTACAGTCCATTCTGCGAACCACATATATGTTCTGTGAAAGCAGAGCTGTGTCGCAGATTGAGCTCGCCCAGTTATTTATCTAAAAATCTACGCCCGACCCCTCTTTGACAAAAGCACCCCATTCCTCATTTTTAACCCATTTTCTGAACAAAATAAGAGAGAGGAAGAGAGGGTCCTAGAGAGAGAAAGCAAGTTCTTCATCAATTGATCTTTAAAATCATTGGAGTGTGGAAAACCCTTGGTACATTGTCTGCTCTGTTGATTTCTCATGTAAAATCCCTAACCCATTTCCCCCAAATGTTGAAATTAAGCTTGGGAAGGGAACCCCATACACTTGCTTTGAATTTTCTTCATAAACTCTTCATGCATGTCTCCAAAACTCAAGAATCTTGTAAAAGGGAATTGGGTAGTAACTATGAGTTTAAATTTCTAAAACCTAAGTGTTGTTCATGAACTAGATTGACTTCTTGATTGCTTGGTAAATTTGGACTAAAGGTTTAAAGGGGAAAACGCAACTCCAGGTATGTATGGCTAACTGTAATCCTTGTGAAATTTCCCCATGCTAGTTGTGAAGTTGTTGATAGTTTATATTCATGTGTGAATCATTGTGAAACTTTTGTGTTGTGAAATTGTGTGGTAACATTTTGTGGTAAAAGTTGTGGAACTTGTAATTGGAACAACGGAAATGGAAATAATGTGGAACAATGGAAATGGAAATAATGTGGAACAATGGAAATGGAAACAATGTGGAACAATGGAAATGGAAATAATGTGGAACAATGCAAATGGAAATATTGTGGAACAACGTGTGTGATTAGTTGTGAATAACTGTTTTGATGATCTAAATTGTGTACCAATTTAATGAACATGAGGAAATTGTTGTTGCTAGTTGTGGAATTGCATTTCCCTTGTTGTGGATCTATGTTAACAATGTGCCATAGTTGATTTCTTGTATTTGTTGTTGTGCTGTTTGTTGTTGTGAATTAAAAATTGTCAGGCAGGATCGGGTTGCGCGCCGCAACACGGTGAAATAAGATGTGGGTTGGGGTGATAAGGTTGGCTGAAGTAATAAGGGTGGATGAGGCAATAAGGGTGGAAAATGTGATCCAATATCACTATTTATATAAATATGAATCATGAAATGATAAATGTGAAAATGTGAAAGGAGACAGCCGAAGAGTTTGTAACCTGTGGGGCACTGATTGACCCTTTGTTTGACAACTTGAATCAATCGTTGTGAAATGTTTGGTTGTTGCTTCATGGTTGTAATTGTACTATTGTTGTTCAGTTCCATAATCGTATATACAATATTGGCTTGAGTTTACTTGGGACAGAGTTTGTTCATTCATGCCAGTACAATTCAAATGTACTGATGTCCCTTTTGTCGGGGGCGCTACATTTGTGTTATGATTGTAGGTGGATCCGTAGCAGGCACTCCAGCCCACCGCTCGTAGCTCCTCCTCCTCTTTATCGGCGGTAATCGTGTTGGTGAGCCCCTTCTTCCCGGGGCCTTGTGTGGCTCATGCCACCTATGTTGTTGTATTTTGGAGTCTTGTGTCCTTTTGTAAAGGTATAGTCGGGGCCTTGTCACAGGCAAGTATTGTACTATCTTTCTCTTAGAGGCATCGTAGACAGTGGTATGTGGGTTAGAACTTATGTATAAAGGTGTATGTTTTGGGCGCTGTAAACTTGTATAGCACGTTCCCTGTTAATCATAATATATGTTTTTCAAAAGACGTTCCCTGTTAATCATAATGTGTGGTTATAAAAGAGAAATCATATGTTCTTTTGATTGCAAATTTAGTATCTTTTGGCTAATTATCATTGAATAATGTGGGGCAATGCGTGGGGAATAGGAAAAGCACCCTGGTCCACTCGACTAGGTATACCTGGTTGAGTGCCGGTCATGCCCAAGAATTTGGGGCGTCAAAAACTTGGTATCGGAGCCTTAGGTTTTAAAGGAGTCCTAGGATTTCTCGGAGCCGTGCCTAGTATAGCCCTTCTTATCGGTATGTTGTCGACCCCATCTATAAGTTGTAGGATACACAGGTATTTAGGAAAAATGATCCTCTTCTTTGTTATTCCAAGTTCGTGCGGTGAAGTGATGTTGTGTCTAATTCGTGCTCTATTTAAAAATTTCAGTGATTGCACCTAAGAAGAAAGCTAGACTTGGCCTAGGGGCCAATGCCACTTCTAGTGCGATTGTGGATCATGTGACTGACTTTCGTGGGCGAGAGTAACTCACCCGTTCTGAATTTGCCTGCTCCAACCGTTCCTGATCCAAGAAATCATGTTCCAGCAGCGGCCGAGGGTGATACTATCTCTCCTGCCAATGCTCCTAATCCTGATGTTGCTCAAGTTTCCGATTCTGGGATTTCTGATCGAGATCTTAGGGGATCTATCCGTATGTTGACTCAGCCAGTGGCTGCCCAGTCCCAGAGGTCTTATGATGCCTCTGTGTCCTCCAGCGGATAGGGAGATTCCTCCAGCTCCAAAGTTTACCAGTTTCTGGCGATTGTCCCCTCCAGAGTTCTCAGGCACAAACCCAGAGGTCGATCCACAAGAATTCCTTGATGAGATGTACAAGACCCTCCGAGTGATGAAGGCTACAGAGATATATGGGGTATATTTGGCTTCATACAGATTGAACGGGGCTGCGCGTTTGTGGTTCGAGATGTGGGAGGATTCCCGTGAGGAGGGGAGTCCTCAAGCTAGGAGGGATAAGTTCATAGATGCCTTCATGGACCACTTCTTGCCTGCCAAGACCATGGCAGCCCATGCCACCGAGTTTGACGTTCTTAAGCAGGGTAGCATGAGTGTTTAGGAGTATCATATGGAGTTCGTGAGGTTGTCCAAGTATGCTCCTCAGTTGGAATAGACTATAGAGGCTAGAGTTTGGCGATTCGTTCAGGGTCTCAGTACGTTGATAGTAAATGAGGCTGCTACAGCAGCTTTGCATTCAGACATAAACTATGGGAAGATCGTTGGTTTTGCTCAGGCCATCGAGGCCAGGAAGTTGAAAATTATGACAGACAGGGAGAGTAGCAGCAGGACACGGTCTATGGGTCACTCAGGGAGGTCAGCTCCAGGGAGAGGGTCGCCAGGACCGTCTCACTCTTATTCTTAGTCCTCAGCCAGTGCACCTTCATCCGTGCATTGTTTCTAGCAGAGTAGCCCTTCGGGGCCAGGTTCAGACAGTAGGAGGTCCCACTAGTTCATTCATTCGGGGATGAGACCTCAATAGCAGGGAGGTATATGTCCTAAGTGTGGGAGATTTCATACAGAGGCTTGCTACTTGGATGCTACAGTGTGTTACAATTGTGGGGTGAGATGTCACATACAGCGAGACTGTCGTGTACCCACAAAGGGATTGTGTAGGGACTTGCTTAGCAATCCAGTTCATCAGTTGCTACGCCATCAGTGCGCCCTCCAGCCCTCGAATAGCATGGTGCAGCCAGAGGTGGAGCTCGTTTTAGGGGTGGACCCAGTAAGTTTTATGCATTGAGTGGTCTTCAGACTGCTTAGGCTTCCCTAGATGTTGTCACAGGTATCCTATCTGTTCAGACCTTTGATTGCTATGCTCTTATTAATCTTGGGTCTTCTTTGTCCTATGTCACTCCATTTGTTGCTTTGAGTTTTGGGGTTGAACCCGAGCAGCTTCTTGAGTCGTTCTCTGTATCGACTCCGCTTGGTGATTCTATTATAGACGCGCGAGTCTATTGGAATTGTGTTGTTATGGTAGGTGGTCGTGTTACCACGATTGACCTTATCGATCTTGGGATGGTGGATTTTGATGTAATCATGGGGATGGATTGGCTCTATTCGTGCTTTGCTAAACTTGATTGCCGGAAGAGAGCCATGATACTCGAGTTCCCTAATGAGCCAGTTGTTGAGTGAAAAGGAAATGGTGTGGTGCCGAAGGGTAGGTTTATTTCCTACCTCAAGGCTTCGAAGATGATCAAGAAGGGGTGTATCTATCATATAGTCCGGGTGGCAGACACTACTCCAGAGGTTCCTGCCCCCGAGTCCGTGCCAGTTGTGAATGAGTTTCTTGAGGTATTTCTAGATGAGCTTCTAGGAATTCCGCCAGATAGGGAGATTGATTTCGGGATTGATGTATTGCCAGATACCTAGCCAATATCTATTCCACCGTATAGAATGGCGCCAGCAGAGTTGCGAGAGTTAAAAGAGCAGTTGACGGATTTATTGGAGAAGAGGTTTATCCGGCCAAGTGTGTCGCCATGGGGTGTTCCAGTTCTCGTTGTTAGAAAGAAGGATGGGTCACTTCGAATGTGTATCGATTATCGACAGCTTATTAAAGTCACCATCAAGAATAAGTACCCTTTGCCATAGATAAATGATTTGTTCGATCTATTGCAAGGTGCAAGATTCTTCTAAAAAATTAATTGCGGTCCGGGTACCACCAATTCAGAATCAGGGAGCAAGATATTCCTAAGACCGCTTTCAGAACGCGTTATGGCCACTTTGAATACTTTTTCATGTCTTTCAGGCTAACCAATGCCCCAACAGCTTTAATGGATCTTATGAATCGGGTCTTCAAGTCATTTTTATACTCCTTCGTGATTGTTTTCATTGACCACATCCTCCTATATTTGCGGAGCAGGGAGGATCATGTCAGCCACCTTAGAGCGGTTTTGCAAACTTTACATCAGCACCAATTTTATGCAAAGTTTTCCAAATGTGAATTTTTGTTGGAATCTGTCGCTTTTCTTGGTCATGTTGTTTCCAGCAAGGGGATTCAGGTGGACCCCCAAAATATTGCAGTGGTGAAGGATTGTCCTAGGCCCACGACCCCGATGGAGATCCGTAGCTTCTTGGGGTTAGCAGGGTATTATCGGAGGTTTGTAGAGGTATTTTTCACCCTCGCCTCTCCTTTGACTAAATTGACGTAGAAATCAGCTAAGTTCCAGTGGTCATATGCTTGTGAGAAAAGCTTTCAGGAATTGAAGTCAAGGTTAACTTCGGCACCAATATCGTCCTTGCCAGAAGGCCCATAGGGGTTTGTAGTTTATTGTGATGCATACAAGGTTGGTTTAGGGTGTGTTCTCATGCAGCATGGGAAGGTCATAGCATAGGCTTCTAGGCAACTCAAGAATCACAAAAAGAATTATCCAACGCATGATTTGGAATTTGCAGCGCTTGTATTCGCCTTGATAATATGGCGAAATTATCTTTATGGTGTTCATGTGGATGTGTTTTCAGATCACAAGAGTCTTCAATATTTGTTCAAGAAGAAAGAGCTGAATTTAAGGTAGCGGCGGTGGTTAGAATTGCTTAAAGATTATGATATGGACATCTTGTACCATCCAGGGAAGGCGAATGTGGTGGCCGACGCCCTCAGTCAGAAATCCATGGCTAGTTGGCTTAGTTGAGAGCGGATCAGAGGTTCCAAGCTCGGGAGGTACATCAGTTGGCCAGCCTTGGGGTTTGTATCACTGCTCCGAATGAGGAGGAACTTATGGTGCATAATACATCAGAATTGTCGCTCGTGGTAGAGGTTTAAGAAAAGCAGTTTATTTATCCAGTATTGACATAATTGAAGGAGGCAGCTCTAAGTAACAAAATTTCAGCATTTTCACTCGGCAGCAAGGATGGTGTGCTACAGTGCCATGACAGGTTATGTGTCCGAGATGTGGATAATCTTCGGGATAGGGTAATGGTGCAGGCTCATCATTACAGGTATTCAGTGCACCCAACCTCTACAAAGATGTATCACTATCTCAAGGATATCTATTGGTGGAGTGGTATGAGGAAGAGTATAGCGCACTTCATCTCTAAGTGCCCGAATTAGCAACAAGTGAAGGTCGAGCATCAGCGGTCGGGAGAGTTGAATCAGTTTATAGAAACAACAATATGGAAGTGGGAAATTATTAATATGGACTTAGTGATAGGACTACCTCGTACTAAGCACAAGTTCAATTCAATTTGGGTAATTTTGGATAGGTTCACCAAATCAGCTCACTTTTTGCCAGTCAAATCCATCGATACTGCGGACAATATACACGGTTGTATATCAAGGAGATAGTGAGGCTTTATGGTAAGCCACTTTCTATCATTTCGGATCGAGGAGCTCAGTTTATAGCTAACTTCTGGCGGAAATTTCAGCAAGGTTTGGGTACTCAAGTGAATCTCAGCACAACTTTTCATCCACAGACCGATGCCCAAGCAGATCGGACTATCTAGACGCTCGAGGATATGTTTCGGGCATGTGTTTTTTATTTCAAAGGTAATTGGGATAATATTTGCCCCTTATAGAGTTTGTTATAACAACAGCTTCCATGCTAGCATCCGGATGACCCCGTTTGAAGCATTGTACGGAAGAAGGTGTCGGTCCCCGATCGGGTGGTTGGAGGTTGGTGAAGCGGATCTAATAGGGTCGGATCTTTTGCATTAGGCCATGGAGGAGGTAAGAGTCATTCAAGGGAGAATGAAGCTCAAAGTCGCCAAAAATCCTATGCGGACGTGCGTTGAAGAGAATTGAAGTTTCAAGAAGGAGATTGGGTATTCTTGAGGGTGTCCCCTATGAAAGGAGTCATGCTCTTTGGGAAGAAGGGAAAACTAAGTCCTAGGTATGTCGGGCCTTATCAAGTCACTCAAAAGATCAGTCAAGTTGCGTATAGGTTGGAATTACCCCCTGAAATGTCCCTAGTGCACCTGGTGTTTCATGTATCCATGTTGAGGAAAGTTGTGGGTGATCCATCTAAAGTTTTGCCAGTTGAAGACATCAATGTTTTGGAAGAGTTATCATATGAGGAGATTCCGGTTGCTATTATGGATAGGCAAGTCCGAAAGTTGCGAAACAAGGAGATTGCCTAATTTAAAGTGTTGTGGAAAAACTAACAAGTCGAGGAAGCCACGTGGGAAGCGGAAGATGCGATGAAGATAAAATACTCACATCTATTTGAATAAGTTATAAATGATCGTGCGAATCTTGTCCCGTAGGAGGGTTGGTGTTGTGTTCCATTAGGTGTAAGAATCATCCTTTCTCTTTCCAAGTGCCTTATTGATGTAGTTTCTCCAAGTTGTGTCAGCAAAAAACTTATGTGTTGTGGTTATTTGAGCAATGTGCAGTCCTTTTGGTAACAAAAGTTTTGTGCTCCCATGATAAGGTGATATATGTAATTAATAATTAATTTTGCATGGAGACTGTGTATCAAAGTGTTCTAATTGTGTAATGATTAATTTTTGCATGGGGGAATTGTATTGAAATGAATAAATGTGTTGTACCCTTGTGATAGGTAAATGGCTTTAATAGTGCAGACGATTAATGCTTAATTAAATTACATGTTGTGTGTCAAATGGTTAAAAGTGTATCAAGAGGTTGAATATGTGCAAGTGTGAAGATTATGCATTTTGCAACTGTTCTAAAGGTAGCAGGTTTGTGTAGTAATTCTTGGGAATGTGTTTTGGGGATTCTTTGGCAGATGGTTATGTCCATATTACAAAGGAAACTCTGGCAAAATTTTTCTAATACAAACTTGAAAGTTAATAAAAGGTGTAGAAACTTGCATATCACGTTTTCAAACTCATTTGGTTCCCAAGTCCTCATTCGAGGACGAATGATCTTAAGCAGGGAAGGATGTAAGGCCCCGTGAAAATGAGTTCTCGGATGTTAGCACCTCATACAGTCGAGTCTACCCACACGGATCAGATTCCTTTTATTGTTTTGAACTTAAAAATGAGAAATCAGAATTTTCCTAGAAAATAGTCGAAATGCGGTCAAGAATGGGGTCGCAGATCAGCTGTGCGGGCCGCATTCCTACCACAGAGTGAATCAGAGAGCAACAAATTTTTGATGTTAAAAATGCGGTCAAATCTGCGATCGCATAATCAATATGCAGACCGCAAAGTGATCGCATATTGCCCCTGAGGAAATTTGAAGGTCAGTTCTGTGGTGCATTATTCGACAGCAGAACGCAAATGCGGACCACATATCTACCATATTCCCAATCCGAGAGGTTTGAAACTTGAGCCATTTCTGCGATTCATTTTGCAGACTGCATGTCTGTTCTACGATCGCAGAGCTGCGCCGCAGATTGAGCTTGCCCAGTTATTTTTCTAAAATTCTAAGCCCGACCCCTCTTTAATAAAAACACCCCTTTCCTCATTTTAACCCATTTTCCGAACAAACTAAGAGAGAGGAAGAGAGGGTGCTAGAGAGAGAAAGCAAGTTCTTCATCAATTGATCTTTCAAAATTATTGGAGTGTGGACAAACCTTTGTGCATTGTCTTCTCTATTGATTTCTCAGGTAAAATCCCTAACTCATTTCCCCCAAATATCGAAATTAAGCTTGGGAAGGGAACCTCATACACTTGCTTTGAATTTTCTTCATAAAATCTTCATGCATGTCTTCAAAACTCAAGAATCTTGTAAAAAGGGAATTGGGTAATAACTGTGAGTTTAAATTTCTAAAACCTAAGTGGTGTTCATGAACTAGATTGACTTTTTGATTGCTTGGAAAATTTGGACTAAATGTTTAAAGGGGAAAACTCAACTCCAGGCATGTATGGCTAACTGTGATCCTTGTAAATCGCCCCGTGCTAGTTTTAAAGTTGTTGACAGTTGATATTCATGTGAGAATCATTGTGAAACTTTTGTGATGTTCAATTGTGTGGTAACACTTTGTGGTGAAAGTTGTGGAACTTGTAATTGGAACAACGGAAATGGAAATAATGTGGAACAATAGAAATGGAAACAATGTGGAACAATGGAAACAGGAATAATGTGGAACAGTGGAAATGGAAATATTGTGGAACAACGTGTGTGTGTAGTTGTGAATAACGGTTGTGATGATCTAAATTGTGTACCAATTTGATGAACATGAGGAAATTGTTGTTGCTTGTTGTGGAATTGCTTTTCCCTTTTTGTGGATCTATGTTAACAATGTGCCATAGTTGATTTCTTGTATTTATTGTTGTGCTGTTTGTTGTTGTGAACTGAAAAATGTCAGGCGGTGTTGGGTTGTGCGCCGCAACATGGTGAAATAAGGTGTGGGTTGGGGTGATAAGGGTGGCCGAGTAATAAGGGTGGAAAATGTGATCCATTATCACTATTGATTTGAATATGAATCATGAAATGATAAATGTGAAAATGTGAAAGGAGATAGGAGGAAAGTTTGTAACCTGTGGGGCACTAATTGCCCCTTTGCGTGACTACTTGAATCAATCATTGTGAAATGTTTGGTTGTGTTGGAAACACGTTCTCAAGGCATTATACTAAACGTGTGTTCATATTTGTAGGTTTTGATGAATGACAAACTATGCGCAAATTTACATATGACGAGGTCCAAGCACAAGCGCAAAATTGATATATAACGAGATTCAAGCACAAGACAAAGATCGAGATTAAGTTTTATATGAGTCGGTATTTAATTGTGATCTTGATCCGACAACTTAAACTCAAGACTTGGCTTCTCTCGTAAAAATAATTTTAACAAATCATGCATATTTAATTTAGAGCAAAATGATTTTAAATAATGCATATTTACTTTAGTCAAAATGATTTTTAAACATGCCTCTAAAATCTGGACTAAGATAATCGATTATGTACTTATGATAATCGATTATGTTTAAGTCAGCTGCTTGACAATCGATTGTGAACTTATGACAATCGATTGTGTTAAGGCAGTGAGCATCAGATTTTTCAAATCTGTATGACAATCGATTGTTAACCTTATGACAATTGATTGTGATGAGGCAGTGACCATCAAAGTTTTTCAAAGCTCAAAACAATCAATTGTGAAGCTAATGAAAATCGATTGTGAAGAGACAGTGTTCATCAGATTTTTCAAAGTCACAAAATAATCGATTGTGAACTTATGACAATCGATTGTGTTGAGGCAGTGTCTTCCAAACTTTTTCAAAGTTATTAAATAATCGATTGTGAACTTATGACAATCGATTGTCAAGAGGCAGTGTCTAAATTGATATTTCAAGACTGATATATAATCGATTGTTAACTTAGTATAATCGATTGTATAACTGACCGTTGCCAAAATGTTTTCAAATACCGTCAGGTAATCGATTATTGATTTCCTATAATCGATTGTTTTAATTAAAATCTGGAAAGGATTTTTTGAACGTTGCTGAGTAATCGATTGTAGATTTCTGACAATCGATTGTTTTAAGTAAAATCTGAAAAGGATTTTTTGAACGTTGCTGAGTAATCGATTGTAGATTTCTGACAATCGATTGTTTTAAGTAAAATCTAGAAATGATTTTTTGAATGTTGCCAGTAATCGATTGTGAGTCTTAAACAATCGATTGTTATGCGTAAAATCTGGGATTGATTTTTGGAAGATCTGGCAAACAATCGATTGTGGTAATTTGACAATCGATTGTCACAGAGTAAAATCAGCAATTCTTAATTGGCAATTAGGCAACGGTAATACAAAGTTTTTCAACTATAAATACAGCTTCAATTCAGTCTTCTAAACACAACAACTGATCACACAATTGCTAAAGCTTGCATACTTTATTGCTCATCATTTTATATTCATTACATAAGCTTTTGAGAGCCAAATTCTTGTCGAAAGTTGTTGCGATCTTGAGCGTATTCTTTTTACTCATATCTACTCTTAAAGGAGTGTCTTGTTTGAGTGCTAAGTGTTTTTGTACACTTGAAGGGAAGTGTTAGTCCCTTGTGTTGAAAGAAGGAACTTGTGTTTCCTTGGTTGAAGTCTTGGAGTGTTGTATCTCCAAGCAAAGGTTGTTGAGGCTTGTGTCCTCAAGTTGTAACGGTTTGTTGAGCACCCGTAAGCTTAACAAGTTAGTGGAAATCTCGAGAGAGTCTCTCGGGGACTGGACTAGCCACGGGTTGTGGTGAACCAGGATACATCGGTGCATTTGTTCTAATTTATTTACTTATTGCACTTATTTATTTCTTGCAATTTTTAAATTCCGCAAGTTTATGCTAAATTTTATTATAACCCTATTCCTCCCCCCCCCCCCTAGCGTTAAGCGTATTATCTAACAATTGGTATCAGAGCCCAACTCTCTGAAGACTTAACCGTTTGAGAGAAACATCTATGGCTTCTACTCGTGATTCTTTTGCAGAAATAGGTGAAGGACAATGCTCCACCCGACCACCGCTATTCGATGGTACAAATTATACATACTGGAAGGAGAGGATGAGAATATTTGTACAATCAAATAGTTTTCATCTTTGGAAGGTCATAATGAATGGAGAACAAATTCCAACCAAGAAGGTTGAAAATGAATGGGTCCCAAAGTCCGAAGATGAATACGATGCGGATGATATCCGAAAGGTGCAAAATAATGCTAAAGCTATTAATTTATTATATTGTGCTGTAAATGCTGATGATTACAGGAAGATATCTTGTTGCACAACGGCGAAGCAAATGTGGGACAAGCTGGAAATTACGTACGAAGGTACGGACCAGGTAAGGGAAGCCAAAATTGATTTCCCAACCCATGCATATGAATTGTTTCACATGAAGGAAGGCGAAAAGGTCGATGAGATGTTTGAACGATTTTCAAAAAGACCTTCACGGATAAGGAACTTGTCCGAAAAATTCTCTGAAGTCTCACTCCGAAATGGCGATCCATGGCCGACGCGATTCAAGAATCCATTGGCATTTCAAATGTCACCATCGACGCATTAAGAGGTAATCTTAAAACTTATGAATCTACTATACTTAACCCTCTTGTTGATGATCAAAGGAAGCAAAGAATCGCTCTCAAGGCAAGCACAAGCCAACCTCAAAATGATGAGGACGGAGAACGAGTTCGGACTCGTTATCAAGAGATTTCAAAAGTTCATGCGAAAAGAGTATGAACGAAAGGGCAAAAAGCAAGGAGATCAAATAAAGTGCTATGAGTGCGGAGAAACCGGGCACATTAAATCAAATTGCCCAAATGCTAAAAAGGAGAAGAAACCCTTCAAGAAGCAACGAGCATACATATCTTGGGGAGGCGACTCCGGTGACGAGTCAAGTGAGGAAGAAGAAGACGAAGCCGCAAATCTTTGTCTTATGGCACAAGAAGACAACAAAGAAGAGGTATGTCAAATTTCTTCCAAAAATTTCTTTTCCCTTGAAGAAATGCAAAATGCTTTTGATGAGTTGTATAGCGATTTATTAAAGCTTCAAAAACTATTAAGAGTATAAAAGAAAATGCTTCTTTAAAAGAAAAAGATTTTCAAAAACAACTCTCTTTTAAAGAAAAGGAATTGGAAAAACTGATTTTAGAAAATGAGAAGTTGAAAGAGGAAAACAAATTTTTTGGCAAGAGAAGCGCCGACAAGCCCGAGAGTTCTAGAAAGTGTACTTCTTGCATGCATCTCAAAAATGAAGTAGAAAGGCTTAAGGGCACCTTAGATAAGTTTAACTCTTCTCATAAAAATTTGAATGAAGTGCTTGTTAATTTGAAGTCGACCAAGCATGGCATAGGTTTTAGAAACGAGCCTAAAGAGAAAGTTGAAGCCAACCCCCAACCTCCTAAGGCTCAACCTAGGATAAATAAAACAAATGTTCATCCTAGATACAACAAACCTAGAAATGGTTTTCATCAATTCGCAACCTAGAAATAATCATGCTAGAAATAATGCACATTCTAGGCCAAACACTAGAAGGAATTTTGAACCTCTTAGAACACCTAGAAATGAATTCCAACCTAGAAACAACTATTCTAGAAATGATGCATATCCTGGAACAAATGGTAGGAGAAATGATTTTCATGATTTGCGCAATAGTAGAGTAAATGAATTTCGTCCGTCCAATTACTATCAACCTAGAAAGATGCATAATCCTAATGTGACTTGTCATTATTGTAGACGAATTGGACATATTGCTCCTGCTTGTTTTACACGACATAGACATAACACTCAATCACATCACTATGATTTGCCTAACCCCCAAGGACCCAAAATGGCATGGGTACCTAAAACTCATTAATCTGTTTTGTAGGTATGTTTGAAGGGATCAAGTGTACTATGGTACCTTGATAGTGGATGCTCCAAGCACATGACGGGAGACGAATCCAAATTCCTTCAACTAGAACACAAGGAAGGGGGAAGTGTTATTTTTGGTGATAACAACAAAGGAAAGATTATTGGCATCGGATCGGTCGGTAAGGATGAAATTTCTTCCATTAAGCATATATTACTTGTGAAAGGTTTAATACATAATCTCTTGAGCAT
This sequence comes from Nicotiana benthamiana, assembly GCA_034376525.1. Classification (NCBI taxonomy): domain Eukaryota; kingdom Viridiplantae; phylum Streptophyta; class Magnoliopsida; order Solanales; family Solanaceae; genus Nicotiana; species Nicotiana benthamiana. The sequence continues at coordinate 125,441,165 of CM067339.1, forward strand.
AAGTCAATTATGTGACAAGGGAAATCTTGTTTTATTTGATTCGGATGAATGCTTAGTTTTTAGACGTAGCGATTTTAAAATTATCCTTCGTGGTTTTAGAATGGATAACATTTATATGGTTGATCTTGCAAACTCTTCACCCGAATATGTGAATTGTTTAATGAGCAAAGAGGATGATTCTTGGTTATGGCATCGTAGAGTAGCTCACATCAACATGCATCTTTTGAACAAATTGGTTTCACAAAATTTAGTTGTTGGTCTTCCAAATTTGAAATTTGAAAATGACTCTATTTGTGATTCTTGTCAAAAAGGGAAGCAAACAAAAGCATCTTTTAAATCGAAAAATATTGTTTCAACTACTAGACCATTGCAATTGCTTCACATGGATTTGTTTGGACCATCTCGCATTGAAAGTCTTGGTAGAAATCGTTATGCTTTTGTTATTGTTGATGATTATTCCAGATTTACTTGGACTTTATTTCTTGCCCATAAAAGTGATGCTTTTCAGAATTTTAAATATTTTCTTAAACGTGTTCAAAACGAAAAGGAAACAACCGTCACTTCAATTAGAAGTGATCATGGGGAAGAGTTTGATCACAATCTCTTTGGGACTTTTGTGATGAACTCGGTATCGAGCATACCTTTTTCGCTCCACGAACACCACAACAAAATGGGGTGGTGGAAAGGAAAAATAGGTGTCTCGAAGAGATGGCTAGAACCATGCTCGAAGAGGCTAAGATTCCCAAACATTTTTGGGCGGATGCCGTGAGTACCGCATGCTACGTTTTAAATAGAGTAGTCATAAGGCCAATACTCATGAAAACCCCTTATGAACTCTACAAGGGAAGGAAACCAAATATCTCCCATCTTAGAGTATTCGGTTGTAAAGTTTTTATTCATAACGATGGAAAAGATCAATTGGGAAAATTTGATGCCAAATCCGATGAAGGAATTTTTATTGGATATTCTTCACGTAGCAAAGCATATAGGGCATTTAATAATAGAACCCAAACTGTGGAGGAATCCCCCCATATTGTGTTTTTCGAAAATAATGCTCGCTTGGCGAGAAAGGATTCTTGTTCTGATCTTGCAGGTATTTTAAATAGTTTAAAAGACAAAGTACAAGAGGAAACTCCTAAGGAAATTCAAGATGAAATCTTAGAACAATCAACGGAGGAAACACCACAATTGGAGAAAGAAACGAAAATGCCTAACGAGTGGAGGACAATCAAAGATCACCCTCTCGAACAGGTAATTGGCGACGTCGGAGAAAAGGTAAGTACCCGAAACTCCCTTATGAACACCTTAGAACATACTGCTTTTGTTTCTCAAATTGAACCAACAACCATCTCCGAAGCAATTGGGGATGAATTTCGGACCTTGGCAATGCAAGAGGAGCTTAACCAATTCAAACGGAACGACGTTTGGGATTTGGTGCCAAGACCCGAAAATCATACCATAATTGGTACGAAATGGGTTTTTCGAAACAAACTAGATGAAAATGGTGTAATCACTAGAAACAAAGCTAGGCTTGTAGCAAAAGGCTATAATCAAGAAGAAGGTATTGACTATGAAGAAACATATGCTCCCGTAGCTAGATTAGAAGCTATTCGTTTATTGCTTGCTTTTGCCTCTTCTATGAATTTCAATTTATATCAAATGGATGTGAAAAGTGCTTTTCTAAATGGTGTTATTCAAGAAGAAGTTTATGTTGAGCAACCCCCCGGTTTTGAAGATTTTAAATCTCCCGATCATGTTTTCAAACTCAAAAAGACTCTTTATGGTTTAAAACAAGCTCCCCGAGCTTGGTATGAAAGATGAGTAAATTTCTATTGGAAAATGACTTCATTAGGGGGAAAGTTGACACCACTCTTTTTGTTAAGCATAAAAACAATGATATTTTATTAGTTCAAATCTATGTGGATGATATTATATTTGGTGCTACTAACAATGCTTTGTGCAAGGAATTTTCCGATTTAATGACAAGCGAATTTGAGATATCTATGATGGGTGAGTTAACATTCTTTTTGGGATTACAAGTAAAGCAAATAAAAGAAGGTACGTTCATTTGCCAAGCGAAATATTGCAAAGAATTGCTGAAACGACTTGAAATGACCAATGCAAAAGCAATGGCAACCCCCATGAGCACATCCGATCATCTAGACAAAGATGAGAAAGGTAAGGAAGTCGACATCAAAAAGTATCGAGGTATGATTGGCTCTCTCCTTTATCTTACTGCTAGTCGTCCGTACATCATGTTTAGTGTGTGCTTATGCGCTCGTTATCAATCGTGTCCGAAGGAGTCTCACCTAACTGCGGTGAAACGGATATTGAAGTATCTTGTTGGTACTGTAAATGTGGGTCTATGGTACCCCAAAGGCTCTTCATGCCAACTTGTTGGCTATTCCGATTCCGATTTTGCTGGATGCAAATTGGACCGCAAGAGCACTAGTGGCACTTGCCATTTGCTCGGTAGCTCTCTCGTTTCTTGGTTTAGCAAGAAACAAGTAAGTGTTGCGTTGTCCACAACCGAGGCTGAATATGTAGCCGCGGGGAGTTGTTGTGCTCAAATCCTTTGGATGAAACAACAACTCTTGGACTATGGCCTAAGTCTTGATCATATCCCTCTTAGATGTGATAGTACAAGTGCCATATGCTTGACGAAGAACCCCGTTCTTCATTCGCGAACAAAACACATTGAAATCAGACATCATTTTATAAGAGATCACGTTCTCAAGGGCGATGTCGAAATTGAATTTGTTGAAACCAAAGATCAATTGGCCGACATCTTTACAATGCCCTTAGAGAAAGAGTCCTTCTTCCGAATTCATAGTGAACTCGGGATCCTTGACTCCACGTTGATCTAAGTCATGCATTGCATTTTCCCTTTCACATGTTTTCTAACTTGAGCGTCGGAGACGTCTAACGTATTTTTGCAGGTATCGCCCTAAAGGCAGGGGGAATTATAAAGCTTGACACACAGAACAATCGATTTCTCTTTTATATAATCGATTATCCAGTATCAATAATCGATTGTCTTGACATTATTTGCGTTATTATGTCTGAAATTGCAGATTTAATAAATAAACAAGTTTTTTTATTCTATTTTTTTTCTAATGGCAAAAGGGGGAAGATAACGGGTATGCACTCTCAATACTTATCGGCATAAATTGAGGGGGAATTCATATATTGAGGGGGAACAAATTGCATATCTATATACTTGTTGCATATCTTTACTTGTCTTGAATCGTCCTTATGAATTGCCTAATATGCATATCCCGCTTGAAGTTTGCCATTATCAAAAAGGGGGAAATTGTTGGAAACACGTTCTCAAGGCATTATACTAAACGTGTGTTCATATTTGTAGGTTTTGATGAATGACAAACTATGCGCAAATTGACATATGACGAGGTCCAAGCACAAGCGCAAAATTGATATATAACGAGATTCAAGCACAAGACAAAGATCGAGATTAAGTTTTATATGAGTCGGTATTAATTTTGATCTTGATCCGACAACATAAACTCAAGACATGGCTTCTCTCGTAAAAATAATTTTAACAAATCATGCATATTTAATTTAGAGCAAAATGATTTTAAATAATGCATATTTACTTTAGTCAAAATGATTTTTAAACATGCCTCTAAAATCTGGACTAAGATAATCGATTATGTACTTATGATAATCGATTATGTTTAAGTCAGCTGCTTGACAATCGATTGTGAACTTATGACAATCGATTGTGTTAAGGCAGTGAGCATCAGATTTTTCAAATCTGCATGACAATCGATTGTGAACCTTATGACAATCGATTGTGATGAGGCAGTGACCATCAAAGTTTTTCAAAGCTCAAAACAATCGATTGTGAAGCTAATGACAATCGATTGTGAAGAGACAGTGTTCATCAGATTTTTCAAAGTCACAAAATAATCGATTGTGAACTTATGACAATCGATTGTGTTGAGGCAGTGTCTTCCAAACTTTTTCAAAGTTATTAAATAATCGATTGTGAACTTATGACAATCGATTGGTAAGAGGCAGTGTCTAAATTGATATTTCAAGACTGATATATAATCGATTGTTAACTTGTATAATCGATTGTATAACTAACCGTTGCCAAAATGTTTTCAAATACCGTCAGGTAATCGATTATTGATTTCCTATAATCGATTGTATTAATTAAAATCTGGAAAGGATTTTTTGAACGTTGCTGAGTAATCGATTGTAGATTTCTGACAATCGATTGTTTTAAGTAAAATCTGGAAAGGATTTTTTGAACGTTGCTGAGTAATCGATTGTAGATTTCTGACAATCGATTGTTTTAAGTAAAATCTGGAAATGATTTTTTGAACGTTGCCAGTAATCGATTGTGAGTCTTAAACAATCGATTGCTATGCGTAAAATCTGGGATTGATTTTTGGAAGATCTGGCAAACAATTGATTGTGGTAATTTGACAATCGATTGTCACAGAGTAAAATCAGCAATTCTTAATTGGCAATTAGGCAACGGTAATACAAAGTTTTTCAACTATAAATACAGCTTCAATTCAGTCTTCTAAACACAACAACTGATCACACAATTGCTAAAGCTTGCATACTTTATTGCTTATCATTTTATATTCATTACATAAGCTTTTGAGAGCCAAATTCTTGTCGAAAGTTGTTGCGATCTTGAGCGTATTCTTTTTACTCATATCTACTCTTAAAGGAGTGTCTTGTTTGAGTGCTAAGTGTTTTTGTACACTTGAAGGGAAGTGTTAGTCCCTTGTGTTGTAAGAAGGAACTTGTGTTTCCTTGGTTGAAGTCTTGGAGTGTTGTATCTCCAAGAAAAGGTTGTTGAGGCTTGTGTCCTCAAGTTGTAACGGTTTGTTGAGCACCCGTAAGCTTAACAAGTTAGTGGAAATCTCGAGAGAGTCTCTCGGGGACTGGACTAGCCACGGGTTGTGGTGAACCAGGATACATCGGTGCGTTTGTTCTAATTTATTTACTTATCGCACTTAATTATTTCCTGCAATTTTTAAATTCCGCAAGTTTACGCTAATTTTAATTATAACGCTATTCACCCCCCCTCTAGCGTTAAGCGTATTATCTAACAGGTTGTTGCTTCGTGGTTGGAAGTGTACTATTGTTGTTCAGTTCTATAATTGTACATGCAATATTGGCTTGAGTTTACTTGGGACAGAGTTTGTTCATTCATGCCAGTACAATTCAAATGTACTGACGTCCATTTTGCCGGGGGTTCTTCATTCGTGTTATGATTGTAGGTGGATCCATGGCAGGCACTCTAGTCCACCGCTCGTAGCTCCTCCTCCTCTTTTGTCGGTGGTAATCGTGTTGGTGAGCCCCTTTCCTCCCGGGGCCTTGTGTGGCTCATGCCACCTATGTTGTTGTATGTTGGAGTCTTATGTCCTTTTGTAAAGGTATAGTTAGGGCCTTGTCGCCGGCAAGTATTGTACTATCTTTCTCTTAGAGGCTTCGTAGACAGTGGTATGTGGGTTAGAACTTATGTATAAAGGTGTATGTTTTGGGCACTGTAAACTTGTATACCACATTTCCTGTTAATCATAATATATGTTTTGTAAAAGACGTTCCCTGTTAATCATAATGTGTGGTTACAAAAGAGAAATCATATGCTCTTTCGATTGCAAATTTAGTATCTTTCGGCTAATTATAATTGAATAATGTGGGGTAACGCGTGGGGAATAGGAAAGGCACCCAGGTCCACTCGACTGGGGACACCTAGTTGAGTGCCGGTCATGCCCATGGATTTGGGGCGTGACAGCCTTATAAATCTTTTATCTAGAAGATCATTCAGATGGACTTTTAGCTCTTTTAACATTGATGGATCCCTTTTATAAGGCCCAATAGATATTGGCTTAGTTCTGGGGAGTATATAATCCCAAAGTCAATATATCTATCGGGGAACTCATTTGGAGTTGGTACTGACTAGAGAGTGGGAATTTGAGCATTATGTATCCTCACTTCGAACCAGGTGATAGAAATACCCTTTAGAGATAATTTTTCTAGTTTTAAGAATGGGAAAAAACCTACCTCTAAGTGCTACTGCATCACCCTTCCATTCTAAGACTGGTTCGCCGAGAAATTCAAAACTTACAATTTTGGTTCTACAACCCACTATAGCATAACATGACTCTAACCAATCCATGCCCACGATTACATCAATCTTTACCATTTCTAATTCTACTAAGTCTGTTACAGTAAAATGATGATACACATTGACTGGACATCCCCTATAAATACATCTAGCAATAACTGATTCTCTAATTGGAGTGAACACTTCAAAGGGTTCACACAACCTTTCTGGTTTTATCCCAAATTTCTAAGCAATATATACAGTTACATAAGATAGGGTAGATCCCGGACTAATAAGAGCATAAACATTAAAGGTGAAGATTGTTAGCATACCTGTGACAACATCTCTAAAGACCTCTATATTCTGACAACCTTCTAGTTCCTACAAGCAGTTTCGACCACCCTCTGTGTTACCAAACTTTGTTGCAACACGCCCTTCTTGGGCCTAAGAGTTCTGAAGGGCTTCATAGTTAGTGGAATGAGCTACATTGCCTCCATTATTTTGCCCTTCTAATGAACAATCCCTCAAGAAGTGGCCCTGCTGATTGCACCCAAAGTAACCATTTGTGCCCAAACGACACATCCTTGGATGTATCTTACTACACGTGTTGAAGTAGGGTAAACAAGGCCTCTGTAGCCCACACTAGTTTGTGATTGTGAGCCTGCTGCTCTGAATTTTGGTTTTTCTTGTTCAACTTGGACATCTGAACTGGTGCACTAGCTGATGATGGAGCAGGTCCAGATTTTAATTTCCTTATGAACTAGCGATTGCCTATTGCTTGAGATCCCCCATGGCTGAAACTTCCTCCAAACTTATCTCTCTTGATAAATTCCATATCCTTCTCTCTCTGTAGCCGCTCTTCTTCCTTCAACCTATCTTGGTTCCCTTGAACAAAGGCTACCATCTTAGTAATGGTTACATCATCGTTCTTAGCAGCTATATTAGCAACAAAAAAAAATCATCTGAAAGCCCCAACACAGACCACCTAACTCTTGCCCTCATGTCACGTACCATTTCCATAGCATACTTGGGAAGTGAGACGAACTTGAAGTACTACTCATTCACATTCATCTCATTCTATTTGAGTCTTTAAAACTCTAAAGCTTTAGATTCTAATATCTCAATGGGTAGAAAATGCACAAGAAACACATCTACAAACTCATTCCAAGTCACATGAGCCCCATATCCCCCTCAGTACTCTGCCAATGTTTCATACCAAGTGTTTGCAACACCATTCAACTGGTAAGCATCAAGCTCTGCTGCATCAGTATCTATGGCATGCATCAATCGAAATATCTTCTGAACATCATCAATGAAGTTTTACGAATCCTCATCCTTTTTGGATCCCGTGAAAACAGGGGGTTTCATGTTGAGGAATTCCTGGACCTGGAACTGTCAATTTCATCAAAAACACTTTCTCTCTATCTTTGAGCCTGAGTAGCAACAATTAGGGTGAGCAACTAGGAAGCTCCCCTGACATCCATTCTAAAGCATTGGGCGCTGAGCCTAATGCAACATCCTAGGCCGGAGTGTCCTCCTCATGAGCAACATTAGTCATAGTCCCTGGCTAATAGTTTAGGCCCTCTTGGTGTACTTTCTTTCTACAAGCATTTGTTTAAAATAGGCAATTCGGATGAGTTAGGAAGATTCCAAAAAGCATAGCTCTAACTGCATGATCTAGAGTATGAAAGATATCGTAGATTTCTTGGTGGTCAAGTGTTTACACGTGTGGTGTACACACACATATAAAAGTGACCACACTGGACACAAGTTCATAGACTTCCTATGATCCTAAACCTAGGCTCTGATATCAAGTTTTGTCATGTCTCGAACCATGGACTGGCATAACACCACACTCGGTGCCTAACTGCAAGTGACCGAGCGAACTAACTAGATGGTTGGATCATCATGTGGTAAAATTGTAAGCTGAATATAAACATGCAACATACTAATCTACTAAAGAGTCTGACTGGAATATCATAAATGTGGAAAATATTGAAAAGTCTGCAAGTATAAACGAGTAGCCGACAAGACTAACACATAAAAACCTGCTAATACCTGACTGGCTGGACTATATTCTATGAAGCCTCTAATGAATATTGAAATGCTAACTGTTTATCGGGACAAGGTCCCTGGTATGCCTTATTAGCTGAAATACCATAAAGACAAAAATACTAGATAATGCCCCAAAAGATTGGGCTCACCATACCTTATACTAGATGTCCTATCAAGCAGAATCATCAACCTGTAAATCATTACCTGCATTGCAAGGTGCAGGCCCCAGGCAAAATGGGACGTCAGTACACTTGAATTGTACTGGTATGTAAAATAACTGAAAGAGGGAACGATAGATACAAGAATTGAAACTGAACTGCTAACGGATAAACTAATAATTGAATAAGGAATAATGCAGATAAATACCCCCTTTTCTGAATGATGAACAACCTATTTATATGCTAAATTACAGCCTTAGGCCAAATATATATGTGCATAAGCTACATCCTCGGGCTTAAGTATACGCATACATAACTATGGCCTCAAGCCCATAAATGCATAAAGCATAAACTATCGCCTCAAGCCCAAATATGCACAAATCATGAACTACAGCCTCATGCCCAAATACAGATGTTTAACATTCAGGATTTAAAATAAAGAACTGAGAATCATACTTCAATACGTAATACTAAAATATCGCACCCTACTGGATTACATGAAACTGAAATGTCGAATAGGACTTGACTAGATTATGTATTCATGATATAATGATCTGTCATAACTGAGGCTCATGGGATATTGAATGAATTATGAAACCACGTCATCTAGAGAACAAAAGTTCCACAGCTATTTATGGAAATAAGGCATAATTACTTTTTGAGAAAATGTGCAATAGTTATAGGAATGAGATGTAGAAGAATCATAAACATTCCCAAGCATAGAGAGTTTTCCTCATATGCCTTAACCTCCTGTTTTTGAGTGTAGTACAACGTTAGTCAACCCTTTTAACTTTAATCTATAGCAATACAAGTTAATGGAATTCCATATTAGCAATAATACTCATGTGTTGGTCACATAGGCATTTTATCATACTTTTTATGTGAATAAAGCTTCATAGCCCTTATTAATAGTGTTTCTGCACCCAATAATCCATTCTCATGTTCCTAGATAAATTCAAAAATCTCAAATGGTTATAATCATCATCATTCTTCATCACCCATAAGATAAACACCCTTAATCAAAAATCAACAATCAACAACCTAAACCTATAATCGTTCATGATTTTCTGTCAAACACATTAACTCATATCCAATGACCTAAAGTCTATAATCATTTATCCAGTACTATAATCTAGTAGCGGGTGAATATATTGCCTTTTTGACGTTTAGTCCTCTTTTTGTTTTGCTTAAACCCCTCCCAAATTAGGAGGATATATAGCATTTCCACACTTCCCCTCCTTGGTGACTCGATCCCAAGACCTAACGGTCGTAGGTGGAGGTGCTTACCAACTGAGCAAGCCTCACTTGTCCGTTTAGTCCTCTTGAATTCGAGTCCTAGACTTTCTTTTCTCAATGATGATGTTCAAATCGCATATATAATTATTTGAAGCATTTACCCATATTAATCAGGTGTTGAAGAATGGTAATGAACTTAGAATCACTATTAGAACTCACCTTTGATGGTGGAGGGACCTTGGGGATGTTAGGTTCTTGAGATACTCCCTTTCGAGAGCAAGTTTTTGTGTTTTGGGGTGTGGGGGACGAAGTATGGCTTTTTAAATTACCCCTAGATGAGCTCCATGCACCTAATCGCGCAGCAGGGCAGTAACACTACCACAAGTGCGCAGCCGTGCACGGAACTATCCAGGAGCGCACACTGCACATTGTCCAATAAAATGCACATAACCTTTGGCATAGAAACATGTTCAGCTTAATAATGTATCAGTGGAAAGCTATTTCAAAGGGATACAATTATTGTGCTTTGAGTTTTCTAAGTTCCTTGCAGATTTTCATGAAATCCTGCTAGAAGGCAGACCTTTCGTAAACTTAGTCTATTATATCGAATCTTATACACCTCACTCTCCGTCTTGATTATCAAACAACTATTTTCACCCATACTCTTACTGATAGAACTTCACATGTCTAAAATATAACATTACTTCTCTTTTAACACGTCCACAACTTGACCTAATTTACGGGGTGTTACAAAATTGCTTGAAAATCCTCTCAAAAATCACCCAATCCCGAGCATTAAAACCCAAGAATTTAAATATTCTGCCCAGGGGTCTCGCACCTGCATTCCACTTTATGGACCTACACAAACTCCCGTAACTCCAATCTGGTATCCATAATGTCCACTCTCGATCAAACTTCCAAATTTCCAATTTTTGCCATTTCTATCCTAATTCAACTACGGGCCTCAAAATCAATATTTGGATGGGCTCATAATAAAAAATAACCCAACGGAGCTAACAAAACCGTCAAAACTCCATTCTAAATACATAAGTAAATATCCGATCTCATACACCCTTCATGGGCAAAACCTTGAGCACTACTTTCTCCCTAACCATGTAAGCAACATCATGAACCTTCCGATCATTGTAACTCTTTTCTCTAAACTACACAGTGTAAAGTCGATCCTGAATTAATTCAACCTTGTCCAAATCATCCTGAACCAAGTAAGTACACAATAGACTAGCCTCACCCGGCTCAAACCAACCCACTAGAGATCGACATCGTCTCCCATACAACGCCTCATACGGTGCCATCTAAATGCCTGAAAGGCTACTGTTGTTGCGGGAAAACTCTGCGAGCAGCAACAATTGATCCATGACCCCCTTAATCATTAACACAAGCACGTAGCATATCCTCTAATTTCTGAATAGTACACTTGAACTATCCATCCGTATGAGGGTCAAATGTTGTACTCAACTTAACCTACATGCCCAACTCTCGCCAAGTAGCTCTCAAAAACTATGATTTAAACTGCGTGCCCTGATCTAAAATGATGGACACTGGCACACCGTGAACGCAAACAATCTTGCAGATGTAAATCTCAACCAACCACTCTAAAGAATAAGTAGTCCCAACTTGAATGAAGTGCGCGGACTTGGTCACCGATCCACAATCACCCAAATAGCATCGAACTTCTTCGAAGCCCGTGGGAGCAGAACTACAAAATATTTGGTGATTCGCTCTTATTTTTTCTCTGGAATCTCTACTCTGAAACAATCCACTCTTTCTTTGATGCTAAATATTTACCTACTAAGCGTTAAGCCACTGAGCTACAACTCCACTATATCCTTCATCATTCTCCTTTACCAATAATGCTGCCTCATGTCCTGATACATCATCCCTGTGAATGGAATATCACGAACTGTGGGCCTCCTCAAGAATCAACTCACGTAGCCTATCTATATTGGGCACACAAATCTGACCCTACATCCTTAATACCCAATCATCCCCAATAGTAACTTCTTTGGCATCAATGTGTTGAACCGTGTCTTTAATGACTAGCGAATGAGGACCATCATAGTGGTGCTCTCTGATGTGATCATATAAGGGAGAACGAGAAATCACATAAGCTAGAACCCGATTGGGCTTTGAAACATCTAATCTCATGAACTTGTTGGCCTGAACATCAACTACAAGTGGTCTCTCACCAATAGGAATGAATGCAAGGCTACCCATACTCACCGCCTTTCTCTTAAGGCATCGGCCACTGTATTGCCCTTCCCGGGATGATACAGAATAGTAATATAGTAGTCTTTCCACAGCTCCAACATCTCTGTTGCCTCAAATTTATATTTTTTTATTTGAACAAGTGTTGGAGGCTCCAATGATCCGTAAGTACCTCATAAGATACACGGTAGAGATAATGCCTCCAAATCTTTAATGCATGAACGGTAGTAGGTAACTCCAAATCATTAACATGGTAGTTCTTTTCATGGGGCTTCAATTGACATGAAGCGTATGCAATCACACTACCCTTCGACATTAAGACACACCCAATAACGATTCGAGAAGCATCACAATACACTATAAGTGCCTAAAGCTGAAGGCAAAAATAGAAATGGAGCTATGGTCAAGGCAGTCTTAAGCTTTTAAAAGCTCTCCTCACATTCATCAGACAACCTGAAAGTAGCACCCTTCTGGGTCAATTTGGTCAAGGGCGATGCCATAGACAATAAACTCTCCACGATGTGATAATATTAACCGGCCAAGCCGAGAAAGCTCTGAATCTCTGTAACTGATGATGGTTTGGCCCAACTTTAAATGCTTGGCATGCTCCTCCTCGCTACAAGAGTACACCAGGATATCATCAATGAATACTATGATAAAGAAGTTGAGATAAGGCTAAAATAAATTGTTCATCAGATGCACGAATGTTGCTGGGGTGTTGCTCACCGCAAAAGACATCACAAGGAACTCATAATGACCATAACAGGCCCTGTATGTTGTCATTAGAATATTCGATTCCCGGATCTTCAACTGGTGATACCCGGACCTCTAATAAATCATAGAGAACACCCTCACTCCGTAAAACTGGTCAAATATATCACTAATACGTGGCAAAAGATACTTGTTGTTGATTGTAACTTTGTTCATCTTCCTATAGTTGATGCATATCTACATAGTACCATCCTTCTCCTTCACAAACATAACCGGTGCACCCCCAAGCAACACACTAGACCTAATAAACCCATTATCAATAAGTTTTTGAAGTTGCTCTTTCAATTTCTTTAACTCAACTGGTTCCATACGATACAGAGGAATAGAAATGGACCGAGTGCCCTGCACCAAGTTATACGAAAGTCAATATCCCTATCGGGCGGCATCCCTGATAGGATTGCAGGAAAGATATCTGAAAACTCTCATACCACCAGAACAGAATCAACAGTGGGCGTTCAGCACCAACATCCTTAACAAAGGCCAAATAAAATAAACAACCCTTTTCCACCCATCTGCCGGACGTTCAAATATGAAATCACTCTGGTGGGGACATAGTCTAGAGAACCTCTCCACTCGATCCTTGGCAAACTCGACATCGCTCACATCACGATCTTATCGTTATAATCTAGAACAACATGACATGGAGACAACCAATCCATTCCCAAGATCACGTCGAAATTAACCATACCAAGCAATAAAAGATCAACTCTAGTCTCCAATCCCCTAATAGTCACCCTACACAACTGAAATACACGCTTCACAACAATAGTATAGCCCACTGGCATTGATACTTGAATAGATGAAACTAAGGACTTGAGGGTCATATCAAGATAATGAGAAAAATACAATGATACATATGAATAAGTGGAACCAGGGTTAAATAATATAGAAGCATCCATGTCGCATATTGAGACAATACATGTGATCACTACATCTAAATGAACATCATCTGGCCCGGCAAGAATAGCATAGAATCGATCTTGACCACCATCTGATTCTCTAGGGCGATCTCTAGGTACTTGCGCTCCACTTCGAGCTTACTAGGCGGGTGGTGAAGTAACTGGTGCAAAATTCGTAGCCTGACTCTTCTGTTGTACTGGACCTCCCAAACGATGAGGATACTTCCTCCATACAGGCCCAAACTCCCCTCACCCAAAGCAACTCCCCGATGCTGGTGGTGGGGACTAAATGGGTCCCCGAATACCAGGATACTTGCTATAAGTACTTAGCATAGATAAACGCTGACCCAATGGAGCATGGGACGAACTCTGAGCTGGAAGGGAACTAAGAGATGACTGACCGTGATGAGCACTTTATGAACCATGACTTGATGATGCACCATAGAGAACTTGTCATGCCCCGAATTCGAAAGACATGAACGGCGCCCGACCGGGTAGCCCCAGTCAAGCGGACCTGGGTGTCTTTCTTATCCCACGTATTACCCCGTGTTCTCATCACTCATTAATCAAAGGAATTTGCCATTTATAATTAAAACACCTTTTTACAAAACATACATAGTCACTTTATGAGGTTTACAACTTGCATCGCCCAATTTACAAAATACAAATTTACATAAGTTCGCAACCCAAAATTACTGTCTACGGAGCCTCTAAGGATACAAAAGGGTAATACTATACTTGTCGGTAACAAGGCTCCAGCTATACCTTTCACTAAAAATGAGAAAAACATGTCGAAATAAAAAGCGGCACAAGCCACGCAAGGCCCCGAGAGGAAATGGGCTCACCAATACATCTAACAGAAAGTGAAGGGGAGCTATGGTCGGTGGACTGGAATACCTGTTATGGATCCACCTACAATCATAACATGTATGTAGCACCACCGGAAAAAGGGACGTCAGTACACTTGAATTGTACTGGTGTGCATGAACAAACTTTGTCCCAAGTAAACTCAAACCATACACAAGTAAGAAGTAGTAATAGAATCAACAATCAAATACACAAGAAAGGAACAATCAATCCAAACAAGTTTACAATCTCTCCTTTTCCCCTTCAACATTTCCACATCAATTATTTCACAATTTGCTCATATTTTCATTTCAACAGTGATTTTGATCACTTTTCCACCCTTATTACCTCGGCCACCCTTATTACCTTGGCCACCCTTATCACCACAACCCATAGCTTATAACTTCGTGTTGCGGCGCGCAACACAATCTCACCGTACAGTATTGATTCACAAACAACACAACAACAATCAAAAATTCACAAAGAACAACAACAACAGTTCTTAATAACAACCACAACAATTTACAAGTATTTCCATAGCTGGAAATAACATTTTCCATCATTTTTAAACATTCATATGCAATTTAAGTTCCACAATAATTACCCACAACAAGCCAAACATTGCTGTAGCCATAGTTGTATTAATTGCATCATTTACGATTTCCTTCCATCATTTGTTTCTCAACTTTTACCACATAACACTTTCACAATCACGCATTTCGTTTATTGCCAATTACTTGCACTATTATATCGGGAGAATTAACCACAAACACTCAAATCAAACCAATCTCAAGAATTTCACCAATAGTCCACATAGATATCACATACCAAGTATTTGCACACCAAAGAAGGCGATTTTACAATAATAAAAGTTAGCCATACATACCTCAAAGAACTTTCCCTTAAATTTTTTCTGAATATACCAACACATCTAGCAATCGCAATCTATAAGGAAATAGTGGAAATCGATTAATAATTAGAATATTACCCATGGTGTAACCCTCATAAAAATTTCATCAAACACCTAACAAGTGAAGTATACTACAAGGTCCTACAATGGAAACTCCTTCTTCCTTTACCTAATTTAATCAAGAACTATCGAAACTATTGCTTTAATTCCACATACTATAGCTTATTGACACATGCATAGACTATTTCCAGCCCCAACTATATATTTTTAACTCATAACTTCTTGTGTGAAACTTTCAGAAGTAGAATTTACCCGGGTGGAAGACAATCTAATGTTATCTTTCTTGATTCTTGAAGACTTGAGGAAGATTTGGATGATTAAGAGTTAGGCCCCCTTCTTTCTCTCTATATATGCTCTCACTTCTCTCTAAAATCAGAAGAAAATACCCAAAAGTATGACCCCTAAACGAGTTAAATGAAATGGATTTCGGCTCTTAAAACATGTTTTTTGCACTATCACGCCGCATGGGATGACGCATGGTGCGCCTTGATAATGGAAAATGTTTCCAGAAACGAAATTGGAGGTGCTCTAATAATTTGCATTGTCGCGCCGCATGGGACAGCGCATGGTGTCGCGTGGTAGTGTAAAATTCTGTGCTGCTTTTGGTAATTTGATCATAACTTTGTGTAGGAATGTCCGAATGACAAACAGTTTGAAGCATTGGAAACTAGACTCAAAGAAATATCTTTTGATAGTTTATTCATCACACAAAGCATTATATAACGTGATGTATGATTTTCCAAAGTGAGGTCTTGTGCGCACTCATTTGCAACCTTCGTCTGTTATTAAGTTTTCCAACTTGGCTTAGACTTAGGCCCTTCCTTGGACCCCAAATTACTTACCATGAGACTTATACACATATTTATAAAATACAATTGATGCACACCATGTTAATAGCACATAAAATATTATAGTAAGTCTACGTGGCACCACGAAATCCTAGGTTATTTAGCAAAAACTTTTCGGGGCCTTACATTCTCCCCCCACCCCTTAGGATCATTCGTCCTCGAATGAGGATTTTAATAATCACTAGGTTTTGCAAAGAACAAACACATGATACGCAAGATTCCAAATTTTTCACTAACTTCCCTATTTTTGAAAAAATTTCGCTAGAGTTTCCTTTGTAATTTGGACATATCTACCTGTCAAAGGGCCCCTGAAACACATTCCAAACACCATTACACAAATCTTGATATCCCTATAACTGATATACAATTCACCACCCCTACTATTGCACATATTCAATCGCTTGACACACTTTTGCACATGGTTTGATTACCTTGAGGAGTCCCATACAGCTTAACCACTTTAATACACTATACACATGAAAATTAATCATTACCAATCTACACTATCATACACCAATTACTGATCACAAAATTTCTTACAAAACTTTCATTTACCAAGAAAAGTTACATATGGCTCAAATAATCACAACACACATAATTTTAGGCACAACTTGGAGGATTACAATAGTAAAGCATTTAGGGGAGATATGGGATGTCATTACACCAAATGGAACACAACATTAGTTTTCTGATAGATAAGAGTTCGCACGATCACTATTAGACTTGTTCAAATAGATGGAGATATTTTTCTTTCATTTTATCTTCTGCATCCCATGTGGATTCCTCAATACACACCACAATATTATATATCGATCTGGAAGCGAGATACGAACTCCCGCCATATCTCTTTCTCCCTCTGCTTGATTTTGAAAACGTCGGATTTCCTAATTGCTACCTTGATGGCTCCTGCATGTGCTTTTATAAAGGAGTCTGCTAGCATGGAGAATGAATCTATGGAGTTGGGAGCCAAGTTGTGGTACCATATCATGGACACCTTTGAAAGCGTTTCTACGAATATTTTGAATAACACATACTCCATCTCTTCATTTTATGTCGCTACCTTTTACTGCACAGGTGTAAGTAGTGATGTGTTCATTAGGGTCAAAGGTGTGTAATACTAGGTAGTTCCGGCATTCTGAACATTTTCAGGATGGTCTTCAGGGCCACTTCCTCGGGGAACGACCTTTGGATGAACTTTTTTAAATGCAAGCCTTTGAGGACTGGGGGTGCACCTAGGATCTGATCAACCCCAGAGTTGTATGTCTCGACCTTTTTATCGTAGGCTGCAATCATTTTCTCACCTGATTCGATTCTTTTGGTGAGGTCCTCAAGCATTTTTTAGAATGGCGGGATAGGCCACCGATCCATTGTTGCTTGACCTTTTGGGTATTTGCTCAACAGTGGAGTCGTCTCAGGTGCCGTTGTGCTGGGGGTCCTTGGATGGCTTTGCAGTTGAGCAATGGCCAGTTGTTGTGCCTGTAACATCTCAAATATAACGTGAAGACTAACTTCATGTTCTTCCTGGCTTGGGGTTCTTCCTCTTGGTCGCCGTGTCGTACACTCCTGTCACTGTGAGAGGTTTCATCGACTTGTTGTGAGTCCTATGAATCTGCGTCCGCTAGTATCGGTCTGGGGGGCGATATCACGATTGTGTAGAGGTGCTCCAGCGGCCAGGATAGCCATACCATTTTCCTTGTGATTATTGAGGTTGTTTTTTTCGGCTCCGTTTATCCAGCTTGAAATTTTAGCCTGAAATCAAAGGATCTTGAACAAGAAAACTGTGAAAGATAACATGTGTTTATATGATGAAACCAGCAAGAAAATAATCACTATTATTTTTAGCCCCACGGTGGGCACAAAATTGTTTACCTTAAAAGTGGTAACAACAATGAAATTTGTAAGTGGGAATCCAAAAATACGTGATCTATTCCCGAGCTAGTTGTTAAGGCAGTTAATGTTATGAACATAAAGTACGGTGATATAATGCGAGCTAAATTGAGGTAGTAAGCAAACCGAAGAGGGCCTTTGGCTGTATGTAGAGATGGACGATGCAACCTCGGAGTCAGGACTCGGGATGAGTTCGAGCTATTGGGGACAGTCGGAAAGGGGATAACAAGAAGAGATATGATTAAGTAAGGCTCTTTCGGACAATATTAAGCTAATGAAGAGCAGGTTAATG
This sequence comes from Nicotiana benthamiana, assembly GCA_034376525.1. Classification (NCBI taxonomy): domain Eukaryota; kingdom Viridiplantae; phylum Streptophyta; class Magnoliopsida; order Solanales; family Solanaceae; genus Nicotiana; species Nicotiana benthamiana. The sequence goes on from CM067339.1 coordinate 125,459,447, forward strand.
AATATAGGGGTGGCCTCGAGGTAATACTGAATGATAGAAGGGACGATCATAATACCGAATGATAGAAGGGAAGATCGAATGTATGTGACTTTTAGCCAAGGAGAATGAGCAAATTAGAGAGAGAAAGAGAGAGAGAGAGAGAGAGAGAGAGAAGATATTATTGTTTTCTTGGAGAGGTTGAGCTCTGCCTTACAAGGCATTTAGTGGCCCCCCTTTTGTAGAAAGGGGATGCACAAACTTAGTATAAAATATTTGACATGACACAAGGGACAAGATGTGACATTCCATTAGCTTTACATCGTATTAGGGCAGGAGTTGAACTGCTAGAATATATTTGTTCGACCCCAGATTCATTCCTCACAGGATTCTTGCAATCATCGGGCCTTTAGTTTCTGCTTTTGTAAAGGCATCGACGGGTTTTGAGGGAGGCGACTGACCCGAGATTATGTGCTTCTGGGGTCACTCTCCGAAGTATCATGTCGAGGGGAAAATTGGTTCCCTGATTTGTGAAGAAGAAGAAGTATGGCACTATGAGAATGTGCATTGATTACAAGCATTTGAACAAAGTCACAATCAAGAACAAGTATCCTTTGCCTCTTATAGATGATCTATTTGAGTAGCTTCAGGGAGCGATGGTGTTCTTCAAGATTGATTTGAGGTTAGGATATCACCAATTGAAGATTAGAGACTCGGACATCCTTAAGACAACTTTCAGGACCTGATATAGTAATTATGAGTTCCTTGTGATATCTTTTAGGCTGACCAATGCCCCAGCAACATTCATGCATTTGATGAACATCGTGTTCCGACCATATTTTGATTCATTTATTATTGTGTTCATTGATGATATCCTCGTGTACTCTCGTAGCCATAAGGAGCACGCCCAGCATTTGAGGGTTGTATTGTAGCGGTTGAGGGAGGAGAAGCATTATGCCAAAGTTCTCCAAGTGTTAGTTTTGGCTCAATTCATTGGCATTCTTGGGGAAAATGGTGTCCAATGAGGGTATTCGGGTAGATCCAAAGAAGATAGAGGTAGTTAAGAGTTGTCCAAGACCATCCGTAGTTGTAGAGATTCAGAGCTTTCTAGGTTTGAATAGTTATTACCATCGGTTCTCATCTATTACATTGCCCTTGACCAAATTGACCCAAAATGGTGCTCCTTTCAGGTAGTCGGATGAGCATGAGGCGAGCTTTCAGAAGCTCAAGACTTCCTTCACCACAACTCCAGTTCTAGGTTTACCATCAGATTCTGGTTCATATACCATATATTATGATGCTTCTCGGATCGGGATTGGGTGTGTTTTGATGCAGTATGGTAGTGGGATTGCTTATGCTTCGCCTCAGTTGAAGCCCCATGAGAAGAACTACCTCGTTCATAATTTGTAGTTGCTTACCATTGTTAATGTATTGAAGATTTGGAGGAACTATATTTATGGTGTGTCTTGTGAGGTATTTACTAATCAATATAGCCTCCAGAACGTTTTCCAATTGAAGGATCTCAATTTGAGGCAACGGAGATGGTTGGAGCTGCTAAAGGACTATGATATTACTATTTTGTACCATCTGGGAAAAGCCAATGTGGTGGCCGGTGCCTTGAGTAGAAAGACAGTGAGTATAGGTAATCTTGCATTCCTTCCTTTTGGTGAGAGACCATTTGCAGTTGATGTTAAGGTTTTGGCCAACCGGTTCGTGAGATTGGATATTTCGGAGCCAAGTCGGGTCTTAGTTTGTGTAGTTTCTCGGTCTTCATTATTTGATCGCATCAGAGAGCACCAATATGATGATCCTCATTTTCTCGTCCTCAAGTACAGGGTTCAACATAGTGATTCCAGAGATGTGACTATTAGTGATGATGGGGTATTGAGGATGCAGGGCGGGATATGTGTGCCCATTGTAGATGTGCTATGAGAGGTTATTCTCGAGAAGGCCCAAAGCTCATGGTATTCCATTTATCCGAGTGTCGTGAGGATGTATCAGGATTTGAGATGGCACTACTGGTGGAGGAGAATGAATAAAAATATAGTTGGGTTTGTAGCTCGGTGTCTCTACTGTCAGAAAGTAAAGTATGAGCACCAGAGATCGGGCGGCTTGCTTCAGAGGTTAGAGATCCTAGAGTGGAAGTGGGAGTGGATCACCATCAATTTCATAGTTTTGCTCCCCACGTACTTCAAGGAAGTTCGATGATATTTGGGTGATTGTGGATCGACTTAAGGTTTAACCCATGAAGGGTGTTATGATACTTCGAGAGAAGGGCAAGTTGAGCCTTCAGTTTATTGGGATGTTTGAGGTGCTTCGAAGGATTAGGGAGGTGGCCTACGAGCTTGCCTTGCCACTCAACTTATCAAGTGTGCATAGTGTATTTCATGTTTATATTCTTCGGATGTTTATCGGCAATCCGTATCATATTTTGGATTTCAGCATGGTCCAGTTGGATGGTGATTTGACTTATAATGCGCAGCCGATGGCCATCTTGGGGCGGTAGGTTCGAAAGTTGAGGTCAAATTATATAGCATCAGTTAAAGTGAAGTGGAGAGGTAATCTCATGGAGGATCTTGGGATATTGAGTGAGAGATGCTGAGAAGATATCCACACCTATTTGAGGTTCTAGGTATGATGTCTCTAGACCCGTTCGAAGAGGAACGTTTTGTCTAAGAAAGCGTATGATGTAAAGACCCGACCATTAATTTTGAGATTCATAGACTCGTTCCCTCTTTCCAGCTCGTTTTTTTGTTCTACAACTATATTATAACCTACTGGGTTAGTTGGTTAGGGTCGGAGTGATATTGGAGTGAATTGAGACACTTAGTCTCGTAAATGGATGCTTAAATTGAAAAAGTTGATAGGATGTCGTCTTATGTGTAAACGACCTCGAATTTGAATTTTAATGGTTCAGTTACCTCCGTTAGGTGATATTGGACTTAGTAGTGCACCCGGATTGTGTTTTGGAGGTCCTAGTAGAATTATGCTTGAATTGGCGAAAGTTGGAATTTCGACGAATTTGACCGGCATTGGAAATTTTAATATCAGGGTTGGATTTGATTTTTGAAATTTGGAGTAGGTTAATGGTTTATTTTATGACGTGTATGCAAATTTTAAGGTCAATCAGACGAGATTTGACTGGTTTCGACATTGTTTGTAGAATTTGAAAATTTCAAAGTTCATTAGGCTTGAATCCATGTGCAATTCGTATTTTTGATATTGTTGGAGGTGATTTGAATATTTGACTAAGTGCATATGATATTATAGGACGTGTTGGTATATTTGGTTGAGGTCCCCAGAGCCTTGGGTGAGTTTTGCATGGTTAACAGATCATTTTTGGCTTTGGTAAGATATCTGATCTATGCTACTACATTTTCTGGTTTCCTCTTATGCGTTTGCGAGAGGAGCCTCGCGTTCGCATATATTGTTTCTGAACTGGTGAGATTTTGTTCTGTGTGTTCACGAGGGAGAGGACGCGAACACAAAGGGTAGGTTCATGTGTTCATCGCGAATGCGTGAGTAGTGTCACGTTCGTAAAGAGGAGTGAGACAACTAGGGACCTCAGATCTTTGGTCTACGCATTCGCTAGGTGTTGACCGTGTTCATGCTTGGTTGAGATTTGTAAATATTCACTTTCCGTAAGCGTAGGTCGCATTCGCGAAGAGTAACCTAAGAGGCAGTCTTTGTTGTCCTACGCGAATGTGAGAGGATGGTCCCATTTGCGAAGAATAAAATGTGGGCAGATAGTTTTAGTTTTATAAATCGAAGGTTTGAGCTTATTATTCATATTATGAGCTAGAGATCACGGATTTGGGCGATTCTTGAAGGGATTTTCGCGGAGATTATTGGGATTCGAGACATTTGAAGGATGACTCGTGAAAAAAGGCATATTTGAGTATAGTTTTACTTGCACTAAGGTAAATAACCGTTATAAATTTGGTCCTGAGGGTATGAAACGTCGGATTTTGTGTTGTGTGACTATTTTGGAGGTCACACACATGCTAGATGATGGGCGTGTGCGCGTGAACCGAAAGGTTTGCGACTTTTTCCGTTCCGTGAGACTGTAAAGTCGAATAGCTTACTGTTAACTACATGTTCCCTCTATTTTACGGAAATTTTATTGCAATCCATGAAAGAAACCATGTTTATGCCTTATGATATCACTGTTGGGACCCGTTGACATCGTGTACTTGTTGAATTAACTAATATTTGCTGTTTTGTTCTTAGTCATGATTGTACTTGTGTATCATACACCCGTTTCTCCTTGTTTATTGTTGATACATGTTATTATCTCTATATGGGTTGATTTATAGGATTTCTGAAAGCCCGAGATACTGAAGAGGTTGGTGACTAAGAGAGGCCTAAAGTGTCAAGTTGTGAGTTAATGTATATGGATCGGTTTGCACACCGCAACGAGCCTCAAGGCTATATATATATATATATATATATATATATATATATATATATATATATATATATATATATATATATATATATATATATATATATATATATATATATATATATATATATATTGGATCGGGTTGCACACCGCAACAAACCTTAGGGCTATTTATATACATTGGATCGTGTTGCATGCCGCTACAAACATTATAGCTATTTATCAATTGGATCGGACTGCACGCTGCAACGATATAGCGCTTGGTCTGAAGGAGCCCCCCCAGAGTATATATATCCCTAGTGAGCGCAGGTACCTATTGAGTATTAGTATTGAGGGTTGAGAGCCGAGTGATTGAGTTGTTGAGATGACTTGAGTGATTGTTGCCTTGAGAGGTTGTACTTGTTTTTAATTATTGTTGCACTCCATTGTTATCTGTCCTTTTTGTGCAAAATTTCTGAAAGACATGATATCTGGTTTACTTGAGCACAAACTAATTTAACTTAAACTGTTAAATTTGAAAGTATGTCCATTCTTTATTGAAATTTCTGAAAGAAACAGTATTTGCACAGCTCGTCACTGATTCTCAATACCCTATTTGCTTCTGTTACTTACTGAGTTGAAAGTACTCACGTTATTCCCTGCACTTTCTGTGCAGATTCAGGTGAGACCGATCGCGGAGGTTGTTGAGTTCGTGTGCGGTGGACTATCACAGACTTACGAGGTAGTTGCCGGCATCCACAATCCTTGTCTCTCTTTCTTGTTAGCTTTTCTTTTCTATTTTGGCATTTTGCAAACTATTGTAAAGTCTGATTCTAGACTAGTTATAGATGCTCATAGCTTAGTGACACCCCAATGTCGGGATATCTTTCCGTATTGTATTTTGATTTTAACTCTTATTTTATGAAATATCAGTTATGAAAAAGCTTTGATTTATATTTTGATGAAATATCAAAGTGTTCTGGAAATGTCAGTTTGCCTAGTACCGCAAAAGGCACCATCCATTTGGTTCGCTCGGTATTATGCGGTTAGGCACCGAGTGCCGTGTTATGCCAAGGCCATTTGGGGCGGGACAGGTTTCTTGAGGTAAGTCACTTGTGCTCATTTCTATTCGATGATCTAGTTTCCCCGTTGAGTTTCCCACTAGTTTTTTTGTATTTAAGGTGGAATTTGGGAGTTTGAAGCTAGGACTCGTTGTGTTTGATTTGGGGATTTGGGTGATGATTTTGTGCCAAATTTTGATAAATTTGGTACTGGTGGACTCATGGTTGAATGAGATTTCAGATTTTATGACTTTTATTGAATTTTGAGACGTGGGTCCAGGGGCTACCTTTTAAAACGATTTTTGACTTTTGATTAATAACTTAGTATTTTCTTATAGAATTAATTCCTTAAGCCCGTGCTGATTGTATAGAATTAATTGTGACAAGATTCGAGGCATTTGGAGGTCGTTTCGCGAGGCAAAGATGTGTTGGAGTAGAGATTGGCTCGACTTGAGGTAAGTAACAGCTCCAAATTTGGTTCTGTGTCATGTAATCTGTTTGAGGCGACGCACATGCTAGGTGACTGTAGACATATTATTTTTATCCTCCCCAAAATTTTATCCATTTTAGCATTTAAATATCTAATTTAGGCCTAACATCGGTATTCTAAATAGTGTTGACTCTTTTAATTTTTTTATCACAAAAAATAATTCATCTTTAGGTTAAAGTCAATTAGCATATTTATATTTATAGTATTATAACATTTGAAAATATAAAAAAATAATAATTTCACGCATAGTATTTAGTTTTATATTAGTTTACTTTAATTTAAAGTGATATTTAAATTTTTATAGATACATTGCATTATTTGATTTTTTTAGCCTACGCTTATGACCAAAATCCCTTCAACCCCAAAAATATTGAGCTCATACCCATTCAATCTAACATAATCCTTACCCCCCATATAAAATAAGACTTTACTCCCAAGTTTTCAAGACCTAGACCTTGCTAAGAAAAAATACCTAGCCTCTAAGGTTAGACCGACGGCGGCCCCATTTTAACTAAAGGACACCTAATCACGTTCTTCTTAAACACGCACAGATAGATATAGTCAATAGGGGGAAAACAGAGTTTCATCACCAAAAAGAATTAAAACAGAAAGGAGACGTTTCAAAACAGGGAAAACAATTTTGTCTATTTTTAACATCTCTTCATAACCATTGATTCCACTCAAAATTCATGTAAACTACAAATCAAGTTGTCGTTCTTCTCCTCAATAATCATTGTCCAAGCATCTTAATTTCACCAAAAATCTAGTGGCTCAACTACCTAGTTTCCTTCGTTAATTGTTCGTTTGGTTAAATCTTTTCGTCGTCAAAAAAAGGGGTTAGCTCAGTCGTTCCTTGGTCGAGCTTCATCAAAGCTCTGTTGAAATTTGGTTAAGGCCGCCATTCGTAATTTTCAGTCCAAGTTCCTGATGCTTTCTGTTTATTTTCGATCGAATTTCATTTGCCGCAATTCTGATGTTGCCGTCGACTATTGTGAACCTTTTGTTGTTTAGAGCTTTGGATTTCTAGGCTATACAAACATTTTCAAACATTAACGTGTTCGTTGCACTGTATATCCTTTTGAGACGTAGTGTAATATTTTCTTTAATTTTTTGAAGTACTTAAATCATTTCAACTTTTACGTTTGGATAGGATGTCACCGTCTAAATGTAGTATTATGATAAGGAATTTTCCTCTTTTCTTAAAGAAAGCTCTATCCTTTACAAATTACAACAAAGAAGAAGAAAATTATTGTTTTGTAATGATGATGTTATGAGTTGAGCTTGCACAAAGAGAATTCATGTTGCCGACACTAGCTTATTTGGGACTGGACTATATTTTTTGTGTTTGTTTAATCAAATCTATCGTGATTGTGTACACGTTCGCGTGGTATGATTACGATTTTAAAAACAATACTGGAGTATGCGTTCGCGCAATTTTGGCCAAACTTTTGTTAATAATAATAAAGCATTACTAATTGTCGATACGTTCGCGTGACATGATTCTTGACGTGTCAAAGAAAATGAATACACATACGCGTGACTCATTTTAGGATAATTTCTTAATTAAAAGAGGTAAAGCACATAGGTTCTTAAATAAGTAATTCGACAATTTGTTTATGATCAAAGCGACCGTAGTAGAATCACGAAACTCGGGAGTGCCTAATACCTTCTCTCGGGTTAACAAAATTCCGTGCTCAGTTTTTTGTGTTCGCGGACTGTAAATAGATTCAATCTTTCCTCGATTCGGGATTTTAAACCAGTGACTTGGGACACGGTAAATTATCCCAAGTGGCGACTGTGATTAAATAAAAAATAATCCAGTCTCTATTGTCACTTAAATTGGAAAAAAATCTCTTATACTCCCTTTAGGGGATAGGAAAAAGGAGGTGTGACAGCCCTGGCGACTCCGCTGGGATAAGAACCAAGAACTTCTGGTTCAGGGTTCAAGAATTCGAGCTTGTCAATGTAACTTTTATTTGGCTTTATTGTTGTGTATTTTGCGGACTTAATGTGCTAATTATCAGTTACCGCTTTGATATTACTTGAGTTGTATTTAAATGTCTTCTTATGCCACCCCTCTGAATCTTCTTGAAAATGGTTGACACGTTCGCGTGGTCCACTTTTTTTGTAGAAATTATACTTAATAGATCGAGGTTGGACCAACAACAAGACCGGGTAGGCTTTAGTGCTCCCGATATGTTTCCCCTCTTCGGCCCCTGTTTTCCGCTCTGGTAACCCAAGTCTAGAATACACACCCTAGATTTTAAACATAGAATAACGCAATCTCATATCGGATCCCTAGTAGGAACGATTATTTGCATCACATGCATTTTACCTTGGGGACTCAACACAGGGCTTGGGTCCGTTTAGGACAGGTATACCAAAAATAGCAGACCGCCCTGATACATCCTATGTGCTATGTGAACATTTATTTGATTCAGCCTGCACGTTGACCGGCTAGAAAAAAATAACAGTAAAACCTAGAGTGAGGTAGGATAAAGAATTCACCCAGTTCTGAATACCCCGGTACCTGAAAATTCTTATAAAAAAGGGAAAGTGAGTCAATATCATATTTTTGCAATTATGTCAAAAATGGGCGAAGTAAGCGGGTCTGATGCTCATCGGATGTGAGATACGTAGGCAAACCTCATTTGTTCCGGCCCACAATTTTAAAAAATCCAACAATATTCTTCTTTAGAAAGTCTTTCTTTTAGGCCCTCTTTTTAAAAAATACAAAAATATTTTCATTTAATTTTTCTCAAAATCCAAAAACATTTTCATTGTACTTTCGAAAATTCAAAACAAAATCCAGGATTCAAAAATATTTTTTATTTTTGTTAGAAGTATTTCTTTCATAAATTTATAAATAAAAATCCAAAATCTAAAAATATTTTCTTTCTTCTTTAGAAGGTTTTCTTTAAATTGAAAATCCAAAAAAAGAGTTAGTTTATTTGCTTTATTTCTTATTCTTCCCAAACTACACAAAAAAAAGGACTGACTCAGTTCATTCTTCGGTCAACCATTAAAAAGAAAAATGAATAAAATATAAAAAAGAAAAATGCTGATGATAATAAGGACTGACAAAGTTCATTCTAACATATCTTTTGTTTTGAATTGTGAAGAAAGTTTGAGGTGGTCGAATTGTGGTAAGCAGACAATACAAGATTGAAGAAAAAATGCTAATTGATATCGAAACTATTACAAGTGCTCAAGAGACTCACGGCCAAAGGGTTCAACAAGAGTCTACTGTGATTGAGGAAAATAGAATAGTGAAACAGCAAATGACCAAAATGTGCCAAGCATGGGCTAGTGGTCAGGGACAGTCTCATCATGAGTCACAATTTGCTACACAGCAAGAGCAATACCACACTCCTGAGAACCATTCGTACTCGTTCAATCTTCCTGCAAACATTGAGAAGCCTGCTTGAAATATGGTACACGAAGAAATGACCCAAAGAGTGAAATTCTTAGAACAACGGTTGAAAAGCATGCAAAGGTTGGCAGGTCAAAATAGTTCAAAGATATATGTATGTTCCTCGATGTCCACTTGTCACCTGCTTTCAATACTCCCAAATTTGAAAGGTATGCTGGATATGGAGACCCCATAGCTCACCTGAAAAGGTATTGCAATAAACTGAGAGATGCAGGAAGAAATGAAGAATTAGTGATGGCTTATTTTTGGGAAAGCCTTACAGGAGTAGCCTCCGAATGGTTTATAGATCAAGATACATCTCGCTGGTATGTATGAGGTGACATGGCCAGGCCTTTGTCAAACAGTTCCAATATAACATCGACATCTCCCCAGACCATAGTTACCTTTCAAACTAGAAGAACAAACCAATTGAAACTTTCAGGGAATATGCCACTAAATGGAGAGAGCAAGCGGCCATAGTTAAGCCTCCCATGGATGACCACGAGTTAATCACTGTCTTCCTTCAGGCTCAAGAGCTAGACTATTTTCAAAACATGATGTCTGCATGTCACGATTCATTTTTTAAAAAGGTCATGATGGCGCCCTACAACCTTGCCGGCCCAGCCAAGTGCGAAATATTACTAACAATTCATACAGAATCATACTAAATTTTAAGTGAAATATCCATTCAACTAGGGTTGGAACAAAAAGAGTTGATATAGTAGGAAATAAAATATGCAACCCCAAAAGCAAGTCTACTAATGCAGGTGTGTGCCAAGACCTGGTGTCACAATGTACATGCATCTAGTAGAATATACACATCTCTACCTTACTGTCTGAAATAAGGGAAAGACAACAAAAATACAAAAGAATACTCCATCTGGCTGGCGAGTGATGTAGGAAGGGAAGTAGCTCACCGTGGAAATCTCTACAGCCACTCACTGGCGCGCGCATGATCTATATCCAGATGAATCCGCCTCAGACCCAGTACATTTAAGTATAGGAGCATAGCATGAGTACATAAATAATATGTACCCAGTGAGTATCCTGTCTAATCTCGAAGAGGTATAGATGAGAGGTCGGCTTGATACCCACTAGGTCAAGATAATATCATAATGATGATGTATAATTTAAATCATAGACATTTAAGTTAAACCACAGTTACAATGGAAGTCATAATCATACATCTTTTATCATTTTTTTTCCTTCTTTTGCATACTTAGCAATAAATCATGAAAAAGTCTAGGCTCAAGCATATATATATATATATATATATATATATCATGGACAACAATGTCGAGGTCCACGACCTGCTCCAACAGAATATAAATTGTGCACTGTCGAGGGTCGAACGGCCCATACCATATATGCATCTGTTTCACCGAGGCGATCGGCCCGATCCACAAATATAAAGATAACATCAGAATACACACAAAGGCATCATTTATGTACAAGGAAATAATCCTCTCAAGTTCAACAATAATCACATGTTCTTTTTTCATTCTCTTCTAGTCTCTAGCATGCAATAAAATATCATTTAGATATTCCAAATAATGGAAATCTAAATTTAGGCATGATGTGGGTCCTAAACTACCCAAACATTTAATAATATAGTAGCTAAGCACAAACTCTCGTCACCTAGTACGTACGTAGCCCCCGCATTTAATAGCAAATTATCATTTATTAGTCGTAAAGGGACAATTCCCTCTCACGAGGTTAGGAAAGAGACTCACCTCGCTCCGAAGTGCACCTCTGAATATCAAGAACAAGCCTGAATCCTCAAAGCGAAGCCTAAAGCACGCAAACTAATCAAATAATGTAAGAACTAATCAACAAGGGCTAACAAGGTTGAATCCCAAATATTTAAGTGATTTACCAACCTTTCCCGCAAGTTTCCTAAATTCCGACACCGAGCCCACGCGCCCGAATTCCGGGATTTTTCAAAGAAAATTTTTCTCTATGACCTAAGGATCACAAATATACGACTTCTAGTTCATTACATAGTCATTTACGTGGTTAAATATTAATTTTATTTAAACTCTAAGTCCAACGCTAACCCTTTGATTTTACCACATATTTAGTGTTTAATCTACCCATTATACAAGTACTTAAGTTAAAAATGTGGAGGGATTACATACCTTGACAATTTATGTAGAAACACTCCCTTGGAAGCTCCCAATTCGCCCAAATGTAGAGTGAAATTGAAAGAAAATGAGTTTGAGCTCGTATTTAATGAACCCTTCTACCCAGCGTTTTCTGCTTCTGCGAACGGATTTCCACTTCTGCGGAATCCGCTTTTGCGGAAAAGAGCTACTTTTGCAGTTTGGGAGAAGTTGGGCTAAACCGCTTCTATGGTCAGCCGGTCGCAAAAGGACCGCTTCTGCGGTTTCCACTACCCGCCTCCCTTTTCGCTTCTACACTCTTGAGATCGCTTCTACAGGCCAACAACCGCAGAAGTGGTAATGACAGAAGCAGCAGGTTTGGTTTTTCTCTAAGTTTCAACTTCGCTCGAACATCGATCATTTGATGTTCGGCGCTCCCGGGCCTCGCTCGAACATACCGACAAGTCTGAAATCACGAGGCAGACCTACTCAAACCCTAGAAACACTCAAAACAACACTAATTCAAGGTATCGAACCCAAAAACGAATTGAATCAACTCAATGAAGTTCAAGTTCTTAAATTCCCTTCAACGGGTCAAAACACCCTTAAACTACTCGGATTGACACCAAATTTTACGGGTGGGTCTTAACTGATATGTCAAACTTGTACCAAGTTTTGGAATCGAAATCCAATCATGATACCTAGGTTTGTAGTGAATACTTAGATTCTTTAATTCTTTAAGACTGCAATTTAACAATTTTTCATAAAAATTCTATACTCGGGCTAGGGACCTCGGAATTCAATTCCGAGCATACGCCCAGGTCCCATATTTTTCCACAAACCTTCCGGGACCATCAAATCATGAATCCGGGCCCGTTTCGCAAAACAGTTGACCGAAGTCAAATTTATCTTTTTAAGAAAACCGTAAGGAAATAATTGGGTTTATTTTCACTCAAAATTCTCCTAACTTCCGAACTAATCGCCCCCGCAAGTCGTAATTAAGCTAAAGAAAGCATGGGATGTTTTATTTAAGGGAATAAGGTTCTAAATAGTAAAATGACCAGTCGTGTCATTACATTCTCCACCTCTTAAGAAAAAATTCGTCCTTGAACGAACGTAGAAAAGTACCTCGACTGCTGAATACGATAATGACTCTGCATGTCCTCCTCGGACTCCCAGGTCGCCTCCTCAATCGGTTGGCCCCTCCACTGGAGCCTTATCGCATAAACCCTCTTGGACCTCAACTAATGGTCATGTCTATCAACAATGGCAACTGGATCCTCCTCGTAGCCCAAGCTCTCATCTAACTGAATGGTACTGTAATCCAACACATGAGAGTAGTTGGCATGATGCTTCCGAAGCATCGATACATGGAAAAATGGATGAACTCCAGATAAACTAGGAGGTAAAGAAAGCTCATAGGCAACCTCTCCAACTCACCTCAACACCTCAAAGGGACCAATAAACCTTGGGCTCAACTTTCCCTTCTTCCCGAACCTCATAATACCCTTCATTGACAAGACTTTCAAGAGAACCTTCTCGCCAACCATAAAAGATACAGCATGCGCCTTCTGATCTGCGTAACTCTTCTGCCTGGACTGAGCTGTGCGGAGCCTCTCCTGAATCAACTTTACCTTACGAAGGCATCCAGTACCAAATCTGTACCTAGTAACTTAGCCTCACCAGGCCCCAACCACCCTATAGGAGAACGATAACGCCGGCCATGCCTCATACGGGGCAGTCTCTATGCTGGACTGATAGCTATTACTATATGCAAACTCCGCCAAGGGCAAGAGCTGATACTAGTTCCCTCCAAAGTCAATCACACATGATCTAAGCATATCCTCTAAAATCTGAACAGTCCGCTCCAACTGCCCGTCGTTCAGAGGGTGAAATGTTGTGCTGAGATCTATATTGGTGCCCAAACCACTCTGAACGGCTCTCCAAAAATGGGAAGTGAACTGAGGGCCTCGGTCTGATATAATGGAAATTGGTACACCATGCAATCGTACTATATCCTGAATATAAATCTGAGCATATCTCTCCGTTGTGTAGTAGTCGCCATTGGAATGAAATGGGCCAACTTGGTCAACCTATATGGTCAACCTATACACAATAAACCACACTGAATCAACCTTTGCAAAGTCTGCGGCAACCCAACCACGAAGTCTATAGTGATGCACTCCCACTTCCATTCCGGAATGGGCATCTGCTGAAGTAGGCCACCTGGCCTTTGGTGCTCATACTTGACCTGCTTGCAATTCAAACATTTAGCCACATACTCAATAATGTCCTTCTTTGTCCTCCACCACCAATAATGTTGTCTCAAGTAACGATATATATTCGTGGCACCCGAATGAATGGAGTACCACGAACTGTGGGCCTCCTCTAGAATCCTCCTCTGCAAGTCATCCACATCAGGAATACATACATGGCCATGAAGCCGTAATGCTCCATCCTCGCCAATAGTAACCTCATTGGTACCTCCCTGAAGTATCATCTCTCTGAAGGGTGTCAAATGCGGATCGTCGAACTGTCGGGCCTTAATCTACCCAAACAATAAAGACTGAGCAACCACGTATGGTAGAACTCAACTAGGCTCCGAAATACCCAACCTCACAAGTCTGTTAGCCAATGATTGAATATCTAAAGCCAATGGTCTCTCCTCAGTAGGAATGAATGCCAAACTACCCATACTCTCCTCCATTCTGCTCAAGGAATCTGCGACCACATTTGCCTTACTTGGATGATAAAGCATGGTAATGTCAAAATCCTTTAGTAACTCAAGCCACCTGCGCTGCCTTAAATTAAGGTTCCTCTGCTTGAACATGTGCTACAAACTGCGATGATCGGTGTAATCTTCACATGGCACCGCATACAAATAATGCCTTCATATCTTCAGAGCATGAACAATCGCTGCCAACTCTCGATCGTGCACTGGGTATTTCTTCTCATGAATCTTTAGCTAACGTGAAGCATAAGCAATAACTCACCTTCCTACATCAATACACATCCCAAGCCAACACGAGAAGCATCGCAATATATGTCATACATCCCTGATATCGAAGGCAATACAAGAATCGGTGTAGTAGTCAAAGCTGTCTTGAGCTTCTGAAAGCTCCCCTTGCACTCATCAGACTAATGGAATGGGACACCCTTTTGGGTCAATCTGGTCAAGGGTGAAGCAATATATCAAAAGACTTACACAAATCACCGGTACTAACCTGCTAACCCTAGGAAGCTCCTAATCTTGGTAACTGAAGTAGGACTTGACCAACTCTAAACTGCCTCAACCTTCTTAGGATCCACTTTAATACCCTCTCCATACACAATATGCCCCAGGAATGACATTGACTCTAGCCAGAACTCACACTTGGAGAACTTAGCATATAGCCTCTATCTCGCAAGGTCTAAAGCACTACTCTCAAATGGTGCTCGTGCTCCCCAGGCTATGTGAGCATATCAAGATGTCATCAATGAAGACGATAACAAAAAAATCAATAAAAGTCTTGAACACCTTGTTCATCAAGTCCATAAACGCCACTGGAGTATTCGTCAAACCAAAGGACATCACCAAAAACTCATAGTGGCCATATCTAGTCTTGAATGTAGTCTTCGGAACATCTAAATCCCGAATCTTCAGTTGATGATACCCTGATCTCAAGTCAATCTTAAAAAACACCCTAGCACCCTGCAACTGGTCAAACAAATAATCAATACACAGCAACAAATACTTTTACTTGATGGTGACTTTGTTCAACTGAGGTAATATTGCACATCCGCATATTCCTATCGTTCTTCTTCACGACTAACACCGGTGCACCCCAAGGCGATACACTAGGCCTAAAAACCCCTTTGCTAGAAACTCCTCTAACTACTCCTTAAGATCATTCAGCTCCTTAGGAGCCATACGGTATGGTGGGATAGATATAGGTTGAGTGCCTAGAGCCAAATCAATGCAGAAATTAATATCACGATTCAAAGGCGTGCCTGGAAGGTCAGAAGGAAAAACATCGTCGAACTCTCGAACAACTGGCACTGAATCGATCATCGAAGACTCTGTGGTGGTGTCTCGAACATAAGCTAAATAAGCCAAACACCCTTTCTCAACCATGCGCTTGGCCTTCAAGAAATAAATAACTCTGTTAGGTGTATCAGCTGTGGAACCCTTCCGCTCTAATCTCGGCAATCCTGGCATAGCTAGCAAAATATCCTTGGCATGACAATCAAGGACGGCGTGATAAGGAGATAACCATACTCATGATGACTTCAAAACCGATCATATAAAGCAACAGAAGATCTTCCCTATTATCGTATCCACAGAAAGTAACCACACAAGACAGGTAGATCCGATCCTCAACCACAGAATTGCCCACAGGAGCGGACACATGAACAGGAACACCCAAAGGCTCAAGAGAGATAACCAGAAAATGAACAAATAGAGATGATACATATGAATAAGTAGATCCTGGATTAAATAATACAAAAGCATCCCTACCGTTGACTGCAATGATACTTGTGATAACGGCATCTAAGGCCAATGCATCTGGACTGGCAAGGAGAGCATAAAAATTGGCTAGAGCTGGGGTTTCCTGGCCTCCGCCCGATTGAGAAGCATCTGGTTGGCCTCTCCCTGTATGGCCTCCACTTCTATGACGACCTCTACCGGTGTGTCCTCCACTACACCTCTAGGTGGCTAGGTCACTAGTGCTGGAACCATGGGCTACTGTCCTTGTTGTATAGTCTTGTCCCCAAAGCCTGGGATAGTGCCTCCTCATGTGACCTGGGTCTCCGCATTCAAAGCAATGTGGTGCTGTGGCCTCCTGCCGAGATGGTAGACTCTGAAATTCAGAAGATCCACTAGAAGAAGCTTGAATAGCCAGCGAGCGGTATGAACTCTCCGGCATAGCACTAAGATAAGAACAAGAAGAATCTCGAAGACCTGAATTCCCACCGGAAGAACCCTGAACTGCCGATAGGTGATAAGAACTCTCTAGCATGGCGTTGAAATAAGAGCGCACTGGACCACCCCGAGTAGGTGGTGGTGTTGGAGCTGGGGGCCTACTAGGTTGACCCCTCCCGGAGTGACCTCTACCCCTAGCTGGGGTCCTCTAAACTCTTCAGAGAATCTGACCCTCTTTTCCTGCCGCATCTTCTCAAAACCCCTCTAACGGTAACTCTCAATCCTACGAGCGATCTCAAGTGTAAGCTGATAATCTTTGCCCATCTCCACCTCTTAATCTGTACTGTTCCGAATAGGCGATGTAATTCTGCAACAAATCATTGTACCCTCTCTACCTCTGTGGGGAGTATCATAAGTGCATGGCGAGAAAACTCAGAGAATCTCGCCTCATAATCGATCACTGACACTTGACCCTACTGTAACTGATCAAACTGATGAGGCAGCCTTCCCTCTCAGAGGATGGAATGTACAGATAAAAGAATAGTTGAGTGAACTGAACCTAAGTGAGGGGAAGAGAACCTACTACCCTGCTAAGAGCATAGGACTGCCACCATCTGCGGGCCCTTCCCTCCAACTGAAAAGTAGTAAAGTCAAATCCATGTGACTCCAATACCCTCATGTTGTGCAGTCTATCCCTACACCTATCAATAAAGCCCTGTGCATCCTCATTACTTTTACTCTCGAAGACTGGAGGACAAAGCCTAGTCCATCTATCCAGATTCTACCGCAGCAACTGGCTGAACCCCATCTGCGGGTAGTACACCTGGAGTCTGATATACGGCCGTTGCATGGCCTGGAGCCTGAGCGGTAGGGGTCTGTGCTCCCCATCCTACCTGTGAGGTAGTTGGATCTGCTGGAAATAAACCAGCATGCGTCATAGTATCCATGAACCGAAGCATGCGCCCCATGACCTACTGAATTCCTGGTGCAGTTATGAAATCTTTCGGGGTAGGCTCCACTGCATGTACCTCACCCTGCTCCTCAATAAAGGAATCCCTCACAGGGTGTACTGGTGGTACTACTGGAATGGCTCTGGGGCACCCTCGTCCCCTACCATAGACTGGTTCCCTCCCCTCCAACCTCGACCTCGACCTCTTGCACGGCGGGAAAAGCTCCTCCCGGGTCCAAAACTCAGCGGTACGAGTCCTCAACATCTATTAGAGAATAGAAATGCAAATTTAGTACACTAACCATTGCACGATAGGAAGTGAATAAAGGGTTGTCTTTCCTAATACCCAATTGCTTCTCGAAGATAAATACAGACGTCTCTGTACCGATCTACAAGACTCTATTATGTTTGCACGTAACACTGTGAGACCTACGTGAACCTAGTGCTTTGATACCATGTTGTCAAGACCCATTTCCAAAACAGGTCATGATGGCGCCCAACAACCTTGTCGGGCCAACCAAGTATGGAATATTACTAAAACTTCATATAGAATCATACTCAATTATTAGTGAAATATACATTCAACTAGGGTTGGAACGAAATAAGTTAATATAGTAGGAAATAAAATATACAACCCCAAAAGTAAGTATACTAATGCATGTGTGTGACAAGACCTGGTGCTACAATGTACGAGCATCTAGTGGAATATACAAATCTCTACCCTACTATCTAAAATCAGGGAAAGACATCAAAAATACAAAAGAAGACTCCATAAGACTAGCGAACGATGTAGGAAGAGAAGCAGCTCATCTAGGAAGTCTCTACAGCCACTCACTGGCGCGTGCCTGATCTATATCCAGATGAATCCGCCTCAGACCTTGTACATTTAAGTATAGAAGCGTAGCATGAGTACATAAACAATATGTACCCAGTGCATATCCCGCCTAATCTCAAAGAGGTGGAGACGAGAGGTCGGCTTGATATCCACTAGGTCAAGATAATATCATAAAGATGACGTATAATTTAAAGCATAGACATTTAAGTTAAACCACAGTTACAATGGAAGTCATAATCATAATTCTTTTATCATTTTTTCCTTCTTTTGAATACTTAGCGATAAATAATGAAAACGTCTACGCTCAAACATATATATATATCATGCACAACAATGCTGAGGTCGACGTTCCGCTCCAACAGAATATAAATTGTGCACTGCCGAGGGTGGAACGGGCCGTACCATAGATGCATCTATTTCACCAAGGCGATCGGCCCGATCCACAAATTTAGAGATAACACCAAGAATGCACACAAAGGCATCATTTATGTACAAGGAAATATACCTCCCAAGTTCAACGATAAACACATGTTAATTTTTCATTCTCTTCTAGTCTGTAGCATGTCAAAAAAGACCATTTAGATATTTCTAATAATGGAAATTTCAATTTAGGCATGAGGTAGGTCCTAAAATATCCAAACATTTAATATTATAGTAGCTACGCACGGACTTTCGTCACCTACTATGTACGTAGACCTCGCATTTAATAGCAAATTATCATTTATTAGTCCTAAAGGGACAATTCCCTCTCAGAAGGTTAGGAAAGAGGCTCACCTCGCTCCGAAGCGCACCTTCAAATATCAAAAACCAGCCCAAATCCTTAAAGCGAAGCCAAAAGCGAGAAAACTAATCAAACAATGTAAGAACTAAACAACAAGGGCTATCAAGGTTGAATCCAAACTTTTTAAGTGATTTCCCAATCTTTCTCGCATGTTTCCCATATTCCGATTCCGGGCCCACGCACCCGGATTCCGAGATTTTTTTAAGAAAGTTGTTCTCTATAACCTAAGGATCATAAATATACGATTTCTAGTTCATTACATACTCATTTACGTGGTTACATCTTAATTTTATTTAAACCATAAGTCCAACTCTAACCTTTTGATTTTACCATATTTTTGGTGTTTAATCCACCCATTATACAAGCACTTAAGTTAAAAATGTGGAGGTATTACTTACCTTGCCAATTTTTGTAGAAACCCTCCCTTGGAAGCTCCCAATTCGCCCAAATGTAGAGTGAAAATTAGAGAATATGAGTTTGAGTTCGTATTTAATGAACCATTTTGCCCAACGTTTTCCGCTTCTGCGGCGGATTTCTGCTTCTGGGGAAAAATGTCGCTTTTGTTATTTAGGAGAAGTTGGGCTAAACCGCTTCTGCTGTCACCCAGTCGCAAAAGCGGGGCCGCTTCTACGGTCCCCAAGACCTCTTCTGGGTTTCCTTTGCACGCCTCCCTTTTTGATTCAGCGCTCGTGAGACTGCTTTTGCGGTCCCGCTTCTGCGGGCCAAAAACCGCAGAAACGGTTAAGACAGAAGCAGTAGGTTTGGGTTTTCTCTAAGTTTCAACTTCGCTCGAATCTCAACCTTTTGATGCTCGGGGCTCCCGAGCCTCGCCTGAACATACCGACAAGTGTGAAATCACGAGGCGGACCTACTCGAACACTCGAAACATTCAAAATAACGCTAATTCAAGTAATCGAATCCCAAAACTAATTGAATCAACTCAATGGACTTCAAGTTCTTACTTTCCCTTCAATGGGTCAAAACTCCCTTAAACTTCTCGGATTGACACAAAATTTTACGGGTGGGTCTTAATTGATATTTTGTACTTGTAACAAGTTTTGGAATCGGAATCCGAATCTGATACCTACGTTTTTATTGAATACTTAGATTCTTTCATTCTTTAAAACTTCAATTTAATAATTTTTCATAAAAATTTTGTATTCGGGCTAGGGACCTCGGAACTTAATTCTGAGCATATGCCCAGGTCCCATATTTTCCCACGGACCTTCGGACCTTTGAATCACGAACCCGGCTCCGTTTTCCAAGAAACTTGACCGAAGTCAAATTTGGCTTTTTAAGAAAACCTTAAGGAAATAATTGGGTTTATGTTCACCCAAAACTATCCTAACTTCTGAACTAATCGCCCCTGTAAGGCATAATTTAGATAAGGAAAGTGTGAGAAGTTTTATTTAAGGGAACGAGGTTCTAAATAGTAAAACGACCGGTCGGGTCGTTACACCGCAGTGGGTAAATCTTTCTCGGAAGCAATCAAAATGAAGGAAATGATTGAGAATGGTCTTAAGACAGGAAAAATTATAAGCCAAGCAATTCTCAAAGCCGCAACTCAAGCTGTCCTGATTGAGTCCGATAAATTTAGTGACACGAACGAGAAGGAAGAAGAAATCATGACGACATCAGGTTCGAGAAGAGATCCTAGGAGAGCATCTCGAAGGTATAATCAGCCTCACTAGGTTTCCCATGATTCCCCTGAATACTATTATCCACCTCAGAACCCTCAATACTCTATTGTTGCACCTCAGTATGTTGCCCGACCACAAAGACAACCCCGAAGGCGAGCACCAGCACCGCAAAATCTCCACCAGCCTCCACAAAATATTCAAATGCCCTATAACCCACATCTAAGCCTGGGGCATAGAAGGGAACAAAGGCTGAAAGATAATTTTACACCAATAGGAGAGTCCTATGCAAGCTTGTTTGAGAAATTAAAGCAGTATGACATGATTGCACATATTCCTCCAAATCATGTGGACCCCCGTGCAAGAAGCATTGACCTATATAAAAGGTGTGATTACCATTCCAATACCCAAGGGCACAATATTGAAAGCTTTCGGGATTTGAAAAGAGAAATAGAAAGGATGATCCCGGAAAATCTAATTGTGATCCAAGACAGTAAAACCCAGAATATCACACAGAATCCTTTACCTTCACATGATGGTGCATACTTTGTGGGGATGATGCCTGGTGAAATGGAGTATGAGAATCCTCTCGGGAACTTGACAACTGAAATTGGAGAAGGCCATGGTGATTACGATGAGAAATTTGCTGAATAAATGTCAAGCTTAGCCATTGAAAAGTCATTCTCTCCTCACAAGGAAGTAATCTTAGTAGCTTTTTATGTTGTTTTTTTTCTGGGTTATTTCAGGGTTGTAATACAGACCTTTTATTCTTTTCGTATGAGTCATACCTATCTGTTTTATTGGTAAATTCATTATCCGGGTTATTTTAGGTTTGTAACTCGGATCTTACGTTGTTTGTCTTGTTGTCAAACCATTTCATCCTTTACTCAATAAAATACTGTTTGTCCTTTTGTGTCATTCAATTCTTAGTTCTTTTCCCGCTAGATCTAATAACATGAAATACATGCGGAAATTTTTTCCAGATCTTAGAAAGTTATTTAATTTGAAATTTGATAATTGAAAAAATAGCATTTTGAGGATGAATAAAAAGTTGAAATAATATGGAATCAAGGTCGAGTAAAATTAACCTTCAAATCATTGTGATGACCGGGCTTGAAGATTTTACTCAATTGAAGTTTGTTGAAAAGTTTGACATTAAGAGATGGAAAGTGTCGTGTGACCACAAAACACACCAAGAACATAGACATGGTCATCGATGCTATGATCGTGAAAAGATACTATGTTTGGCGTTCTCGAGGTTGGGATGCCCTTTTTCTGCAACCGAAAATACTTTATACCCTTTTTCGCCCCTTTGAGCCCATGTTATTTTCTTTGACCACCCTCATTTGAAATCAAGTTTAGCGTCAGGAGTCTAAAACAAAAAAAGAAAAAAAAGCCCATGTCCCTAGAGTACAAACTAGGGCATCTTTTAGAAAGTTCAAGCGAAAAAAAAAGAAAAAAATTGTCAAAGGTCCATGCCATTTAAGAAATAGAAGTTGAACCAGTTTGTTTTGAAAAAAAAAAGATAGAAAAAAAGAGAAGGAAAAAAAAAGAAAAAAAAACATAAAGAAAGATGAAAAATAGTTTAGGTCAGATGTTTGAACTACGTTCGACCCGATACCTTAAAACAAAGGATACGTAGACAGCCTCACGGTTCTGTAATGACCCGACCCGTCTTCACGTGAGTTACCACCCTGTTTTTTCCCGTTTTATGATTTTATATGTTTCATTATATGAGAATTTGAAGTAATTCGATTGTAGTCCGGTTAGAAATGAGACAATTAGTCTCTTTTTATGAGAAGGTTAGTTTGGAAAATTCAACTGAATGTTGGCTTATGAGTTAGAGGGCTCGGAATGGAATTTCGATTCGACTGGTTTTTAGTGGTAATTTATGACTTAGGAGCGCAATCGGAACTGAATTTAGAGGTTCAGTATAGATTTAGGCTAGAGTTGGCTAAGTTTGAATTTTGGCGAAGTCCGGTTGATAGGTGAGATTTTGATCCGAGAGTTGGAATTAAATTATGACAATTGTAGTAGCTCCGTTAGGTTATTTTGGATATGCGTGCAAAGTTTCATGTCATACGAAGGTGTTTGTCAGGTTTTAGATCGAATGCAAGTTTCAAAAGTTTTAGTTTAACTTCGGCTTGAATCTGTGGTAATTCGATGATTTTGATGTTTATGATAGTGCTTTTATGTTACGAGCAAGTTTGAATGAAGTAATAGGGCATATCTATGCATTTGATTGAGGTCCCGAGGGCATTGGGGTGATTTTGGATGGCTAACGGGGAATATTGAACATGAAAAGTGCAGCAGAAAATTGCATAGGAATTTTCCTCTATGCGATCGCGTAGGCCTGGCTGCGATCGCATAGAAGGCCTCGAGGAGTCTCAGAAATTTCTCAATGCAATCGCTTGAGGGGGCTTGCGACTGCGTAAGTATGGGGGATGGTTCAGTGTGGTCGCGTGGGTGAGTATGCGATCGCGTAGTAGAAGGAAGCAAAGCTCTGCGATCGCACGGGGTTCTATGCGATCGTGTAAGAGGAAATTGAGGGCCCGAATTTTTGGTCTATGCGATTGTAGGAGTAGTGATGTGATCGCATACAAGCGCAAACTGCTGGACAGAAGAATTTTTAAAATTAAAACCCCAGCGAACTTCATCATTATTTCCACCATTTTTGACCCCTTTAGAAGCTTTAAACAAGGATTTTCGAGGGAATTTGACTGAGAAACAATTGGAGGTAAGTTTCTGAGCCTAAGTATTCGAGTTTGTGGCAATATTATTGTAGAAATCAGTAGAGAATCACCAAAATGGATTAAGTTAGGGCTTGAGAAATTATGATGTAAAAATAGAATTTGAAGGGGCATTCGAGCACCGTTGTCGACAAACTTTATATGTACGGACTCGTGACGAGATAAGAACCCGTTGATGTGATTTTCAGAATTTTTGAGAAGTGGGCCCGGGACTCGAGTTTTTCCATCTCCATGAATTTTAGTACTTTTCGAATATTTTTGATTGGGTTATGATTCTTTAACCCATATTTATGTATTCAATGTGATTTTATTTAGAGTTGATGCGCGAGGAGGTCAATACAAGAGGAAAAGGAATTACAGACCAGTCTACGGCCGGCTAAAGGTGAGTAGTTTGTATAAATGATGGCCTGAGGGTTTGAAACCCCGATTTATAACATTGTGATGCTATGTTAGGGTGTGACTCGCACCCTATGGCAGGTGCGGGATCGTATATGATTGGGGATTATGACTTGGTCTATCTCGAGTGATAACTATAATATATTGGCGACTGATACGCACATTGTATTGAATGTATATGGGTTCAGTGCCACGCCTGGGGCCTTGTGTCGATTTGTAGCATCTGATAAGGATAAATATCATTGTGATAGCATGATTTACAAAATCATTGATCTCAGTCCTGTGTTTAATCACTGTTAAGAAATTGTAAGTCACTTCTCCTAAAATTAAATAATTAAATGATATTCTTTTTAAAAATTGGAGATTGGAAGATAAATTGAATTTGTTATGTGACTCATATGCATATTGTGGATTGAGTATGGATCGAGTTGCACGCCGCAGTAGTGATATGATGATATTGCGCTTAGGCTGTAGGAGCCCCTCTAGATTCTGTACATAACCCCAGTGAGCGTCATTGACGTTAAACGGATCGGGCTGCATGCCGCAGCGGATTCATGTGCTTTGCATTGCATTTTTGCATCACATTTGACTGATATACTTGACATTTCTTTGTTTTTAGCTCGTAGTTAAGGTGTAGGACTGTTAGTTTTAGCTTTACTTTGTGGCTTTTCGTAGATTTCTTACCTTCAGACATTTTATATGCTTATTACTCACTGAGTCGGTAGTACTCACCCCTACTCCCTGCACCTTGTGTGCAGATTCAGTACTGGAGGCTTAGCTGAGCAGTCGTTGTCTCCAGAGATTATTCAAAGTTATTGAGGTATCTTCTTGACGTTCGCAGGAGCTGGCTACTCTTCCTATTTAAGTCTTATTATTATATACATTTCCAGACTTATGTATTTTCATTCAGATATTATTATCCAGTTTGTTTTAGAGGCTCTAGACTTGAGACCCCACATCATGTGGGAGTGATTTATCAGATTTCATATCTCTCCGTACTATAAAATATTGGATTATTATTCTATAACTATTACATTTCCTTAAATTGTCGGTTTTGAGAGTTTTGTTGAATTAAGAGTGAATGTTGATCAGGCTTGCCTAGCTTTAGGGTTGGGCGCCATCATGACCGGGTTACTAGGGCATCGTGAGTCATGAGCCAGTTTAGTAGAGCCTCGCAGATCGGTACGTAGACGTCTGTATCTATCCTCGGGAGGCTACAAAACTTTTAGGAAACACATCACTTTCTTGAAATCCATATCGTGCAGTTTGTTGATATAAAAACTAAATTTTTGTATTCTATTCTCTCTCAGATTGTGAGAACCCGTGCTAACGGACATGGCAGACAACCACCAGTACCACTTGCGAGAGGCCATAGACGCGGTCGTGGTGGTGGTCGAGGCGGATCAGCAGGGGCAGCACCTGCAGATCCGCCAGGTGCCCAGGTCCAGGAACAGATTTCGGCTGTAGATTCTCCAGCAACACTTGTTTAGGCATCAGTAGTGCCAATTGTGATTCCTGGTCTTTTGGAGACTTTGGCTCAGATCTTGTCTGTCTGCACTGGCCTGACTCAAATGGTTTCAGCCACTACAACTGCAGCTACTTCTCAGACCGGGAGTGATCATCAGACCCCCGATGCTCGCACACCCGAGCAGGTTGTTCAGGGCGTACAAACACCAAGGGTAGCCCCAGTTCAGCCGGTTCAACTAGTTGCACCAGTTGCTCCAGTTGCTCCAGTTGCACCAGTTGTTCCACTTGCGCTAGTTGCACCAGCTCTAGCTCATGTGGTTCCAGCTATGCCAGATGACGAGCAGCGTCGGTTGGAGAGGTTCGGTAGACTCCAGCCTCAGACATTCAGTGGTGCTGAGGGCGAGGATACCCAGGGTTTTTTGGATAAGTGCCAGCGTATGCTTCATACTGCGGGTATTTTGGAGTCTAGTGGAGTGGCTTTTACTACTTTCCAGTTCACATGGCCTGCATTCACCTGGTGGAAGGAGTTTGAGAGGCGTAGGCCTATTGGGGCAGTGCACCTCACTTGGTAGTAATTCTCCACGGTATTTTTGGAGAAGTATTGCCCCAATCTCACAAGGAGGATCTGCGTCGTCAGTTCGAGTGGTTGACTCGTGGCGATATGACAGTGACTCAGTATGAGTTGTGGTTTACACGGCTAGCTAGGCATGCTACTTGGATGATCCCGACAGATAGACAAAGGATCATGAGGTTCATAGATAGCCTCAACTATCCGATCCATATATTGATGACTAGAGAGAGGGCTACAACAACTACATTTGATGAGGTAGTTGATGACGCTCGACTGATTGAGACAAATCATCGTCGGGAGCGTATAGAGAGAGAGGCCTCGAGGTTCAGGTAATTTCAGTGGTGCTCCGTCTAAGGGCCAGTTCCAGCATGGTAGAGGTCGTTCTTTCAAGCCTCTTCACTTAGGATGTACAGAATCCAGTGGGGCCTCTTCAAGTCGGGGTCATCAGGGACATCAGTAGAGCCAACCTGCACTGATTGCCCTTCCAGCTCAGAGCTCTGCTCCTGCTTATTCAGCCCAATGTTCATCTGCAGCGAGGGGTTCCCATCAGTCCCCTTCTCCAACTTCAGGTCATTGCTACAACTGCGGTGAGTTGGGTCATATGAGGAGACAGTGTCCTCGGCTCCATAGTAGACAGTCTCCGCAGAGGGATCAGCCTTCATCTTCTGCTCCGGATTCTTCAGCACCAACTCAGTCATCTAGGAATGGAGGCCAGGTAGCTAGAGGTTGCCCCAGGGGTGAGGATCGTACTGGCGGTGGTCAGGCTCTTTTCTACGCTCTTCCAGACAAGAGGGACGATATTGCATCAGATGCAGTCATCACATGTATTATTTCAGTCTGCCACAGGGATGCTTCTGTCTTATTTGATCCTGGATCTACCTATTCCTATGTATCTTCATATTTTGCTCATCATTTGGGTATGAACCGCGGTTGTCTTGCCTTGCCTGTGCACGTATCTACCCCGATGGGTGATACTACTATTGTGGATCATGTATACCGATCATGTATGGTGACTATTGGGGGTCTGGAGACCCGAGTAGACTTGTTATTATTGGGCATGGTGGATTTTGATGTGATTCTAGGTATGGATTGGCTATCTCCGTACCATACTATTCTGGACTGTCATGCTAAGACAGTTACGTTAGCTATTCCGAGTATTCCGAAGATAGAGTGGCGAGGCGTGACTGATTATGTACCCAGCAGGGTGATTTCCTTTCTAAAAGCCCAACAGATGCTTGGGAAAGGTTGTTTGTCATATTTGGATTTCGTGAGAGATGTGGAAGCTGAGGCTCCTAGTCTTGATTCGATTCCCGTTGTATGGGATTTCCCTGATGTGATTCCAGCGGACTTGTCAAGCATGTCACCAGATAGGGACCTCGACTTCGGTATTGATCTAGTGCCTGGCACTCAACCCATCTCTATCCCTCCCTATCGTATATTATAAGAGTCGAAGGAACAGCTTCAGGAGCTCCTAGATAAGGGGTTCATTTGCCCAGGTGTGTCAGCTTGGAGTGCACCGGTGTTATTTTTAAAGAATAAGGATGGCACAATGAGAATGTGCATTGACTACAGGCAGCTGAATAAGGTGACAGTGAAGAACAAGTACCCACTACCCCATATTGAGGATTTGTTTGATCAGCTTCAGGGAGCAAGGGTATTCTCTAAGAATGACCTCCGATCAGGCTATCACCAGCTGAATATTAGGGATTCATACATTATGAAGACGGCTTTCAGGATGAGATATGGGCACTATGAGTTTCTAGTAATGTCATTCGGGCTGACTAATTCCCCAGCCGTGTTCATGCACTTGATGAATAGTGTATTTCGGCCGTATCTGCATTCTTTCGTAATCGTGTTTATTGATGATATCCTGGTGTACTCGCATAGCCAACAGGAGCACGAGCAGTATTTGAGGGTGGTATTTCAGAGGTTGAGAGAAGAGAAGCTTTTTGCAAAGTTCTCCAAGTGTGAGTTCTGGCTTAGTACTGTGGCTTTTTGGGACACGTGGTGTCCGGTGACGGTATTCAGCTTGACCCAAATATTATTGAGGCGGTGCATAGTTGGCCCAAATCGTCCTCAGCTACTGAGATTCGGAGTTTCCTTGGTTTGGCGGGTTATTACTGCAGATTCATTTAGGGCTTTTCATCTATTGCTTCACCATTACCGAAGTTGACGCAGAAGAATGCTCCATTGTGTGGTCAAAAGAATGTGAGGAGCGCTTCTAAAAGCTCAAGTCGGCTTTGACCAGAACGTCGATACTAGTATTGCCATCGGCTTCAGGTTCTTACACGGTATATTGTGATGCTTCGAGAGTTGGGATCGATTGTGTATTGATGCAAGAGGGTAGAGTTATTACTTATGTTTCTCGTTAGTTAAAGTCCCTTGAGAAGAACTGCCCTTTTCATGACTTAGATTTAGCTGCTATTGTTCGTGCCTTGAAGATTTGGAGGCATTACCTTTATGGCATATCTTGTGAGGTATATACAGACCATCGCAATCTTCAGCACTTGTTTAAGCAGAAGGATCTTAATTTGAGGCAGCGAAGATGGCTTGAGTTACTCAAAGATTATGATGTTACCATTTTGTATCATCCGGGAAGGCCAATGTAGTGGCCGATGCTTTGAACTGGAAGATGATCAGTATGGGTAGCTTGGCGTACATTTCAGTTGGGAAGAGGCCCCTTGCACTTGATGTTCAGGCCTTAGCCAATTAGATGGTGAGGTTAGACATTTCTAAGCCTGGTCGGGTGTTGGCTTGTGTGGTTTCCCGATCGTCGTTGTATGACCGCATCAGAGAGCGCCAGTATGATGACCCGCATTTTCTTGTCCTGAAGGATAGGGTCAAGCATGATGATGCCAAAGATGTGACCATTGGGGATGATGGTGCGTTGTGGATGCAAGGCCGAATTTGCTTCCCCAATGTGGATGGTATTCGGGAGTTGATATTAGATGAGGCCCACAGCTTTCGGTATTCAATTCATCCGAGTGCCGTGAAGATGTACCAGGATTTGAGACAATATTATTGGTGGAGGAGGATGAAAAAGGATATTGTGAATTATATGGCTCAATGCATCAACTATCAGCAGGTCAAATATGAGCACCAGAGACCCGGTGGTGTACTCCATTGGATGGATATTCCGGAGTGGAAGTGGGAGAATATTACTATGGATTTTGTGAGTGGTCTTCCTCGTACCTTGAAGAAGTTTGATTTGATTTAGCTGATTGTGGATAGAGTGACCAAGTCCACGCACTTCATTCTAGTATGTACTACCTATTCTGCGAAGAAGTTAGAGAAATTTTCATCCGGGAGATTGTACGGTTGCATAGTGTCCCGGTTTCCATCATCTCAAATAGGGGTACTATGTTTACTTCCCAGTTCTGCAGGACTTTTCATCAGGAATTGGGCACACAGGTCCAGTTGAGCACGGCATTTCATCCTCAGACGGACGGCAGTCTAAGCGTACTATCCAGATATTGGAGGACATGTTGCATGCCTATGTTATTGATTTTTGAGGTTATTAGGCTGAGTTCTTGCCACTTGTGCAGTTTACTTATAATAACAGCTATCAATCTAACATCCAGATGGCGCCCTATGAGGCTTTATATGGGAGACGGTGTAGGTCTCCAGTTGGTTGGTCTGAGCCTGGCGAGGCTAGATTATTGTGGACAGAGTTAGTTCAGGATGCCTTTGAGAAGGTGAAAGTGATCTAGGAGAGACTTCGTACAGCTTAGTCGCGTCAGAAGAGTTATGCGGATCGGAAGATTCGAGATGTATCTTATGATGTGGTGAGAAGGTCTTGTTGAAGGTTTTGCCTATGAAAGGCGTTATGGGGTTTGAAAAGAAAGGGAAGCTGAGTCCAAGGTTCATTAGACCTTTTGAGATACTTAGGAGGAATGGAGAGGTGGCCTATATGCTTGCTTTGCCACCTTGCTTGTCAGGAGTTCACCCGGTGTTCCAGGTTTTTATGCTCCGAAAGTATGTTGGGGACCGTCTCATGTATTAAACTTCAGCACGATTTAGTTGGATGAAGACATGACCTATGATGTGGAGCCAGTGGCTATTTTGGGTCGTCATGTTCGAAAGTTGAGATCCAAGGACATAGTTTCGGTGAAGGTGCAGTGGAGAGGTCGGCCCGTGGAGGAGGCCACTTAGGAGAACGAGCAGGAGATGCGGAGCAGATATCCTCACTTTTTTGATACTCCAGGTGTGTTTCTTTACCCACTCGAAGACGAGCGTTTGTTTAAGTTGGTGTGGATGTAATGACCCGACCCGTCATCACATGAGTTACTGCCCCATTTTACCCGTTTTATGCTTCTACATGTTTCATGATATGTGTTTTGAGAATTTGAAGTAATTTTGATGTAGTCTGGTTAGAAATGAGACAATTAGTCTCTTTATGAGAATATTAGTTTGGAAAAGTCAACCTAATGTTGACTTATGAGTTAGAGGGCTCGGAATAGAATGTCGAAGATTCGACTAGTTTCGAGTGGTGATTTATGACTTAGGAGCGCAATCGGAACTGAATTTGGCGGTTTGGTGTAGAATTAGGCTTGAATTGGCTAAGTTTGAATTTTGGTGAAGTCCGGTTGATAGGTGAGATTTTGATCCGGGGTCGGAATGGAATTCTGACTGTTGCACTAGCTCTGATAGGTGATATTGGATATGCGTGCAAAGTTTCTGGGGTGTACACCATGCCTTTCCTGGTCATGCCTTGTGCTACGATTGCTTCCTCAGTATATGTCTTTCCCTTCCTTCTAGCCTATGTTGTGTAATCCCAAGGTATAACATTTGTCTTGAACGGGGTCAATCTATCATGGGAACCGGAATTGGCATCCTCGGAGATAACACAGTAACTTCGAATGGCGCGGGCACCTTTAGAACACCAAACTCAACCTCAATTGGTTTTGGCGCCTTTGCAGAAGGTGATTCAAACTCGAGCGACACGGACACATTTACCACATCACCCTCAGAGGGCTGAATCTGAGCAACAATAGGATTGAGGGTAACTGCTGGATATTTAGGCTCGTCTTCTTCAGCTATCAAACCGATTGACCCCTTGGGATCCCAATCATCCTCAATCTCGATCATATGGATGCCTCCACCCTTGTGGTCAGGCATAGGGTTGTTGCGGACATTAGGAGCGGGCTCCTTTGCTATAATGACCTTGTTATCAATTAGATTATGAATCTTGTCATTCAAGTAGCGGCACTTATCATTGGTATGGATTTTCATTCTGGAATGGTATGCGAAAGTCTTGTTTGGGTTGATCCACTGAGAGGAATTTTATGGAGTTACAGCTGGGATTGGAGTAACTTAGCTGGCTGCTTTGAGTTTTTCATATAATTGGTCAATTGGTTTGGCTATGGTGGTATATTGTCTGGGAGGCTTACGGTCAAAATTTGGTCTGGGTCGAGGAAAGTTTTGGCTGGTAGGTGGTGATAGGAAGTGAGAAGGTTGGGAGTTGTATTCTTGGTACACAGGTGCGGGTTAGGAATATCTGGGTAAAGTGGGTTGATATGTGCATTGGTGGAGGTGTTTGGTAAGCGGGTGGTGGAATTTGGTAAGTGGGTGATGGTGCTTGGTAGTTTAGGGTAGGTTGATATGTGAGTGGAGGTGAGGGATAGGTTTGGTACTTCATAGGGGAATTGTTTCTTTGCGCAACCATTACAGAATTTACATCCTTTTTTCTTTGAAATGCCACCAGACTGTAAAGCCTTGGTAGATTGTAATGCCTCAAGATTATTTTTGATGTTTTCTTTGATCCTTTCTCCCAGCTTGATGATGTCAGAGAACTTTTGGCCCTCTATTAGCATCAGCCTCTCATAGTACTACGGATCCTGAGCACGGACGTAGAACATGTTCATCTGTTCTTCCTCCAAGGACAGCCTGACCTTAGCAGCTTCTGACCTCCAACGAGTAGCATACTCGCAAAATGTCTCTGTGGGTTTCTTCTTGAGATTCTCGATATAGAACACGTCTGGTGCGTTCTCAGTGTTGAACCTAAATCGGTCCATTAATTCAGACGCCATGTTCACCCAACTTGTCCATTTCTTTGCATCCTGGCTAATATACCATGATAAAGCATCGCCCTTCAGACACCTCATGAATTGTTTCATGTGGATTTTCTCGTCCCTTCCGACTCCTACCAACTTATCAGAATACATTCTCAGGTGAACACTGGGATCACCTGTACCATTGAACATCTCGAGCTTGGGAGGTTTGTACCCCTCCGGGAGCTCAACATCTGGCTGGACACAGAGATCTTCGTAATTCAACCCTTCAACACCTTTGTTACCTTCGAAACCTTGGGCCCAGCTAGTCAATTTCTTGATCTCAACTGCCAAGTTCTGAATGAGGGAGCTCTTGTCATCTGATTCAGGTGCACTTATGATTGGTTGACTGTAGTGCAGTAGAGTGTCCAGAAAGATAGAAGTGTTATGGTCTTTTGTGGTGTTTTATGGTTCGGGAACAAGCAGTGAAGTGTTATTACATGTGTTACAGGCTTGGGCATGAGCGGGGTGCATTGGAGGTTGTGGGGTGTTTTGTGGAGGTTTACGGTTCTGCGTGTTAACATCAGGAGCGGCAAGAGTGATTGACAGGCTTGCCAGTTCCGAGCTTGCTCCAATTCCTCTCGAAATCTTAGAAAAGTTTGCTCCAGATGAGCAGCAGTCTCCTTGGTAATTGCAACATTCTGAGAAATTCCCTTGAGCTCCTTTCTGGTGCTTGTATGTCTCATTTTGCCCTTGTTCCTATTTCTGGTAGGACTTGGAGAAGGAGGAGGACCCTTGGATCTTGTTGAGTATGTTGATGGTGCCAGAATGCACGAACTAACCTTTGGGGAGGGGAATAAAAATAAAATAAAAACAAAAAGGTAAAAAGCTAGTGCGGATTCTGAAAATAATATTGCGATATTTAAACCCATTGTGCAATAGTAAAAGTTGTTTCCTAATTTGGGTGCCTTGTTGCGCCCGAGGTAGGCCTAGCGACAAATTAAATTTGGAGAACTTATAATGCTAAATGCCACATTTTATTGATAAAAACAAGACGAGTCTTAAAATAATTGAATGATAAAAGGTGTCACTAATGGCCAGTAGCCTTATTACATCAAGAAAGCATAAAATAAAATCCTAACTACTTGGTCCCAGAAAGACCTTTCCCATATTCGGTACTCTTGCCTCCCTCGTACAGCTGCATCAACTCTCGCATCCCCAACAACAGATAAGCTCGAGCCAGATGTCCGCCTGAACTTCCTTCAGCATTCTGACAGTCTTCAATTCTTTTCAAGAACTTCCCTTCCAACTCCTCCATAGCTCGCTCTAGATATCCCAAATGGTTGGTGGCGTTGACAGCCATATCCTTCCATTCTTTGATCAGCTTCTTGTGGGCTTCTTGTATTTCCCGAAGTTCATTCTCGCATTCTCGCATCCTCTTGCGCAGCTGATTGTATGACCTGCGCTTCAGTTTTCTCATCAATAATCCTATGACCGTGGAAGAATCCTGGACGACCCAAACCAATGTGATCATCTTCCAACCAACCAGTGTGGTGTGGTACACACCCGACATGATACCTGTCTGGTTCAATAGATTCCTTCCCTAAGGCGAGCTTGTAGTGCTACATATTCTGAGCATGACACTTGTGCGGACTATCATTATCTTGAAAGTCAGCCCTAAAATGACTCATTCTCTCTATCCTGGGTATGATTGTTTTTCTTCCAGCTTGCCTCGTGGCCCGAAGAGGGCCGTAAGGACGAGTTCCCCTCAGACCAATGAGTATGAGTAATGGTGCGTTTCGAGAACGGACAATGAACTCCCTTGTTGGAAACCACTCAAACATCTACTGAACTTGCTCTTCTTTTAGATTCTCAAATAACTCTACCCACCCACTGGCATACTCTGGCTGGCCGAACATGTTGGGCATGAAGTTCATTCACTTTGGGTGATGAAAAGCGATATGGTCATCCCAATCCCTATGGATAATTTCCTGTCTATAGTTGCCTTTCTGAAGGTGTTTTATGAGCCAAAATTTAAGTAGCATATTACAACCCTCAAAATGCGGAGCCCCTTGCTGACATTTTCCCAAGGCTCGATAGATTTCAGCGATGATCATAGGCACTATGCTGAAAGACTACCCGTCGATACCCTCCATTAAGGTCTTGGTCACCATGGCTAGTCTGGTGTGGATCCTAGACTTCTTCATGGGAAAATTTATCATACCCAAGAAGCTAAACATAAACACAAAGTCCTGTCTATGTATATATCCTAAAGAAGTAAGGGCGAACTCGTCCATGTAGGTGCGATAGGACTTGCTGTAGCCATATCTCTCGTACAAGAAGTCAAATACTATGTAGGAGTTCTTTAATCAGGAGAGGTCGGGATTTTTCTTGAGTCCCATCACCTTAAGAAAGCCTCTACTTTTGTGGTTTTCCGTGAAGTCTCCCAAGGGATACCAGCCAGGCCTCCTATCTCTTCTAGCAAAGGGGTCATTTCCAAGTCTCTAAAGCGGAACACTGATCGATCGCTATCCCAAAACAAAGTGGCAGCCTCTATGATCTTGTGTTAGGCTGAATTTCTAGAAGTGGGGGCAAGTTCCCTAATTACTTGCAGACGAGGGTCTGATCGTTGGCATGAAGATCTTCCCACCAACTTAGCAACCTTGGGTGAATGTTGGATACCATACCGAATCTGGGGACCTCGTGCCTCATTTTCTGCAAAACAAAGTGTTAGGCCCTTACTCCACCAGACTCGACTATTTAAATCAATAATTAGCAGAAGGCATTTAGTTCTCCAAATAAATGCACATAACATGGAATCATCCGTTTGGGTTTCGATGAAACCTGGTGGACTTTAGTTTAGGCTATCTTAAGGAGTCATTATGTTGACAACATAACTGACTCGGCTAGGGCTGACCATGATGGATGAGTCGTTTTAAGGGAATAAGGTTTCTATTTGAAGTGCAAGACAAGGTACCCTTGAGCGAACAACTCAAGAGGGAAAGGCGCGGAACCGTCGACTGCACTGTTGATCGACTGGTTTTACCGCAAATATGCCTTTGCCACATTTAAGGGGTTATAATATTGGAAGGGCGCAACCATTCATAATAAGCGTTGTTATATGATTTGTTTTGGCATGAGTAGAATATGATGTTGAGAAACGAAAT
Organism: Nicotiana benthamiana; assembly: GCA_034376525.1. Taxonomy (NCBI): domain Eukaryota; kingdom Viridiplantae; phylum Streptophyta; class Magnoliopsida; order Solanales; family Solanaceae; genus Nicotiana; species Nicotiana benthamiana. Next base: position 125,494,318 of record CM067339.1, read on the forward strand.
AACAATAATGAAGCAAGTTGCATGTATTTTCACATTCATAAAAATAAAGATTACAATAAATGCTCGAAAATTACAACAGAATTGAAATAATAAGGGAGTAAAAGCGGAAATTAAAAGGAAAGAAAAATACGAAGAGCCAAGTCAATTTCATAGTATAGGAAATAAAGACAGTAAGTAAATGCAATTAAAGAGATAATAAAGTCACAAGTAGCATGCAATGGTAAAATCCTTAAAGAAAGTCCCCAGCAGAGTCGCCATGCTGTGGATGCCCCATTTTTCCCCAAACTCAAGGAGCAGGGAGATTGGGTTTACGACATTATGGACAAAACAACTCTTTTCCCTTTTGTGGAAGCGAGTTTGAAGAGTTCAAAGTGTCGACATCTAATGATTATAGTGCATTAGGACACATAAAGAAAGGAAAAAGGATTTTTTCAAAGGAAACTACAGTTCAGGTAAAGGCTTGAGATTATCTCGAGGGGAAGGTGTTAGGCACCCTTCAAGATCTACTAGTGTGGTTCCCGGCCATGCTTAGTTGTAAATTTAAAAGTAGTGGGAATAAACAAGTAAAATTTGCACATAGAAAGCATAAACAAGTTGAAAATTCTGTAAGAAAGGAGACACGAGTGATTTTGAAAAAGAAAGCTTAGTCGAAGAAAAACGTTAATTTAAGAAAATAACAATAAATAAAAGAGACAAGGGGTCTTATGGTTAAATATAATATGGATCACTTCGGTGCAATACCCAGCAATCATTCTCACACGAGATATTAGCGCACCGGTTATCATATCCATATTCTACCCTCCCCGCCCAGTAGAGGTTATTATAAGCGTGTGTATTGGTCACGAATGCTTAGCGCGTGCTATTATCCGTCCCACCCTATAGGTCCTAGAGGGTGTTTAGGACCACTATTCCTACAAGGGGAGAGCTAGGTTGAACCCTTAAGTTTAAAGGTAAAACACTAAGCGACATACAAAAAGCAAGTAGGACTTCATATAAAGGATCAAGTAAAAAAACATGTAAATGGCCCAAGTACCCCTCCATGAATATATATACAATTAGCACACCTTGATCACATTTAAAGACTAAAAGAGTGAGAGCTTAAAAATCTGAAGGCAAAAGCTGACAGTCTGGGCAGAAGTAGGTAGGATAAGTTGAAAAAAACGAAGGTAAATACGTATCGTTTAGGAGTAAATAAAATATTTATTCTTTCAAACACAGTTAGAAATATACTCATATATAGTATCTTGCTATAAGAAAGAGTAGTTTAGTGCTGGACTGAAAATAGTGTGTAGTGGAAATGAAAAAGTTATTTTTTAGAATTACAGAAAAAAAAGAGTACATCCCTAAAAAGGTCATTATAAATTTTAGGAAAAGCAATAGTCCAGTCTCGAACTGGAAAGGTGATTTGGTTGAAAACATGTAGGTGAAAGAACGAGACAGGAATTTAGTAGTAAAACCAAACAAACTTCAGAGAGGCGGATTATTATGGACAACTTAAGAAGGTCGAATGACTTAATACGATTAGTCTTTTTTTTATCCAGATTGTTTTTTTGGTTTTAGAAAACCAGTTTATGCGGTTGAATAATTAATAGGATGGTCGAGACATTGCAAGTGAGTTCCTAATCACATAATATCAAATACACGTGATGGCCCTAAGAACAGGATATCTAAATGCACATGATGGTCCTAGAAACAGGATTTCTAAATGCACATGATGGTCTTAAAAACAGGATTTGTAAACGCAGTGGTAAAATTCAAATTATTAACTAGTTATGGTTATGGGAAAATATCATATTAAAAGCAAAGATCCTAGGAGCAGGATTTCTATATGCAGAATGCATGTATTATACATGATTTCTATTGCATGAATATATAAATGAAATCCTATAGGCATGTTTTCTACCCATACCCTTAATAAACATGCATAACCCTCCCCAATTTCACTAGTAACACCCATAGTTCTTTAGAAATTATTATAAATTAAGCATTTAAATTACAGTAATGAAGAATAAAACAAGAAGCTATTTTGGCTTGCAGCCAATTGAGTGATTGGCATTCAACAAGAAAAGTGAAAGTAAAATTGTGTAGAAACAAAGAACATAAATATGTTTGTGTGAAAGAGATAGAGAGTGCAGAACACTAAGTGTATTCGTTTCTGTGTGTGTCAAGTAATATGCAATATGTTGGTGTCTTGCAAAGAAAATGGGAAGGGTACTTATAGTACCCCGAATACGAGTAAACAAATAAGGTATCAGTCCCTTAATTAAGGGCGTGGTATCAATCACAATCTAATCAGCAAATGGACTTCCCTTTGATTAAGGGATCTCAAATCAAACGGTAATAACCAGTCATTTAAAAGTAAAGAAATCACAAAGTAGGATATAATCACATAAGGAAACAGAGTAGCATAAAGCATGCAATAAAGACTAGATACATGACCATCTAATTAAGGAAATAGGTCAGGCAAATCAATCAACAAATTTGTGTACATATATACATGGCAAAATACCACCATAATTCCGGAAAAAAATAGTTTTCAAAATAATGACCGAGATTGAAAACCTTGGAGATCAGTATTAACTGAGGAAAGTATCCCAAAAATAAGGAAGAAATTCAAACTATAGGGAAAACACGTAAAATCACAATTTTAAAGCAGATATCACAATCTCAAAGAGGGCTCGAAGAATCAATATAAAACCACCATGTAAGAAATAAGAGAAACTTTTAATTAACACAGAATGGTTGGGGAATGAAACACTAACGACAAAATTATAGTAAAGAGCATAGAACTTGGAGAAGAACCAGAAGAACACAAAACAAGCAAATAATGCAAACACAAACATACAAAGTTATGGTTTCATTAGACTTAGGCAAAGATATTTAAAAAATAGTACTGAGAATCACGAATTAGTACTCAAAATCAGAAAATAAATTAATTTCGAAAAGGGGTCAGAAACCATAGTTTCAAAAGGGAACAAAATCCTTTAAAACTGGAATAATCGTAAAGATCGAGTAAAAAATAGTGCAAAACATAAAGGTACGAGTTAAAATTGTTAAAAATCAGAGATTTGAGAGGTTTGTGTTAAGATTAGGGTTTCATAAGAACCCAGTGAGAGAGGTAAGATGAACCTGGCTGTGAAACTCAAGGGTAATGGAGTTTTCAGCATCATCGGACCAAATTCCATCGGAGAAAGGCCGGAAATAGACCCCCATTGCGAGGCTTCAGTGAACATCTTCATGGTGGAAGCTTTTGGGGCTTCAAACCTCGGAGAGAAGCAATGATACGGGATCCTATAGTGGCTAGAGGTCGAGAGAAGTGAGGACGGAGCATAGCCGGAGAGGCAATGAAGCTCGCCGGAGAAGAAGGAGAGAACAAGAAGGTTCTAGAGAGAAGGGAGAGCAATCGTTATGGAGAGAGTGAGATAGAGACCGGTCTCTGATGAAATGAGGGGTCCGGGTAGACTTGGGATTAATTTTAGGTAATTAGATCTGGACCGTTGATCGCATTTGATCAACGATTCAGATTGAATCAATGTTGGGTCGGGTTAATGGGTCGGTCCAAATAGAATATGGGTTGATTTGAATTGGGTTTAAAATTGGGGGTGGATTGAGGTTATAATTGAAATAAGAATAGGCTAGTTCTTAAATAGCCATTTTTCCCTTTTTAATTAATTAAAATACTAAAAATAATTTTAAAAAAAATTAAGAAAATACTGAACTAGTTAATAATATATAAATAATAATATGAAAATATTAGAAATAATTTTATAATCCCAAAATACATTTAATTACAAAATAGGCTACAATTGCGATTATATACAATTTAGCTTTAGAAATGCTAAATAAATTTGTAAAAATATGAAAAAATCATGTTAATTATATTTTAATGTAAATATAAGGATAAAATAAGTTATTCACCAAAAGATAATTTTTTGGGAATAATTTTGATAATTTTATGTGTGAGGATCCGCATAGCCCTCGATTTATGTGTTATTTATCCATTCCTACTTTTTTTTATGCCAATGTTGGTGACTGGAGATAACTCTCTTCAATTATTCCTGGGATGGGAGGGAGTAAAAAAATAGGTGATGAGTTGGTTTAAAAATTTATTAAAATATCAAAACTCATGGGTGTGCTCATATATCCACCTATACGCTGTTTTGGAAGCATTTTGGTATATAAAGAATACATGGGGAAAAATTGGGTATCAACAATTAAGTGTCCCAAAACACTCCGAATTCTCACACCGAACGTCCCGGCAAACCAAAATAGCAGAAATGAACTTAGGGAAAATAGTTAATGGGGAAACGGGGCATAAATTCCAAAGACGACCGGCCCGATCGTCACACTTTGTTGATTTTCTCTTTGTCTGTTGTAATTTGATCTCCAAGTACACATCTCACAATTCCTTCAATGTAGCTATTAAACAGAAAGGAACTAAAGCATGATTCACATTCCTTGTTTCGTGATTTGTACTCATTTGAATGATGAATATCAATAGTTAGATATTGCTAGCTAATGTGTGTTTGTCTTAGGCTCGTTTTGTAATAACTTGGACAATAGGTATATGGACTGTATAATTAGGATTGCTGTTGAGTTGATTTGTACTAGTAGGACTACTAAGTTGTGTTGGACTGTTAAGCTAATTCGAATTCTTCTTATGATTTTATGAGTTTTGTGCATCCAGTAGAGTTAGCCCAATTTAGTGTTAAGTTCATAATGTGTATCACCATGTGTTAATTCGAAATCAAAAGCTTAAAAGTAAATGATTAGTTCAGAAATCAGAAGTCAAAAGTGTTATGGAATCATTCTCGGTTAGGCAGTACTTTGTCTTAATGTAAAGTCACAAGTTTGTTCAGGTAGGAATACCAGTTGACATTAATTGAATATAGTTAGATTGTATAGTTTTTCAGATTGGTGTAATGGTGATCTTAGGCTGATAATTATAGCAGCACATTAATAATTTATTTCCTACTAGTAGCTGATAATCACTTTGAAAAATCGTAATTCACTATAATCACTAGTATTAGCCGTATCCTAAATAATGTTCATTAGCAAAAATCTTGAATCGGTGTATAATGCCTACAACTGCTACTCAACAAGTCTCTTCTGAGTTTGGCTCGAAGCCTTGACCGTCCAGGCTGTGAAAGTGAATTAGTGAGCCAGATTTAATTTGATACTGGGCCTATGAGCTATTACAGGCCCAGGCGGTCCAATCCTTGTATAGTGAAACCTGGGCTGTCTTGAACCCATTGCTAAAATTGTCCAGCTTTGTTTATTCAGTTATTGGGTTTAATTGGTTGAAAATGAACTATGAAATTTTGGACCTCTCACTCTTGCTAATTAATTATTATTTTTTCTTTTATTATTAAAGACAAATAAAAGTAAAAAATCATAATTGCTTTTAGGTTTGCCTTTTAAATAGTAAAATGAGATGAGCCTCGTTAAACAAAAAACATAAATTGCGGGGCCCCCAATAAATGTATATACAAAAATACTTAGAATTTGAAATAGGCCGTTTAGCGAATTTCACGGCCTTCCCCAGAGATAATAACGCGTTAGTCACTTTAGGCGCGCTTTTGATAATTTACCTTCTTAAAGTCAGGTGTGCATTTATGTGACCCAAATCCAAATCCCAACGAAGTCGAAATGTGTCGAAAACTATATGTGCATTTATGTGACGTGGTTCGAAATATACTTTCACGACATTGCAATTATCTTTAAAAAAATAATAAAAGCGGTTCAAAGCTAAAAAGCATATAAGTTGAAACATGTTTTAAAATCAAATAACTATGCCAAATATGACAGTTGAGCGACCGTGCTAGAACCACGGAACCTGAGAATGCCTAACACCTTCTCTCGGGTTCACAAAATTCCTTACTCAAATTTCTGGACCGCGGACTGTTAAACAGAGTCATTTTTTTCCTCGATTCGGGATTAAATCGGTGACTTCGAACACCATAAATCTCCCAAATGGAAACTCTAAATCTTAATAATAAATCCCGCTTCGATTGTCACTTTAATTGAAAAAACTCCTTTATACCTTGCGGGTGTAGTGAAAAAGGAGGTGTGACATGCTCGAGATGGCAGGGTCTCGTGCTGATAACGTATTATAAAATAAAGATTGTAAAGTAAAGACAAGTATAGAGAGAAAATGTTATATTATTCGAACTCAAACTGATGTACATAATGAACTGAAATCTCTTCTATTTATATAAAAAAGGAAGCTGCTACTCCAAGGTGCTTTGTAAGCTGCTACTCCAAGCTGTCGTGTAAGCTATTACTATACCATATATAGATAATCTTCTATCGGAGATAATGTTTATCCATAACGAAGTATCGAAAGAATAAGCTTATTATACCAGTATGGATAATCTTCTACCCGGGATAATGTTTATGCATAACCGGGTACCAAAGTGATAAGCTTCTTCAGGAAACTTATTTCCAATAGAGTACTAAATATATTTACTACGGAGTCCCATATGAATAAGCTCTTCCAGAAAACTTATTTACTATTATAAATAGAATTTTATTTATGATGAATGTCCATATAGAGAGATTCTAGGGTTTATTACTTGGTGGATAAGTCAACCTCTCCCTATATATAGAGGGTTCTATTCCATTGTAAATCATCTCATATTAATAAGAATTCTCTCTCTCTACTTTGCTCTGTAATGCTCTTCTTCTTTTATTATTTCATAATACGTTATCAGCACGAGACTCTAATCACTTGAGTGGAAACTTTGGGATTGAGCATAATGATTGTCAATTATTCTATGCACTTCTTTCATGATTAAATTCTGTATTTAAGTTAAGTATTTTACTTTTTTCTTTCAAATTCTTGACATTCTATAATTTGATTTTAAATACAAGCAAAGAAGATAAATTTAGATTGCAACTCTAATGGAGTTTGAAAGAAATTATAACCACCCAACGTTGTAAAATTTATATGTCTTTCCATGATCAAATTCATGTGTGATTGTGCGCAAAGAATTGATAACACATCCCATTGAATTTAATCTATTCTCATTCCCTTTAGATAATGTGATAGCAGTATGTGATAAGTCTGAAAAAAGACAAAATTATTAACGTAAAGGTATCAATGGATATGGACGTGACAATAGACGAAATTATAATCGTCATTATTGTGATATTGAAAATAATAAGGATTCTCGAAATAATTCTTCACTCCGTGAAAGTAATGTTTGTCATTGATTTGACATGAGATTTCGTAAAGCACATCCAGATGACTAAGGTCCATTCATGATGTGAGTGTGACAACATCTAATTTTGTAAATACATATTTATTCTTGAAAGAATATGAACGTGCCAGTGGTAGTGAATATACCACACTCACCTTTAGAAGGAGGTTTGAGGGAAAATAAGAAAATAATGTCATTATTATGGCATGAATGGTCATTGATCACGTGCTTATTATGATTATCCAAAATATTATGGCAATGCGATTATTACATGTCAAAAGTAATAGAAGCAACATATCTTGCCTATAATGATTTGACAATAACAATAATGATATAATTTTATCTTTAAAAAATTCACCATGAGGATGTTGATGAATATGTGGTAGTACCAAATTAATTGAGAACTCTGTAAGAGCCAATTATCACTATTTTGGAGAAACATAATTGATTACCAATAAGGTACTGTGTTGTAGTAAGTCTCTAAGAAACTTATTCAGTTTACAAAGTATACGCGAAAGTGGCTGATTATATTGAGACTATAAATAAAGGAAAGATTGAATATCTTCTATTACTACAACTTGTAGCAGGTAATACTTATGTGAAAGGTTACCCATTTTATTCTCCAGTTTGTACTACACAAATAAAAGAATGCCACAAACTTGGAGTTTATTGTTATCCAGTTGGCATAGCTGGTTTAGTCATATCAATTGAAGTATGATGTGCAAAAATAAAAGAGAATTCACATGGGTAAATATTGAAGAACTAGAAAGTTCTTTACGAATTCTCTTATATTGCTTATTCTAATTAATTAATAGACCAACTAAAATTGGGATTGAATCTCGTGAATGCTGAAAATATCAAAGGTGAATATGGGCATATTCACCTGTCATGTATACCACATAAGATGCATCTATGAGATGGTTACATGTGCGATTATTATTAACCCGCAATTTGGTGTTTGCGAGGTAATTTGCTCAATAATTTAACTTAGAGCATAATTTCCAGATTTTCTATCCAAGATAGTTTATCTTGATAAGTTGGTTAATATCACAACTGGTTTAGCAAAATAATTTATTGAGTGCCTCAATTTAATAGCTAAATTATTACTTATGAGAACAAAGTTATCTATATCAGTTTGATATATATTATATACGAGAGTATATTATATTCTCCCCTCACAAGTGGTTCTAGGCGAGGAACCAAATAATTTCATCTTATTATTATTGATGTGCAGTGTATATTGATTAATACCATAACGCATAAAGATATATTCTCAAAGTTGAGGAAACAAGTTAGTTTTTCAAACATAAGGATGAGACACGGCAAACAATTGAGAAAAAGTTACATGGAATGAATTATCATGTGTATATCTAGATCCTCGAATACGATAATATGAACTTGAAGTTCATAAAAAACATAGTTCATATGCAATATATTACAAAGTATGCTAGACACATTTGCTGACCCAAAGAAAGTAGCTATATTCTCATTCCAAATGCTCATATTAAATCCTGGAAGGACAAAGTCTATGGTACGCTTAAAGCATATAGAGAAATCGATTTCAAATAAACTTCTTCATAAAGAAGATGAGCAAATGATCATAATAAAGGAGGCAAGTGATCGAAGGTCACATGACATAACACTTCATAAAATCTCATGAGAGATTCATGTACCTGACTATATGAATGAAGATATCTCTATGTTATGTCTTTATGAGAAAATATTGGAACCGATATAAAATGTTCATCGATGACATCTATGATAACGCTAAATATAGATGATGATCTTAAGTCTGTCGCCTACAAACACAAAAATATTGGCCAAATAGAAGAGACACAATTCCAATAGGATTGGTTTCATATGAAAGACATATAATTTTGTCAATGTTGTTTAATACTTGAAAGTATAAAGTCAATGGTATGTGCAATCAGTTTTCGATATCTTATATGTCTAGCATGACATGAAAACTTGATATGCATCTAAAGTATATTATATGGCTGATACGACTATCCTCGAAGGATTTAAATTGCTTGAAGCATATGCAATTCTTGATCTTGAAGTACCACTTCCTCAGTGCAATTTGTGTACAAATGTATCTTGCTATAACTATAAGCATGATAATGTGATAACGAGGATACCTTTATGGAGATATTGAAGAGCCATTCTACGATATTTGTGAAGACATTATATATCTATCACGACTCATAATTTCAAGGTGCAAAATATTCATTCAAGTTAATATGGCGGATTTGTTACTAAAGTCTCTACCAAAGATCTTTTGAAGATGCTGCACAAGATTGGAATGCAAATACTTAAAGATGTGAATTGATGCTCTCATCAGGGGGAGTTAATACGCGTTGTACTCTTTTTCCCTTACAAGATTTTGTTCCACTCGTTTTTTCTTGCAAGGTTTTTAATGAGGCAACCAAAAGACGTATTGTTAGCTATGTGTACTCTTTTTCCTTTTCTAGAATTTTTTTTCCTATTGGGTTTTATTTTAGTTAAGTTTTAACGAGGCACATTATGTGTTGACATTCAAGGGGAGTATCATAAATAGAATTCTATTTATGGTGAATGTCCATATAGAGAGATTCTAAGGTTTATTACTTGGTGGCTAAATCAGTCTCTCCCTATAAATAGAGAGTTCTATTCAATTATAAATCATCTCATATCAATAAAAATTCTCTTTCTACTTTGCTCTTCAATACTCTTTTTCTTCTTTTATTATTTCATAACATTTATAAGGGAGTACTAAATAAACCTCCACAATATAATATATTTATATCAATGTAAATATTGTAAATACCTCCGAGGTCAGTAAAATCTTTCTATTAATTTTTTATGGTAGAAAGATCTCCATTCCTTATTAAAAGTAGGGAGAAAATCCCAACGACCACGTGAGTCATGCGTGGCATCAAATCAGTACCTAGTCGACTATTGTACCCAGAATCATTCCTTGGTTTCTCCTTCCTTTTTAGAGCGAAACAAAAACATGGAAATAAATAAGGAGGGTGAATATTTAATTAACCATTAGATTTTTTGTATTTTCTTTATACAAAAAGCCAATATTCACATCATTATCATTATCATGATAGTATGGTACCTCCATCATTATAGCAGCCAAGATATATATATATATAAACCTATTTGATTTGACACAAAATTTAAAAAAAAAATAAACTAAGAAATATAAAATAAGTCACATATATTTTATGTGACTATAAGTTATTATATAAAAGTAAATTATTTACAGCTAAGGAATAAAAAATGAGGGACTAATACATATATATGTAATACATATATGTTGTATACACACGTATAGGGTATAGGGTGAGCTGCTGTGGCTGCAGCTGCTTTTGTGAAAGGGAAAAAGCCAGTCAGACAAATAATACACTTTTTATAGAGTTTGGTATATGGGCTATTGATTTTCCTTTTCCTCTGCTTTCATAGGTTATGCCGTTTCCGCCCCAGGTGAAAAAACTATCTTTTCGTGTTTTTCTTTATTTTTATGTGATTTTGGTATCTGTGTATGGATTTTCTTGTTGTATTTCGATGGAGAATTGAGTTCCTGATCAGATCTGATAAGAAATTGTTTTCTTATTGAGGCTATAAAGTGTAAAGTTTGATTCTTTTTGCTTTGGGATTGTGATATTGTTCTTTTGGGTATGAGTTGGAATCCAAATTTTGGGATTTATTCTTGGAATCTTTATTAGAATTATTGCTAAAACTATTCTTAATGAGGTTTTGGTTATTCTTGGTAAATTTTATGGAAGGTGACATATAATTGTTTTTTGTGTGGCTGTTTTGTGATGAACTTATGGAATAATGGTGGTGATTTAGGATTTGGGGTGTGAAGTTGAGTTCTGATGTTTTAAGGATAAATGTATCTTATTGAAGTTAATGGTTCTGTTGAGGCTTGGAAAAAGCTAGTACTCTGTTCTGAAGAACCTTGATTGTATTTCTATTGTTGTATTCTTTTTCTGAGGTTCTAACTAAGGGTACAATGAAGTTCTTTGAATTTTGCTATTGTTTAAATGAGTAATATTTTAATTGTAACTAAGATTTCTTTGAGTGTTGCTATTGTTTAAATGAGTAATATTTTAATTGTAACTAAGATTGTATCGTTTTACTCATATGATCTTGTACCAAAATTAATGAAAGGATTATATGTGCTTTTAGTGATTGTTCATTGATCATAATGTGCTTTGAGCTACAAATATGACATTAGTTTGCTGTAGAATTCTCAATCCAACTATTTAGTGTTTGTTCTTACTGTGTGATTGCTAGATGACATTTATGATAGTCACGAATACTATTTTGAAGGCTGGTATGTCAGTAGATTTATAGGAAGGTTTTACCTGCAACTGCCGAATTATAACTTAATCTTGAACAACAATGATTGAGCTGATCTTAATGCCACTAATCCTGTTTAGTGCTTATCTAGGCGAGGATGTTGGCTGGGATCCTTGATTAGAATGCTTGCAAGTTACTGTAATTTCATTGCTTAAGTCTTAACTTGTTTAATTGTAGCTCTGCCATTGTCTATCTCAAGCTTAGTTGGCTTCTCTGGGTATTTTCCTTTCGTTTAGTATTGTGCTGTGACATACTGACTCGTCTTCCCTGGTTGTTTTTTTCAGGATCCAATAAACTTCAAATCCAAGAGAATAGTATTGTTTAGGACATGGAGCAAGTGTGCCTTTTCTCTGAATGCTTTGAGTATCGAGCTTTTTCATTTCAGGAAGTTCTTGATTGGCGATTCCTCATCCGTAGAGATTTCCTTCTTGTTTCCTTTGTCAATTGCACATAGTGAACAGCTCTCTTGACTGTTCAGTACAGGAGGCAATTTGCAATTTCTATATAAGCTAGTGTGTTGAATGTTTAATGCAATTCCTCTAGTAAGCAGCACACCTTATGATGTCAGTTGTGACTGTACTGTTAACTACCTCGTGCAAGTTTATTTTTTCTAGCGCATTGCCGATACGTCACCCATTCAAGACCCTTTGGAAACCATCCTCTGAGGTATTGCTGTGGGTTGAATGTTACTTTGTTATAGTGCTCATAATTTCTAATAGCCTTACATCATTTTTGCTGTCTCTCTCCATTACAGGGTTAAATCAGCAGATGCATGTATACATAGCTGGAGTGAGTTAGCTTTTTGTACACTTGCTTCGGGTTTGGTAGTTTCTAGAGACCTCGTCTTCACGATTCAGTTGACTGAAGACTTGGCATCAGACTAAAGTGTATTGGAGGCAAGGAGCTAATGTGCTGTTGAGAAAGAAATTTCAATCATCTCTTGAGCGAATGATCGACCTGTTGAATTTAGCTGTTAGAGTCTCAGTTAGCTCTGAAGTGGTATCAAGATGCATTGCAGCACTTTTCTTTGCTTGCTTTCTCTCCCATGTTACATTTTTGGGTCTTTTAATGCTTTATATCTTACAAATAAGGCTGTGAAGCCCATTCGTCCTGTTATTATTGCTGGTTCTGCCCTCATGAGTTTTTCAGAAGGAAACTAAGGGGGATTTTGCTGAATCAGTCAGGCCACTAGTTCCTTCTAGTATTTTTCTTTTCCAGTCATTCCGAGACCGATAAAATTTCACTTAGTTTATGTGCTTGTGGTCTCTCCGCCTTCAATAAATAAGTGTCCTACGTGCTATTGAAGCTGCAAAAATGGAAAGGTGCTGGTCTCGATCCCCTTATTGTTATTGATTTATTTTTTCTATATGCTAGTCTAATTTGTCTTAATGGTGCAGGTACAAGATAATTAACGAAGTTGGTAATGGCACATTTGGAAATGTTTGGCGTGCACATAATAAACAGACTGGTGAAGTGGTAGGTGTAGATGTGCAAGGATCAACAAAGAACCTGCTGATTTTGCTGTACGTTTGACGTCCTTTTAATTCTATTCATTTGTCCAACACAGGTTGCAATAAAAAAGATAAAGAAGAAATATTATTCATGGGAAGAATGCATAAACTTGAGAGAGGTCAAGGTTAGATGATTTCCTTCCATTTGGCCATATTTGGTCTTTCCTCTGCTGAGGATTCAATAACCATTAATCCTTTTGCAGTCTTTGAGAAAAATGAACCATCCAAATATTGTGAAGCTCAAGGAAGTGGTTAGGGAGAATGACATTTTGTACTTTGTGTTTGAATACATGGTATGTGATGGTTTCCCTTTGTAATTTATATTTGTGACCAGTCAGTTAATTGAGTATCTAATTCTGTATGAGTTTTTGTAGGAGTGCAATTTATATCAGCTTATGAAGGACAGAGCAAAGCTTTTCTCAGAATCCGAAGTAAGAAATTGGTGCTTCCAAGTATTTCAGGGTCTTGCTTATATTCATCGACGAGGATATTTTCATCGTGACCTTAAGCCAGGTGTTTAACTTTCCACTTTTTGTCTGTAAATGCTCTGAATGATGGTGAAGATTTGACTTAACTGAAACTAGCTTAGTGAAGGACATGAGCTGTACTCTCTCTTGTTTTCCTTTAAGCGTCCTTGATCATGAAGATCTTGTATATGTATGGTGATGCAATGACCCTGCTCCCTTTTTTATTTTTATTTTTTTTCTCGTTCTATCTATAGTGATGCATTCACCCTGTCTCTTGGAAAACTAAAAATACATATTAGTGTTATGAGATATTAGTACTAAGACACCAGGGAACTCTGGAAGAGCTAATGCAATATTTTTGTGATATATGTGCATGCAATCATGAAAATCTGCATGTTATAGCAGTTGAGTATGCCTTTTTATTTTATGGATGTTATGTCATCATAGTCCATTTGGACCAATTCCATTGTGATCTGACCCATTCTTACATATGATACTGATGGTTGTCCAGAGAACTTGTTGGTTTCGCAAGATATAATTAAAATTGCTGATTTTGGTCTTGCTCGGGAAATCAACTCTCAGCCTCCATTTACAGAATATGTATCAACACGTTGGTCAGTATGCCTGGTCTTCTGTACCTTCTTTGGTCCAAGACGTTAGTTTTTTTCTTCTGACCTCTTGTATGTGGGACTGCAGGTATCGTGCTCCTGAAATTCTTCTCCAGTCACCAATATATGGTCCTGCTGTTGGTAAGTAATACATACTATACAATATCTGTTTCAGCTATTTCTTTCTGGATGTATATTGATTGTCTTTCAACATTGCAGATATGTGGGCAATGGGTGCTATAATGGCTGAGTTGTTTAGTCTTCGTCCTCTATTTCCGGGTTCAAGGTATGCATCTAGGGATGGACAACGGTGAGGTGCGGTTGCGGGGAAAACCCGCATAAACCCGCAAAGTTCTAACCCGCCCCGCATAGCATTTGCACCTGCATCCACCCGCTCCACACCTATATCCGCATCCGCCCCGCCCCGCCCCGCCCCGCATAAGTTTTTTCTTTTTCTTTCTGTTCATTTTGCTTGTTTTTTTATTGTTTTCTTTTTTGCTGGATTTTTAATTTCATCAACCAAAAACATGAATATTTTTTTTGTTGCTCATGTATTGAATTGTTCAACTAGTACTGAGGATTCCTTGGCAGACCTTATTTGATGAATTAGAATATATCATTTTTTTATTGAGTAATAATGAGATTGCTCGGCAGACCTTATTTGGTCAATCAAAAAATTCTGGTTGGCTGCTACTATATTGTATAATCTTTTTTAAGTGGCAAAAAGTAAAATAGTAATTTTTGTGCTACAAACCTTAGCAGCTTAGCTAGATAATTTTTAAGTGAAAAACGTTAATAATCTTAATCATAAAAATATGTGTCAAACTACATTTTATATTTCCTTAAATGTCTAACTTTTTTTCTTTTCTTTCAATCTAACTTAATTAACATTTCACTAAAAGGTGAATTTGAAAAAAAGTTATAAATCATTTTTTTATATTACATATCAAATATTTAAACAGATTATATGATCTTTAAGGTTTGTCATAGTCCTTGCTCATGTCTTACCGGATAATTAGTAGAATATACAATTGGTCGAAATCAGAAAATTTGTTTAGACCCGCGTAAAACCGCATAGACCCACAAACCGCCCCGCCCCACATCAATCTCTTAAAAGATTATCTCAACCCACCCCGCATAGTCTTAAACCCGTCCCGTCCCGCTTGCCATCCCTATATGCATCTGTGGTTATAATATTGATTTCTTTGTGACTTGCATAAAAATGTATATAGGGACCCCACCCAAGAGGGATTGGTGGATTGGAGACTGTCATTTGCAAATCATTACCTTTCTGTGACGGTCTATTGTACGCTATTGTCTATTTGTCTTCTTTGGGTGCAGTGAAGCAGATGAGATATACAAAATATGCAGTGTTATAGGGACCCCATCAAAGAGGGAGTGGGCGCAGGGACTTCAACTTGCTAGTGCTATCAACTACCGATTTCCACAGGTCCACATTGCTCTCCCTTGCTATGAAGATATCTGCTGTTTCTGGATTCTTTTAATGAATTATTGATTGATTCTTAGAGGATTTTCATATTAGCTGAGCTCCCCCCTCCCTCGTCCTTTTGCCTTTGAATTCCTGTGCTTATCTTTTTTATTATTGAAAAGAGGGTCTTTTTAATCTTTTCCATTGAAAGAAACTACTCCTTGGCTCAACATAAAAAATGCTGTTGTTAGATTAACTAACGAATCCATCTCATTTGACATCTGATTTTGGGTTGACACCTGCTTCCGTGTTTTATCTGGCAGGTTGCTGGTGTAGATCTTGCCTTGCTAATTCCATCTGCCAGTCAGGATGCTATTAGCCTAATCGTGGTAAGAACTGGTTAAAAGAATTTATATCACTCTTCTGAATTGGTCGCTACATGGTCATCTGTGGACTAGAGCTTCTTTGTTTCTGGAGAAACAGAATGGTGTATCTGATATATTGGCTTTTTATCTTATTTGTATTCTGCTGCAGTCTCTTTGTTCATGGGATCCTTGTAAGAGGCCGACAGCCATCGATGCTCTTCAACATCCTTTCTTCCAGGTGGCAAATTCCTTTCCTTTATAAACCTAAAATATACATAAGTTGGTGTTTTGTGTATCTATTAAACTGTGTAATATCATTTATGATGCGACAGAGTTGTTTTTATGTACCTCCATCACTACGCACCAAGACCGCTGTTGCTAAGACTCCTCCTGGTTTGTGCTATCTTTAGTATTTACTTGAAAGAAACTTGGGTTTTATGCTTTTATGATGAACCTAATAGCACTTTTGCTTGCTGTAGCTGTCATGAGGGGTGCATTGGAGCAAAAGTACGACAAGTGGTCGTTTGGGTCGTTGCCCAACCCCAAGCCCAGTGGCAACTTCTCCACCGTTAAGTCACAGGTGCCTGTTAACACAGGTAACATATAAGAATCTGAAGGATTTTACAGGGGTCCAACTAATCAGAGGGGCTAGTTCTTTGCACAAACCTTTTTAATATTTTTCTTTCCCGAACTGTAATTGTGAAAGAACCATCTTTTCTGCTATACACACAAATGTTTTCTTCATTCTGACACTAATACAATTGTAATTTTACACAGTGACTCATGTAACAGGCGTACGAAGGAGGTTGGATATGAATTATCAGGTATGGTTGCCTTGTAAACAACCTTTAGTTATTTGCATCTGCCAGACAAATGCTGCACATGGACATAGGTGTTCTACTTGAATCTAATCTATGTAACCAATGTTCAGGAACCAATGAGGAATGATAAATCCCTGAAAGGCTCTGTTAATCAACAACCAAAATACCGATCTCCTGTAAGGAATGTCCCAAGTAAGTTCTATTCAACTTAATATTTTTTCACATGTCTCTTGACCAGAACTCTCACCCTCTTCTAATTGTGGAACACAATACTTTGGTTTTATTTGTACAATTGTGTCCCTCCCTTAAGCTTTTTATTTTTATTTTTTTGGCTTGGCAGTGGTTGGTTCTGGAGTGACAACTCGTGCCATTTCGGTTGCAGCTGAGAAGCTGGCGAATGTGAGCATTGGCTCTGGTAGAGGACCTATAAAGCAGCCAGTATTTAGGCCTATGAAGGCAGGAGGGTGGCATGGGCAGCACGACTTGTTCCATGGACGGTCTCAAGAACTTCTTCCTGGAAGAAGCTATTCAAGGAAAGTTGCTGGATGAAGATTATTTTAGCTTAAGTGTCGTATTTTGTTCAAGCGTTATTTGCGATGTGCGTGGCTCAGTTTGATGTTACTTTTGGGAGCCAGCAGTCTTGTGCTTTGCACGTTTGTTTCATTTTGGTGATAATGTCGCATCTATGTTCAAGATGTTGAATGAATATGTTGGCTTGTTTTGGTGATACAATCATTTCTACATTTAAGTATTGAATAAATGTTTATGCGTATGCAATACTGATAGATTCTTACTATCTGTGCATTTTATGTAACTTTATAATCTTTTAGCTTTTGTGCATAATCTAAGTTAAAGTCGAACAAAGCACTTGCCAGACACAAGTTTGATCAAACAATATTACTAGTCACAAAATACGTGCTAATTTTAATTTGGTTTCCTTGCTCAACTTTTTCATTAAGCCAAGCTAAAGGTCTAACCAGAAACATAAAAATGTGAAAGAAGCCAAAAGAATGAATCAATTAACAAAACGAAAACGTTGCTAACTAATAAAAAAAAAGACACTATGATCATCATCATTCGTTATCCACTTGATGATCGTGCCTACTTCGAACGCGGAAGCAAAATCTTGAATTGTTTCGATCCCAACGAAGGGCAATCACGTCATCTTCTTTTAAATTCCTTCTCTTGACAAAGTAGGGGGTCCAGTTTTTGATGAGTTGAAAGCTATCGGTTGCCCATTTCTTGAGCTTCAAAGAATACTCTGATTGTGTATCCAAATCCCAGATATTAACATCAGTTCCACATAACTTTTGGCAATCTGTAGCTTTTTGTTCATCCAAGAAAGGTATAACGTAGGTCTTCACCTCTTGTCTCGGCAACAAAAGCCTTGAAGATCCATTCACATCACTCTTTGTCAACTTCTTAATTATCCAGTGTTGTTCCTCCGCCGCTGCCGCTGCCGCTGCCGCCGGCCGTAAAATTAAAGGCCGTGTCTTGATAGGAACGAGTTTCTGATCTTCCCCTTTTCTTTTTAAAACAGGACCAACATTAGGTTGATGGAACAGCCTTTTGGGGGCACAAGAATCTTGACTAACGATATTCGGGGAATTGGAATTTGAGGGCAGCGTTGAGGTTTCGGGTATTGTACATGGTAGAGAAAGACAGAGATCAGTAGAAGGCGACGGCGATGATGTTGATGGCGGACGAGGAGGAGGATTATTTACAAAGTGTATTGAAGCAGTAGCTAGGTTTTCTGAAAATTCTGGAAAGAGAGACAATGTTGTGGGTTTAGAAGCAGCCCCAGCCCGGTTTTGTGGAAAGAGAGACAAAGTGGGGAGTTTGGTGTCGTAGTGATTGTCGTCTAAGGTGGAGATGCATGAGAAATTACTGGAATTTGTTGATGACGACTCATGAGGATAAGCATAATCAATTGGTTCTGCCTTTATAACAGTGTTACCTGAAAATTGTGGAAACAGAGACAACGTTTTAATATCGTCCTGAATGGCGTTCATGGTCATGAACGAGAAAGTAGAATTGTAGGGAATGATAGCTTTGTTTTTATGATCACCCTCTTCCATGGCGCCGTAACAATAGCCAGTAATATGCAAAGCAGAATGAAGAATGAAGAATGGAGGCTCTGTCATTACCTTTTTATAGATTTTTATTATATTTCTCGATCCCATAGAAACTCAAATTGGGATTTGGGTTTTCCCTTAAGGTTTTTCCGTTTCATAGGCAATATCGGACTAACCCCTTTATTCCCAATCAGAATAGGAAATTCAAGGACTCACTCCATTTCCTTTCTTGATAACCTCTATTTTTATTTTTTTATAATATTTTGAAATGCCGAGTGTTTAGAATATTGTGATCAAATTGTATTATCTGTATGTTTAGCTTCACAGAGAAATAGTATATGTAATTAATACTGCTTGTATTATGGTGATATTATATGAGAAAAATGAAATTTATTATGTGTGTAGAATTTTTTTTTTGATTAGAAAAGATAAGACACTTATATTACTTAATAAAAGGAGTTACAAGGGTACGATACAAATTTGAAGGCATTACTATTGCCCATTATTGCTAGAAAGTTACAGACATTCGTAGAAATAGATCTTAAACTATTACGAGAGCCAAGCTTGTTCTGCTGAAGTTTTTTTGCACAAAAAGAGGGGGACGAGCTAGGTAAAAATATTTATCACTGCATGATAACTTCAAAGCTTTCTTAGCCAGTCTATGAGCCACTTCATTGTCTTCACTACAGTTGTGCTTCACTACCAGGAGCTTCAGCTGGTTCATTAACCACCTGCATTCAAGAATTACATTTTGAAAGTTAGTGCCTTCTTCATGTATTAATTTAACAACATTAGTGTTGTCCGTTTTAATTTTCAAGTTTGTATCTCTAAAGTCTAGTGCCACTTTTAGACCCTCCAGGAGGGCTAAGAGTTCTGCATGTACATGTGAGGCTGCATGGGTTCCTTTTTGGTATCCCAGGATCCAATCCCCATTGCTATTACGAAGGTATCCACCAATACCTACAGTTTTGTTAGTAGGAAGGAAAGCACCATCACAATTAAGTTTCACAGTGTTGATTGTAGGCTTATTCCAATTGGTTTCAACCGTAATCAACTTGTTTTTAAAAGGGTGTCTCTTCGTGAAGAATATTCCCATGTAAAGTGCATGGGAGTTTTTATAGGGAGATGATTTGGAGGTTGTTTATATTGTTATTATTTCTATTTTTCCAAATTTCCAGATGCAAAAAGGAAAGAGTGTTTTCTAGGTTATACCAAAGGAGTTTTGATTAATGAAGGCTTCTCTAAGTTTGGGGAGCCAGTTTCCGTCGTTTAAAGGTATTTGAAACCTAATAACCATATCCTTCCAGAATTTTATGGAGGAAGTACAGTTAAGAAAAATATGATGAATATCTTCCACATCCATTCTACAAGTGGTGCAAATGACATCTATATTTATGCCAATTGTTTTAAGAAAATATCTACAAGGTAAACGGTTGTGACAACATTTTCATAATTTTTTTTTAATTTTGTTAGGGCAGTGAAGGTCCCAAATCCACTTATAACCATTGGAAGAGGAGTTGTTATAACCTATTAGTTGGTAACAAGTTAGTGGTAAAGGCACCAGTGGAGTTAACTTTCCAGCTAAGATCATTGACCCTTGTGTTTTCTGATGGTGTAGGCGTAACACTAATGCTTTTGATAATATTGGGGGGTAGATCAAAGGAAATTTTATTAATGTCCCATGCTTTACCAATGTGAAGGTTTCCTATGGTGAGATTAAGATCTGAAATACTAACGGGACCCACAATAATACTTCTTAGGGAAGACAAATTATAAATCCAATTGTTATGCCACATATTTAAGCCCGATTTTTTGGAGGGATGCCATAGGATGCTCTTATTACAAAGTTTACATCCATGAAAAATGGATTTCCAAATGAAGGAAGTATTGAAGAAATTCCTTGAGTGGGCATACTTGGAGGTAATTAGGCTGCTCCAAGGTAAGAAGGGATTTTTTAAAAGTCTCCATACTAGGCTTTCTAGGGATACGATATTTTTTTCTTTGCTTTTCGGATACCTAGGCCACCCTCCCCTTTGACCTTGGTGACTATTTCCCAATTAAGGAGATGGAGTTCTTTTGAAGTATTGGTCGTGGCCCATAAAAAATTCCGTTGAATTCTATCAATGGAATTGAGAGTTTTGATGGAAGAAGAGTGTATTGCATTATATGAGATGGGATTTCCCCTAGGTTACTAGTAACTAGTGTGGTACGGCCTGCCATATTAAGTGTTGAACATTTCTAATGGGAGAGTCTCTTTTGTAGTTTATCCAGAATGAATTAAAAGTCTTTGGCGTTTGGATTTTATTTAGGATGGGGAATCCCAGGTAGTTACCATACTCTATGGTGCATTTTATCCAAAATAGAGAGTGAAGGTAGGTTGAGGTCTCTTTTGGGCAATGTGGTGGGATAATAATTCTAGATTTTGCATTATTAATGGTTAGTCCAGACTCCTTGGAAAAATAGTCTGGACATCCCTTGATACATTGACTGGTTTTTTTATTAGCCTTGTCTATAAGAGTAATGTCATCTGCAAAGAGTAAGTTGGAGAATGGGGGGCTCCCGGGGCTTGTTTGGATTGGGTCCAATTTTTAAGATCAACTTGGTGGTTGATTAGCCTAGAGAGTAGTTCAATACACATGATGAAAATGTAGGGAGAGAGAGGATCACCTTGACGAATACCCCTACTAGGTTGGAAGTAATTTATTTTAAAACCATTTACTAGGACACCAATAGAACTAGTGGTAATGCAGTGCATGATGAGATTAGATACCTTGGGGGGGAGGGGGGAGATTTAAAATAGTGGAGAGTTTTACATATAAAGGACGACTCCTACCTATCAGAAGCTTTCTCAAGATCTAATTTGATGAGCATGTTTAAGTTGGAGCTTTTTGAACGTTTAAGAATACCCATGATTTCTTGAATAATAATAGCATTATCACAGGTTCTTCTATTTTTCATAAAGATAGATTGCAATAATTTTGGTAATTACTTTATAAGCAATATTACAAAGACCAATATGTCTGAAATTTTTTAGATTATCGGCATTAGAGAATTTTTGAATGATGCATAAATAAGTGTTATTCATACCACTTGGGAGAGTTTGGGTGTCAAAAACTTTTTCACAGTAAGAAATAAAAGAGTTTTTTATGACATGCCAATATTTCTGATAAAAGAAAGGTGTATACCATCTGAGCCTGGTGCCTTGATTTGTCTAAAGAAAAAGATGACCTTAGTTATTTCATTTACAGAGAGGGGATTATCAAGGCTTTGTAAATTAATTTTGTCCACGGCTGAGGTATTATTTATAAAAATATTTATGGGAGCGCTAATTTGAGAAGTTCGGAAGGCACTATTAAAAACATTATAGGAATGGTCCAATATTTTGTTAGGATTCTTTATCCAATCCCTATTTTCATTAGTGAAATACATAATAGCATTATGATGATTACGATTATAGGCTGTAATGTGGAAAAATTTGGTGTTGGCATCGCCATTATTAATCCAATTACTCCTAGCTCTCAATTTCCAGAAATTATTTTCCATATGAAGGATGTTGTTATATTCTAATTGGAGGTTTTCTTCAAGATCTTGGAGGAACTCACTACTGTAGTAATGAGGAGAGGATTGAATTCCATTAAGTCTAGCAAGCAAAATTCTCTTTTTCTTAAAAATGTCATCAAAATTGGTTCCCTTCCAAATAAGGACATCTTTTGTAAAATTAATTTGATTCTACAAGATCATCACTAGACCAATTTTTCTTTACAACATTAATAAAGTCAGGGTGCCTACACCAAACAGTTTCTAATCGAAAGGGCTTTTCTAAATTATTAGCATGTCTAGGTTTTAAATTTAGGAGAAGTGGATTGTGATCGGGGTGAGTCTTAGGTAGGTGGATTACTATTGCCTTAGGATATAAATCAATCCATTCCTTATTAACAAAACTCCTATCAAGACGTTCCATAATTAAACCCTTGAATTTTTTCCTATGGTTTGACCAAGCGTACTTGCCTTATAGCCAAGATCTAAGAGTTTGCAAATATTTAAGTTATTCCAGATTTACTTGTTACGTCTACTATTAATAGAGTTACCACCACGTTTGTCATTGCAACTTATAACATCATTAAAATCACCCCCAAAAAGCCAAGGGCCATTAACATATTTATAATTTTTTTAATGTTATTACACATATCTATACATTTCAACAGTTTACTACTAGCATAAACAGAAGAGAACAACCAAGTAATTTTTAAGGGAAGTACCTCTATCACAGCATGAATTTCTTGGTTGTTTCTAATGAAGTCATGGACCCTGACCACATTTGCATCTCAAAGAAGAACCATCCCTCCTGACTGTCCCTCACTAGGTACCTCGATAATTTGTGAGAAATCAAAGTAGCTTAGAAGAGATAAGTAACTTTCCGTTCTAGTTTCTATTAGGGTGACCATGTATAGCTTGTGTGTGTCCACCATTTATCTAAAATTCACCCTAATGTTTTCATTATTGCCACCGCGGATGTTCCATATTAAAACATTGGTTAGCCTATACATATTTTGAAGATTTGGAGGGGGGCCCATTTTCCCTATGGGTAGGAGGAATTGGGTTCCTCCTTAGTGAAGGAACCAGAATCACGGCATGGTTTCCTACTGTTGGATCCTGTGGGGGACGCACATCCATTGAGAATTTGTATAGTGTTATGGGACATCTTAGCACGTACATTTTCTCCATTTGATCTTGAAATAGGCAAGCTTTTACCTCGTTCCGCCTTGAAAACTCTAGGATTGGTCTGGACCCCATTAGGTTTACTTCTTCCTCCTCTTCCATTTCTACATTGTATTTCTTCCATTTCTACATTGTCTTGTTCTAGAGCATTGAGAGGGGGTTTATTTTGGTGATTCATAGGAGGGTTTTCTGGTTGGACTAGAGGTGGTTGTGGTGCTGGTATTGGAGGTTGTGCATGTAATGGTGGTGGTGCATGAGGTTGTTGTGGGTTGATATGTGGAGCTACGGGATCTAATGAGGTTGTACAAGGTATGAAAATGTGGTTCATATTGTTGATTTCTCCTGGGGGGAAAGAATGGGAGATCCACTGAAATTTGTTGGGATTGAATGGGGTTGAAGTTTGGTGGGAGGTTCCACTGACTCCTCATGACTTATGCTTGGTTGAGATTGATAGAAGGAGCTAATGGATGGAGGATATTGTTCAAACACACATGATTGAAGTAATTGTTCATGGTCATATTCATTCCTTCTGAGACTAGTTGAGCTAGGAAGTGGGAGTTTTGAAGAACTATGACTGTGTCTTGACCATTGAGTACTAGACTAAAAGTTATTGCATGGCCCGTTAGGGGTTGCTCCACCCATGAGAGAGGTTGATGATCTTGTGTCAATGGTGGTTGTGCGAAGTAGGTTTGGTTGTTTGTGACTTGGTTTTGGGGTAGTGGTGGATTGGACATGTTTAGGGCTCGTTGGTGTCTTAGGATTTGCATAAGACGGTAACGTCTCCTTTGTGTGATTGGTGTTATGGGAA
This sequence comes from Nicotiana benthamiana, assembly GCA_034376525.1. Lineage (NCBI taxonomy): Eukaryota > Viridiplantae > Streptophyta > Magnoliopsida > Solanales > Solanaceae > Nicotiana > Nicotiana benthamiana. The sequence continues at coordinate 125,518,676 of CM067339.1, forward strand.
TTCTTAAGGGGGAAGGGAAGTGTTTATAATGTTATTATTTAGATGAGAGTCTAGGTTTAGTGAATGTGGAGTAGAGAGTGAATGACTAGTAATAGTGATATCTGAAGTGATATAACCTAGGTTGCTTGTGACAGTGTGTTTGATGAGATTTAGTGAAGATTTTGTTGAGGAAGCATGGGGTTGTTCATTGGTAGTTTGGGGTGGGGAGGAAACTTCTATATCCACGTGGTTGCTATTTATTTCTAAAGGATTATCTTCCATGCAGGAAGTTATGCTAGTATTATGATTAATAAGAGTCATATTGGGTAGTTTAGGGGGAGGTAAGTTTTGTAAGGTTGGGGTATTCAGATGATTTAGGGAGGTATTAGGTGGGTAAGAGTAATTATTATATTTCTTGTGATTTAATTGCGTTGTTTTAGGGTTTGCCAAGTGGAAATCTATTGGTCCTTTGCTGGCGATGTCAATAGCCATGCATACATGATCGTTAGTTTCTATTTGACTAGCTGAACCATCATTGGTATTAGGCGGATTGTCCAAGGCTCCAAAGGGGTTTCTTGTGACAATATCCTTGATTAATTGGTTATCATGATTAGTAGGGGGGGGGGGGCAGCGGTAGTATTAATTTTACTATTAGAATTAGTAAGTAGAGAAAGGAGAGTAGACTTACTTGGATTGGGTGATGAATTAATGAATACCTTACCATCATTGGTTGGATGCATCTTAGACTTATACATGACATTTTTTTGGGGAATGACAGAGTATGCCAGATATTCTCTTTGGGCAGTGAGGATCTATTTTGTATGTCATTTTTACTGGTGGCTAGGTATTTTCTTTGGCCAATGGCCATTTCTTTCTTTAGAAATTTGTGATTGCTCCTCTGAGTGGTGTAGTTGCATGAGGTTATTGAGTGCCTAATCTTCCACAATTCTGAGACAGGACCTTGGTACCTTCATAGTATATTTCTTTTTTATGAGATCCAATATAAACAAAGGAAAAGGAAGTGACCGGTGCTTCCAATGTCACTTCAACACACAATCGAGCATAGCGGTCTCTTAGTGTTGAAGAGGTGCATGCATCAATTTTTAATAATTTACTAATTTTATTTCCTACCTTTGTGAGACTTGGCTATTATAGAACTCCGTTGGTAATTGTAGCAAATGGATCCAAACTGATGTAATTGAGATCATTGCCTTTGAGGCGATGAAGTTTGGAACCCATTTTTGGACGGAAAGAAAGTGATCAAATATAAACCAAGGACCATGATGTAGCACTTTGAAAATGCTATCTTCATTAGTGAATTTGTGATATAATATTCATGCCCTAGGTCAATGAGTGGAAAATTTTCTTTTAATTTCCACAAATCTTGGACCTTTCTTTTAAGTAGTTGATGTCGAATTCTCAATCCTTGTAACTTAATAATTGTAGAGAATTTCCAAGGTGAGTATATGCGGTGGAGGTCTTCTAGAGATAATTGGATTTGTTGGTCATTGTTTGTGTAGGGAAAATAGTTAGTTAGTTCATAGGTGGGTTGTGAAGGGATTTGTTCATCAATAGCCATATGAATTTCGCCTTCCTTAATCCCCTCTACAAGTTTCTCCTTGAAACTTTGGCTTGAAGGTATTAATGTAGTAGGATTTTGAGATGAATATAAGTCGGGAGGCTTAGGAAGGATGATATTGAAAGTATTGGGATTGTTCATTGCAATATTTTAGTGAGAAGGGGGAGGTTCTCTCACTAGAAAAGTCTCGTTCCAAAAACTTTGCATGTAGAGTTTTTATTTTCAATAAGATGATAATATTATTGAGAAGTAAATTTGTAATAATGTCGGATGTTTCTAAATGCAATTTGATTTATAATTTGGGTATATATATGCAGCGGCGAAATCAGAAATTTTTTCAAGAGTTTTCAAACTTGAAATAAGTGAAAATAATTCCTTGACAAAAGGTGTGTAATATATGTAATATACCGTTAAAACCTCATATTTATTTAGACGATGGGCAGTCAATTGACCATCTTTAGCAAATGTAGCTTCGTCCATGTGTATATGTCTAATTCTGAAAGTTACTTGTGGACAAAATGTTAACTATAAATTCAGGACCGTTTTAGACTACTACAATTAGTGTTGTAAAACATAAAGATGGTAACTTAATTAACTTAGTAATTTGAGAATTGAACTTTCCATCATGATTTTAGTAATTTACAATATGTTTAACTTTCAACTTGATTTGCGTTCGCCATGTCTTGGCTGGGAACTGGGTGGTCTCTATTTGATCATATCTACATGAGGCTAATTTGGTAGATGATGCTTTAGCCAAGAGTCTCGTATTAAATGACATGTGCTTGTAGCTTCTATCATTTCTTCGCGTGTTCGGGGAAGTATTATTGGGGTTTCATTCCCTCACTTTTGTATTAGTTAAAATCTGATCACCTCGACTAAGGTGGCCACGATCCCATTCTTGCCACCAGGTAGAAGAAGTAAATGAAGTTAAACCTCACCCCTCCTTTAATACATTCGACACAACGACGAAAGCAAGGTTTTTCTATGACTACGAAGCTTCGTTGACCCAGACACGCCTAGTCGAGGCAAGAATAAGAGGGTTTTTCGACTGTATATTCAAGTAAAAGAAAACTCCAAACAGGGGCTGCTCCTTTCCAGCCATCTTACATATTAAATAGAATAGCAAAACTCCACTTCTAGGAGAGAGGAAAAGGACTTTTTCACAAAACAAAGGAGGAGAGAGCTCCATTCTTACATCACAAAAGGGAAAAAAAATTGTAATTCTTCTTCCCTCTCTACGAAACGGGAATGCAGTGTTCAATTTTAATAAGATCTTTGGTACTGTATTCATCTAATATGCAATTGCTAGATATGGTATTAATTAACTTTGACTACGATTTACCCCTTCATCTTCGATTGATTTGCTTAAAAAGAGTTTAAAATCTTTTGATTCAAACAATTTGGCGCCGTCTGTGGGATTTCCTAGTGAAAACTCCTAGGTTTTTCCCCAGATCGAAGCAGAGAAATATGAGAAGAGAACCTAAATCACGCAAGACGTGGAGACAGTGTATTACGGGAAGGAAAACCAAACAGATTTGCGAGGTATGGAATTCTCTGCCCTATCGGTTTCAAACATCCCGAACAAGGCGAAAGGTGCTGCAATATTTCCTCTCCCCTTCCCTCCAAACCGCCGGACAGAGGCAAGGAATATCTCATCCTCTTCTCCCACACTTCGTCAAACCGAGAACCAATGTAGGGGTATCTAGATTGAGGAACCAAAAATCATTTTGGCACAGCCGAAACCTTCCCGGCCGGCGACGTCTTCAAGCCAAACGGCCAAAATCGGACGGGAAAGTACAACACATGTCCAACGCGAGCCTGTGTAAAATATTGACGCCGCATGTCCATAGCGTTGAACCATCTGATGTGAATAATACTGACCAAACTGGGACTTTTCACGAAAAAGTATCAAAGAAAAAGAGAGGTTCGACCTCGTCTGAACTCAGACAGACAGTTATTTCGATAAGTTTGAAATAACCCACATAAGGCCAAGGACCTTCGCCATCAAAGAAAAATAGAGGTTTGACCTCGTTCGAACTCTGACGAACTGTTATTTCGATAAGTTCAAAAGAACACCCTTAAGGACAAGGGCCTTCGCCATTAAAGAAAAAGAGAGGTTTGACCTCGTTCGAACTCAGACGGGCTGTTATTTCGATAAGTTTGAAATAACACCCTTTCAAGGCCAAACGCCTTCACCAAAAAGGAGAGGGAAAATTGGGACTCGCCTGATGAGCCTCCGTCATGCGACAAGGTCACGAATAGCCAGAACGAAAATAGAAGCACAAGGCAAATAACGAAGAAGGAAATTCTTTATTATGAAAAGTCATAGGTGCGGGCTACCAGCTCTTACATATGGCCCGAGGAAACCAACAAATATAAAGAAAAAAGGAAGAGAAACAAACAGATGCCAACCGACAAACAAAACAAAAAAAAATAGTACAACTTAATTTTCACTTGGCGTCATCGCCATCTCATAAGGCTCATCATCATCACCATCCGCACCCCCATTAGATTCGGGTGTCTCCGCGTTATATCCACAATTGGTACGAGCCTCACGACCTTTATCTCACGCTTCCTCATTAGCAGCCTTAGTCACGGTTCCCGATTCCCACAAATTCTTGTATATGTCCACTAAGCCTCAGCATAAACCTTGAGCTCGTGCACGTGGCGAGTAACGACAATGGAAGATGATGCAATTTGGGCCAGTAGTCATGAATTTTCTGCCTCCAAGGTCGCGCTCAATCCCCCATTGTCGACAGCTTATGATCAATCATCCCAATGCGTTCCTCGAGCCTCACCTCCCTAAGTGTGGATGTCGCCCTCTCCGATTTCTGTTCAGATTGGAGTACGCGGATGATATCCTCCAAGGCCTCCCTATTGCCAAAGCCTCAGACCAGGCTCTTTCAATGCATTCTAAACCAGCAACCTTGCTCTCCATCGTAGTCAACTTCCCTCTCTACTCTGCGCTTATATCCTCGAATCGAACCAAGTTCTGATCCATATCTGACTGCATCGACCTCAACTTGACTTGCAAATACTCACATTCAGCAGTGACCCCCTTAACCAATTCGAGCTCATCGTCCTTGCGGCGGAGTTTCTGTTCAAGCTCGCTCTTGCTACGAATCGTGTGAAGCAACTCTTGATCCCCTTTTCGCCCTGAGCCCGGTTACGGGGTTCCATCCTCAGCCGTTCGTGTCACGACACCTGTTGTTATAGTGATGGTATTTCTCCAACATCTTCAAGAAATACTCGACCATTTGTTGGCCCTACGGATGCTATCCACTTCCACCATATACATCTGAAAAATAGAAAAACAATTAAATTAATGCATTTTCCCACAAAGGGAAAGTTTAAAACTAGGACCAAATGTACTGTACCCTCAAGCCCATGACGACCACTTCATCCCTCACCTAGGCATCCGGTATATTCCGCAAGTACTCATTCTCATCTTTAGAACATAGCAGGCTAAACTGCAGCACCAAGTTATCCCCCCTGCACCAAAAGATTAACGCTGGAGGGAATCTGGAGAACACGAGCCGATCCCACCCGCGTGAACCACCGAATGAGTAAAGTCCTCCTTGAACATCCGGACGTCATCAGGATCCAGGTCTGATTCGGACTCATATTCATCGACCATTACGCCCTTTCATGTCTCTGTTGCTAAAGGAGGAATGTGACCCGCCGTAGATAAAGAAGGCTCACTTGAGGTCACAATGGCAGCACCAAAGGTCTGGTTCTCTGCTCTAGTAGAGCGTTGATCATCATTGACAACGGGAACATCAGGCTGAGTCGTTGTGCCAACCAAAGCTTCTAAGCACTGTTTGCTGATGCAATAATGCCTTTACCTAAGCTCACAGAGGGAGAATCTAGGTTAATCACTATCAGAGGCGCCATCTCAAACTCAGTCTCTTTGACGGCCCTTCCTCCCCCCAATCGATGGTGATTCATTCATAGGGCGTATGTCACTGGATGAGGCTTCGTCAAGAGAGGCAGCTCGTGCCAGAGTAACCAAGGCCGCAGATTCGACCGAAGAAGCCCTCATTGAAGGGCGTGCAGCGGGCACTACAGCAAGACTAGTGGATGCAGCTGGCTGGCGAAGGTCTAGTTGAGAGGACCTGGCTCTCTGCACCCTCCATGAAAACAACAAACAATGCATAAGAAGAGAAACAAATTCATAAAAGAAGAGAATAGTTATAAGGACGTCATCTCACCTGTAAGAGGCCTACATCCAAACCTCTCGTGAAACGTTGACCAGGCATGAACCCCTACCGTTTGGTGAAGAATGGCCTCCATCTGTTCACGAATCCCTTCAAGCGGCAGTGGGGGAAATCTCTCAGCTACAGAGTGACAAAGCAATTTAATATTCGCAACATAAAAAAATCTAACATTCCATTAATTAAGGACGCAAACTTACGTGCAAAATTTCATCTCTCAGGGAACCCTGTCGGGTCTGCTACAATATGTTCGACCCGCACGTAGAAAAAGTTCTCGTAGAAGCGACGATTGGTTGTGTCATCCATCTTCACCACCAAACCCTTTGATCCCCTAGGACGTGCATGAAGCAACAAACCTCAAATCACTTGGGGAGCAAAAAGGCTAAGCACATGCCCTAGAGTGACCTCACGACCGACGAGATTCGCATATTTAAGCATCATGAGAAACAACTTGTATAAATAGGGAGAAAGATAAGCAGGGCAGACTTCATAGTAGCGGCACAAAACCACTACTAGCATAGGAAGTGGGAGCGTGTACCTTATAATGAAGGGGTAGACATCAAACATACAAAATCCGAGACGGTCGAATTGGACTCGATCGTTCCTCTCTGCTGGTTCCATCTCGACGAAACTAGGGATTCCCCATCATTCCCTCAATTCCACGATCACTCTCTCACTCATAACTAGAGCAATGTCCTCCGGCTCCATTCCACCGCCCATAGAGAAGTCATTCACGTCCTTCCCTGGGCGGGTCAAGATTTCATCCACCGAGGGAACCTCTTCATCCTCCACGACATCCATTTCACCGATGGCCTGAACAAGGTTCTCAATTACCGGAGTTGCGGCAAGAAGATTATAACTAGAAGAACTATCAGTCATTTATAGCAATAAAAGGAAAACTTTCCGAAAGAAGCGAAAAGATTAGAGGTCGAAATGAGCACGAAAATAAGAAGGAACTCGAGATATAAAGGAAAAGAAATATCTGGGGAATTCTCTCAAAATGAACGATGAAGTGTGAGAAGCAAATAATAAAGTTTCCCTACTTATAATATACACAAATTCCTTGAGCTCGAAACCCAAGAGTCGCTATTCGAATCCACGGGACACGAAATGTTTTGGTTCCTCAGAAACGTTTGTCATAATGATGGCTTGCACAAAGTAGCGCTTCATTTACCAACCGACATTTTGATTCTGAAACCATCGTAATGATGCATGAGTACCGGAGAAACATCCCCACGCCATCAAAAATGCACAAACCGCAACTAAGGAACATAATGAGGGGTCATATTACTCTCGACTATGTTGCACACATGTTCCGTCCGTCGAGCCCGATGAGGCATGACCCCGACGAATGGAGGGACTACCTGTATTGGTCAAAATCTGACCACCATGAGCAAGGTGGCCACGACCCCATTCTTGTCACCGAGTAGAAGAAGTCAATGAAGTTAAACCTCACCCCCCTTTAATACATTCGACACAGCGACAAAAGCAAGACCTTTTAACGATCAGAAAGCTCAGCTGACTCAGACACGCCTAGTCGTGGCAAGGGTAAAGGGGTTTTTCGACTATATACAAGTGAAAGGAAACTCCAAACATGGGTTGCTCCTTCTCCAGCCATCTTATAGATGAATTAGAAGAGCAAAACTCCACTTCTGACCACAAAACAAAGGAGAAGAGAGCTCCATTCTTACATCCCAAAAGGATAAAACAATTGTAATTCTTATTCCCTCTCTACGGAAAGGGAAGGTAGTGTTCAATTTTAATAAGATGATTGGTACTTTATTCATCTAATATGCAATTGTCATTCAACCTTTTGATATGCTATTAATTAAGTTTGACTACGATTTAACCCTTCATCTTTGATTGATTTGCTTAAAAAGAATTTAAAATCTTTTGAGTCAAACAACTCTTTTTTCTAGCTAGTTTTCTTTTGTTTCTTTGTTTCTCTTTCCATAGAAAAAGCATGCTTCTCAACTAATATGCATGGGCGAAGCTAGAGTGCATAAGCGGGTACGCTGAACTCAATAGCTTTTGTTCGAACCTTGTATTTGTCTTAAAAGATTCATTGAATATGTATAAATTATTAATTCAGAACCCAAAAACATAAAATAACTAAAATTCCGGACTCATAAGTTTGAACTCTTGGCCCCACCTAATATTCCTTCTAAAGTAATTTGATCATTGAACTTCTTAAATGATAATTATATTAATCAAAATTAATTGAGCTCCAAAAATTAAACTTATCATTAAATATTTAAAATTTTAAGTACTAAGCACAACAATTTTAGTTATCATCATTGTCACTAATAACTACGTATTTGTAATGCCCGATTATTTTTGTAAATCAAATTAACCATTTACCCACGTCACCTGATGTGGTGGCGGGAAGTTGATGATGGCCCTACCTTAAATATTAAGAAGAAAAAGGAAAACTTACACAAATGTCCCAAATAAATCTTAACTTATTAATCTCTAGTTATTAATTACAGACTTATCAAAACTAACCAACAAAAATTGAAAACCCAAATAATAGGATTCTTTATTTCAAAGAATCACATGCAAAAGTCACCTTCCATATTTTTAAGTGTGATTAGCAACACTAGATACAAGACAGAAAGAAACTTTTATGGATGAGGTAGCAAATAAGGTGATGAAATACAAGAAATATACACAATATTCAAAAAATCTAGACGAAAAAGAAACTTTTTCAATGGGTATAGTTGAAATTCATTGAAAATATATAGATAAGTTAATATACAAAATTTGAGGAAGATTGGAGGTGATTTTGACTGGGTTTGTGTCAATATTTGTAGTTAAATCGAGTTCAAAAAAGTCTTTTGCGACACATGTATCACGCATGTATCTCACACATAGGTATTGATGCATATACATGTGATACGTAGTAGATACAAATATTATACATATGTGATACGCAACTGATTAGTGATGGAAAAATGAGCTCATATTTTGTCAATCGGTCCAATCTGCTCATATTTTAGTAGGTTGGATGAGTGGTATTTAAGTTGGGCAAAATTTGGGCTTCAGCCCATATTCAACCCATAGAAATATGAGTATTCATGGGTGAAATATGGGTTAGTTAATTGGGTTATCTTCCAACTTTTGCTCACTCAACATACATGCTATCATTTTTTAAACCTAAAATGCTACAAAGGTATTACAACTCCTCTTCCTTCGTCTTTTCTTTTACCCTCCAAAAGTAAATTTGTATGTTAGAAAAATATAATATAAGTTACTTTCCTACTATCAAGGATATTTAAATCAATTAAAACTTTGGATATTAAATTGTACTTTATTGAATTAGGTGGCAAGTATTTAGCTCTAAACCATCACCCACCAACACCACCATTCCAAACATTTAAAACACAACCCCTTCACCACACATATCCAACAACAGCTAAGTTACACTACAAAAGAAGAAGAAAATAATAAAAGAAACTAAACAAGAATCCTAGCAGTAATACTAAATTATACAATATTAAACTAGTATACATCACAATAGATGGGAAGAAAAGGGAAGGGGTAGTTGGAATTCATACCTTGAGGGGAAGAAGAAGATGGGTCTTGTGAAAGAGGAAGAATGAGAAAAGAGTATGGGGGAGGGGGGGGGGGGGTAGGTTTAGAGAGAGGGAGAGAGAGGGATTTGGGGATTGTAGAGGGAGGGGGTCGTTGTTTTTGATTTAGGGGAGGGGTATGTTGTGTTTTAAAATTAGAAGAAAAAGAGAGGAAAGAGAAAGAAAAACAAAAAAATTAAAATAAATAAAATAAGCAAAAAAATCTACAAATCCGGTACCCTCTCCTCCTGCGGTTGACAATGTCGTCACCGTGGTCGACGCTGAGGCTTGAGACAGTATCTCCCACGGTCTGCGGGGGATTTTAGAACTTCCAGTGATTTCCGCAGTTCGCGCCGCGGTTTTAGACAGAGTATCACGTGGTCCGACCGCGATCACGGAGCACGCTTTTTGTTTGGATTCTTAATATGAAGTTACATACTACACTTATAATACATTCGTGGGTTGCCTCCCATGCAGCGCTTGATTTTACTTCGTTGCACGAGGCAAATAGTTGAGTCATCACTCCTTATTCGCGTACTGGGGTTCTTTCAAATTCATCACCATTGTATCCCCTTTTTCTTCATCTATTCCAAGATAATGTTTTAACATTTACCCATTTACTGAGAACTTGTTTGTCCCATCTTCTGACTCAATCTCAACAGCTCCACTTGCAAACATTTGCACCACTGTAAATGGCCCTGACCATTGGGACTTTAACTTACCCCGGAAAAAATCTCAACCTTGAATTATACAGTAATACATTGTCACCGGGTTTGAAATCTTTGTCTAAAATATGTTTGTTATGCAATTTCTTCATTCTTTCCTTGTATAGCCTCATTCTTGATATCTAAATTCTTCCAGCTCATGCAACTTTGTCAGTCAATTTTGTCCAGCCGCGTCAGATCCATGTTCAATTGCTTCAGTGCCTACCAAGCTCGGTGTTCTAGCTCTACAGGCAGATGGAAGGCCTTTCAAAATACCAACTTGTATGGTGACATACCAATTGGTGTTTTGATGCAGTTCTATAGGCCCAGAGTGTGTCATCAATCTTCTTTGCCCAATCAATTTGTGTGGCATTCACAGTCTTTGTTAGTACACTCTTTATCTCCCTGTTGGACACTTCAACCTACCCACTGTTCTGCAGATGGTAAGGGGTAGCCACCTTGTGGCGTACATCATATTTAGCAAGTAATTTCTCGAAGGCTCTATTGCAGAAGTGAGTGCCTCCGTCACTTATGATCGCTCTTGGTGTCCCAAACTGGGTGAATATGTTCTTTTTCAGAAATCCACCACCACTCTTATATCATTAGTGGGCAACGCTCCAGCTTCCACCCATTTAGACACGTAATCTACAACAACAACTATGTCTTATTGCCAAATGAGCTGACGAAGGGACCCATGAAGTCAATCCCCCAAATATTAAGCACCTCTATGTTGATACCCAATTTTTTCCCATGTATTTTTATACCAAAATACCTCCCAAATAACGTATATCTTCATATGTGAGCACACCCATGAGTTTTGGTATTTAATAATCTTTAAGTCGATTTACTGCGTATTTTAATATCAAAAATATCAAAATTATTCCCAAAAACTTATCTTTTGGTGAATAACTCATTTTATAGTCGAATTTACATTAAAATATAATTAATATGATTTTTCTTTTACAAATTTATTTGGCATTTCTAAAGCTAAATTGTATATAATGGCAATTGTAGCCCATTTTGTAATTAAATATATTTGGGGATTGTAAAATTATGCTTAATATTTTTTAAACTATTATTCTATATTATTAAATAGTTCTGTATTTTTAAATTTGTTTTTAAATTATTTCTTACAATTTTTAATTAATTAAAAAGGGGAAAGTAGCTATTTAGGAACTAACCTATTTTATTTCAATTATAGCCTCAATCTACACCCTATTTTAACCCCAAATTTTAACCCATTCGGACCAGGACTAAATCCGTACCATACCCGACCCACCTATCCTATTTGATCTCGACCATTGATCATTTAGATCAACGGTCTCTGTCTACCCCCTCCAAATTGAACCAAACTACCCCCCAATACCCCCTCATTCGTGTCACTCGTCTTTATCTCTCTACCTACCATTCTCTCTGGAACCTTCTACCTTCCTCATCTCCGATGAGTTTCCTTTATCTTCTCCGTCCACTTTCTGACTGGAATCAATGGTGGGTTCACCACCCACCAATCTTCTATGTATTTACCCTTAGGGAAAATGCCTAATAACCCCCTGTCCTATACCCAAAGTTCCAACTACACACTTTTTCTACACGTGAATCCTAGTACCCCCCCAAATTATTTTTTACCTTAATATTTTGCACCTTTTGTGCTGAGCTGGACCATGTGGTGAGGCTACACGCTTGGGGAAGGTGTGTTCACGTTCCGGTCCAGCTCAGCACAAAAGATGCAAAATATTAAGGTAAAAAATAGTTTGGGGGGGGGGGGGTTCTAGGATTCCCGTGTAGAAAAAGTGTGTAGTTGGAACTTTAGGTATAGTACAGGGGGTAATTAGGCATTTATGTTCACCCTTATTTGTATGCACATGTTGTTTACTTGATCCCCTTTCCTTAAATATTTTCCTCATTTACTGATCAAATTAGAATTTCTTAATTAAAGAAATCTCTGTTAGATGATTGATCTTAATTGATACTAGACTAATTTTCTTTCATTGATTGCATGTCTGATTTCAAGTATAAATACATGCTTTTCTCTTTTACTTCAACACGCAACGCTAACTGTAAACAAAATCAGAATTCATCTCTCTTCTTTACTGCTACTATTACTACTCTATACTGAGCATTCTACACATGCACTTCTTGCTGCTTGAACTCCTAGACACTTGGGAGTTTCTTGAGTTTGTTCCTGTTTGTTCCTGATTGTGTTAGTTTCTATTAGTCTGCTATCCTAGAATCTATATCGGGTATGCTCTTTTATGTTAAATAGCACCCTTTTTCAATTTCTCTGTTTCTACCTTTTTCTTTGTGTGCTCTATTATGCTTTCCTGCACTATTTAATGACTTGCAAGCATGTTAATCCCTTTCCCCTATCCCTTTTGTTTGTGAGTTTGTTTTGGGTCATCACAACATTATGAATTGTTGTGTGTGATTCAGGACTAGACTCTTCTGAGTCTCTACTCGACTTCTTCCCTATTCTCTTTCCCCCCAATGTGCTGAGCTCTAATTTGGGTTTGTTCATGTCCTGATCATCATTCAGACATGAGTTTGACTCTTTAAGAGTCTGCTCTTATTTGCTTGAATCTAAGCAGGAGGTTACGGGTGTGCCATTCTATGCCATGATTGGGTATGACCACCTCCTGCTGAATATAGATCTCTACTTCGTAGTTTTTTTTCTTTTAGGAATAATCTCTTTCCTTTGTCCTTCACTTCGTTCATCTGTTTGTTCACTTCCTCTTCATAAGTCTGCCGGTTCTAGCAAGTGAGAAATGATTTCAAAATTCACCAGCTTTCCAATTGCACGAAATGGGATCTGGCTAGCATATCAAAGTGTCAAAGTCAAGAAAAACAACAAGAGCCATAAGCTGGTAATAATCAAAATGTTTTGGGGTTCACATAAGGCACAACGGTTAGTAAAAGTCGGTTCAAAAATAGTGCAACAAACAGAAGGTATCGGGTTTTGAATGCAGAAGCAGTATGTTCTGTGATAAGGATAACAATGGAAGTGGTTAAGCTAGAAACAAACGGGGTTTTCAAGTGGAAATAAAAGTTATCGGCAAGTAAGGGAGAAGCAGAACTCAAGGCCAAGGCCATCAGATAGGCCAGGAAACAACAACATATTGTAGGGGCAATAGATGCAATTTGTGGATTCATGTAAGACTCAAAGGTCAGGAAAATACCAGTTCATGAGCGGAGTAAAACAGAAGATATAGGGTTTGAATGCAGAAAAGGTATGTTTGGTGACACAGATGACGAAGAAAGTGGTTAATTAGTAAACATGCAAGATCTTCAAGAAGAATAAGATGTAATAGAAAATATATAGGGCCGGATAAGAAGATTAGAAGTAATAATTGAGAGGTAGTCATCAAGAAGGTCAGAAATTGTTAGCCAAGTTTCAAAGATGGTCGGACAATGCAAAACATGGAAAGGAAAAAAGGAAAGCCATTTCCAGCAGGAGTACCACAACCAAACACCGCACTTTAAACTAACAGAATTTTCTTTGATTTGAAACATGGGCACGAAAATGTTATTGATGGCGGAAAGATATACTACAAGAGGATTATCAAACTGCAGCTGAAAGTTTTCTGTCGTGTTGAAAATTTTCTTGAAGTCGGGTATTCATCTGAAGAACATGAAGGTCAATACATGTTTTTTTTAGAGAGGGAAGTAGCTTTCAGGAAAGAAAAACATGTTTTAAGAAAAATAATATTCGGAGGATTGAAACATTATTTTTAGGGAAATGGTTTTTGAAGGAGGACAACACCAGTTTTTAGGGAAACAATTTTGAGGGAAGTTAATTCGAGAAGGTATATAAAACAAGTTTTGGAGGAAAATGGTTAAAAGAAAAATCTTAGTCTGATGAATTTTTCACCTAAGATAAAGAATCTTAGTCTGTTGAATCTTTCACCTAAGATAAAAAAATCTTAGTCTGTTGAATTTTTCACCTTAGATAAAAATCTTAGTCGTGTGAATCATTCACCTAATATAAAGGGAGAAGTTTGAAAAATGAAAGGAATGCATAACTTGGAAAAAGGGGAAGGTAGAAGTTGGAAAAAGAAGGAAGACATAATTTGGAAAAGAAGGGAAGGCAAAAATTGGGAAAAAGAAAGGCAGAATTTTAAAAGAAAGAAAAGAAGTTGGAATTTGAAAAATTAAGAAAGTGTGGATTACACAAAAATGGACCTATTTTGATGAATTATCTCCTAGATTCAGAATCTTTGTCCGTTGAAACTTTCACCTAAGATAAAAATCTTAGTCTGATGATTTTTTCACCTAAGAAAAAAAGATAAAATCTTAGTCTGTTGAATCTTTCACCTAAGATGAAAATCCTAGTCTGATAAACTTTTCACCTAAGATAAAGATAAAAATCTTGGTCTTTGAATCTTTCACCTAAGATGAAAATTTTAGTCTGATGAATTTTTCACATAAGATAAAGAAAAATCTTAGTCTGTTGAATCTTTCACCTAAGATGAAAATCTTAGTCTGATGAATTTTTTACGTAAGATAAATTTCATATTTTGAGATACATTTCAGTCTTTAAATTTTTAAAAGTTGCATTTCAGGCTTATCACAATTCAAATTGTAGTTCTTATTAGTTTGTGGTAACAAGCCCCAGTTTTTCAAACTGGGGTAGAAAGTTTTCTTTGTTTTGTCTATTTTTGTGAAGTCAGGAGCCCACCTGGATAATAGAGGAATACATTCAATTTCAAGTTCAGCAATCAGGAGCCCGCTTAAATAACAAAGGTTATACAATTCAAATTTTAGTTTTTAATCGATTTCTTCGTCTTTTTGAATTCGGGAGCATGCCTGAAGAACAGAGGCATACAATTCAAGTTTCAGAAGTCAGGAGCCCACCTGTATAACAGAGGTATTTCAAGTCAAGTTTTAATCAAATTCTTAATAATATCCAGTAACATGTACCCAATTTCCAAACTGGGGAAGAAAGTTTTCTTTGTTTTGTCTATTTTTATGAAGTCAGGAGCCCGCCTGGATAACAGAGGAATACATTCAAATTCAAAATTCAGAAGTCAGGAGCCCGCCTGAAGAACAAAGGAATACATTCAAGTTCAAGTTTATTCAAGTTCAGCAATTTGTAGAGAAGGAACAATATCTCAGTTAGTAATTTCAAGTAACAACAATGGATTTTACCAAGAGAATACAAGACCACAAGACAACAAAGAAGTACAAGAACAAGTTTGAAGAACTTAGATAGGATTTTGTAATTCATAATTCATAGCTTAGTCTAGTTTCTTTCATTTTTGATAGGTATAATAAGGAAGGTCAGCAAGCAGTAGCAGCAGCAATCGCAGTGAAATCACAGCTCTGGTAGTCCCAGCTATTAGATACTCTCGAACTACATTGACCTGATTCATGTTTAGCCCAGGATATGTAGGCAACTTCTGAAGCAGGGTGCGGTCAAAACATTTCAAAATGCTTCACAACGGAATATTTGAACAGGCAAAAATCGCTCGTATTTGCTCACTTATCTTTGCCCAAAAACCTTTCATGTTTCCGAGCAAAGAAGGACAGCTGTGAGCACGTGATTTTTGCCCTATATATGAACTATTCCCATAAAATTCAAACAAAAAAGATTTTTTCCTTATTTTAACAATTTTTGTGAATTTTGTGTTAATTATTTGCATTTTATTCGTGCATGTTAATTTATATGAAAATATAAAAATACGCATTTGCATTTAGGATCTAATTTCATACTTTAGTATCAATTAAGGGTTAATTTGTTTTAGAACAAAATAGAAAGAAAATAACAAAAATGGTACTTTTGCATTTTTAGCTTAAATCTGTATTAATTTGTTTTTTTAATTAGGAAATTTAATTTTAGTGTTAATTTGGTTGTGAGTTTTATTTTAGCATTTTTATAAAATTGGCAAAAGTAAAAAAAATAATTCAAACATAGTTGCAAAATAAAAGAAATACAAAAAAAAGAAAAAAAAGAAAAAAAAAAAAGAAAGCAAATAGTTGAAAGAGAGAAAACAAAAGAAATTTACAAAGAAAAAAGGTTGCCTAAACTAATTGGGTTAGTTTGATGGGATTTTTACCTATACATCCCATATAGCAAACCTTATAACCATTATTGTGCCTTGTTTGGTTATTACCCTCATATCCCATGTTTTTGTTACAAAATATGTACCAAACGAAATCTTTGCTGATGTTGCACCCTAAAATAACGCCATTTATTAAGGCTCAAATCTATGTTAAATAATTTGTAGCCTAAAATGACGCCTGTATTTATGGCTCCTAATCAATCTTTGATTTTGTACCAAATAAATGCTAATTCAGTTAAGGTAAGAATCCCTTCAATTAATCATACTTTCTTAATTTATATTGCTATCATCCCATCATTGAAAGATGGTCTGGCTGTCATCTTCCATTTTTCTTGCTTGTTGGTTCAAGAACATCGGGTGTACCATTTTCCTTTTGCATTATTTGATAATTTGTTTCCACAGCTTAGGCCTTCTGGGATATGTCAATCCTCAATCGTGTATTTTGCGGTTCATCATTGGATTTAGATTAGAAGTATTTTCCAATATTAATTTGCTTCAATAATCATAATCCAAATTCCATATTCGTATATAAAGGTTAAATATCCCTATTGATGAATAGTGGTAAATCTGATTTAAACATGTTAAGGAAAGAAGACTTTGTGGTACACTTCCATACAATCGGTTGCCGTTTGAATACCCCAAATTCCCAATAGTCCCAACAGGCTACAGCTTCCTAAGGATCAAGTTACACAGCAAAACCATGCATGTCAACTTGTGAAAGGAAAAGCCATTTGAGCTTGTGCAAAAGTGATTTTCTCTTTACACTCGACCTATGCAATTCTCTTCTTAATTGGTCGCTTATCACATTGATTCATGTCTAGTGCTCAATATAGTTATGTTATTTCCCCTGGCAAGTTAGTCTCACGCGTACCTAAATTTTCTGATTAGGAAAGGTTTGTTTCACTAGGCAGTATTATGAGGTGTCTTGAATCTTTTTTGGGGTGTAGCTAGGTCTTGAATCTTAAAATGTAGTCAAATGTAATCAAATGTAGTTAAGGTTATATGCACTGTTTCCAGTGTGTTTTTAAAATGTAGTCAAATGTAGGTAAATGTAGTTAAGGTTATATGAAGTGTTTCCAGTTAGTTTTTAAAATGTAGTCAGATGTAATCAAATGTAGTTAAGGTTATATGCACTGTTTCCAGTGTGTTTTTAAAATGTAGTCAAATGTAGGTAAATGTAGTTAAGGTTATATGAAGTGTTTCTAGTGAGTTTTTAAAATGTAGTCAGATGTATGTTATATGAAGTGTTTCCAGTGAGTTCAGTATTCATGAAAAATTGTTTAGTACAACCAAAGTTCATTACAACAGTACACTCTATTTCTTCTTTCGTTCAACTTTATTTCTCTCATTCTTTGGCGGTGGACCCTTCCAACTTGCAAGCCTGCCGGTAACCTCAGTCTCACTGATTGAACCATCATTTAGCTTCTTTGTGGCGTAGTCCCACAACAGAGCTCCATAGCGTCTACGGTGTTTGTCAATATCAGTAAGATCTTCCTTTGGTATAGACAAATACACAAATTTGAGTCAACAGTGACAGTTCCAAATAAAAATTACATGAAACTACATTAAACTACAAAAAACTACAATTAACTACAAATTTGATTCTAGAATACACTTTAGTATGAATTTCAGAAAATAAAAGGTACTTACTTGAGTAGAAAGTCAAAAGTAAAGGGACCAAACTGAAAATTAGAAGGGACTAAAAGGAAAACTGAAAATCTGAGGGCTACGCTCATTTGTGCCTATAAAAGGGCACCCTCTTTACTTGATTCACAAGTTTTGGAGCCATAAAATTTAATTCCCCCCCCCCCCCCCCCAAACCCATTTTACAGATTTGAGCCTGATTTTCAATCTCAAGTCAGTAAAAAATTTAAAATTCTTCTTCTAGATGTTAGTTTGTTAACAGAAAAGCCAAAAACACCAAAAACTCTTCAAAATCCAAAAACAAGTACTATTCCATTGCTTCTCTTAGCTAATTTCTAGTTGAGTTGCATTTGTAGCTAGAATTCTGGTAACTGAAGGTTCAGGGGAGTTTCTGTTTGACTTCGAGCAATTTTGGGGGATTCAGTTAGTTTGTTGTGGGCTATTTGCTGGTTGTTGCGTTGCTGTGGTTTTTGTTTGAGTTTTGTGAAGATTATTTGGGTTTAAAACATTCTCATTGTTGCTGTCTGATTGGTTTTGCTGCTTACCCACTCGCTACTACTGCTGATTCTTTCCTGCTGTTTCATTTCCACTTGACTTTCAGGTACACGCATTTGAACTCAAAATCGTTGTAATTTTGAGGTGGAATATGAAATGAAGTTTCAGACATTGTTGCTGGATATGTAGTTGTAGTTAAGTAGATATTGATAGTATATTCTATTTAATCTACAGACTTTGAAGTTTGTACTTAATTGAGACTGTTAATTTGTATATGTTGTTGTACACTTAGCATATTTTAGGGATGGTTTTATTTCAATATTGTGTTAAAAATAGAAAATTAGGACTATTTTGGAATCATAATAGGCTGTTGGACTGTTAAAATTGGGAGTTATTCATTGGCCTTAATTAGCTAAATCTTATTTTCGTATTTTAACTAGTGAAACTAAAGGATAGCTGAAGCAGGAAATGAATTCAAAGTATGCAATCCTCAGGTGTTAACAGTTGAAAATGAATTGAGAATCAGTCAATAAGCCCTACTCACAATCACAGTAGTTCGCTTCTAGACTGATGAGTGTGAGTGTTAGTTTATTAATGTTAATTTTAACTGGTATCATGTAGGTAAACTGCTGTTATCGTTGCTCGTGTTTTCAATATTGATCGTTACTTGATTGAATATTAGGAGCTCACTAGTAAATAGGCAAATAAGATAATTTAAGCCTCCAACCGGAAATAAGTAATTACTATCTTGTTTATCTGAGTAACATAAGTTAGGATAATTTCAACGGGTACTTGGGTTTGATTTACTTGGAACTGTATTCGGCATAATACTTATAGGCCATTTTGGGCCTCAGTTATTTAGAGAATGGCCCAGGTCCTATTCTGGTTGTTCGTATGGATCTGGGGCCCTGATTTATGATTGATGCCCCCTTTTGTGCATACTCAGATAAAGGATTTTTACATATACATTCCATATAGCAAACCTTGTTACCATTATTGTGCATTGTTTGGTTATTACCTGCATATTCCATGTTTTCGTTACCAAATATGTACCAAAACATATGTGGCTGATTTTATAGCCTAAAATTGCGCCACATTTTAAGGCTCCCAATTAATATTTGATTCTGTCCCAATTAAAGCATCAATCAAAAACGGATATGGCTGATTTTATAGCCTAAAATTGCGCCACATTTTAAGGCTCCCAATTAATATATGATTCTGTCCCAATTAAAGCATCAATAAAAAACGGTAAAAAATCTTAACCAGCGTGAATCTCTCCAGTTTTCTGTTTCGGAAATCAGTCATTCTTCCGCATCTAACACTGAAAATATGTTTTTTCAAATTTTAGTTTCGAAAATCTTTCATTTTTCTACATCAAATACTGAAAATCTTCCAGATTTTGTAGTTCTTCCAGATTTCTGTTTCGAAAATCTTTCATTTTTCTACATCAAATACTAAAAATCAGAATTTACAGGTAATATATTCTTGTTTGGTGCAGGAAAAAAAAACAAAAAAAATAGTAGCTGTGGCAGTGTTTCCAGTGTGTTTTTAAAATGTAGTCAAATGTGGGTAAATGTAGTTAACGTTTATATGCAGTGTTTCCAGTGTGTTTTTAAAATGTAGTCAAATGTGGGTAAATGTAGTTAATGTTTATATGCAGTGTTTCCAGTGTGTTTTTAAAATGTAGTCAAATGTGGGTAAATGTAGTTAAAGTTTACATGCAGTGTTTCCAGTGTGTTTTTAAACTGTAGTCAAATGTGGGTAAATGTAGTTAACGTTTATATGCAGTTTGTTTGTAGCTGATTTGTAGTTAACTGATTTTTGCTAACATAGTTAACTTATTGACACCTTATTATTTTCTTTTTGGTCTTGAATTGTAGGTGAGGGCTTCAACATATCATATACATACTGTGTTAGATGGTTGCAGAGGGTTCGAAAATGGCGGATGAAATTGAAGCAGTGAGAGAGAGAAAATGGTTTTGTAGAGGGTTTGGGACTTTGATGCAACCGTAGGACTGAAAATATGGCGGATGAAACTCTCGATCTGAAGCAATGGCAACCTTCAACAATGAAGGATGAAATTAAAGAAGAGAACCAGAGAATGCTGTTTTAGTAAATAGACGTGTGGGGGGGGGGGGGGGGGGGGAATTGAAGCAGTGAGAGAGAGAAAATGGTTTTGTAGAGGGTTTGGGACTTTGATGCAACCGTAGGACTGAAAATATGGCGGATGAAACTCTCGATCTGAAACAATGGCAACCTTCGACAATAGAGGATGACAATGGAGGATGAAATTAAAGAAGACAACCAGAGAATTCTGTTTTAGTAAATAGACGTGGGGGGGGGGGGGGGGTGTAATTAAAAAAGGGGAGAAATGCATCGGTTTTGCTTGTAAGAAAGAGAAAACGTGTAAAAAAAGAAATATGAAAAGAGTTTGTTCCAATAATCAAGCAAATAATTAATGAGTTGATCATTAACCTTAAATATTATTTTGGTACATAAATTGAAAGGTGGTATACTTAAATGTAATAAACACAAACCTTAAACATGGGTGGTTATAAGGTTTGCTATATATATGTATATGTAAAAATCCCCTCAGATAATATCCTATTTACATGGGCTGCATTCAAAGCCCAAGTATAATAGTCTTTTTTGAAGAAAAAAACAATATTGATTATTTAAGACTTTCATTTTATTATTAGAGATAAATAAATAGAAAATCATAGTTGCTCGAGCTTATATGCTGTTAGGAATGCGTGAGTTGATGCAGCTGTATGAGGGAGGCAAGAGTACCGATTCTGAGGAAGGTCCTTCTGGGACCAAGTTGTTAGGATTTTATTTCATGCTTTCTTAATGTAATAAGGCTACTGGCCATTAGTGACACCTTTTCTCATTCAGTTGTTTTAAGACTCGTTTTGTTTTATCAATAAAATGAGGCATTTAGCATTATAAGTTCTCCAAATTTAATTTGTCGCTAGGCCTACCTCGGGCACAATGACGCACCCAAATTAGGAAACGACTTATACTATTGCACAATATCTTTAAATATCGCAATATTATTTTTCAGAACCCGCACTAACTTTTTACCTTTTTGTTTATCTTTTTTTTATTCCTCTCCCCAAAGGTTAGATCATGCATTCTGGCACCATCAGCATAATGAACAAGATCCAAGTGCCCTCCACCTCCACCTCCTCCTCCACCAAGTCCTACCAGAAACAGGAACAAAGGCAAAATGGGAGATACAAGCTCTAGAAAGGAACTTGAGGAATCTTCTCAGAATACTGCAATTACGAAGGAGACTGCTGCTCATATGGAGAAAACTTTTGCTAAGATTTCAAGAGGAATTGGACCAAGTTCGGAACTTGGCAAGCCTGTCAATCACTCCTGCCGCTCCTAATGTTAACAACCAGAACACCCCGCAACCTCCAACGCAACCCACTCATGCCCAAGCCTGCAACACATGCAATAACACTCAACTGCTCACTCCTGAAACATAAAATACCATAAAAGACCATAACACTCCTATCTTTTGGGACACTATACCCCACTACATAAGTGCACCCGAATCGGATGACAAGGGTTCCCTCATCCAAAATTTGGCCGCTGAGATCAAGAAATTGACTAGCCGGGTCCAAGGTTTCGAAGGTAACAACGGTATTGAAGGGTTGAATTACGAAAATCTCTGTGTTCAGCCAGATGTTGAGCTCTCGAAGTGGTACAAACCTCCCAAGTTCGAGATGTTCGACGGTACAGGTGATCCCAGGGTCCACTTGAGAATGTATTGTGATAAGCTGGTGGGAGTCGGAAGGAACGAGAAAATCTACATGAAGCTGTTCATGACGAGTCTGAAGGGCGATGCTTTATCATGGTATATTAGCGAGGATGCAAAGAATGGACAAGTTGGGTGAATATGGCGTCTGACTTCATGGACTGATTTAGGTTCAACACTGAGAATGCACCAGATGTGTTCTATATCCAGAATCTCAAGAAGAAACCCAAAGAGACCTTTTGCGAGTACGCTACTAGTTGGAGGTCAGAAGCTGCTAAGGTCAAGCCGGCCTTGGAGGAAGAACAGATGAACAGGTTCTTCGTCCGTGTTTAGGGCCCACAATACTAGGAAAGGCTGATGCTAATAGAGGGCCAAAAGTTCTCTGACATCATCAAGTTGGGAGAATGGATTGAAGAAGGTATCAAAAATGGTTTGGTTACTAACCTCGAGACATTGCAAGCTACCAACAAGGCTTTACAGTCTGGTGGCTCGTCAAAGAAAAAGGATGTAAATTCTGTAATGGCTGCGCAAAGGAACAATTCCCCTATGAAGTACCAAACCTACCCCTCAACTCTACTCACATATCAACCTACCATAAATTACCAAGCACCCTTACCCACTTACCAAATTCCACCACCTGCCTACCAATCACCTCCACAGCCCACATATCAACCCGCTTCACCAAGATATTCCCAAAATAACGATAAATACTATTATGAACAGTTTGTAGAAATTTTATAGATAATTTATAGAAACGTTAAAATTCTATATTTCATATTAATTTTTCAAATGAAATGTGGTTTTATTGTAAAAAAATGTAGAAATTTTGTAGATATTATTAAAATTCATGCTGATATATATTTACTCTGACATGTAGTTTATTTGTAGAAATAATGTAGATAAAGTGTAGGACATTGACGTACAACCAGAATTTGATAGATAATATAACAGCACAAACCTGCAATTGTGTTCTCATTGGTGATGCACAATTCTATATTGAAATCGCGAACAGTTATACATAGCGGATATGATCCTAAGTTTTTGATTTATTTTTTCATTTCCATGTATACACGAACACCCATATCGTTCCTAATTTCCATTGGAGGACAATGTTCGTTGACAATGTATTTGATTTTTACAATTTTTTCGGATGTATCGATCATTAATTGTTGTGCTATTATAGAAATCAATAGAATATAATAGTATCTTCATCGACTACAACGCATCGACCTAAAATTCTAAATCTCCCAAAGCTATTCTAATTCCCTTTCAGTTGTAGCGTAATTGGAATTTTCGACATAATGACTTTTGTTATAGAGGAATTAGTTATTTTTTATTTGTGAAATCAGAAAAAAAGAAGAAGATGAAAGACAGTGTATCGTAGAAACAAAATATCTAAATTTGAAACGAAACAACCGATAATTATTAAGATGCGTGATTTGAGTTGTAGAATATCTGGAAGAATAATTAACTCCCCAATTTTAGCGCGGCTAAATAAGGAAACCTACATCTACAATGATTCCTTATTTAATGAATTGTCTATATTTTGTAGAAATACTATTAGCATGACAGGTAATGTGCAAACTATGAACATATTTGATAATATAGTTTCCTATAGAGTATAGGAACGAAAATTTCCCCATAGTAAAATATAAAGATTATAACTATAATTAACTTAGTAACTTGAGAAACTTTCAAAATGCCTTACTAATCTAATATATTTGCGAAATAATTGAATTGATATGCATGCGTCCAATTTATGCTTCCATAATATTAGTACTTTAATAAATTTAGTAATATGATAATTGAACTTCCAAAGTAAGATTTATACTATTAGTTTAAATTAATTGAACTATGAAAATAATTCTTAACAATTTAAATTATTAAACTATTATGTATAAGTACCACAATCTTAATTATCATCACTGTCACTAACAACCAAAAATTTATCATGTTGTTATTTCTGGCAATTAATACGTTTTCTAACAATAATTGTCGTTATCAATCACTTGATGCGGGTACTCCAACATTGAAGCACGCTTAATGGAGTGGACGACCAGTTAGCTAAGTATGGATGTAGTTTTAACATTTTTGGCAGCTTAATCACCTACCTCAGTCGCCCGCTTTTGTTATTTCTGTTTTTGAAAGAGATAGAATAGGTACTATATTGCATATGCTAATCTAATGTGTAATTGTATGAATAAGTCTTTTATTACACAACAACAACAACAAAAATCAGGAGATCCATATAGCTCTAAAACTTAAAGCAGAAGGAGGCCGAAAGAGAATTTGCAGGATCATGTATATATAACTAGAGATAAAGAAATGCCATGAAAACGGCCAACTTAGATTATTCTGTACGTAGAATGGATCCAAGATACTTTTAAATCTTGTAATCTCAATTTCAGCTTCATCACATGGAAGAGGCAAAATTGGAATTTGTCTGGAGCAGCTTGCTTAATAAGGAAATTTGTTGGTTTAAAGGTACTGAGTTTGTATTCTCTCTCGGTTCTGTTCCCACCACAGCTTTGCATGAACCTCCCCAAACTTGTCTTGGCTGTGTGAATGAAGAAAATATCATTTGCTCAACAAGCATGCCGAAATATCAAACTAACAAGAGAGTTAAGATTTTGACATACCTGAATCTAACACGGCGTAGCTCTCTAGTGCCATCAACTAGTTGTCTGATGGTTATATAGACCCCAGGCTCATCTTGTTCTACCCATTCTGACTCCATTTCACTAGCATTACTACGGAAAGTGAAGCTTCATCTCTAGAGTCAGTGGTTGTCCTTGACGCGTCCATATATGACATGTCACCCTTTAGGGCAGTTGATGCTGTTGGTTTATGGTAATTGCTTGGAGTCCACTCCTTGTTTGTTGCAGGAGTCATCATAGGGCTCTCCCATTGCAGATCCAAGCCTCGAATAATTGGAATCTCTCTGCAGAAAAACATATCAGTATATATCTCTCTCTAATGAACAGGGTGGAAATCTTGGCCCAACTATTCCATATAAGGATAAAAAACACCTTAAAACTGGAAATCAAATGGATATAAAATTAGTGTATCGGTAAATTTAGCAGTTCATCTTTATAACTGAGTTATTTTTCATGGATGATCGATAATAAAGAAAATGGACATCAGACAAATCAATTGAAAGTGACTTACTCCATCCTCAGACCGTCCAGGCGTGTTAAGAGCTTGTTTATTGAATCTCTGACCATTATAGAGCTCCATAATTCGGTCATAATTCTCACCCCACCATCTTTGAGCTTGCCATTTGTTGAACATGTCCCGACTGAAAAAGACCTAAGATATTAAAATACTTTTGAAGAATACCTGTTCTTCCACTAAGGAAATGACTAAACAGAAACAGACTACACTTGGACCATTCAACAGCTTATCGGGCCAGTTAGAAAGCTACAGAACATGAGTGCCTTCAATTCAATAGGTCATAAATTTTATAGCAAGTAAAATACTTATGTTTCTGTTAAAGTCACAGTGAGAAAATATTTGAGGGCAACAGCACTAAACAAGTGAGATGGTTGAGCAGACAAAAGAAAAGGAGAACTCCATAATTCTTCATTTCATGAATGAAAAGGACTCAACATTAGTCTACGACAAGCATAATTAATATATAACCAATAACAGCTTAAAGAAACAGCCTCTCTGCCCTTTCGGGTATGAACAAAGCTTGTCTACATATTACCCTCCCCAAACCCCACCTGGTGAGAGTATACTGGGTAGTTGTTATTGTTGTTGTAACAGCTTAAAGAAGCTTTCATTACAAAAGAGGTTTTTTCTAGGGATGTCAATGATGCGGTGCGGGCGGGGCGATGCAGGTTTTAACATATGGGGGTGCTGGCGGGACGGGTCAAAAATAATTTTTTCAAATGCGGGTGGGGGTTTTAACTTTTTGCAAAATTATAATGTTTCAGCTATTGCTAATATTATTACAACCTAGAAATATTTATTTTTTCAGTTTTGAACTTATTGTTCCTTTCACCTATGCATTGTTTATTTTAGTCTCAAACTAATTTGGTTTTTACGAGGAATATATTTCATATTCCACATTTATTTAGTAGACTGTAAATACATATTTTTCTGTTATTTGCATCTCTAGGAAGAAAATATTATATTATAAGTGTTTTAAGTCCCACTTCAATTATATAGTTACTTTACTTGAGTCAAGTAAATAATTAGTTGACTCAAATTTTATGTATCTGATCTCATTATCTTGTACGATACATGTGAATCACTAAAATGACATACTGATGTATCAAACTAAATTCCAATATCGATGCATGTAAAATAAAAAATAAGTATATTAAAAAACTTTAAAACCGAACACTGTCAATACTTAAAATTTAAAACTGACAGCATTCAGTAGGATTTATAGTTATGGGCTTATGGCTATTCAAAATTGAGCTGGCTTGCAACTTGGATTCCAACGAGAACTTTTAGATTGGCAGTGCATATATGAATATAATTGAAACTAAAAGTAAATAAGATAAAAATATTTCAAATTGAAAGAAATAATAAAGGGAAATTTTTGAAGAGCGGGGCGGGGCGGGTGGACGTAAGTGTTAATGCGGGACGGGTGGTATGTGGGTGTATATGCTATGTCGGGCAGGGTGAGTTGAAATTTTGTGGATTAAGGCAAAACTCCGTCCCACCCCGCCCCATTGCAATCTCTAACTAAAATTTTAAAGACAAGAAGTTGGCACAATCAAAATTCCCATAAATTTAGTTTGTAGATAGAAATGAAAGGAGATTTGTGAGAGAAACCTAAAGCGGATTCGTTTAAGATCATTTCCACCATTAGGGAGGGAAACAAAGGTGATCTGAACACCAGGCTCGACCTGTGAGGTCCACTCTTTTTGCTCATCATTTTCCACCACCACATCACCAGACTGAGAAATAGATTCAACACCACTAAATCCTCTAGCAAATCTTGGATCAGGTCTAGGAGTCCTTAGATTTCCAGCACTTGTAAAATCCCAAGCTGGAATAGAACTGGAACTTGCTGGTTGATATGGGTATGGAACTCCCTCTGATATTGTATCAAAATCAGGATACGGTCTATGCCCTTTCCTGTAGCTAGTTGGTGTTGACTTGCATTTATAAGCTCCTGAGACCTTTAAAGCAATATCCTTGATCTGTAAATGTTTAAGATCACAAGAATTTCAGGAAGATGGATTCTTGGTTAGAAGATGAAATGCAGTATAAGTTGAACAGTAAATGCTGGCTTAACATTACAATCACAAATCAAACATTTCTCATTGTCTTGTAGTATGAACCAAACAACAGTCAAAACAGATTGTCCAAAAGCTAAATTACTATTTTATAGGTGCAAAAGCAAAAATTACTGTTTGAAAGTCACTTACTTACACAAGTTAACTTTGTGGGGTACTAGTACTACTGATAAATTCAACAGTTGGAACTTGTGTACTACTTATTAAGTAAGTTGACCACAGTGAATGGACAAGATATCAATGGTTGGTCATGTCAAAGACATAACTTAGACAAGTCTTTGCCAGACATGGGAATTGTCTTTTCTAAGAATCTGCATTAGTTTACATGTTACACTCTTCTTTTTTATTGGGTTTGCAAAATAGAATTGACCCCCACCTAAGCCGAAATTATGGTTACCTTGGAGATGTTCACACTGGTATGGCCTATGTTTAATATAT
Source organism: Nicotiana benthamiana (assembly GCA_034376525.1). Lineage (NCBI taxonomy): Eukaryota > Viridiplantae > Streptophyta > Magnoliopsida > Solanales > Solanaceae > Nicotiana > Nicotiana benthamiana. Next base: position 125,546,378 of record CM067339.1, read on the forward strand.
ATATATATAAGAAACACATTCCATTGTTAAAGATATCCTAAGTTTGTGTCATCTTAGGGGTAGAAGCGCGAATTTAGGATCTAAAAAATCAGTAGGTTCAGAGCAAACGTGAAAGATATATACATATATTATATATATAATAAAAATAAATTGTATACGTATACGTGGGTCGAACCAAAATTAATGTGCTCAGCTGAACTCACATGTTTGTGCTAATTTTCCTGTGCGCGCGCGTCTTTTCAAGATATGTGAAGAAGTTTAAATACTATTCCTATCAGATGGTTTTTGGTGGGGACATTTTGGTATACTCCCTCTTACATGTTATACATATTAAAGTTTCCTAAGCTTCTTATAATGGTCTAGTTGGTCAGCCTAACCAACATATAATATTGTTAGTTTCAAAAACGTTGAGATGAAAATGAATGAGATTATTATAATTGGAAAATGATGAAAGAATGAACAGGACCACTAATGAAAGCAAACTAAAGCAGGAACATTATGGGACCAAGAATTTAGACACATGATCCAAGAAATAACGTGAACATGACCCAATCTACATGTTCACCTATACTCTCTTCATGCTATAAGCATAAAGGGGCGGGGTCAATAAATTAAAAGTCATATAATAGGTACCATTGTGCCCACAAATAAAAGACTTATTTAATCTTTGGAGTCACTGTGATTTATAGGCACATTCTACGATCCTCACTCACTCCTCTCCTACAACCCCCGCGTGACTAAACAAAATGTTCATTCACTGTTCTCTCCTGATCCAACAACAACAACAATTCAGTATAATTTCATTTAGTGGAGTCATAGGAAGGTAGTATGTACGCAGACCTGCAGACCTTACTCGTACCCTTGGGTAGAGAGACTGTTTTCAAATAGACCCCCGGCATCCTTTCCTCCAAGAACTTTCCACCTTTCTCTTGGGAAGACTCGAACTCACAATCTCTCGATTGGAAATGAAAATTGTTTACCATCGGAGCAACCCCTCTTGTCTTGTTCTCTCCTAGTCCAAATATACCCCAAATCCAGCTGGGAAATGTGGGCCCAAAAGGAAATTGGCTAAAGTGACACGACTCGTACAAAGAGTCGCTCAGCTTTGGGCAAAGAAGAGTAAAAGAAAGTAAACAAAACCAGAAAAATACTACTCCTAGTATCCTTTCAATTTCCAAACGCTTTGACATTTTTTTGACATCAATTTATTTTTATTTAGGCAAGAGGTGTTGCTTTGATGGTAAGCAACTCTTACTTCCAATCGAGAGGTTGTGAGTTCGAGTCTCCCTAAGAGCAAGGTGGGAAGTTCTTGGAGGAAAGAATGCCGGGGGTCTATTTGGAAACAGCCTCTCTACCTAAGGATAGGGATTAGGTCTGCGTACACACTACCCTCCTCAAATCCCAGTAATTAAGATTATACTGATTTGTTATTGTTGTTTATTTTAAAACAAAAGAAGTTAACGAGACAAAGAAAGAAAAAGCTCAAAGAAGCCTTCGGATCAGAGGAAGTACTAATAGAAAAGGGAAAGAGAGAGAGTTTATTAAAGAAGAAGAGAGAAAGAGTTATTTGAGTACCCGAAAGAAATATATCAAAGTGGTCTCATTCTGTTCTTGCTAATTAAAACGAAAAAAAGAAAAGAAAAGATTTAAATCAAAAACTCATTCAAAGTCATCTTCTTTTTTCAATTCTGAGTATATAGTGCCGAATTTTCTGACAGACTATTCATCATCATTAATCTTTATTAATCAATTATCACACCCTTTTGCTTCTTCATTGGGAGGAAAAAGAGAAAAAGGTGTAAAGTGTAGCAGCAGTAGTAGTAGGAACAGTAGACAGCAGAGTAGGAGTTGAAGGCGAAAGAAGGGGGGAAATCTGGTTGGTTGAATGAATGATAAATCGCTGTAGAATTTAATAAACGTTGTCGAGTTTGAAAGCGGCAACTGATTCTACAAACAGACAAACCCCATTTAACCATAAAACACTCTTGATGGCGACCCACCAATCCCACGAGGAAATCAAATACTCTCTTCATTTTATTTTTGTTTGGCATTGTTTCTTTATTAATCACCTCAAAATATATTATCATATTTTCTGAACAAAAATCTTTTATAATCACAAAATATTATGTTATAAGTAGTATTTATCATTACAAGTTTAAAAAATCTCATGGCCGTAGAAATATTATTTTTAAACTCAATACCCAGTTAAACTATATATGTCAGACAAATTGATTATTCATACCTCAAAATGGATAAAAGAAGTTGCAGCAACTAAGCTAAAATACACTGAAAATGGCTTCTATCTTTTTTGCTTTTTTGCAAGTCTTGGTTAAAGTCAAATCATCATAAATACAGCTGCATTAAAGAATCTTGGTCAGAAATATTTGCCGGAGATGGCTAGTCTCCGGCGGCAATTAGAGGAGGAATTTCAAATGCGATGCTTGTAACGGAGGAAGTTTCAGGTACGTTAACATATATATAACTATAAAAATATGAAGCAGAAGAACATAGAGAATATATGATAATGGAAGAGAACAAATACAGAGTGCAGACGAAGTAAGAGAACAACTTTAGATAAATACTGAGGTATTTATAGAGGACGTGACCCCGTTGTTATATAACGGAAACCGTGTATTTGTAAGGCGGATATAAGGGGGTTATTGTGCAATGTTGGACTGTACGTTGTGCATTAAGATTTGGACTTTTTTAAGGGTGTGGTCTTGATTGGGGAGGACATGATGGCCCATATGTCGAAGTCGTACATGTGGCACTGTGTCAGTTGATTAGAAGCATTAAGGGAGTGGTTTAACCTCAAATTTTTTAATAAATATTTGTTTGGGAGAATTAGGAAATTGGTTGGTGAATTTAAGCAAATGATTCTGTTGGATCAAGGAACAATCAAATCATTGTCTCTTTAATGTTTGTAATAAAAAAATAACGTGGTGGTTCTTACGAATTACGGATTTAACATCACTATTTGCGGCAAAAAATCTCATAAATTCTTGGTAGCAAACCATAAAACTTGCAGAATATTATTAATCTCATAAAGATACTTAGCAATTAAATTCTTTGCAATCTACGAGTGAGGAAAAAATTTGAGGTTATTAACTGGAGATAAATAGTATGCATGAAAGTTATTTGAAGAAAATGAAAAAGGCCAAAATCTTAGATATGCCCTTAAACTTGGTACGTTTTATAAATTAAACATATAAACTTTCAAGATGACCAGATAGACACTTAAACTAGGCCAAAGTGTAATTTTCAAACCCCTCTCTATGTTTAGACTTGACATGTGAGGTCCAAACGCCACATACATGTCTACTTTCAGTTTTTTCAATTTGTTAAAGATTTTTTAAAAAAACTGATTTTTTTTTGTATAAATTGAGTTTTAAATAAAAAACAGAAAAAAATTATTTAACAAAATACTTTCATTTTTTTTGGTTAAACTGAAAACTTTTATTTAACCAAGTATAAATATATACATCCACCCGCTCTTTTGGACTCCAGAGTTGGGTCTTACAAAAATAGCCTATCTATACTCCTCAGCTCCACAACTGGATCTTTAACTTTCATGCTAACATGGAAATCTATTTAGATCTAAAACTATTCTCCATTTAACATAGCTATCTCCTCTAATGTGTAATTGCAATACAAGATCTCTAACTCTCTCCCTACTTTCTCCATTTAACATAGCTATCTCCTCTAATGTGTCATGTACAAATTCTTCCAAGTACCTTTTGTATATTGTGGCATGAAAGAATGGTAGGCCTTGTTGATGGAGTACTTCCTTTGTACAACATACTGGTCCAGCTCTTGAAGTCCTCTAGTTAGCCATTTTCTGGCTTCAAATAGCTTCCTTATTACCCAACTAGCTTGTTTAGGATCTTCCATATCTTCAATCTCCTTCTTCTTTATATTGTGGATATGAACCCACTGAACCCATAACTTGTCTTTCTTCTTTGCAATTGCCCACAACAGTTTCCCTATTGATGCTCTATTCCATATAGAGAAATTATAAGAATTGAAAAATTTATCTTCAACAAAATATTTTCATTTCTTGAAAAACAGAAAAAAATATTTTTATTTTTTAATATAATATTTTATTTTTTATATGCTTACGAAAATTATTTTTGAAAACATGCCAATAACCCACCGGGTGATAGTAAATACTTTCTATTGTTGAGAGGGGTTTGAAAAATTCACTTTGATCTAGTTTAAGTGTCTATCTGGTCACCTTGAAAGTCTATATGTTTAATTAGTTTACAAAACATGCCAAGTTTAAGGGCCTATCTTTGATTTTGGCCAAAAGAAAAATAACGAAGCTTGAAGTTTCGCCTTAATAGAAACAAAGTTTTTAGAAGAGTTTTAATTTATTTTAAAATCCTAAATATTAAGACATAATTCAAATAAGAAAAAAAATTAATTAAGTAAAATTTTAGATTTTAGGTAATTTTAAAGTTGTAAATATTAGAAAAATAATTAAATGACTATTTATAAATACTAAAAAATAATTAAATAAATTTTTAAAGATACTAGAAAAATATATAAATGATTATTTTGTCCAATATAACTCTATTTTCTTAGGATACACACTTTGCGCTTGTCCCCATATCAATCAATAAGTTATTTTTAAATTTTACATAATTTTTTGTGTTAGAGTTATAAAATAAAAATTATTAGAAGGGGAAAGTTCCTAAAATAATGAATATTAGTTGAATTTAGTTAGATGTATAAAGAAAAAAATTAAGGAGTTGTTATTCGATGAAATGAGTGCAAGAAAATAATATTAATGATAATTTATTTTAAATATATTTTGGTCCACTATTTTATTATTATTATTTTAAATTCATATTTTTAATAAATTTATTTCGCTAATGCTATATTATAACTGATATTCCTTTTTTATTGATATTTTCACCGCCAATTTGCTTTGATCTTATGGAAACAAATTTATATACCAAAGAGCTTTGTTAACTAAAAAGTTAATTTACTTAAATGGTGCATTTGAAAGATAATTGAAAAAAGTTAATTTACTTTGATGGTGCATTTGAAAAATAAGTGAATTATATTTTTTTGCTAATAATTAATTCAAAGACTTAATTATTTTATTTTTATTATTATAGCTCATTAGATTTTTATTGATTCAAACTCTTAAAATTACCGTATCCCAAATTTTAAATAATTAAATTATCACATGAAAAAAATTAATAACTATGTCACGTTGCTAAAACAAACAAATAATTCTTATAAGGTAATTTAAATCTAAATTAGTTTAAAAATAAAAAAAATCAATTAGCCCCAATGGTTTTCATGATGTTCCCCTATATTTCTTACCACCATGATTAAATTCATGTATGATTGTGGGCAAAGAATTAAAAATCCGTCCAATTGAATTTGCTCCATTCTCATTCACTTAAAGAGAATATGATCGCAGTATGTGATAAGTCGGAAAGAAGACAAAATTATTACCGTGAAGGTATCAATGGATGTGGACGTGACAATAGACAAAATTATAATCGTCATCATTGTGATAATGAGAATAATAAGGATTCTCAAAATAATCCTTGACTTTGCGAAAGTAATATCTCTCATCGATTTGACATGAGATTTTATATAGCACATATAGATGATTATGGTCCATTCATGGTGTGAGTGTGACAACATCTAATTTATGAATATATATTCATTCTTGGAAGAATATGAACGTGCTAGTGGTAGTGAATATACTACACTCACCTCTAGAAGGAGATTTGAGATGAAATAAGAAAATAATATCATTATTATGACATGAATGGTCATTGATCACGTACCTATTGTACGCCAAAATATTTTGGCAATGTGAATATTAAAGGACAACAATAATGCAAGAAACATATCTTACATATAATTTTGACCATGGCCATAATGGTATAACTTTCTCTTTGAAAGAGATATTCACCATATGGATATTGATGAATATGTGGTAGTACCAAATTAATTGAGAACTCTGCAAGAGCCAATTATACTATTTTGGAGAAACACAATTGATTACCAATAAGGTATTGTGTTGTAGTAAGTCTCAAAGAAACTTATTTAGTTTTCAAAGTATACGCGAAAGCGATTGATTATATTGAGACAATTAATAAATGAAAGATTTGATATCTTCTATTACTACTATAGTGGGATAATCTGTATGTGAAAAGCTACCCGCTTTATTCTCCAGTTTGTATTACACAAACAAAAGAATGCCACAATAAAGTGAATATTTATTGATGTAAAAACCCATATCATATTAAACATGGAGTTTATTGATAATTGCACATGTCCTGGTATAAACATGAACTTATCAATATTGATAATTTATTCAGTTGACACAATCAGTTTGGCCATATCAATTTAAATATGATATGCAAATAGAGAATTCACATGGGTAAATATTAAAGAACTAGAAAGTTCTTTACGAGTTCTCTTACATTGCTTGTTCTTATTAATTAATTGACCAACTAAAGTTGAGGTTGAATCCCATGAATTCTGGAAATATCAAAGGTGAATATGGGCACATTCATCTGCCATGTATACCACATAAGATGCATCTATGAGATGGTTACATGTGCGATTATTAACCCGCAACTTGGTATTTGCAAGGTAATTCAATAATTTAACTTAGAGCACAATTTTCAGATTTTCTGTCCAAGATGGTTTATCTTGATAAGTTGGTTTATATCACAACTGGTTTAGCAAAATAATTTATTGAGTGCCTCCACTTAATAGCTAAACACTTGCTTACGAGAACAAAGTTATCTATATCAGTTTGATATAGGTTATATACGAAAGTATATTTCATTCTCCCCCACAAGTGGTTCAGGGTCAGGAACCAATAACTCCATCTTATTATTATTTATGTGCAGTTTATATTTTTATTAACACCATAATGCACAAAGATGGATTCTCAAAGTTGAGAAAATAAGTTAGTTTTTCTAACATGAGAGGTATATATGATAAACAATTGAAAAAACGTTACGTCGAACAGATTATCATTTGTATATCTAGATCGTCGAATAGGATAATATGAACTTGAAGTTCATAAAAAGATAATTCAGTTGCAACATATTGCAAAGTATGCTAGACACATTTGCTGACCCAAAGAAAGTAACTATATTCTCATTGCAAATGCTCATATTAAGTCCTAGAAGGACAAAATCTATGGTACGCTTAAAGCGTATAGACAAATCAGTTTCAAATAGAACTTCTTGATAAAGAAGATGAGCAAATGATCAAAGTAATCATAATAAATGAGGCAAGTGATCTAGAAGGTCATGTGACATAACACTTCATAAAATCTCATGAGAGATTCAGGTACCTGAATATATGAATGAAAAGATTTATATGTTATGTCTTTATGAAAATTTATTGGAACTGATATAACATGTTTGTCGACGACATCTATCATAACGCTAAGTTTAGATGAGGATCTTAAGTCTATCAAATATAGACACAAAAGTATTGGCCAAATGGAAGAGATACAATTCAAGTAGAATTGATTCCATATGAAAGACATGTAGTTTTGGACATGTAGTTCAAATACTTAAAAGTATAAAGTCAATGGTATGTGTAATCTGTTTTCAATATCTTATTTGTCTAGCATGACATGAAAACTTGATATGCATCTAAAGTCTATAATATGAATTATATGACTTAAGTTATATGACAATCCATGAAGGATTTAAGTTGCTTGAAGCATCTACAATTCTTGATCTTGAGGTACCACTTCCTCAGTGCAATTTATGCACAAATATATCTTGCTATAACTATAAGCATGATAATGTGACATCGATGATACCTTTATGGAGATATTGAAGAGTCATTCCACGATATATGTGAAGACATTATATATCTATCATGAGTTATGATTTCAAGGTGCAAATATTCATTATAGTTAATATGGCTGATTTATTTATCAAATCTCTACCAACGATCTCTTGAAGATGGTGCACAAGATTGGAATGTGAATGCTCAAGGATGCGAATTGATGCTCTCTTCAGGGGGAGTTAATGCGCGTTGCTCTCTTTTTCCCTTACAAGGTTTTGTCCCACTGGGTTATCCTTGCAAGGTTTTTAACGAGGCAACCAATAGGCGCATCTCTAAACATGTGTACTCTTTTTCCTTTTATAGAATTTTTTCCCACTGGGTTTTATTTTAGTTAAGGTTTTAACGAGACACATTATTTATTGAGTAGACATTCAAGGGGGAGTGTTAAAATAGAATTCTATTTAGAGTGAATGTCTATCTTGTAGAGAGTTTTACTTTGAGGCTAAGTCATTTTTCTCCTATAAATAGAGGGGTCATACCCCATTGTAAATTACCCCAAAATTCAATAAAAATTTTCTCTCTCTCTTTCTCTGCAATATTGCTCTTATTCTTTTATTGTTTTATAACAGAGATTAAATTAATAGAATTTTAGTTGACGCCAAAATTTTACATATTAAGAACTTAAGTTCTTAATATGGAATGATTACTCTTATATAAATAATTTAACCAAGGTAAAATCTTAAATGATTTTGACCTCTTAAATATCAGGACATCATACGTAATTCAAATAAGGAACTAATTCCTAAATATTTGGAAATAAGTTGAATTACTATTTTGTGATAGAATTTATGCCCGTCACTAGAGGGGGGGGGGGGGGGGGTGAATAGTGCGGCACGAGAATATTGATAAATATTGCGGACTTAAAAAATGCAGGAATAAAATAAATTCGGTAATAAAAATAGCAAGGAAAGAACACACCGAATTTATCCTGGTTCACCACAACTTGTGGTTAGTCCAGTCCCCGAGAGACTCTCTCGAGATTCCACTAACTCCGTTAAGCTTTCGGGTGCCTAACAAACCGTTACACTTTCTCGTAGATGTACACTCTACAAGAGTTCAACTTGCTCGAGGATACCGCACCTCAAGACTTCAACCTTGCTCGTGGATACCGCACCACAAGACTTCAACCTTGCGCGTGGATACCTCACCACAAGACTTCACACACTAAGACTTAGGGTACTTAGCGAACCCGAGAATCAATGAGAAGATATGTTCTTCTCAAACACCTTTCTCTTTTACATCAAGTCTCTCAAAAGAGTAGATAAAGAGATACAAATTTAGCTCTATGAACAACTCAAAGTTGTCTCTCAAATGGCTCAACAAAAGCTCTAAAATGATGCTCAAATAATGTCAATATGTATATCAATACTGGGAGGTGTTGTATGTTTAAAATCAGCTCAAATGACCTATTTTTATAGGTGAAAAAGGGTGCATGACCGTTGCTTAATTGACAATTAATTATGCTGATTTTGTGCTGAGATAATCGATTATTTATATCACATAATCGATTATTTGTTAACGTTACAAAATCAGAATCAGATTCTGCTCACATATAATCGATTATTTCATCCATATAATCGATTATGCCTCTAACGTTCCGAAAATCAGAATCCCTGATTTTCTGCCAAATAATCGATTATTTGATAGAGATAATCGATTATGTCTCTAACGTTCCGAAAATCAAAAACTGATTCTCCGCTGGATAATCGATTATCTAATTGATATAATCGATTATATTGAGACAGTGTTTCAAAAACTTTGGCAACGGTAATCACATAATCGATTATGCACTTTGTATAATCGATTATTCTGTGGCAGTGTTCAAACACTTTGGCCACTGTTATAACATAATCGATTATGCTGATTTGTATAATCGATTATTTTAGTCCAGTTTTAAAAACTTACTTCAAAAACCATTTTGGTTAAAATGAAAACTTTAACATCATTTTGTTTGAAGTATTTAAAACATGTTTATGATAAATATGATTTAATAAAATAATTTTATGCATATTTATGATGACCTATGTTGAGCCAAAAGACGAGATAACTTAAACGTTGCTCTTACATTGGTTCTACCTAACGACCTACGCCTTGGGTCTTCGGTCTTGAACATTTGAGCTCGTCTTTGGCTTGTCTATGCAATTCCGTCATCAATATGCTTCTCGGCATTCAATCTTGATTGTTTGTCATGTAATAGCGTTGTTTGACACTTGACTTCATTGTTTGTCATTCATCAAAACCTATACCTGAAAATCATGCTAATACAACCAAAGCGCACATATCATAGATATAATGATTTTCTACATTTTGTCTAGTGTGAACTTTATTTTTAAAGGATAAAAAAGATTAACATTTCGCTACGACCATCGTGCTTTTAATATAGTATAAATATAGATTGTTTCTTAACATGAGGATTGCACCTTTTATGCTGTATAGAGAATTCATACTTTTAGGTAAAATTAAATAAATATCATAAATTAATCGAGTCGATATTGATACCACAGAGACAACTAGAAAAGTCTAATTTCAATCGTACAAAATCAACTAATCAAAAAGTTAGGATATCACATATTTTTAAACACACTCTGAATCGAAACATTGACATCTCTATTTGTTATGATATAATGTGTGTTAAATCTTCTAAACTCAAACGAACACTCTTTGTTTCAACATTTAGAAACTGATTTTGTAGTTATTGTAAATTCACAAGCAAATGTCACCACCTAAGCGTGGGGGAAAACTAAAAATAAGAGCAAGGAAGAGAAAAGGAATGCGCATGTGCAAAAATGGATGAAAGGTCAAATCAGTATGCACGGTAAGAATACCTAGACTTTACCACACCCAATAGTATCGAACGTACCATTTACAAATCCTAATTGGAATATCGCTAAGTTCTTTCCCATCTCGTCAAACCCCATGCAACTACTTCAACAAAGGAAAAAAAATAAAAAAGAATCCTTTTGTTTTCTTCTTCATCCTCGCACTCAACCATTCCCTTCTTTTATTCTACCTTATTTTTGTCTTACCTCATCACTAAGCGATTACAATTCTAATTCTAATTCCACAAAGTGTGCTTTTAATAAAGTAGACCGATCACAGATTCTCATCAAACTTATCCTTTAATTTGTGAGTGTTTGACCAAAAAAGGCTAAACTTTTCATTAAAACAATTAATAAAGAAAATGAATGATAAATTTTAGCCAAACATAATTAATTCTAGATCTAAATATACTGAATATGAGAATTGAAGGAGGCCAAGTGTGTATAACATTTCTTAAGATGATAAAAAGACATCAAACATAAATGATAAACTAACATATTTGATACATTGTTCCGTACTTGCAAGAATAAAGAAGGAAAAGAGGAAAAATCGTTGATAACTATGAGATCCATCTTTATTCATTCAACATGGGTGATTACAAAGGGTTGTAACCAGAATTTAGGCTTCCGCTTTGTTATTGGAGGTCCTCTCGTATTCTCCTCTTTGGTACATTGTTCCTCTTTTACTTGGATGGGAACCCCCCTTTTCTTGCCTTCTTCTCTCACATATATATTATTAATTTTTTTCTTTATCCAACGGTCTTTAACCAGCGTACCCTCTTATGACTGTATTCATCCTTACTCAGATATTATGATATATGTTCTGCCGTGTAAGCCTTCTGCTGGCACGATCTCGACAGTGGCCAAGATACTCGTCGCTATTACGCTTCATGGGAACCACTATGGCTTGGTCGACCCCTTACCATTGGTTTTAATGATAACACACTTGTGGTCGGATTTCGATCCATACAGTTACTCCCTCCGCCCGTTGGGGTCGCCTCTTGGCGAGCTCAATGTGCGGATTCTATTGTTTCAAAATTTAGGAAAAATCTTAACATTATTTGAGGAACGAGGTCCTTGTGGCGAGGTAGCGACTTGACACTTCAAGAATTCATTAGACCGTTACATCAGCTCAGAGTTGGATCGTGACATCGATTTAGGGAACCATGAATACTCATAATGCGTCATTATGGCGTACGTTTCCCAAACACCATATCATTTTCTGTGCCCTTTTCATTTTCTGATTGGCGGCTCTTGGATTTCCCGCTGAAGATATGTATGTCTCTATAAATAGGGGAACATCTCATTTGACTGTTGCGCTTTTCAATTAGTCTAAGAAAGAACTTTACAAAATTCCTCCTCTTTCTCTAGTCTTTCATCCTTCTGCTTTTGCTAGAATTCATCGTGACCGTTACCTTTTTTCCTTCACCGTTCTTGTTTATTTCGATCAAGGAAGACAAATAGATAGTGCTTCTTCCCAATTCGATAGAGTTGTTGGCGCTCTGGTGCCAGAAAGTGGCGTATCCCTATTCGAAGAGGGATTGGAGGTGGTGAAAGACGAATGATTTGTAATGGTGGATGAGATAGTTCCTCGTCTGGGGAAGACGAGGACATATTTTTACAGCCCTTTCAAAAATGAACCGGAGCATGTTCCTTCCACTATGGAAGATGATGCGATCACGACACTCAAACCCAAGTGGGGAATCTTCGATCATATCAAAATGGTATCGACAGGGAAGGACATAGTACGTTTGCACTGCTTGGGCCACTGCGCGTTTTATACGTACCCCTTTGTCATCGGGTACACATTCCCCCTTCCTTCTCTGGTGGTGGATTTTTGCCGCTTCTACGAAGTGTTCCCAGCTCAACTCTGTTCGTATGCGTACGAACTATTTCTTATGCTCATCAAATATGCAGAGTTGTCCAGCCGATGAATTTCCCTAGGGCATATGCTCCACATCTTCGCCCCTCATTATTTTTTGAGGTACGATGATTCATATGCACCATCAAGGAACAAAGATTTTGGTGGTGAAGATAGAAGATAAGGCCAATTTCCGCTTTTAGAAAATCTACTTCTATGTTTTCCCTAGTGATTTTTTCTTAAGATGGTCGTCGATCCTCTTCCTTTTAGCGACTTTGCTGAGGACTTAATTTTTGATTTTGCAGCCGAGAGACTACCTCCCCCGCTTGTTGCCGATATTTGTGAGTGGGTGAGAGTGATTCTCCCCACACGATAGGGATTCATGAGTAGTCGCCTTTCCATGAGAAGTTTGGGCGCAAGCCTCATACTGGTGAGTAAGCATGTTGTAGTTTTGCTTTGTTCTCTGCTTCATAGTTCTTTTAACCTTGTTGTCATATGATCTAATCCCTCCTTGTTGATAGTTTGAAGAGCAGTGAGAAGGACAAGGTCTCCTCCACTAGTATTTCGTCAACCGGCGCACTCTGCCCGTCCTGTGCCAAGGGCTGCTACCCGACTTGCACCGAGAACTACTGCCGACCTGCATTTGCTGCTGAAACCGTGCGTTTGGAAGTTACTCCTCAACCAGAGACTCCGATCCCTGCAGTCCGTTCAGCGCGTGAATCTTCCCGCGTGGATAGTGAATAGGCCACATCATATAGACGAACGGTAGTGTCGGAAGAGGTTTCTCCAGCCGAAACTTCTTCGAGGGGTGTCCTTGCCCCGGCGCCCAAACTCATAGGTGGTGCCAACCTTAAAACGACACTCGTTGCGAGTGTTCAAAGAGATAATTTGGCAGAGAGACGGAGTTTTGACGCCGCCATTGCTAGTTCGGGCAGTCCTTCAACATCTAGGCCGAATCGCGCCGCCTCTTCGGCCAATGAGAGTGGGAAAAGTTGTCATAGTTGAGGATTATGAATTCGAGTCTGACATTGACCGTGAGGACATGAAGATGTTTGAGGAAGGCTTTACCCGAACTTTAGTAGAAGTAGGAGGACCTTCCCGAATACTCGAAATTCCATTTGATCTCAATCTGCTGCAAAACACAGTGGACTTTGTGCCACAATTGGATCTTTATGCGCCGCAGCTGAAAGCAGAACTCTTCAAGGCGTCAGTATCACGATTCAGAATTCCCACCCACGGGAGTTGTGATGGCGCCTACTCGTGGAAGCTAGGCAAGTCATGAATCTTTGAAACCATTAACCCTTTCTTTTAATTCGTGCTCAACCAATTATTTTAAGATTGAATAAGCATTTAAATAACATCGGAAAATAAAATTTACCAAAATTCGTAAATAGATATGAAACCAAAATGTCTAAAAAGCCAATACATGTCTCTACCCGGAACCTGGTGTCACAACATCCTCGGACTACTACGAATACTACATACATCAGTTTAAAGGAAAAGTAATGTTATTTGTCTCTAATACATGAGATAACAAGATATAAAATAAGATAGAGGAGATGTCGGGCCTGCGGAGTCTGCAACGCTACCTCGGTGTCTCGCTGGACTGAAGGATGGATTCCGAACTACTGCTGCGCACCAAATGCTGCTCTGGTATCGGCACATAAGTACAGAGTGTAGTATCAGCACAACCGACCCCATGTGTTGGTAGGTATGTGGCCTAACCCCGGCGAGGTAATGATGAGGTTAGAACCAGACTCTAGATAAACCTGTGCAGATATATAATGTATGGCGGAAAAGTAAACGTGTACATGCTTTGGTGAAAAAACTCAACCCAGTAGAAACCAAATAAATATGAAAGAGCAGTACAGTAACTAAAGCATTGTAATAATACTACTGTTTCGGCGCGCAACCCGATCCTTATTTCTATATAGTTGTTGTAGCGTGCAACCTGATCCAATATAATAATTATTGCGGCGTGCTACCCGATCCAATATAATATTGCGGCGTGCAACCTGGTCCAATATATTATCTATTGCAGCGTGTAACCCGATCCTTGTATATATATATATATATATATATATACACACGCACACACACATTAATATAAGTGTTGCGACGCACAACCCATTCCAAATATAGAAATCATAATAATCATAACAACAGTCCCGACAAGGGATTAACCATAAGTTACACTATCCCGGCATGGGAACTCAACAGTATAAGTATGTACATCCCGGCAAAGGAGAATCAGCTAAAATTAATCTCAAATCAACTTCTAATCATCTCTATTATCACTATTTCTAACTCATAAGTAACTTCCACTAAAATAAACTAGGTGTTTGCTCAATAACACATATTTACTCACTATTGCAACCATATTATTATTCAAGAATACAACAAGTATCAATTTAAGACTCACGACCATGCTCGACATCAACGTATAGATACTCGTCACCATGCCTATACGTCGTACTCAACAAGAAACACATAGCAAATATGACTCGACTCCTAATCCCTCAAGCTAAGGTTATAGCGATCACGTACCTCAAACTTCCACACCCAATTTAATCCTCAATTACCGCTTTTCCTCTCAAATTTGGCTCCAAATCAATTGAATAAATGACTTCATAACATCAATAAATGCTAATTAATCCGAATCCAATGCCTTATTATAGCTTTCCAATCATTCTTCCCAAAAACCCAAAAATCGACCCCGGGCCCCCTTGGTCAAAACACGAGGTTCGGACCAAAATCACATCACCCATTTACCTACGAGCCCAAATATATAATTATTTTCAAAATTCGACCCCAAAATAAGGTCTAAATCACAACTAATCAAAAATCCTTAACTCTACCCAAGTCCTAATTTTCTACCCTTAATCACACGTTTTAGGCCTATAAATACAATAGATGTTAATGAAAATTGAAGAAAATAAGTTAAAGATTACTAACCCAAGAGATTATGGTGAAAAGTCACTTCAAGGATCGCCTATAAGATTTGGAGAAGAAGAAAATTAGTGAAATTTTGAGAAATCTCGTAAGTGTTATGTTTTGGGTGTTTAAAAAAAACATGGGCGATTTAACTCTATGCATTCACGATGGGTCAGGCAGTTAGACCTTCGCGTTCGTGTTAATGGGCTCACAATCGCAAAACTTTAGCTTCTGGAGCCTTCGCGTTCACATCCGACAGGTCGCGTTCGCGTAAGGTATCTACCCCTCCCCTTGCCCAGGCCACTTGATCTTCGCGTTCATGGCCAGGAACGCGTTCGTGAAGGTATAGCCCCCAGCTGCCTCGCATTCTCGACCTGGCCTACGGATTCGCATAGAAGGAAGTTCCTTCAGCAACATTTTATATATCACATTCGCATGGGTCCTCCCGCTGATGCAAAGAAGGAAATATCAGAACACCATAAATTGGAAAACATACAACTTTTATAAGTCTAATTCCTTTCGAAACACACTCGAGGTTTGAGGCTCCTAGGAAAACACAGGTACTAACTCAACAACATTATACAAACTTATATGTGTGATCAAATCGCCAAAATAGCCTAAAAACAATGAATCAAACCTCAAAATCAAGAACTTTTTCTCAAATTTAATCAAGTTTCAACTTTAGAAATTTGAGTCCGAACCACGTCAAACGATGTCCGTTTTAACCAAATTTAATAGGAATGACTTAAACCATATATAAGACCTGTACCAGGCGCGCCAACAAAAATACGGGCCTGATACCATTACTTTCTAATCAGATTTCATTTCAAATTTTCTTAAGAATTTCTAGAAAATAATTTTTCTTAAAAATTTATTTCTCGGGCTTGGGACCTCGTAATTCGATTTCGGGCGTACGCCTAAGTCCCATAATTTCATACGGATCCTCCGGGACCGTCAAATCATGTGTCTAGATCCGTTTACCTAAAATATTGATCGAAGCCAAATTTATTTATTTTAAAATCGAAAATTAGCATTTTTCATAGAATTTCAATTTTAACCTTCCGGCTATGCGCTCGGACTGTGCACGCAAATCAGAGGCGACTGTAAATGAGGTTTTCAAGGCCTTGGAAGCATAGAATTTGAATAAAACAAATGATGACCCTTTGGGTCGTCACATTTGTTAGGATTTATGCCCGTCACTAGGGGGGGGGGGTGCACGAGAATATTGATAAATATTGCGGAATTAAAAAATTGCAGGAATAAAATAAATTCGGTAATTAAAATAACAAGGAAAGAACGACCGAATTTATCCTGGTTCACCACAACTTGTGGCTAGTCCAGTCCCCGAGAGACTCTCTCGAGATTCCACTAACTCCGTTAAGCTTACGGGTGCCTAACAAACCGTTACACTTGCTCGTAGAAGTACACTCTACAAGACTTCAACTTGCTCGAGGATACCGCACCTCAAGACTTCAACCTTGCTCGTGGATACCGCACCACAAGACTTCACGCACTAAGACTTAGGGTACTTAGCGAACCCGACAATCAATGAGAAGATATGTTCTTCTCAAACACCTTTCTCTTTTTACAATAAGAACTCTCTCAAAAGAGTAGATAAAGAGATACAAAATAAGCTCTATGAACAACACAAAGTTGTCTCTCAAATGGCTCAACAAAAGCTCTAAAATAATGCTCAAATAATGTCAATATGAATATCAATATTGGGAGGTGTTGTGTGTTTCAAATCAGCTCAAAAGACCTCTTTTTATAGGTGAAAAATGGTGTATGTCCGTTGCTTAATTGGCAATCAATTATGCTGATTTTGTGCCCAGATAATCGATTATTCACAATCTGATAATCGATTATTCTCCAACGTTCAGAAAATCAGAAGCTGATTTTCTGCTGAATAATCGATTATCTGATACTGCATAATCGATTATTCTGAGGCAGTGTTCAAACGCCTGGCAACGGTTATAACACAATCGATTATGCACTTTGTATAATCGATTATTCTGTGGCAGTGTTCAAACACTTTGGCCACTGTTATAACATAATCGATTATGCACTTTGTATAATCGATTATTCTGAGGCAGATTTGAAAACTTACTTCAAAAACCATTTTGGTTAAGATGAAAACTTTAACATCATTTTGTTTGAAGTATTTAAAATATGTTTATGATAAATATGATTTAATAAAATATGTTTATGATAAATATGATTTAATAAAATGATTTTATGCATATTTATGATGACCTATGTTGAGCCAAAAGACGAGATAACATAAGCGTTGCTCTTACATTTATTCTACCTAACGACCTACGCTTTGGGTCTTCGGTCTTGAACATTTGAGCTCGTCTTTGGCTTTTCCATTACAATCCGTCATCAATATGCTTCTCGGCATTCAAGATTGATTGTTTGTCATATAATATCGTTGTTTGACACTTGACTTCATTGTTTGTCATTCATCAAAACCTATACCTGAAAATCATGCTAATACAGCCAAAGCGCACATATCATAGATAGAATGATTTTCTACAATTTCCCCCTTTTTGATAATGACAAACAACAGGAGATATGCATATCGAATTCCCCCTAACTTCATGCTATATCTCAACATACAATTCATGCAAACAATATTCATGCAAACAATTCAATATAATTCCCCCTTAATTGAATATTCCCCCTCAATTAGCATACTAGAGTGTGAAGACATTCTCCCTTATTCGATGCATATCGCCTAAATTCTTCCCCCTTTTGGCATTAGCAAAAAGAGTATACCAATTGTTATTGAAACTATTGACGATATCAATTGTTAGAAAAAAAATTATATCAATATCAAATAATACCAAATGTTAGTAAAAACATGCCAATCATAATAACGGTAATTTTTCGCAAATATACCAACTGTTTTTTTAAACTAAAAATATTCATCAAAACATGAATCAATCATTTAAAATAATTGATACCAATTGTTATTCAAAATCACAACATGAATCAATGATTAATATCAATTGTTAGCACATATCAACTATTATGTTTTTATCAAAAATACGATAACTAACTGACGTTCCCCCTTGATGCAGTAAGGTTTCGTGCTTGGTGCATCTACTACAATATTGTAGTCTTCAAGCACACCTGCAAAAGTACCTAAAAATAGGTTTTCGGTACCCAACTTCTTTTGGGTCCTTGGGGGTAAGACAAATAATAATCATAATCAAAATATGAATCTCTATGTTTGGCAAAACATACGGGTGCAATGTGTCCTACCCGGTTACAATATGACATATGACATTAGGATTGTGCATATGTCTAGGTTGAGCCAAATGCATTCTAGGTGATCTAAAGTTGTTATTCCTAGAAGCGTTGAAATTCCTAGAGTCATTTCTAGGTGGTCTAAAAATTATTTATTCTAGACTCATTAATAAAATTCCTAGAATTGTGTCTAGGTGGTCTAAAAAGATTAGTTTTAGACTTATTAACAAAAATTCTAGAATCATTTCTAGGTGGCCTAAAATGATTATTTCTAGGCTCGTTTACAAAAATCCTAGAATTATTTCTAGGTGGTTTAACCTCATTTTTATCACCCTTTTTAATATCCTCACTTGTTCTAGAATCATTTACACTACATTTTTCTAGTGTATTTCTAAGTTCTACGTTCTCCATTTATAAAGAGCTACAAGAAGAACAATTTGAACTTTGAACAATTAAAGAGGCTTCATTCATCTCCTTGATTTTATTTTTGAAATCAACAATGTCATTTTCGAAAAAATTATTTTCTTCTTTTAGCTTTTCATTTTCACAAGTCAATTTTTTCAAAATCTTTTTCTTGCAAAGAAAGTGTTTTCTCAAAATCCTTTTCTTGCAAAGAAAGTGTTTTCTTCAAATCTTTTATGGTTTTTGAAGCTTTAACAAATTCACTATATAATTCATCATAACCATTTTGCAATTCTTCTAACGAGTAAGAGTTAGAAATACTTACCTCTTCTTTTTCGTTGGCCATGAGGCATAATGCGGCAGTTTCATCGCCCGAGCTGTCCGAATCCCGTGTCACGCGCCTATGATGTTTCTTCTTTTTCTTGTCCTTGGGTTTTGGACAATGTGATTTGGTGTGGCCAAGTTTTCCACAATTTTGACATGAAGGACTTGGTTCTTCCTTCTTTATTTCCTTCTTCATAAACTTATAAAACTTTTCAATTATATCATTAGAAGTAATATCATCATCGTTTTCCGAATCACTTACCTCTTCTCTTTTAGATGATGAGGCTTTGAAGGCAATATTCGAATTACTTCTAAGATAAGGATTAAGAATTGTGCTTTCATAAGTTTCGAGGTTACCTCTTAGTCCATCAATTGTGATATCCGTGAATCCTATAGATTCTTGGATGGCATTGGCTTTGGAGCGCCATTCGGGAGTGAGACTCCGTAGGACTTTTCGAACAAGATCTTTGTTCGTGTAGACTTTCCCGAGAGCATGAAGGTCGTTGACGATTTTTGAAAATCGTTCGAACATAATGCCAATTGGTTCATTCTCCCTCATTCTAAAAATTTCATATTCATGTGTTAGAAAATCAACATTAGATTCTCGGACTTGTGACGTACCTTCATAAGTGATCTCAAGTTTATCTCACATTTCCTTTGCGGTTGTGCAACAAGAGATTTTCCGATAGTCGTCCGGATTCACCGCACAAAATAGTAAGTTGACGGCCGTTGCGTTTCTTTCAATTTTCATGATGTCCTCGGCATCATATTCATTTTCCTCCTTTGGAACCATGATTTCCCCAACTTTCTTTGTTGGCATTTGTTCACCTTTCTTGATGATTTGCCATAATCGAAAGCTGTGTGATTGGATGAATATTCTCATCCGCTCTTTCCAGTATGTATAATTTCTTCCATCAAAGAATGGAGGCCTCTCGGCGGAGTGTCCTTCGCTCATTATTCCTGCATTCAATATTCTCAACAAAAAAAATATATATCGCCCTCAACCGGTTAAGGCTTTCAGAGAGTTAGGCTCTGATACCAATTGTTAAGATTTATGCCCGTCACTAGAGGGGGGGTGAATAGTGCGGCACGAGAATATTGATAAATATTGCGGAATTAAAAAATTGGAGGAATAAAATAAATTCGGTAATTAAAATAACAAGGAAAGAACGCACCGAATTTATCCTGGTTCACCACAACTTGTGGCTAGTCCAGTCCCCGAGAGATTCTCTCGAGATTCCACTAACTCCATTAAGCTTACGGGTGCCTAACAAACCGTTACACTTGCTCGTAGATGTACACTCTACAAGACTTCAACTTGCTCGAGGATACCGCACCTCAAGACTTCAACCTTGCTCGTGGATACCGCACCACAAGACTTCACGCACTAAGACTTAGGGTACTTAGCGAACCCGACAATCAATGAGAAGATATGTTCTTCTCAAACACCTTTCTCGTTTTACAATAAGAACTCTCTCAAAAGAGTAGATAAAGAGATACAAAATAAGCTCTATGAACAACACAAAGTTGTCTCTCAAATGGCTCAACAAAAGCTCTAAAATAATGCTCAAATAATGTCAATATGTATATCAATATTGGGAGGTGTTGTGTGTTTCAAATCAGCTCAAAAGACCTCTTTTTATTGGTGAAAAATGGTGTATGTCCGTTGCTTAATTAGCAATCAATTATGCTGATTGTGTGCCCAGATAATCGATTATTCACAATCTGATAATTGATTATTCTCCAACGTTCAGAAAATCAGAAGCTGATTTTCTGCTGAATAATCGATTATCTGATACTGCATAATCGATTATTCTGAGGCAGTGTTCAAACGCCTGGCAACGGTTATAACATAATCGATTATGCACTTTGTATAATCGATTATTCTGTGGCAGTGTTCAAACACTTTGGCCACTGTTATAACATAATCGATTATGCACTTTGTATAATCGATTATTCTGAGGCAGATTTGAAAACTTACTTCAAAAACCATTTTGGTTAAGATGAAAACTTTAACATCATTTTGTTTGAAGTATTTAAAATATGTTTATGATAAATATGATTTAATAAAATATGTTTATGATAAATATGATTTAATAAAATGATTTTATGCATATTTATGATAACCTATGTTGAGCCAAAAGACGAGATAACTTAAGCGTTGCTCTTACATTTGTTCTACCTAACGACCTACGCTTTGGGTCTTCGGTCTTGAACATTTGAGCTCGTCTTTGGCTTTTCCATTGCAATCCGTTCATCAATATGCTTCTCGGCATTCAAGCTTGATTGTTTGTCATATAATATCGTTGTTTGACACTTGACTTCATTGTTTGTCATTCATCAAAACCTATACCTGAAAATCAAGCTAATACAACCAAAGCGCACATATCATAGATAGAATGAATTTCCACAACATTTTCCACCTCTATGTTGTCACCCGGTGTGGCCACGATGGGTCTAAGGGTGAGTTCCTTTTTGTTTCCTTTGATTTGTGAACTTTGGCTTTGCTAACTTCTTTATTCCCTCTCTTCTTCCTCTTCCCCCCTCCTTTTACTAAAATTACATACTGGACGTTGAGAGTGCCTGTAGCGCCGAGACACATGCCAAGATTTTTCTGAAGATGTCCAAGAAGTATCGATGGTATCGCAATATATGCTGTGAAATGCAAGAACAGCTCAGAACGGGCGCTAGGACCTAGTCTACCAGGGAGGAGTTGAAGAGGAGATATGATAAACTCATGCGGTTTATTCGCTGATGTAGTGAGCTTGAGGAGCTGATTTATACCAAGGAAGAAGAGATTGAGGTGGAAAAAGGGGTTACCGCAGAGTGTGAGGACCTTTAAGCTAAGGTGCTATCTTTATGAGCCGAGCTTGAACAAAACGCTACTAAGGCTGACAACTTGAGTGCAGAATAGATGAAGAAGGTTGTCTATCTAGAAATAAAAGTGGCCGAGATAGAGAGTTGAGAATGCTCTAGTGTCGGCTTTGGCGAGGGCGGCAACACTAGAGGTAGTATCCACAGCCTCAAGTCCAAGCAGAAGTCTGAGAGAGCGACGACCACGCTAATGGAGGCACGGTTCAAGGAGTGAATTGATGAGCTTGATCGGGATACTTTGATATTGGTAGATCGAATTGCAGCTCTCAAAGCCGAGAAGGAGCAATTATTAGCTCAAGCTCCCCCTCAAAAGTCTACTTCAGCCACTGTGTACCCCGCCACCTGTATGAGCTATGGGTCCATGCTGAGGTCCAACATGATGTTCCAAAGGCCGCCTTTGAAGATGCTCAGGCGAAGGCACGCGAGCCTTGTACTGCCTACAGTTACGACCCTACGATGCTGGAGGCTAGTGAGGGCGTTGATGTTGAGGATGGGCTCCCTTCTGACAATGATGATGTTGGGGAAGACGACGGTGGAGATGATATCGAGTGAAACTTTGCTGAAACTTGTACTTAGTTACTTTTGTTCTTTTGTTGTTTATTTTCATCCTTCTCGTGAGGGCCTGTTTTGGCCTGTTATAAGGTGCGACTGTTGTGCGCGTATATTGGAATGAAATAGTAGCTTCACCGTCATTTGTGTATCTTTTGATTTTCTTTCTCTTTGTTCTTTCTGTTTGTTATTATATATTTTTGGCGTAGACCTTCAAATTTCTTCGTGATGAGTCCCTAATACTTTTTATCGGGAACCGACCTTGCCTAGACCGAGTAGGATCTCATCGCGTGAGTAAAATGCAATCATTTTGGATCTGCAAGTTTGGGTGAGGTTGAATTCTGATTTTCCAGCTTAGTCGAAATCAACCAATTTTAGGCAAAGTCAATTTTTCCATATACATTTGAGCGAGGTCGAACTCGGGGTTTCCATCTTGGGAAAAGTTAATTTTTTATTTATATATTTGAACGAGGTTGAACTTGGAGCTACCATCTTGGGCGAAGTCACTTTCTGACTTATTTATTCGAACGAGGTCCAACTTGGAGTCGCCATCCTGGGTTAAGTCAATTTTTAACTTATGTATTCGAATAAAGTCGAACTTGGAGTCCCCATCTTGGGCGAGGTCAATTTCTGACTTATGTATTTGAACAAGGTCTAACTTGGAGTCGCCATCTTGGGGCAATGTCAATTTCAGTTTTATGTATTCGAACAAGGTCGAACTTGGAGTCGCCATCTTGGGAGAAGTCAATCTGACTTATATATTCGAACAAGGTCGAACTTGGAGTCTCCATCTTGGGCAAAGTCAATTTCTGACTTATTAATTCGAACAAGGTCAAACTCATAGTCGCTATCTTGGGCGAAGTCAGTTTCTGACTTATATATTCGAACGAGGTCGAACTTGGAGTTGCCATCTTAGGCGAATTTTTACTTTTACTAGGCGATGGCCGATGACCATAAAGATGTGAATATGAGAGATCGAAATTGTAATCCGTTTTAAATTCGAGCGAGGTCAAAATATTCTTTTATTTAATGATGGTCGATGACCGTAAGGTGTTAACTCGAGCAAGGTCAAATTGTAAAACTTTTGAAGATGGCCAGCGGTCGTAAATGTGTTAATTCGAGAGAGGTTCAATTGCAACCTGTTGAATTATTTTTTTGGAGAACAGTACACGTGGACATATGGTTTATACGTGCATCCAGGTGAGTCCTGTTGTGCTTGGATTTTCTTTCACTTGATAATATTGTGCGTTTAATGGGTGAGTCCCAGTTCGACTAATAGTTCGCCTAACTTTGCTTGCATTGGAGATTACCGTGCGTTTCATGGGTGAGTCCCAGTTTGCTGAAATTCGAGATTACTATGCATTTCATGCGTGAGTCCCAGTTAGCTTAACTTTGCTTTCACTGGAGATTACTGCGCGTTTCATGGGTGAGTCCCAATTCTCTAAACTTGCTTTTATTGGAGTTACTGTCTGTTTCATGGGTGAGCCATGTTCTGGAGATGTTCTTAATAGTCGACCTGTGCTGAACCGTTTCTGTTATTTGTAATACGGTACAACTTAGAGGACTTTGCTCGGCCATTACTTGTGAGCTGGTATGGTACAGAACCTTTTCCAGGGGTGTTTTGGTGGCGTTAGTTCCTTGTTCGCATACCTATAAGGTTACTCGTGTTCTTGTTCTGAACCCATCAATAGAACATAATAATATGATTAAGAGACATCAAACATAAATGATAAACTTACATCTTTGATACATTGTTCTGTACTTGCAAGAGCAAAGAAGGAAAAGAGGGAAAGTCGTTGATAACTATGATATCCATCTTTATTCATTCAACATGGGTGATTATAAAGGGTGTTAACCAGAATTTAGGCATCCGCTTTGTTGTTGGAGGTCCTCTCCGATTCTCTTCTTTGATACATTGTTCCTCTTTTTCTTGGATGGGAACCCCTTTTTCTTGTCTTCTACTCTCACATATATATTACTAATTTTTCCCTTTATCCAATGGTCTTTATCCATTGTACCCTCTCATGACTGTACTCTTCCTTACTCGCCCAGGTATTACGACATATGTTCTGCAGTGTAAGTCTTCTGATAGCTCGATCTCGGCAATGACTGAGATACTCATCGCTATTACGCTTTGTGGGTATGAGTATGGCTTGGTCGACCCCTTACCATTCCTTTTAATGATAATCCACTTGTGATAAGATTTTAACTAGGCGAGGTGATAGGGGAGATCAAAGACAATGACTGATAAGCTTTTAGTCTGATGAATCTCTATAGAAAAATTGTACATGAGTACTTTTGGCAAATTTCACATC
The DNA here is from genome assembly GCA_034376525.1 of Nicotiana benthamiana. Lineage (NCBI taxonomy): Eukaryota > Viridiplantae > Streptophyta > Magnoliopsida > Solanales > Solanaceae > Nicotiana > Nicotiana benthamiana. Next base: position 125,571,556 of record CM067339.1, read on the forward strand.
GGAAAAAGAGAAAAAAGTAAATATTTGGATATATAAAAATAAATTATAACGTGCCCTCTTGGGCTTAATAGTGACATAACCCGAACAAATCCGTGAGGTTTGCTGGCCAAAGCAGACATTGCATGCCATAGAATATCACTTAAACAAATCTAAGTGGGCGTTGTCCAAACGGGCTCTAAACAATAGATACTTAATCTATCTCAATTCAAATGTGTTACTATTTGGGAAGTCAAACCATTTTTTCTTTTCCTATGATTTTATCGAATGTCTCATAAATATTTTAAATTATTAACTGCATAGATTAGGAGTACCTTTTTATATAGTTTTTAAATATGTGGATTTTATTTGTAAAAACTATAAAAATTTGTAGTTTATTCACAACAAATATTAGGTGTTTTGATCCTTGTAATCTAAACCTCTTGACATAACCAGGACACAAGAAGTACCTATGTATTTTTCTTTAACTTATCATCTCTAATCATGATAAATCTGATTAAATAGATGCAAAGAGTTCAATTGAGTTTTCCCTTCTTATCTACCCTTATATGTGTGGAGAAGATAGAGGCGTAGAGGAAAGGACAACCTTTGAGATTTTCTATAACCTTGGTTGATTTTAAAATCTCTAACTTCCGTGTTTGGTTAGATTATGCTCTTAATTGTCGTCAATTAATTCACGATCAGCTCTAATGTCGTAAAGAACAAAAATTTCGTTGTAATTGTCGTTAAGGGCTAATTTGGGAGTTTGACATTTTATGCTTTATTTGCTGTATACCTTACGTTAGACCATAGACCATAAAACAAAAGGTTTTCGCTCTATTGCCGACTGACTACCGGTTGTGACCTTTCACTGCTGCAAATGCCATAATATTTTGGGCAGAGAAGATGAATAGAGATGCTCCAAATTTCACTCAGACGTGTAACCTTCTCTTGTCGGTTGTCAGCACTGCTTCTCTATTCTATTTTGCTGCTTCCCCCCTGTTCTGCTTTGGCATTTCTGGAAATATTTTGGCCATCTTTTCATAAATTTCAATTCTATTTTTTTGTACACTACGTATTACTGTGTATTTCTGGCTTTATTCAACTCCTTGTGATGCTTAACCTTTCTTTAAGCAAAGTAGAAATGCCTGGAATAACGATACAACTCAATGACATTCTCTTTCATCCCTTAACAAGCAATCCCCTCATCCAACTTAAAATATTGGCATAAGTATTAAATTAAAGATCTTATTTAGAAAGGGTAGACAATTGGTTTGTTAAATTGCCATATATGTAGTAGCCACAAAACATCTTTGGATGAGAAAAGGAATGGACCCTTCTTTTGTCCAAAAAAGTGCATTATAGCGGGTTGAATTAGAACTTGAATATAAGATCAATAAACAGGTCATAACAAACAAGTCCCTTGAACAAACTCCATGGTTCTAAAATATTTGTATGTTATGTGTGAATGATCTTTACTATTCTTAGTACAGTTTTTTAACTTTTTGTGATGGAAACATGGGGTCCACAAAACTGTATAAAGAACCTAGTTTTCTATTGGTTCCTACAAAACTCACACAATAAGAGATGAGTAAATGACACATTAGAGTTTTACGTAGAAAATTCCCAGCTTACGGGATTAAAAAATACGACCTACACTAGTAGGATTTTAACTTCACTACTGAGCAAACTTCATATTACAAACTACTGTAACCTAGGAATTAAATTCTTAATACCTTACTCACTTGTAATAGCTGTATTACAAGCTTCTTTGTAATAACACTATTAGAAAGCTCACAACTCGACTAACTCTAGCCAAGATACTAACACTAGGTTTATAGTTTTACAAATAGTTTCCCACACAAAGCTTCTAGCTAAGCTAAGTAGGAATTACTAATGGTCAGTCAAACAAATGTACAACACAACTAAGGACATATGGTTACACAATGCTGGAAACTAGTCCTTTGTTCTGTTGTTCTTTGTTCTTGAAGTTTTGAAGTCACTTGTAAGATGGCAACACATTTGAGTGAAAACTTACTCAATTTTCGGATGTTCAAGTGTGTGTTTTTCCCTTGCTTCAAGTTGATAATATATAAGTGATGTCACTTGGATGATGCAAGCAATTATCTGGTACAAGGCATTCCCTATAAAGTGATTGTTGCATTGTTTGCACTGTTGCATGTGCGTAGAGTAACAATTACAATGTCTTTATAACTGTGGAAAGTCGGCTGGTACAGCTAGCAAGGGAACCGATGTCCATCTGTTCCCTTTGACGTCTCTTTGACTTTAGCTGTTGGAACTTTTGCCCCACTTGAGACTTGTTGTTCTTGAGCACTTTGAGGATGTGTAACAGGTTCCCGATCTGATTCATATTATTAAGTTGTTAGATCATCAAAATATAAAAAGGTACATAACTTTTCAATTTCTCCCTTTTTGATGATGACAAACTTATGAGGTTCCCCCTGAGAACCAGATCACCATATATTTCCTATATTCACCCTGGGAACATGTTCCCCCTTTCAATTTTCTTCTCCTTTTTGGAATCATAAAACGATTATACACAAGTAACAAGCTAACAACAAGTCTAGCAAGTTAACTTATGCCATATGTGTGCATACAATATGGCTAAAAACAGAGCGTAGGAGTATAACATGCACATCAAAAGATGATATGCTCACTAATTTGAAAAGGAAGAGAACAAAAATAGTAGTACCATTGTTACACAACCCTTCACAGAAAAGCAACTTAAAAATACCAGCCACCGAAACAACAACAAAAAGGACCAAAGTAGGACCAACAACATTAATTGGATACTGGTTCTGAAGAGAATATACATTCGAGCATTTGCAAATACTTGTTCTTTAAGCATCCGCTCTTTCAGATGCTTGATCTATTTCCTGAGATCTGCATTTTCCTTGGTCAGACGAGCAACCTCTGTGCCTTGTGCATTGTTGGAACCAAGTGCCTCCTGGGCCTGACTAAGCTCCCCTTCAAGAATGGAATTTCTTGCCTTCAATCTCTTTATCTCCTCATTTGCAGCATTCTGAGAATTAATCAATTGAGAGATAGTGAAATTGATGCTAACCCCTCCTTTCTTATCAATACACTCATATTCCTCTAAGGTGGTATTTGAGAAGGCCTGCTTGCGACTTCCCGCTGTTGCTTTTACCAAAGGGACTTTGAAGAAGTTAATCACCTTAGTGAGCAAGAATCCATAGGACAAACCATGATTACTATCCTTGAAGTCTTCCACTTTCTTGATATTCTCTATCACAAGACCACACAAATTGATAGTGGTGTAGGTATCTAATGCTTCCATGAGGAATAGGTCTGATTTTGAAGTTATGGAATGCCTTTCTAGACGTGGAATCAAATCCTTATTCACCATCTCAAATAGAAGTTGATACACTGGAAGGAGAGCCTTCTTGTGCACTCGTTCCCCTTACTGCACAACATCATCCTTCAGAATGGGCACTTCTTAAATTAGGAGAATAAGTCCCCTCAATATATGGGATCCCTTCAGTAGGCACTCTCAAATATTTTCCCAATATTGCTTCGCCACCAAAAAATCTACTCTGTTGACCTTCAAGCAACTGTTATCATCTTCCACTATAAACATATATGTGTAAAATTCACATACCTCTTCCTCATACACCTTAGGAATCTCATTGGTGAACAAGTGCGTCTAATTTTAAAACTCACAAATACCAACCAGTTGACACATCCCTGTCATGTCTAGAATTCATGAGCAAATGTTCTGCCCCATACTACCCTCTATTTCCTAAGGTATGCTCTGCATTCATCCTTTGACACACTTTGGCCTTCTTGGAGGAATCAAGTTACTCGGTATCATCAATTTTCCTTTTTACAAACTTCTTCACATTCTTCCCCTTGTTTTCACGCTGCTTAGAAGATTTCTCACAAGAATTCTCTCCCTCTACATTTTTCACATCCACAGTTTTCACAAATGACTCTCTTCTGGGTTTTGGACTCACCTGTTTCTTAGAGGACTTACAAATTAAGTAAACAGGATCCTCATTCACCTTTTCATTTCCACCATCAACAACAAGTGCTTGAGGCACTTCCTCTTTTTTCACTAACTTTCCCCCTTTCACCAGCCTTGTCCTTTTCTTCTCTCTTTTGTTTTCTGCATAACAGATTCAAGGGCTTCCTTCTTTTTTAGCTTGGTAGTAGTTCTTTAAGATTAGGCTCTTTTGAAGATGCCATTCCACTTCTAGCAGGAATAAAGTGTTACAGTTACATCATCACAGTCTTTTTCGCTATTTTCATTTTCCTCTTCAGATAGAGATCTCATCTCAAGAAAGATAATGTTCAACAACTTTGTATCAAAGTGAAGAGAAGGAGAAGGATCAGTACTGACATGGGCTCTTTCTGGAGAAAAGAGTTTCATCCCAAGTAGGAGTAGAGGGCTCCTCTTAGGTTGAGGGATCAGGTCCCTCAATTGTTTCCTCAGTAGTAGAGAACTAGGTTCTGTGCTCCTAAAGATACCTAGAATTCTCTCAACAACTTTAAGATGAGGTTCCTTTGGACTGGATTGAAATCTAGCACATAATCCCATACTAAATACAATATCAGGTCTACTATATGTGAGATACAAGAGTGAATCAATGATGCCTCTGTACATGGTTGCGTTCACAGGAGAACCAGGTTCATCCGAGTCCAAACGGGTGGAAGTGGCAATAAGAGTATTAATGGTTTTTGAACTTTCCATGTAAAATCTCTTCAGGAGCTCATTAATGTACCTCTACTAGCTTATCATCGTTCCCTTAGGGGTTTGCTTAACTTAAAACCTAAGAACAAATTCAATTCCCCCATCATGATCATTTCAAACTCGCTTCCCATTATCTTTAAAACCTTCTCACACAAGGAGTCATTTGTTGCACCAAAGATGATGTCATCAACATAAACTTGCACAATGAGCAGTTCCATCCCCATTTCTTTAGAAATAGGGTGTTGTCAATTTTTCCTCTTGTAAAGTTGTTTTTAAGAAACAACTTGGACAACCTTTCATACCATGTACGAGGGGCCTTCTTTAGTCCATATAATGCCGTGTCATGTTTGAACACATGTTCAGGATGCTCATGACACTCAAACCTGGGTGGTTGTTTGACAAAGACTTCTTCATTTAAGTATCCATTCAGACATGCACGTTTGACATCCATTTGGAACAATTTGAATTCCATATGAGATGTAATGGTAATTAGGATTCCGATGGCTTCCACTCGAGTAATTGGAGCAAAAATTTCATCATAGTCGAGCCCTTAACCTGGATTTGTTCCTTGTTGTATTCCCAAATTCATCAAGCTTGTTTCTGAACACCAACCTGGTTCCTATGACTGATCTATTTAAGGGTCGAGGAACCGGGTTCCACACATGGTTCCTCTTAAATTGATGAAGTTTATCTTTTATAGGAGTAATTCAGTCAACATCTTTTAATGCCTAATTTATATTTTTAGGCTCAATTTGAGAAAGGAAAGCTGAGAAGGAAAATAAGCTTCTTATCTTGATCTGGTTTGAATTCCTAAGTCAAGAGGAGTAATCACATTTTGGAGAGGATGTGAACTTTTGTTCTTCAAGTTAGAAACCTGAATCTCATTGTGTCAAGATCCAAGTTCCTCATAATGTGATCCAATGTTGGCATCTATGGATGGGTGAGAACCACTTTTCTGCTCAGCATCTGCAATTCCTTGCACGATATCAACAACTCTATCCTTTGCTTTAGTTGTTATGATGGAGGAACTATGTTCTTCTACATCAGTTGAGGGTGTTCTCCAGGAACCTTCGATTTCTCTCCGTCTTGATCAATCTTATCATGTGAATTTTTCCCATATAGGTGGTGTGATTCACCAAAGATTACATATATTCTTTCTTCAACAAATATGAGATCTTTTGTTGTAGATATTATATGCTTTTCTTTGTGAGGAATATCCAAGAAATATTCTTTCATCACTTTTGGCCTTAAATTTTCCTAGTGCTTCCTTACCATTATTGATCATGAAGCATTTGCATCAAAACGTTCTTAGTTGAGTTAGCTTGGGCTTCCTCCCGTTCAACAATTCATATGGAGTTTTGTTCAGGAAGGACCTTATCATGCACCTGTTCACCATGTAGCAATCAGTGTTGACTGCCTCTGTCCAAAAGCCTTTCACTACGCCACAGTCAATTAGCATAGTTCTTGCCATGTGTTCTAGGAGGTTAAAATTGTGACATACCATTTTCAGCACAGAATTCGTCGAGTTTTGCATTGTCGGACTCTGTGCCATGATCAGACCTTATACTTACAACATTATGGCTCATATTTACTTGAATCTGCTTCACAAATGCGATAAAGACTGGAAAGGTTTCATCTTTGGTTCTGAAAATCAAGGTCTATGTGAATCTGGAGTAGTCGTCAATTATAACAAAGATGTATTTCTTTCCTCCTCCACTTGGCACCCTCATAGGTCCAATTGATCCATACGGATGAGATTAAATGGCTTTGATGTTCTTACTTCATTTTTGGGCTTGAAAGAGGACCTAACTTGCTTTCCTCTTACACAAGCATCACACACCTTATGATCTTTGAACCTTGACTTGGGCAGCCTACAGACCATGTCCTTCTAGTCTAACTTGTTCAGCAATGAAAAGCTTACATGTCCCAATATTCTATGCCACAGATCCATATCATCATCAACAACACTCAAACATGTAAGATCCTCATAATGCAAGGATCCAAATCAACAACATAGACATGTTTTTGAATCTTTTTGCCAACAAAACCACTTCACTAGTCACGAGATTGGTGACTGTGCAGAAATTCCACTTTGTTCCCATTATCACGGATTTGAGAGGCACTCAGTAGGCTATATTTCAAGCTATTCACATCGTGCACATTCTCAATTTAATGAGTGGGTGCCTTCCCAATTCTTCTTTCTCCCCGAATGTATCTCTTTTTACCATTGTCAAGGACACACTCCCTCATTGCAGGCCTTTGGGTGAAAGGATGTTATTAATGCTTCCATTCATATGCTTAGAGAATCCACTATACATATACTATTTTAGCTGCTTCCTTTCGCTGTTCCCTGCACAAGAAAATCAAAGATTAGACTTAGGAACCTGTTGATACCCAATTTTTCCTTATGTATTTTTTGTACCCAAAATACTTTCAAAATAAAAATATATGTGCATATATAAGCACATCCATGAGTTTTGATATTTTTAATGATTTTAAAACTAATTTATTGCCTATTTTAATACCACAAAAATCCAAAATTATTCCCAACTTATCATTTTTGGTGAATAACTTAATTTTTTTTGGGCAATCCACTAGGCGAGTGCCTAGGGCTAGCTTTTTATTAATAGCGTAATAGAAAAATACAACAATTAGGAAAAGTACAAATAAAGGGGCATTACCACCGGTATTGTTACCCATATAACACATACATGGCTAAAAGTACCGTACTAAATCCTATCGAGGCTTGACAACCTCACTTATTAACAGGAATGCAAAAGATACGAACTTGACAGGACCAAATATTTTATGATCATCACAGAGTTTATAACATACTCTGTGATGAGATTACAATTGAGGATACTAACAAAGTGGCAGATTAAAATGATGAAAGAGTTAAAAATGATGTCCCTTTTTATCGATCCTTGCAATTTCTTCAATTTGTAATTCTTTATCAACATCGTCCCAATTCTTCAATAAGTATTCAAAATTCATGATTTCTTTTTAGATTGTTTGGACTTTGTTGATGTAGTTGGGGTGGCCTGCTTAAGCTTGGCATTTCTCATTGGAGGTCGCCTAACATTGTCGTCCCTGCTCTTTTCCTTTGTATGTGACTTTTGTTCTTCTATAGCATTAATTGGGATTGTTTCGACGCATTGTGGCATCACTTCAATTACTTCACCTTCTTCTGCTGTCTATTGATTTTGCATGTGCAAAGCACCTTGTGCATCCAAGTTTGGTTCATCTTGTGATTTAACATCTCTTGGGTTGATTGGTTGTTGTATATGTACCTCATTCCTTCTTTTATTTCCACGGTTAGCGCTATAAGGATCACGACTCAAAATTTCAAAAGGATGTGCATTTAGCATTGCATCCAACAGTTGTCTATCATGAGATAATAAATCCGTTGTACTGCTCAGTCTCATTGGTTTCTACCCAGAATTGACGAGAAGCTGTCTAAAGTTAGGGTAATCTGTGACTACTTTAGGATCGTACTTCCTCCGGTGTGCTCAATTCTTCATTACTTTCATAACCTCGTTCGTCACAGGCTCGAGACACCATCTTGTCCATAGAATCCAATAGTTTTCTTTCCTCTACTGAAATGATTGCACATGTTTGAACAACAAGAGGATCATTTTCTTCCTTCCCTTTAACTCGATCAGCCCATGACTTGCTTTTAGCAACTACTGCACTTGATATACCTTGTTGATCTTTAGAGCCACATAACTCGTTTGTGGATTCTCGAGAGATTGAGATCATAGCTATGTTTTGTTGTTGGTTGTTGCCTGTTGACAATAGCTATCCAGAAGCACCACTATGCTCACCAAACGATTCCACACTTTGGGAAGGTTTCTTGTACCGATGTGTTTAAAGTGACCAAAGGATGCTTGATCATGGGAGTTAACATCATGGCAGCTTGAGTGTCCTTAATGATTTTCTCCACTTGAGGACTAGAAAAATACAGAGAAGGAGCATTAGGGAATGTTGCACGATCAACATATGCTGCTCTTGTTGGTCGATCAATGTGCATATGTGCAACAGAAGATGCATGATCAGGAGATGAAAATTCCACAATCTGGTTTTGATGTACTCCATCAGTTGCAGCATTATGTAATGAAACAATACGAGCATCTCCATATTGACGATCCTTATGAACATTAGTACCAAAGTTCCTTTGTACTGATTCTTCATTTTTTCCATCGTGTGATTTGTTCCCAGCTATTGTTCAATTATTTCGGCTTCTTTCAGTTGACCAACAATATGCTCGTTACCATTCACATGGCCCCCATGGCCAGCAATTTGCAATAGTTTCTGCTTCAGACATAACTAGCCCACATGGCCAGCAATTTGCACCCGTTGCTGCTTTAGACATAACTGGCCCGCATGGCCAGAAATTTGGTCAATTTTTTTGTTCACCTGACCAGTAATTGTGGCATTACTTTCGGCTTCTTTTGCATCTACATGGCCTGCCATTTTCTCCACCAAATGGCCCGCATGTGCTTTGCCAATTGACCCCTCATGTAGTTCAACTTTTTCGGCTAGCTTTTCTGTAGCCGCGTGACTATTTTCAGCTGCCTCATTTGTTGCATTTTGAACTAAATTAACATCCTTGGCAGCCTTTTGCGTAGTCAAAAGTCTAAGCTGGCCCGCAACATTTTGTTCTTTTTCCTTAAATGCGATCTTTGTTGTATTATAGAACAAACACTAAAACCTTAATTGAATAGGTCAAGATCAAATCTTTCCGTTGTTCAAAAACCAACTAAAGTGCTCTATTCTTCTTCACAACTCGTACAGGGAAGGTGGAAGAAATGAAGTCTCTCTTTTTTTGGGGGGGGGGAGCAGAGCAGTCAAAGAATGAACCAAACCAAATGATTGTTCTAGAATGGCCTGGATCCACGTGTTCCTAGCTGGGCCTAAATGGATGAATGAATAAGGGCGCCAAGGTAGACTTCAAGAGCTCTTGCTCTGCCTATCCTCCTACTTCTTATTCTGGGGGCTACACTGGGATCATTTTCTAAGTATAGGAAGCAGAGAGGTTGCTAGTAGGTTTTTCTAAGTCCCTCCGTAGTCCAGTCCTTGAGTTCTTTCTTTGGAAGTAGTGAATGTGGTAAGAGGTGTATAACCCCATCGGTCGCATCTGCCTTGTCTCAATCGGTCGAGCTGTATCGGTCAACTATAGGAAACTGACCAATAGCTCTTCTTTCTTTTGGTAAAGGTTAACGGTTCTGTTCAAGCATTTGCTTTGAGCCGAAGCAGACGCTGCCCATGGAGAGCCTTTTCCTTTGTGAACATTTGTGTGCCCATAAGACATGACAAAAATTGGGCTTCTTGATCGCTTGCTTCTTTTCGCTTTCATGCGGAAGATTCCCCTGCTTCTGGAGCAACTAGTTCGAGTGCCTCCCTGCTTGCAGAAATGAATGGATCAGAAATGGGCTTGGTTCTCAGCTGCTCTCCTTCCTGTTGGAGGAAGACGCGAAAAAATTAATATATTAGTAAGGCGAGGTGATTGTTCGTTCACAACATTGGTGTTAGCTGGGCCTAAGAGCCAACACCGAAGCCAAGGTCGAAGGTAGGCTCAAGCTAAGATTCTGCTCGTGAGTGTAATGGTATTGTCCCACGACCAACAGGGCTCGCTGCCTTTTCAATTTCTATAACGCGTGCAACAGGGGCTGCATCCTTTTCCTTAATTTGCTGCACTTCATTCAATCCCATGTGCTGCACATTGTCAACTTTTACCTTTAATTGTTGCTGTCCTTTATGACTAAATGGTAAAGTAGATTCCTCATGCTTTCCATTCACCCTTTCCATTTCAAAAACACGCCCAACAGATTCTATATTCTGCACGCCACTTCCATCAAAAGAGCCCATCTGTGCACGTTCCACATTGGTTTTGACAAAAGCTTCACAATTGTTTATTGTAACTTTATTATCAACCAAGGGGACTACAACATGTGAATGTGATGCCTTTTCCACATTTGATGCTTGGTCGATGCACCACACTCCATTGTCCTGCTTTTGAATTTTTTACACCTTGAGCAAACTGTGAAAGTATTTTCTTTCCAGTAGTTTTAACCTTAGGATCGGATAGAGCTCGATCATTTACATCTTGAGCAACCTGTGAAAGTAAAACCTTTCCAACAGTTTAAACCTTATGATCAGATAGGGATCGATCATTAGATCCATTACACAATTGTCCAACAGTTGCTATTATTTCCATATTGGCTCGATCATCAGCAGTGTTTTCTTTTAACGTAGGATTTTCCACAGTAGCAATTTGATCATCTGTTGATTGAATCATCTGTTGGTCACTTGTTGTATCATCTATTTCCAATTGTCCATCTTGTCTTAAATTAAGATGTTCCCTCGCATCACCTTGCAATTTGTCCAGAGTTGCCAGACCATTACCTTGCAGTTTTTCAGCTGCATCCACGACACCATCCTTACTTTCGCCGATCTTCCAACAACATGTTTCTTCAGCATGTCCTTGATGGTTACAGCAGGTTCAATACTTTGGGAGATTATCATACACCACCATTTGATAGAATTCCACAGACTTCCCTGAAACTTTGTCAATGATGTGAATCTTGATTTCCTTTGGATGTTTGTCCAAAAGGTCTAACAAAACCTTAACTCTCGCCGCACTTGGCCTGGTGCGATCTTGTGTTGCCTTGTCTACAACGAGAGGTTTCCCTATTGCTGAAGTAATCGACATTAATGACTTCTTTGCAAAGAAATTGGGTGGCAGGTCTGGGAATGAAATCCACACAACTGATTTCGATGTTTCTTCTCTAGGATTAAAGCCTAACATCCAGGGGAAAGTTCTGAAGAAAAATTCATCTCTTTGGATTTAATATATCTAGTAGACCTTGATATAAACTGGACATAGTCATAAAAAGAATCAAACCTTACTAACAAGTGATGAAATTCAAGCTGCCCTATGTTGCAATATCCTTTGACGTCGAACTGTTTCGCAAAAATCTTTCGAAACTCTTGCAACTCTGGTTTTCCATATGTAAACTTGACGATGACTTCTTGGTGAATCCCTTCTTCTGTGGTGAATTGATTAACCTCCTTCACGTGAATTCCACTCTTGGTCCCCCATGATCGAAACTTAAAGGACATAGCTCAAGTTTTGCTATTTTTGTGGCAGATTGTTTTGCTAGCAGATTTAAAGCATAAGATTATTTTGCAGTATGATTTAAAATAGTTTCTGGTGATTTTAGGGTTGTCTCTTCCAAAACCAAAGGCTGGGGAGAGCTCAACGCAGCCATGACTGCCCTAGCACACAAACTCACCAATTTTAGAGTGAGAAAGTAGAGAGAAGGCAGAGCATTCATGGATTATACGCGACACTATGTTATGAATAACTTAATTCATTCTCATGTTTACACCAAAATATATTTAAGATAATTTTTGCATATTTCTACAAATTCATTTGGTATTTTACAGCTAAATTGCATATAATTGCAATTATAACCTATCTTGTAATTTATATTATTTTATAATTATAAAATTAATTCTAGTATTTTTAGATTAATGCATATGTAATATTTATTAACCAATACTCTTAATTTTCTTTTTAAAATTGTATTACTATTTTTATAAAAATTAAAGGAGAAAATTGGCTAGTTACGATGTAGCCTCAATACCTTTCAATTATAACCAATTTTTGTACCCAATTTAATCCCTATTTAGCCCTAATTTGAGCCCAAATCACCCCAGCCCAATTACCTAATTTACCCAACCCAGTACCCCTTAAACCAAACCCGCCCGGTCTTTTTTTAATCTGAGCCGTTGATAATTTTTTATCAATGGCCCAGACCTCCCTTTTTCTTTTTTTTTTTAAAATTCCAAACGACCTCTTCGCTACCCCATTTCTCACCAAAATGCCGCCTTTTGATTCCTCTCTTCTCTCAACTCTTTTTCAACTCACCTCAAACCCTAGCCGGCGCCTCCCATTGAAACCCTAATCTATGGCTTCCCAGACTCATCAGAGGCCTATACCGGCCTTCTATGGCTTCGTTGTGATCATCTCTGAGGTCCTATGAACAGACTTTGAAGGGGTCTCAACCAATCTTTTGATCGATGACTGTTCTCAGATCATCTTCCACCCTTGTCCCCACGGCCATTCGAGCTCGATCTTCGATTATCCCGCCTAGATCGGGAGTTTTCAAAGACTTTCTCATCTCTTGGGTTTCTCATGAAACCCTAACTTTAAGTCTCCTTCGATTTATTTTTTGATCTGTTCTAGATCTATATGTGTTTGAACTGTCTGAGCATGTTTCTCGAAGTTTCCCCAATTTTTGCTTTTAAAACTCTATGTTCTTTTAACTGGTTTTATGTTAGGTTATTTCGAATCTCCTCTCTTATAATTGGCATGTCTCTGTACTTTGCCTGTTTGTTTTCCTTATATGAGTAAGCATGGATAAAACCTTAATTTTTGAGATTTTTTGTTTGAGTCTGTTTGTTAAGGTTACGTCAATTCATATGCTTACCATCTCTAGGTTTATTTGAACCCTAATTTTTGGGGATTTATTTGAGTTCCTGAGCCTATCTGTTTGGTTTAGTGAAAACCTAATTTTTCGAGGTTTCGCTTGGGACTCTGTAATCGCCTGCTATTTAACCTATTTGTCGTCTCTAAAATCAACTGATTTTGAAAACCCCTAGCCTTTTTGGGAGACTATTCAAGTCCATTGGGGTTTGTTTGTGCAACTTGTCTATTTAAAGTTATTCAACTTGATTCCTTTCTTCCAACTCTCTTTTCTTTATTTAACTTATTTGATTCTAAGTTTTATTATCATTTAACTCAACTAATCTCTTATAAGGGTTTCCTCACTTGTTACTGTGATACCTTTACTTGCTTTGACTCTCTTATTCACTTTGACTATGCCTGTGAGTCCTGACTATCTACTGAATCCTATGCTTACTCCGCCTGCTATTGTATGGTGTTTGTTTTGCCAATGTGTTTGGCTTCGCATGACTGATGTTTCTGTTCACTCTATTTATATGCTGAAGTGCATAATCATGTTTCTTCTTTGAATGATATTGATTTTGTGACTGATTTCAAAAGGTTTTCTTACAAGCCCTGATTTCAGTCGATATTTAAAATTATTTGGTTCTTTTCCCTTTACTCTTATATTTTTGCCTTACTGAATCTTTCCCAAAATAAGCCTATTTTTTGTATCTAGACTCGATTGTCTACTTCATGCTTTTACTACCGTTTTCATGCCATTTATCAATTTTTCCCTGAATTGATTTTCTTTCTTTTTAAACTTAGTGCCACACGTTAGACAGTGATTCCTAATTAAAGGGGAATCACTTGTGTTAATTGATTCTAACTATCATTGTTTCCGTATTTGTGGTAAAATTATACTGTTTACCTTACTCTTTACTCATTTTCAGAACTGTAAATACCTCTCCCTCTCCTCTATCAAAAGACAGAAGTTCTAACAAACACACAACTTAATTCACTACTTCTCTTTATCAAATACTCTTGTGTTCTCTCAAAAGACTTTTGAGTTTTTTTCTCTGAAATTATAAGTTAACCTCTTTGTGTTGTGACGGCAAGTGTTCTGATTCTATTTGTATTATTTTGCAACTGGTATGTTTCTTTTAGTTTAATATTGCCTTCTCCTTATGTGTTTACACTTCAGTTCTTTTGTGTTTACTTTATAGTTTTCCTGCAAATTTGCCATCTTTTCTCTTACATGAATTTCCTCTCCCTAAACCTCTTTGTATGTGAGTTATGGTTCAGAAAGCATGACAACACTTAACATTGTTGTTCATGTGTATGGACCGTATTCCTTGAATCCTAAACTCTGTAAATTCCTACTCCATTTTCTGTTATGTGTGCTATGAGCCTAAGACCCTGGTCATGCAGTGTCCTAATCATTGTCCAGACCATAGTCTAACCTTCATAGGTCAATGCTCTTATTTGTTTGGCTAAATAGGTTTGGTCAGGGGTATGCCAGCCAGCCTTGTGGCTAGGCACGACCAACAACCTGTTATGGCTCCCCAACCCCTTATGCACTTACACTCATTCTTAGAACCTATGTTCTGCCCCTCTCTTGTGAGCCTTGCCTCGAGACCCTTGAGCTCCCTCTGAACTTTGACGCTTGCGAGCTGGCCTTTTCACACTACACCAACTAATTCTAATTGGTATCTTGGGTGTAAGCAATGCTTGGAATTCCTGAAATTTCTAGGAATTTTGAAACACCCTGGATAGAGAGAAGGCTTTGGAAATATTGGATCCTGCAAGTGGTTCAATATCATATTATTAGACACTATGTCTGAATTAGGCTGCTTGGACGCAGCTGTAGTTTCTGATGTACTTTTAATTTCTGTCTTATTTTTTGCTGGTTTGTAATAATTTGTATAAACTCGGGGATGTTGTAAAAAATGGTGGGGGCTTACTTTTCGACATAAAGAGGTAGAAATTATGCATATAGGATCTCCTTACTGTTGATGTGTGGAAACTCATGAGTAGAAACAATGCCTATAGGATCTGATTCTCAATTTTCTGCACTCATGCATATAGACACCATGCCTATAGGAATGTGCATCTTTACAACCTTAGACAAGCCATTAGGTTTAATAAAAATCAGCATCATGTTTACAAGTCCGATTAAAGGTTAAAATCAATGACTCGTAGAAATAATGCCTATTGGAGTTTTAAATCAGATTTGTTTCACTTGTCTAAAAGAGGTAACGTTTTACTGGAACAGCTGACTAAAACAAAATGGCTTTTTGTACTATTAAAACTACCTCTCACGTCCATATCAATGCATTTATTTTTCCAGGACATAATCACTTCGATAAACTTTCTCAAATCAATGCATGCTTTCTGAAACTTGCTGCCTTTCTAGTAATTTGACAAACATTTTCCAAATCAGATTAATTTCATTTCATCAGTATTTATAATTTTTGTATCAGTTTTACAATTCAATTTATTTTATTTAAATAAGTTGTTACAACATCACTCTTTCTGTATCAGTCTGCAACTCAATAGTCTGCCTATCTAACACTTGTCTCAAATCATTTTCTTCAGTCTGCAATCTTTTCTTTTAAAACCATTCTATACCAAATCCGTATTCCTATCCGTGTTAATTAAGTGCCTTAATATCTAACAACTGCATTCGAGTAGGCCTAATGCGGACTTCCTGTCTAAAGATATGTAATCAACCAGTCCGCTCACCGCTTTAATCTAAGTTAAGACCAAATCAGTATTTGCAAGTCATGCTAAACTACATGATTTGTCTGGTTTAAGGAGGTTTATGTTATCCTAGCTTGCTTATCTGTTTTCCCCTTTTGTTGCATTATGTGTTTTTGATTGGCGCCTTAGTATTTTATCTTTTGAAACTCTCAAAAGGCCCTAAATCCCTTCCACTTTAGGATTAGTAGTCCCAATACCTCCGGGACTGATAGGATTGGGGAGGGTATAAGCATGCAATAAGTAAACGAGACTATCCGCACTTTAATACCTTAACGGGGTAGGAAGGGTAGAATACGTATATGATGACCGATGCGCTAATATCACGTGCAACCAATCTTCTGAGGAGTGATTGCTGGATGTTGCATTGATGTGATCCATATTATTCTTAAACCTTGGACCCCTCTCCCTTTACTTGTTAATTTTTTCAAGTTTTCTTTTAAAACTGATTTTCTAAACTCTCTATCTCTTCAACTCTTAAACTTGTTTGCAAAACTACATGAAACCCTTTGCTTTATTTTTGTCTTCCTAATGTCACAATTTTAGCATGGATTGGAACCATACTTGTGGATCCTGAGGGGTGCCTAACACCTTCCCCTCGGGATAATTTCTAGACCTTACCCTAATCTGGTCTCTTCATCTCAAGCTCTTCTAAAAAGTGCCCTAATGTACTATAATAATTATGTGGCGACTCTTCAAATCCTACACCCAATCTCGAAAGGGAATAGAGTTTTCCTCCCAAATGTCGTATACCCGATTTCAATAGAGAAAAAGGGGGCGTCATCAACATGGTGACTGCTGGGGATATCTTTAGGCTTTTACCATTGCTCGTTACTTATGACTTTATTATCTCATTTAATTGCTTCATTTACTGTCTGTTATTCTTTCACTACGAAATTGACTTGGCTCTTCATGTCTTTTCATTCCCTTAACTGCTTTCCTTTACTGCTTTATTTCAATACTGTTGTAGATATGAGCAATTATTGTAATCATTTATCTTATGAATGTGGAAATACATGTCAATTTGTTTCATTCTTGTAAACTTCATCTTCAATATCATATTCCACTCGTGCCCAAACAAATACCATTTCAATGTTTATAATGAGTTGTTGCCCTCTTGCAATATTATCACCCTTTAAATTTGGCAAAGGCATAGTTGCGGTAAAATCGGTCGATCAGTGGTGCAGTCGACGGTTCCGAGCCTTTCCCTCTTGAGTTGTCCTCTCAAGGGTACATGTCTAATACCTCATATAAACCTTACTCTATTTAACTGTGCATTTATCATGGTCAAAATTAGTCGAGTCAGTTATGTTGTCCACATAATGACTCATTAAGATAGCCTTGTCCAAAGTCCACTGGGTTTCCTTAAAACTCAAACGGATACCACCATATTCTGTGCATTTATTTGGAGAACTAAGTTCTTTTTATGCTAATTATTGGTTTATAGTTAAGTCTGGTCAGGGTATGGGCCTAACCCTTTTGTTTTACAGAAAATGAATGACAAAGTTCCTGACTTTGATATGGTAAGCATACTCTCACTCTTGCTGACCTGGTGGAGGAACCTCCCATCAAGTAACCAAATCAATGAATGGAAAGAGACAATCACCGGGGCTAGTGAGAAGCTGGAATATCTGGAATATAGTCTGCTGGAATTGGAAGGGAAAGTGAGGAGGAAAGTCACCGACTATTAAAACGCTGAGGGAAGCGAAGGAGAACGCATGACAAATGCATTTTTACTGTAAAATCTACGCGAGCTGGAGAATCTGATCAATGAGAACATTCAACCTGAAGAAGATCTTTCTAGGACCAAGTAGTTAGGAGTCTTTCATTTTGCTTTAATGATGTAATAAGGCCAATGGCGGCTAGTGGCACTTTACTTTCCGTTATTTAGTGTCGTTTTGGATTCGTCTTATTTTTATCAATAATATTGAGGCATTTAGCATTATAAGTTCTCCAAAATAATTTGTCGCTAGGCCTACCTCGGGCACAATGAGGTACCCAAATTAGGACACGGATTATATCCTTGCACAATGTGTTTAAATACTGCAACATTTCTCCTCATAATCCGCACTAACATGTTACCTTTTGTTTTTCTTTTATTATTCCCCTCCCCAAAGGTTAGTTCGTGCATTCCGGGAACATCACCATACAGTACGAGATCCAAGGGCCCTCCTCCTCCTCCTCCCCTAAGTACTATCCGGAACAAGAACATAGGTAGAATGGGAGACTCAAGTGCCAAAAAGGAAACTGAAAGAATTGAGATTCCTCAGGGTACCCCGGTTGCTAAGGAAATTGCTGCCCAGCTTGAGAAAAACTATTGAAGTTCTGAGAAGAACTGGATCAAGTTTGGAACTTGACAAATTTATCATTCTCTCTCACCGCTCCTGATGTTAACTTTCTGGATGCTCAAAACCCCGCACCTCCACAGAAAACCCCAGAACCACAGATGCAACCCATTCATGCTCAACTCTGCAACACATGCCACACTCCAAACAACACTCCACTACTCATTCCTAAACCACTAAACACCACAAATGACCACCTCTACAATACTCCCATCTACGTAGATAGTATACCTCACTACACTCAACCAATCTCAAGTGTACCTGAGTGTGATGACAAGAACTCCCTTATCAAAAACTTGGCAACAGAACTCAAGAAGTTGACCAGCCGTGTCCAGGGTGTGGAAGGAAACAAAGGTATAGAGGGGCTGAATTATGAGGACCTCTGCATTCCGCCAGATATTGAACTTCCAGAGGGGTACAAACCTTGCAAGTTTGAAATGTTCGATGGCACGGGAGATCCCAGAGTCCATTTGAGAACATATTGTGATAAGCTGGTCGGAGTTGGAAGAGATGAGAAATCCGTATGAAGCTCTTCATGAGAAGTTTGAAGGGAGGATGTTTTATCTTGGTACATCAGTCAAGACCCCCAGAAATAGAAAAACTGGGTAGGTATGGCATCAGATTTCATGAATAGGTTCCGATTCAATACAGAGAGATGTATTCTACATCCAGAATTTGAAGAATAATCCTACCAAGACATTCCGCGAGTATGCTACTCGTTGGAGATCAGACGCTGCTAAGATCAGGCCAGCCTGGGAAGAGGAACAGATGAATAGATTATTTATTCGGACTTAGGATCCATAATATTATGAGAGGTTGATGCTGCTTAAGGGTGAAATATTCTCCGATATCATCAAGCAGGGAGAAAAAATTGGGGAAGGCATTAAGAATGGTATGGTTACTAATCTTTAAGCATTGTAGGCCACTAACAAGGCTTTAGATTCAGGTGGCATGTCCAAGAAGAAGGATGTGAGTGCCGTTATGGTAGCACAAGGAGCCAAATCACCACTAAAATAGCACACTTACTCGTCACCTCAACTTACATATCAACCTATCCCGAATTACCAAGCGCCCAAACCCTCTTACCAAAATTCATCACCCGTTTACCAATCCTCTCTACCTCCCACATATCAACCCACCTCACCTAGATACTCTCAACCTAAACCTGTTTGTCAAGCTTATAATACCCAACCCTCTTACTACCAATCACCTCCCATTCGCCAAAATTTCCTTAGACCCAAGCCAAATTTTGGCCCCAAACCTCCCGACAATACACATCCATCACTGAGCCAATAGACCAGCTTTATGGAAGACTTAATGCTACTGGTTATGTCTCCCCTATCCATGCCATAATTCCACAAAATCCTTCCTAGTGGGTCAACCCTAATAAGACATGTGCGTACCACTCCGGTATAAAGGGACATACCATTAACGAATACCGCTTGTTGAAGAACAAGATTCAAACTCTGATTGACAATAAGGTTATCATAACAAAGGAGCCTGCTCCTAATATCCCCAACAACCCTTTTCTCGACTACAAAGGTGGAGACATTCACATGATCGAGATCGAAGATGACTAGGACCCCAAGGGCTTGATAGGATTGATTGGTGAGGGCGATGAACCAATGAAACCGACGATCACGCTTAACCCAATTGTTGTGCAAAATCAGCCCTCGAAGGGCGATGAAGTAAATATTTCTATACTTCTCAAATTTGAAGCACCTTCTCCTATGAAGTTGGCCAGACCAATTGAGGTTGAGTTTGGGTCTCCAAAACCACTTGTGCCCTTTGAAGTTGCTGTGTTACCACCGAGGTACCTATTCCTGTAGCAATGTCTAACATAATACAGTTTCACTTAAATGCCATACATGGGATTACATGACCAAAGCAAGAAGGAAAGGGAAAACAGAATCTGAAGAAGCAACTGCTGGTATGCCCAGAACAGGCAGGGTGTACACTCTAGAACACTCAGCTGAGTCCAGTAAGCAAGCCTCTAGACAACCTATTGAAAATGCGCCCGATGATCTTTGGAGGAAAATATAAGCTAAGAAGTATTCGGTCGTTCAGAAGTTGAACAAAACACTAGCACATATCACCATCCTAGCTCTTCTGCAGAGCACCGACGCACACAAAAATGCCTTGATGAAGATATTGGGTGAAGGTTATGTGCCCAGCAACATAACTGGAGGTGCAATGGAGAATATGGCAGGACAAGCGTTGGAGAGTCATAAAATAACCTTCCACGAAGATGAGCTACCACCGGAAGAACTGAGCCACAACAAGGCACTGCACATCACTGTGTAATGCGAAGATTACTTTATCACTAGAGTGCTGATCGACAGAGGATCCAGTCTCAACATCTGTCCGCTGATCACTCTCAGAATATTGGGAAAGAGCCTGCATGAAATCAAAGATGGAGCCATCAATGTCGAATCCTTTGATGGGTCCCAAAGGTCTACTATTGGAGAGATTATCCTATTCCTGCAAATGGGACCAACTTGGTTCGACATTGACTTCCAAGTGATAGACGTCCCAACATCTTACAACTTGTTGTTGGGTTCACTATGGATCCACGCTACTGGAGCTGTTGCATCAACCCTCCACCAGGCAATGAAGTTCAAATGGAATCACCAAGAAGTGATTATTCATGGTGATGGTAGCAACCCCATATATAGTCGCCAAACCATCCCGATAGTTGGAGGCAGAGGAGAATAGGCAGAGAAACATACCACCACATTGAAAGGTTCAATATTGTAGACAAGGATAAATGTTGAGATAACAAGATTGAAAGTATCTTGAATTGGTGCGGGTATGAACCAAGGAAGGGACTCGGCAAGGACCTCCAGGGAATCACCAAACCCCTCAAGCTGAAGAAACACAGTACTACATTTGGTTTGAGTATGAATACATTTGGAATGAGCTCTTTGACTGGTCGCCACCATGGCACAGCCCCTACTATCCCCTTGAGCATCCGATACCTCGCTTGGAGCAGACTTTCTAGTTGGCAGACATTATATATAGATTAGAGAAAGATGAAGCATTGGCAGCCATGAAGAATTTGTTCCTAGAGGATGATGATATGGACTGCTGTGATATTTTTGAGGAGGAAGGCCTTTCTGTACAAAGTGTGAACTGAGGAGAACGCTTCAACAATTAGTCCATCAGAACCACCTAGGCCCAGAAAGCTTCGGGGTTGCAAGGCTAAGCAAAAGCACCATGCATCACATTTTACTTTTACTAGATGATTTTATTTCCGCATTGTCTTTAATTTTGAAAAGAGCTCCGATGTTCAAAACAATTATGAATTCAATCAAAGCATTTCAGTTTATAATATATCTCGTTCTTATTATTTTTCTCAATCATTTACTTTATTTAATTATCATTACTATTACTTACTTTGATGTTTAACCAATAGTTGTAAATTGCAATGAGACAGCACAACAAACAGATAT
Organism: Nicotiana benthamiana; assembly: GCA_034376525.1. Lineage (NCBI taxonomy): Eukaryota > Viridiplantae > Streptophyta > Magnoliopsida > Solanales > Solanaceae > Nicotiana > Nicotiana benthamiana. The sequence goes on from CM067339.1 coordinate 125,593,270, forward strand.
AAATTCAGAGGAATATGATATCCCAGAAGAGATCATAAGAGGAGTCGAGAATTTTGAGAATAGACCTAAATCCAACTTGGAAAAAATTGAGGTCATTAATTTGGGAGATACAGAGAATTTCAAAGAAACATACATCAATGTTCACCTTTCATCATCAGAAAAGAAAGAGTATACAGAGTACCTTATGGAATATGAGGACATATTCGCCTGGTCATATGATGATATGACTAGTCTCAGTACATTCATTATAGCTCACAAACTACCAACAGATCTAACATGTCCGCCAGTACAACAGAAGCTCAGAAAGTTCAAACCCGATATGAGTTTGAAAATCAAAGAAGAGGTTACCAAGCAAGTCAAAGCCAAGGTTCTCGTGGTAGTAGAGTATCCGACATGGTTAGCCAATATCGTGCCTGTACCAAAGAAGGATGGGAAAGTTAAAGTCTATGTCTATTACCGGTATCTTAATCGGGCCAGTCTCAAAGATGACTTCCCCTTACCTAACATACACATTCTTATTAACAACTCCACCAAGCATGAGTTGCAGTCTTTTATTGATTATTTCACTGGATATTATCAAATATGGATGGATGAGGAAGATGCCAAGAAAATGGCTTTCATGACATCGTGGGGGATGTATTGTTACAAAATGATGCCATTCCGTTAGAAAAATGATGGTGCCACCTATATGAGAGCCATGACTACCATTTTTCATGATATGATACACAAGGAGATTGAGGTATATATGGACGATGTCATCATCAAATCTAGGAAAGCCGCTGATCATATGGAAGATCTCAGGAAGTTCTTCAACAGACCGAGGAGGTACAATCTGAAGCTGAATCCCGCCAAGTGTGCATACGAGGTTCCTGCAGAAAATTATTGGGTCTCATCGTGAGTCATCGAGGAATAGAATTGGATCCATTAAAGGTCAAATCTATCCAGGAACTGCCACCGCCAAAGACCAAGAAGGACGTTATGAGTTTCCTGGGAAGACTCAACTATATCAGCCAGTTCATAGCTCAATTTACTGTCATTTGTGAACCCATCTTTAAAATGTTGGAAAAGGACGCTGCTACCAAGTGTACTAAAAATTGTCAGAAAGCTTTTGACAGAATTAAGGAATACATGTCAATGCCGCCAGTCTTGGTTCCGCCTGATCCAGGAAAGATCTCTATTGCTTTACCTGGCAGTATTGGATGGAGCATTCGGTTGTGTTCTGGGAAACCATAATGAAACATGGAGAAAGGAGAAAGCCATCTACTATCTCAGTAAGAAGTTCACACCGTAAGGTGTCTCGAAGCAAAAAAAGAATCCAGTCTATTGGACAAAGTGCATGCAGGGACCTGCAGGCCGCACATGAATGCCACCGTGGTCAGATACACGCAGATATGATAAATGTGCCTCCGAACGAGCTTACTGCAACAAGATCACCAGGTCCATTCGCCGCTTAGGGAATGGATGTCATTGGACCTATCAAGCCTGCTGCATCAAACGGGTTCAGGTTCATCTTAGTGGCAATTGATTACTTTACCAAATGGGTCAAAGCAGCGTTATACAAAGCACTGACCAAAAACGTTGTGGTAGATTTCATCCGTGATCGTATTTTTTGTCAGTTAGGAATTCCTGAATCAATCATCACTAATAATGGTTCCAATCTCAACAGTGACCTAATGAAAGCAATGTGTGATACATTCAAGATCAAACACAAGAACTCTACAACCTGCAGGCTTCAGATGAATGGAGCTGTAGAAGAAACCAACAAGAATATCAAGAAGATACTAAGGAAGATGATCGAAAAGCACAAACAATGGCATGAGAAGATATCATTCGCCTTATTAGGATACTGTACCACAGTCTGCATATCAACCGGAGCCACTCCCTATATGCTAGTTTATGGTACAGAGGATATCATCCCCCACCGAAGTTGAAATTACCTCCGTAAGGTTCATAAAAGAGGCAGAGTTAGATGATGCAGAATGGGTAAAAAGTCGCGGAGCAGTTAGCCCTTAAAGATGTGAAAAGGATGAATGTTGTCTGCCATGGTCAGCTGTATCAGAATAGAATGTCCAAAGCTTTCAACAAAAGAGTCAAGCCGAGGAAATTTATACTAGGACAGCGGGTGTTGAAGAAAATATTTCCACATCAAAATGAAGCCAAGGAGAAGTTCTCTCCCAACTGGCAAGATCCGTACACAGTTCACCGGTTTCTAACTGGAGGAGCCCTAATTCTTGCAGAGATAGACGGAGAAGCCAATCAATTCAGATGAAGTAAAATGATATTTTGTATAACCACTTATTTTACGATTTCCTTTATGATTTAATTTGAACTACGCGTGAACTGATTCCCGCTTAAGAGAGGATACGTAGGCAGCCCTATGGGTTCGGTCACATTTTAATAAAAATTCCATTTTTTCCTACTATTGGAACTGGGGCAGAATTTTGAGGAGGACCCACAAAATTCCAAAGTTGATTTTAGTTCCTGCACCGCCAGAAGCGCCAGCCCAGTAAACTGGAGCAGAACTTTGGGGAGGAACCTCAAAATTCCGAAGTGGATTTTCCTAACCATTCAGCACAGCTATCAGAAACATCCCCCTAGCAAATTGGGGTAGAATTTTGAGAAGGACCATTAAAATTCCAAAATGAAAGATGTTGAAATGTCTTGAACCGCTCCGCAATCATTGATTCATCTAAGGAAAACTATTTCTTTTTTCTATTATATACTTACGTTATATTCACTAAAGCATGCATAACCATTATCCAAATTGCTGTTTCTTAGCGACGCTACCCCAATGATACACAACGTCAAGAGCTAGAAGAACTAACCTTTTCCCCTTTCAGAACTCACAATTTTTTTAGATGCAGGCACGTGACTGGCAGTATCGTAAAGTATACTTATATGCATACTTTCTCGAGAAGGAAACTTTTGAGAATCATCATTTTCCCATAATTGTGATCCGTACACAGTCCCCAGTAGTCATATTGTCACAATCAGCTATCAGCTATCATCTACCAGCTAAGAGATTCACTAATATTCGTCTTTTATTTCCTGCATTGCATATGGCTACTATTCTGCCTTCCGAGGTTAGACTCTACCTCCATCTGCATTGCATAAGGCTACTCTTGTGCCTTTCGAGACTAAACTCTGTCTCTATCTGCATTATCTGCATAAGGCTACTTATATGCCTTTTGAGACTAAACTCTGTCTCCATCTACATTTTCTACATAGGGATACTCTTCTACCTTCTGAGGTTAAGCTCAACCTCCATCATGATCTGCATAAGGATACTTATCTGGCTTCCGAGACTAAGCTCTATCTTCATCTACATTTTCCTGCATAAGGCTACTCATCTACCTTTCGAGGTTAAGCCCTACCTCCATCATCATTTGCATAAGCCTACTTATCTGCCTTTCGAGACTATGCGCTGTCTCAATCTACATAAGACTACTTATCTGCCTTTCAAGATTAAGACCTGTCTCCATCTTCATAAGGCTACTCTATCTGCCTACCAAGACTAAGCATTGTCTCCATCCTGCATGACTGAAATATCGCCCCTTTTATTTTTCTCGCATGGCTGCAATATCGCCACCTGCATTTAAATTTTCACTTTGGCTGAAAAATTGCCATCTTCCGCATTCCTTTGGCTAAAAAATCGCCACCTTCCGCATTCCATCGGCTGAATGATTGCCACCTTTTCATGGGCTGAAAGATCACCAACTTATTCAAAGGCATCATAGTTCGAAGTCAGCATCTGCATAGCCCGAGAACATCATTTCATGGCCTGCGAATCTTTATTTATGCTCTTCATGGCCTAAGATGTCATAGTCCGAGGACGTCATCCTAACCGTCCGAAGACATCATTCATGGTCCAACGGGAACTTTCAGCACGTTTAATTTATGCAAAATATACGCTCGTATTGCTTACTTGTAGGTACACCGGCTAGCAAACAGACGTCTCAGCGGGAGCTATCCCGCTCTGGTTATCGCAGCCTGTTAGACTGCAAACGCCTTCTCAAATCAAAATCTCGCGTCCGTTCAGTTCCAAATCCCCATCGACACATTCCATCAATAGTTCTTGAACTACGTATGGCCTGATTCCTATAAAACTAGGGATATGTAGGCAACTCAGAAACCAGAGCTCAGTCAAAGATCTTTTTCAATCGCCGTTTCCGGTCAAAATAGGCCATCTTGTCTTTACCCGACAACTCTTTCATTCTTCCTAGGTAAATAGGGGCAGCTTTTGATACCCCATTTTTCCTTATGTATTTTTTGTGCCCAATACTTCCAAAATAAGTATATATGTGCATATATAAGTACACCCATGAATTTTGGTATTTTAATGATTTTAAACAAATTTATTGCCTATTTTAATACCACAAAAATCCAAAATTATTCCCAAATTATCATTTTTGGTGAATAAATTATATCATTCTCATGTTTACACCAAAATATATTTAAGATAATTTTTGCATATTTCTACAAATTCATTTGCTATTTTAAAGCTACATTGCATATAATTATAATTATAACCTATCTTGTAATTTATTGCATTTTATAATTATAAAATTAATCCCAATATTTTTAAATTAGTGCTTATGTAATATTTATTTACCCAGTACTCTTAATTTTCTTTTTAAAATTGTATTTCTATTTTTATAAAAGTTAAAAAGGAAAATTGGCTATTTACGATTTAGCCTCAATACCTTTTAATTATAACCAATTTTTGCACCACAATTTAATCTCCATTCAGCCCCAATTTGAGCCAAAATTACCCCAGCCAAATTACCTAATCTACCCGACTCAGTACCCATTAAACGAAACCCGCCCATTCTTTTTTTAATCCGAGCCATTGATCGTTCTTGATAAACGGCCCAAACCTCCCCTTTCCTATTTTAATTCGAAACGACCTCTTTCCCTACCCCATTTCTCAACAAATGCGGCCCTTTGATTCTCTCTTCTCTCAACTCTCTCCCAACACGCCTTAAACCCTAGCCTCCGCCTCCTATTGAATCCCTAATCCATGGCTTCCCAGACTCATCAAAGGCCTATACCGGCCTCCCATGGCTTCTATGTGCTCATCTCTGAGGTCCTATGACCAGACTTTGAAGGGTCTCAACCAACCTTTTGCTTGATGGCTGTTCTCCGGTCATCTTCAACCTCTGCCCGGCCGTCCATGGCCATTCGAGCTCGGTCTTTGATTATCCCGCCTAGATCGGGAGTTTTCATAGCCATTCTCATCTCCTGGGTTTCTCACGAAACCCTAACTCTAAGGCTCTTTTGATTTATCTTTAGATCTGTTCTAGATATATTTGTGTTTAAACTTTATGAGCATGTTTCTCAAAGTTTTCGCAATTCTTTCTTTTAAAACTCTATGTTCTTTTAACTGGTTTTATGTTAGGTTATTTCAAATCTCCTTTTGTATTATTGGCATGTCTCTGTACTTTTCTTGTTTGTTTTCCTTATCTGAGTAAGCATGGTGAAAACCCTAATTTTTGTAATTTTTTGTTTGAGTCTGTTTGTTAAGGTTTATTTCGATTCATATGCTTATCATCTCTAGGTTTATTTGAACCCTAATGTTTGGGGATTTATTCGAGTTCCTGAGCCTATCTGTTTGGTTTACTGAAAACACTAATTTTTTGGGGATTCTCTTGGGACTCTGAAATCGCCTATTATTTAACCTATTTGTCGTCTTTAAACTCAACTGGTTTTGAAAACCCTAGCCTCTTTGGGAGACTATTCGAGTCCTTTGGGGTATGTTTGTGCAACTTGTCTGTTTAAAGTTATTCAACTTGATTCCTTACTTCCAACTCTCTTTTCTTTATGTAACTTATCTGATTATGAGTTTTGATATCTTTTAACTCAACTAATCTCTTATAAGGGTTTCCTCATTTGTTACTGTGAGACCTTTACTTGCTTTGACTCTCTTATTCACTTTGACTATGCGTGTGAGTCCTAACTATCTACTGAATCCTATGCTTACTCCGGTTACTATTGTATGGTTTTGTTTTGCCAATGTATTTGGCCTCGCATGACTATTTCTATTCACTCTATATATGCTGAAGTGCAGAATCATGTTTCTTCTTTGAATGATCTTGATTTTGAGACTGATTTCAAAAGGTTTTCTTACAAGCCCTGATTTCACTCGATGTTTAAAATCTATTGATTTTTTTCCCTTCACTATTATATTTTGCCTTACTGAATCTTTCCCAAAATAAGCATATTTTATCCACTTGGACTCGATTGTCTACTTCATGATTTTACTACCCTTTTTATGGCAATAATCAATATGTCCTTGAATTTATTTTCTTTATTTAATTAAACTTGTTGACACACGTTAGACATTGATTCCTTAATTAAAGAGGAATCACTTGTGTTAATTGATTCTAACTATGATTGTTTCCATATTTGTGCTAAAATTATACTGCTTACCTTACTGTTTAATCATTTTCAGAACAATAAATAACTCTCCCTTTCCTCTTTCAAAAGATAGAAGTTCTAATGAACACACAAATTAATTCACTACTCTTTTTCTCAAATACTTTTAAGTTCTCTCAAAAGGCATTCTTCTATGAAATTATAAGTTAACCTCTTTGTGCTGTGGCTTTAAGTGTTCTGCTTCTATTTCTGTTATTTTGCAAATGGTATGTCTCTTTTAGTTTAATACTTCCTCCTCCCTGTGTGTTTATACTTCAGTTCTTTTGTGTTCACTTTACTGTTTTCCTGCAAATTTGCTATCTTTGCTCTTACATGAATTTCTCTCCCTAAACCCCTTTGTATGTGAGTTATGTTTGAGAAAGCATGACAATATTTAAAATTGTTGTTCATGTGTATGGACGGGATTCCTTGAATCCTAAATTGTGTTAATTCCTACTCCCTTTTCCCTTATGTGTGCTCGGAGCCTAAGAACCTTGTCTGGCAGTGTCTTAATAACTGCCAAGACCATAGTCTGACCTTCGTAGTTCTATGCTCTTATATGTTTGGCTAAATAAGTCTGGTCACGGGTGTGCCAGCCTGCCTTATGGCTAGGCATTACCACCAACCTGTTATGGCTCCCCAACCCCTTCTGCACTTACACTCATTCTTAGAACCTAATTTCCGCCCCTCTCTTGTGAGCCTTGCCTTGGGACCCTTGAGGTCCCTTTGAACTTGGATGCCTGAGAGCTAGCATTTCCACACTGCACCAACTAATTCTAATTGGTATCTTGGGTGTAAGCAATGTCTGTAATTCCTAAAATTCCTTGGAACTTTGAAACACCCTGGATAAAGAGAAGGCTTTGGAAATCCTGGATCCAAGAAGTGGTTCAATCTCATATTGTTAAACGCTAAGTCTGAATTAGGCTGCTCAGATGCAGCTGTAGTTTATGATGTACTTTTAATTTCTGTCTTATTTTTAACTGGTCTGTAATAATTTGTATAAACTCGGGGATCTAGTAAAAAGGGTGGGGGTTTACTTTGCTGCATAAAGGGGTAGAAATCATGCCTCTAGGATCTTTTTACTATTGATATGTGAAAATTCATGAGTAAAAACCATGCCTATAGGATCTGACTCACAATTTTCTGCAACATGCATATAGACACCAAGCCTATAGGGATGTGCATCTTTGCATCCTTAGGCAAGTCATTAGTTTTTATAAAAGTCGGTATCATGTTAACAAGTCGGGTAAAAGGTTAAAATCAATGACTCGTAGAAATGATGCCTATAGGAGATTTAAATCAGATTTGTTTCACTCGTCTAAAGGCAGTAACGTTTTACAGGAACAACTAACTAAAACAAAATGGATTTTTGTACTATTAAAACTACCTCTCACATTCAGATAAGTGCATTTCTTTTTCTAGGACCTAGACCCTTTGATAAACTTTCTCAAATCAATGCATGCTTTCTGAAACTTGCTGCCTTTCTAGTAACTCGACAAACATTTTCCAAATCAGATTAAATTCATTTCTTCCTATATATAATATTAGAGCGAGTTTTACAATTCAATTTATTTTATTAAAATAGTGTGTTTGTTTAATCTTGTTTCAACATCACTCTTTCTGTATCAGTCTGCTCAATAGTCTGCCTTTCTGAGATTAATCTTAAACCGTTTCCTTTAGTCTGCAATCTTTTCTTTTAAAACCTTTCTATACCAAATCAGTAGTCCTATCTGTGTTGAATAAGTGCATTAATCTCTAACAACTACATTCGAGTAAGCCTAAATGCAGACTTCATATCTAAAGATATGTGATGAACCAGTCCGCTCACTACTTTAATCTAATTAAAGACCAAACCAATATTTGCAAGTCATGATAAATTACATTTGTCTGCTTTAAGGAGGTTTATGTGAGCCAAGCTTGCTTATATGTTTTCCCTTTTTGTTGCATTATATGTTTTTAATTGACGCCTTAGTATTTTGTCCTTTGAAACTCTCAAAAGGCCCCAAATCCTTTCCCCTTTAGGATTACTAGTCCGAATACCTCTAGAACTTATAGGATTGGGGCGGGTATTAGCATGCAATAAGTAAACAAGACTATCCACACTTTAATACTATAACATGGTGGGAAGGGTAGAGCATGGATATGATGACCGATGCGCTTATATCAAGTGCGACCCGAGTGATTGCTGGATATTGCATTGATGTGATCCATATTTTTTCTAAACCTAGGACCCCTCTCCCTTTACTTGTTAATTTTTTCAAGTTTTCTTTTAAAACTGATTTTCTGAACTCTCTATCTCTTCAACTCTTAAACTTGTATGCAAAACTACATGAAACCCTTTGCTTTATTTTTGTCTTCCAAAAGTCACAATTGTAGCATGGCCGGGAACCACACTTGTGTATCCAGAGGGGTGCCTAACACCTTCCCCTCGGAATAATTTCTAGCCCTTACCCTAATATCTAGTCTCTTCATCTCAAGCTCTTCTAAAAAGTGTCCTATTGCACTATGATCATTACATGGAGACTCTTCAACTCCTAAACCCAATTCTTGAAAGGGAATAGAGTTGTCCTCCCAAATGTCGTATACTCGATTTCTATAGAGAAAAAGGGGGCGTCCACAGAACCCAAACAATTTTGGGTCCCCTGTAGTGAGGAAAATGGCGAATTAAATTTCTTCTTGTCCAAGCAGGCTATACACGTTTTAATGGAGGAACCAAGTTCACTAGTAGTAGTTACCTTTTCAACAAAAACCTTATTTTTCTTGTGGGATTCAATTCTAGCCTTACAATTTTCTTTGAAGTGTTCTGTGTTACACGGTGCGTGCAAAGCCCGTTATCAGGGACAGTAACATACTTGCTATGTGGATTGCAGGGAGTATTATCCTTTTGGAACCCGTCTCCAAGCCTCTAACCACCATTTCTTGTATGCATGGTAGGGATTGTACCGAAGGACCAGGACAACTTTAGAGATTTTTCTAGGTCATTTTTAAACTACATCGTCTTGAAGTTGTCTATTTCTTTCAAGTTCAGCACATATACTAGATTTCACCAATTCGAGTTCATTTTCAAGATTAATGTGTGGGTCACTTGCAACTTCCTTTCCCATTTGGATGTTCCTAGAACTATTTCCCCTTTTTAGTCCTCAACTGTTTCTTTTAGATCCATAACTACTACTAGCAATTCATCTCTCACATGCTTTACGTTTTTAACTCTTTCGGTTGGAACATCTTTTTCTTTCGTTAAAACCTCGATGGTTTCTTTTAAGTAAACCATTACGACTATCATATCATCTCTCTCATGTTCTATCTCTCATAGCTCCACAGTTAATGCATTTTATTATTTATACGATTATGATTAGTATCAATTAAAATATATGCCAACGATATAAACTTCTTCTGAAAGTAAGACTTCAAATTTCTTTGAACGTCAAGAAAGTTTACCTCATTATCATCATCATCATCTTCATCTTTATAATAGTTAGATTTTTCTATCAGGGTAAAGATGGAGTCATATGATGTTGCTTCACTTTCAACTGCCATCATGGAGGTTTCACCTTTTTCATTATCTTCTCCAAATTTTCTTGAAGAATCTTTCCATACAGCAAGAGCTTGTTTCACAATATTATCAGCGGCATGTTTTCTCTTAAATCTTAGGAACTGGTTCCTCTTGACTGCTTTGTCTGTGTTATGCTTGCACTGGTATTGCTTGAGGAGAGGACAATCCTTGATGAAGTGTCCTGGCTTCCCTCATTTATGACACAAGTCATAACCTTTTGGTTTGTTCGAGCCGCCCTTTTTTGGAATACCTCCATTCCTGTGAACCATTTTTTGAAGTCGCTTCGTCAGGTAGGCTATGTCAGCACCCTCACCACTTGAATCATTACTTTCTGCCTTAAGGACTAGGTTATTATCTTTTTTGGGCTCTCTTCCTTCATGTTACTTCTTCTTCTTCATTTCATAAGTTTTCATGATAGGTTTTCAATATCTTTGCCTTGTGTTTTGATGATCTAACAAATTTAATGTCAAGAACTAGATAGGGAACCTGACTCACTTAAATTACACTGCATCTAATGGATTCCAACCAAATGTGAACTTGCTGAAGCTTCAGGAGGTAGGAACCCAAACAAGAACCTGATACTCTTGTGGGTTCCTCACGGTAGTACAAAGTTAATTGGACACAGCTGGAAATGAAAATTCTGCCACACTGCACTATTACCAGTGCTCAATCATTCTCTGACCAACTAAAGTGCTCATATCACTTCATCAAGGTGTACCTACAATGAGTTTATGGAAAACGTCATTCAAGTTTCTCTACTCAAGACAATATGGGCAATTTTCACAAGAACTATATCAAAAACTTGATCCCTTGGTGCTCCCCTAACAGAAGTAAAAGTCAACCATACAGCTGGAATGCAACTGCAAAAAGTGATTGTCCACAACTGTACAAGGAGGAACACAACAAGGACCTAGTCTCTAGGGTTCTCTAATAGAAGTACAACTCAACCACAATTGAAAAGAAACTGTAAAAAGTGATTGCCTGCAACAGTGCAGCAGATAGTGCTTCAGATAGTGCATCAGTCACGAAGGATGGCTTATGTAATATAAAACTTATGCAAGGCACAAGATTCAGGTTCTAAGACTTGCAAATACAAAAACTAATAATTCTCTCAAGTGCTCAAGAACCTCTCTTAAGAACAAAGCTGATTCAACCTCAAGTACCTGATCCAAGATCGAAGATATCTTAAGTCCTTAGGTTTGTTAAGTCTTTGTTATTTGTTCTTCATTGTATCTCCTATCCGGCTTTCTTAGAAGCATTGATTAGGAAACCTTTCTATATCTGTAAACTCCCCGAGTTTATATTGTGGCTAGGATTAGTCATATGCAAAAGCCTTTGTAACCCTAGTGTGACAAAGTGGATTGTGGTGGAAACATTAGAAGTTAGTCAAAGTCTTTGTAAGTAGGAAAGTTATAGTGTGGCTTGTGATGAGAGCATCACAAGTTAGTTGAAATCTTTGCAATAGGGTTAATGAAAAAAAGTTTGTAATACGGAGATTACAAGTTAGTGAAGTTAAAAGTCTACAGATCTAGGTCATGGTTATTTTTATACCCTTGTGTGGGATTTTTCCTTGTAAAACTCTGCCTTTTTTACATACAGCCTTACTAGCATTCATAGAAGTACCCCATAAGAGACTAGGTACTCTACTAATTGGTGGACTGACACAAACTTAGCACTGTACCACTCGCTATAAAGTTTGGTTCATTAGTATTTTTCAGAGGAAACGCATAGAGAACCCGATTCTCTATACATTCTGGTGGACACACAATCTCTAACAAGTGGTATCATAGCAAGTTTTTTCTAAAAGGCTAACATTTAGAAAGGATCCTCGTGGCTGTTCCACCAACTTTTGAAAGAAGAGAACCATAGAAAGATAAGTACCTGGTACTTGAAGTTGATAACAATAATTCAAGTAAGGAAGACAATGACATGGCTTACTTAACCAAAAGGTTTCAGAAGATGGCCGGAAGAAATGGAGAAGCGCTAAAAAGGGATAGCTCTAGCAGATCAAAGAACAATGATCATTGCTACAAGTGTGGAAAGGGTGGACACTTCATGGAAAATTGTCCTCTCTTGAAGCAAGAATTCTCCAAGAACATCAAGAGAAAAAGATTAGCTAACAATATGATGAAACATGCTCTTGCAGCATGGAGGGATTCCTCCAGTGAGAAGATGATGAACCTGGTACTGTTGATAGTTCCATGATGGCAGTTGAAGGCGAGGAGATAGAAAATGACTCAACTTTTACTTTAATGGCTCAATCAGATGATGATAAGACAATGACAATAAAAAGGTAAATTTCAAGGATGTTCAGAGAAATCTAAGATCCTATTCTCCAAGAAAATCATGTCTTTGGCTAATGTATTAATCAATGGCTTTCATGTCTTGTGGAGGATAGAGATTCTTTGACCTTTTAATTAGCAGAATCTGAACAAACTAGAGACGACTTAGTGTCTGTAGTTACTGACCATAAGAAACCGTGCAAAACTAAGTGAAACAATAGTTAGACTGGAGATTAAGTCAAAACCTAAATTCTTAAAAAGGGAAGGAAATATCCAGTGAGGAACACATTAGGCTTGAAAATGAGTTGAAAGCTTCTAGAACTAGGATACGTAGTGAACTCGAGAAAAATAGGCAGCTTCAAGCTGAATTGAAGAAAGTAAAAAGTGATCTTGAGAAATCTCTCAATTGGACCTGATGTTGTCACTACCATGTACTTCAATAATAGAGGAAACAGGCAGGGAATCGGGTTCCAAAAGGAGAAAACTCCTTACAACCCTAACAACAAGTACGTCACAGTTCACAATAACTGGTTGTGCACCCACTGTGGGAACAATGCATACTTCAGAGAAAATTTCTAGGCTACGGCTCAATCTGTTCAGAAAAGCAAAGTGTTTATTGATAAAGTCACTACTAACAGGGGACCAGGTACCGCTCGCAAGAAACCAATGTTGCCTGCATGGACTAAAAAGCCCTTATCCATCCCTTTTATCATAACAAGGGACTGAAACTAGTTTGGATTACTAAATCTAACCCATAATTTAGATGTCCAGGGAACAATCGGAGGAAGCGGACTATAATGGATGATGGACAGTAGATGCTCAAAGCACATGACTGGAAATATCATGGATTTTTTCTCACTGAAAGCCCTTCAAGGAAGGGATGTGCCCTTTGGAAAATGGAAAGAAGGGGTACATTCTAGGTATGGGAAAGAAAACAAGGCAGAAGTTCGTATCTAATGTGGTGATATGAGCTGCTTGAATACAGTTGATAATGATTCAAAGACTTGGCATAAATGATTGGAGGATACAAGTTTCTCTCTTTTGGAGATATTGATGAAGAAGGACCTGGTCCATGGTCTGTCAAATTCAAAGTTCAAAGAACACAGAGTGTGCAATTCCTATGGTAATACTGAGTAGGAGTGAAAAGAGGTGCATGATCAGACCTTTACTGAACAAAACCCCCCATGAGTTGCTGACTGGAAGGAAGCCTAAGAGCACTCACCTAAGAACATTTGGGTACAAGTGATATGTTCTCAATAATGGAAAGGATCAGCCTGGCAAAATTTGATGCCAAGAGTAATGAAGGAATCTTTCTAGGATACTCCTCTTAAAACAAAGTATGCAAGGCTGCAACAAAAGGACACAATGTGTGGAAGAAAGTGGTCATGTGATATTCAACGAGACATACGCCTCTAAAAAAGGAGGAAACAATGGTGATTAAGATAATGAACTACTTTTAGTCCCTGGAAATATATGGGGTTTCAAATAGTAAAGCCGATTTGATGAGTAAGATGAACGAGACAAGTGTTAGACAATGCAACATCCTTTTCTACTTATCAAGAGGAACCTGGTACTTATATTTCTACCCCTAAAGTAGAAGAAAGATTTGGAGATGCAGTGCAAAGCACTCCCCAAGTAATAGAACAAGGAGTGAAGGGAAACCCATTCAACTTACCCAATTTCTCTACCAATCAAACTTCAGTCCCAAATTGGAAACACAAAATATCTCATCCACTTAATAATATAATCACCCCCTTTGATTCTAGATTACAGACAAGATCAAAATATTAGAAATTCCCTAGAATTCTCAACATTTCTATCCCAAACAAAATCCAAAAATATCAAGGAGACCTTGAAGGATGCAGATTGGATGACTGAACTGCAAGAAGAACTACATCAATATGAAAGAAACAAGGTATGACACCTGGTACCTAGACCTTCAAACAGAACCATCATAGGAACCGGGTGGGTATTCAGAAATAAGCTAGATGAACATGGAAATACTACAAGGAACAAAGCAAAGCTTGCTGTCCAAGGATACATTAAGGAGGAAGAGATCACTTATGATGAGCCTTTTGCCCAGTAGTTCGCATGGAAGCTATTAGGATCCACATTGCCTTTCATATATGAGTATGATAGGGGAAGTGAATGTCTTCTGTTGTGATTAAAACACTCACGCAAGTACACGTGATCGTGAAGTAATAAAGTAGTGAGTAGAGTATCATTCCCACGAAGACTTATGACTAGCTTACGACTGATTTGGACCCAATATCTTTATCTATCCAAGAATTGATTCACAAGAGATTGTTTTTTTTTCTAACTAATTTCTAACAATTTAATCTAACTAAAACAATTAACTAAACAAGCAGCACTTTCGATTAACAAAAAATAGAGGAGGATATTCCAGGGTCACGGGCATACTCAACAATCATATTGTGTTTTTAGCTTCAAACGACTAATTCAGTTGTCTGGGTTATTGATTGACAAGGTTAATGATACTCGTAAGAATCTGTCAAGTTCTTACTCGCCTATTCGAGTCAACTCAATGCCTATATGTCTATGGAATCAGGATTAACAAGAATGCATTTAAAACTTCTATATTTTAACCGAGCAAGGCAATTGGGTATATGTCTATCCCAACTGTGAATCCATCCCCCGATGCCCAGGTTCAAGAACTTGCTCTATTTAATTCTGTATGCAATCTAAAGTTCCCACTTTAGAGTTCAACTAAAGATTCGTAGATAGTACTTCTCTGTTAGCTACTCAGCAAAATAATTAAAATCAAAATTAAATAAATAACCCAATATGATAAACCGACTTCGTCGAATTAAACTTCAAACAACAACATTCATGTTTTACCCATGACCCTAGAACAATGAAGTCTAGCCACTCATACTATTGTTCAATATAATCAGGTTCAATATCGTCACAATTATCAGAAACAAATAGAAGAAAAGAAGAACTTGATGATCCAAAATTCTCTTTGCCTCATGCCTCTCTAATTCTTGAAAAACCTTATGAAAACCTTGATAAATTGACCTTGGGCGAGCTTGACTTTATATAGGTTAAGTGGACTTTCCCCCCAGATTTCCATATTTTCCCCTGAACTTGACTCACATTCTCTCAGACATGCGCGGGCGCGCAGTAGGCCGCGCATCTGCCCTGCTCTCTGTAATGGATGCGCAAATCGTGCGCGGGCGCGCACCTGGGCACGCATGCCCAGGTGCCCAACTTCTTCATTTTCTTGAGTTCTCTTCGATCACATTTAGTCCCGAGGGGTCTCAATTGGCTCCTTAACCTGCAATGAGTACGATTCACTATTAGAGCCCATCTTTCATATATTAATCATAATATACGATCGGAATATTAATACGTAGAGGCATAAACAATGGCTAAATCACCTAGATTTCGCCTATTATCAACACCCCACACTTTAATCATTGTTAGCCCTCGAGAAATCACACTATACTTTTTAGAAAATACGCCACTCAACTATTCCCCTTAGCACATTCCAGCTAGAACAATACACATACGCTGCGCCTAGTAGTGAACATTCCTATCCTCAAAGTTTACTCTCACGAGCCACGCAATATTTACACTTCCTCAAAGCACTTTACCTAGAAGTCTAGACTTTCTTTTCTATCAAGAATCATATGCCCTCACAATTATATCACACAATCGAGCCAAACACTCACATATATAAATGGAAACGCTCACTCTCACAAATAAAGTCACATGCATGCAATGAGTACCATAAGCTTTCCCTTAATGTTAATCTCTACTAATGTAGGTTAGCTTGGCTCAAAATCAGTTAGGACTTTTCATGGTTGTAATGTGGCCTAAGGGACAAGGAGGATAGATTTAGGAATAGTGACTAACCCTCCTAATCACTTTAACACGTCACATAATCACTTTTAAGCGCAAATTTTCCAGTCGACTTAAGTTTCACAAACCATATTGCCCTTCAACGTTCCCTTCTTCTTTAAGCACTCCAATTCATATCCACTAGCGAAAACCAGACTACAATGTATTCATCTAAAACATTATTATTATAATTTTTTTTAGTTCATTTTTCTTGTCATCAAAATGTTCCGCTAGTGGTGATTACATTTTCAAAGCAAGTGCACCTTTCAACCACTCATTGGCTCCTTTCGAAGCCACCCAACTCGTATTTCCCTTTTTTTTACTTCTTTTAGCGCTCATCTCACCATTTAAATGCTTTAAGAGGTAAGGGATCAAAATTCTATCAATAAAGAACAAAGGGGTACGGGCTTGTATTGCGGGTGCCAAGTAAAAAGTCTAAAGGCTCAAAAGGGTTACTGAGGAAAAATTTTATTTGTGATTAGCAAATTAGCTCAAGAAAGACCAAAGAGAACCTAAAATCATCTCTCAAACCGAGCATCACCTAGGATTTCTCTTCAACTAACATACCGGGAAAGTTCTAGTCCCAAAATACAATGCATGGACTACACAAGTACTCACCACACATGGCATATGACTCGTTCAGATTAGCTCCTCAAAATGTTCCATTTCAATTACTCAAATCAGTGATAAACACACAAATTAAGGCACGTTTAATGAGATTCAACAATGAGGGCTAAGCGTTACACTCTAGGTTCTATGGTGTTCAGGTGTATCAACGCTCAGGGTTCTCTTTCAATTCACAGCTCATAGCCCACTATCCTAATCTACAAAAAACGAAAAACTACCTAAGCCTGGTTTAAGCTAAACCCTTGGAAAAGAACCACGGCCTAAAGAAAAACCAAGGGGAATTTGTTACACTACCTAAAAGAAGAAAATAAAAAATCTTTTTGTCGTTTTCTTTAGACTCATTCCCCTCAAGAACCTCATCTACAAGATCCGTCATAAGGAATAGCCTCAATATTTTTTTCATCGACTTATCTCCCTCAAGAACCCTGTTGAAAGGGATCTGTCATAGGGCCAAGCCGTCTATCAAAACTAATTGACAAATTACCCAACACACTATTTCACACAAAGGAAAAAAAAATCACTGTCACTAAGAAAGCAAAAGAACCATTTGTACAATGCTTACAACATACATTTAGGAAATTCCCCACCCCACACTTAAAGAGAACGCCATTCCCTCATGGAGTGAAATTTAAAGGAAAGAACAATGGGGTAAAAGAACTTCCCTGAAGCGTCACTCCTGGTCTTAGACAGTTGGCGGGTCCACGTTGCATGCGCGCCCCAAGGCTTGTAACGATCTGATGATCTTCTTCTCTGAAGTTTTCTGCCGGTCTGCTAAAACATCCACATGGGTGCCTAATTCATTCACAGAGGTCAGCAAACCAGCCACCTCTTATTCCATAGCAGTAAGACGAGACACCCAGGTTGTGCCTGAGGGTGTTGTCGTCTTAGAGGGCCCTGCAGCTGCCACATTTTTACTCAGGGGCATGGGATGGAACTCCCTCATCATCCTCATCATTCTCATCATCGTCATCCTCATCATCTGAACTATCTGCTTCTTCTACCTCCGGCTTCTTGCCCGTAGTCACCTTAACGCCCAAAACTTGCCTTCCCTTTTTACCAATCCATCCACCGCTTTGTTCTTAAGAACATTGGCTAACCTGCACAGATGAGTTACTAAAAAAGGGAAAAAGAAACATACCTCCTTACTTGGCTGCGGATAAAAATCTCGTCGTGGATAACATTGGCCACATCAAAGTCGTAGCCATTCACAAAGCACCAAATCAACACAGCACGGGGCCCATTGACTTACGTCGTGTTGAGTGATGGGATGAGGCGGTTATTTATGATGTGTAACCAACACTTTGCTTCATAGGTGAGGGCTTCGGAATGGAACTTCTTCCCACTAGGCAGCCAGACCACGTCTCTGCCGGGTACACATATAGTTTCAAAGAATCGTGCCTATTTTTCGGGCGTTGGATTGCAGCCATAGACATAGAAGTCATTATAATGCCCAGGTGGGGCGGGAAACTGATAAGCCGCCTGAATTTCCTCAACCAAAGCCTTCACCTCCCGACGGTGCACTATAATTATTCCATCGTCATGCTCCGGGATGTTGGCATAGAATCCCCGCACAACCATGAGATTGGATTCGTCGGGTTCATTGAGGAACATTTGCAGCCCCTCTGCATCAACTCCTTGTATATACGAGGGCACCCAGCCTGGAGTCTCATAATGTCGACACCCCTTTCTAGAATTGGCTTCTAACGGGCTTTCGCTGCAAACCGAGCCTGAGCATTGGGTGATACAAACTTGGTAGCATCATAGGTGGACATAGATGCAGCTCCTCGTGATCGAGATGAGCCTGCCTGATATCTTGAGGAGGTACTAGTAACACGTCGCTTCTTGGATGGAGCCATACTATCTTCAAAACAACAACATATTAGCATAATCCTACTTCAGTTAGTGAAGCGATGCGGCTACTCAGACTTCACACGCATCTCTGGCCTCAATTGACATGTTCATGGTGATTTGGGCATTCCCACAAACACCTTGTCAGCATGAGGCCTTCACTATTCTTTTTCAATATTATTTGGAACAAGCATCCCCCAATTCCACTCTCCAACATTACCAATCAACGGGTTTTCACCCCACACTTATCGTGGACTAACTTCTCAACATATACCACCCAAAGGCTTCACTTAAATCTAACACCCACAACTAACCAAAGTGACACCTAAAATCTGAAATTAACAGAAAGAAAATAGAAAAACTACCTCTACAAAAAAATGAACAAGGGAAACTACATGACTACGGTCATTACCAGAGGAGAATGAGTGGAGAAGACGGTGGTTGGCGGTGTCTTGGTGGTGGCAGCAGGGGGGACGATTTGGAGTTAGGGGGGGTGAGGAAGGGTTTGTTCGTGTGCTTGGAGATGGGTTTGGGGAGTGTGTGAGGGAGGACGGTTTAGGAAGATGGGGGGGGGGGGGATGAATTTGTCTTTTCCCTTGTTCTAAAAATTAAAAGAAGAAAACTAAAAAAAAAGATTTAAAAACTAAAAAAAATGCCGAAACTTTCACTGGGCATGCACGCCCATATGCGCGCTCGCGCACTTTGATGCGCGGCCCATACAATGCGTTCCCCAGGTGCGCAGCCACATGCGCAGGCGCACACCTGGGCGTTCCTGAACCCTTTATTCCTTTTTTTTATATTTAAATAGACACATACAACATATAACATTTTAATGTGTTGCCTCCCATCCAGCGCCTGATTTAACGCCGCGGCACGACTCAACATGTCTTCAAGCATCCTTCAATTCCACTGAGAGATTTAAGCTTTCCAGGGAAGAGCTTCAACCTCGAATTGAACAACAGAACTTCCTCGCCTGGCTCGAACTCGCGATGCTGAATGTGCTTATCATGCCACCTCTTAGTCTTCTCTTTGTATAATTTGGCATTCTCATATGCATTTAATCAAAACTCCTCGAGCTCATCAAGTTGCAGCAACCTTTTGTCTCCAGCTAAATCACTATCCATGTTCAACTTCTTTATTTCCCAATAGGCCTTGTGCTCAAGTTCGACGAGCAAGTGACATGCCTTCCCATACACCAATTTATACGAAGAAGCACCTATGGGAGTTTTGTATGCTTTGCGATATGCCCACAATGCGTCATCTAACTTTTAGGCCCAATCTTTCTATTGGCACTTACTGTTTTCTCGAGAATTTGCTTGACCTCTCTGTTCGACACCTCCACCTGACCACTTGTCTGAGGATGATACGCAGTGGAGACCTTATGCTTGACCCCATACTTTGAAAGGACATTGTTTAACAGTTTTTTGCAAAAGTGCGTACTTCCATCACTGATCAATATTCTAGGGTCCCAAAGAGTGTGAATATATATTTCTTTACAAAGCTCACCACCACCTTTGCGTCATTAGAAGGATGAGAAATGGCCTCCACCCACTTAGACACATAATCAACTGCTACCAAGATATATCTCTGACCGTTTGAGTATGGGAAGGGTCCCATAAAATCAATTCCCTAGACATCAAAAAACTCCACAACCAGAATGTTCTGCAGCGGAATTTCGTGCTTCTTAGTGATTGTCCCTGTCCGTTGGCACCTGTCACACATTTTAACATAGGCATGTGCATCCCTAAATAGTTTGGGCCAGTAAAAACCTGATTGTAGCACTTTCTGAGCTGAACGGTCTCCCCCATGATGGCCACCATATGGTGAAGCATGACAATGGTCAAGTATGGCTTGCATTTCCTCCTTAGGAACATATTTCCAGATTAATTGATCTTAACAGAGCCTGTACATGAATGGCTCATCCCATATGTACAACCGCACATCATGAAATAATCTCCTTCTATTGTCTGGTGATTACTCGGGTGGGGTCACCCCACTAGCAATTCACATAGTCGGCATACCATGGAGCCGTGGTGAAGGTGACTGGCAGAAACTACTCATCTGGGAATGTCTCTTAGATTTCACCCTCTTCAACCATGTGAGACCAATTCTCCAATCTAGACAAGTGATCAGCCACTTGATTTTCTGTTCCTTTGCGGTCTCGGATCTCTAGATCGAACTCTTGCAGCAGTAGGACCCACCGAATCAGTCTCGGCTTGGCATCCTTTTTCTCGAACAAGTACCTAATGGATGAATGATCTGTGTAGACGATGACCTTGGTCCACACAAGATATAACCTGAACTTGTCAAACACCCACAAAACTGCAAACAACTCCTTTTCACTAGCTATGTAGTTCATCTGAGCTGGATTCAGAGTTTTACTTGTATAATAGATGGAGTGGAAGATCTTGTCTTTCCTCTGACCCAAAACAGCCCCAAAAGCTAGATCCCTGGCATCAAAAATCAACTCAAATGGTTGCTCCCAGTCTGGAGCAATTATGATGGGTGCTGTTGCCAACCTTCTTTTCAGCTCCTCAAATGCCTTCAGACCGACATCATCAAACTTGAAAGCCACATCCTTCTCAAGAAACCTGCACAAGGGAGAGGAAATTTTCAAGAAGTCCTTGATAAAACGACGATAAAAGCCTGCATGGCCCAAGAAACTACGAATGCCTTTTACAAAAACTGGTGGAGGCAATTTTTCAATCGCTTCCACCATTGTTTTATCCACCTGTAAACCGTCTTTGGAAATTTTGTGTCCCAAGACTATGTCTTCGTGCACCATGAAGTGGCACTTTTCCCAGTTTAGCACCAGGTTAGTTTCTTTGCAACTAGAAAGTACTTTCTCGAGGTTCATCAAACAATTATCAAACGAGCAGCCAATAACAGAAAAATTATCCATGACAACTTCTACAAACCTTTCAACCATATCAGTAAAGATGGCCATCATACACCTTTGAAAAGTCGCAGGTGCATTGCAAAGACTGAAGGGCATTCGTGTAAACACATACATGCCATAAGGACACGTAAAACTAGTCTTTGCTTGGTCTTCTAGGGCTATAGCAATCTGGTTATACCCCGAGTAACCATCCAGGAAGCAATAGTACTCATGGCCAGCCAATCAATCAAGCATTTAGTCAATAAAGGGAAGGGGAAGTGGTCTTTATGGGTGGTGTCGTTCAGTTTTCTATAATCAATGAAAATACCCCACCCGGTGACAATTCTTGTTGGGATCAGATCGTTGTTCTCATTTAGCACCACAGTCATTCCCCCTTTCTTGGGACACATTGTTCAGGACTAACCCATTTGCTTTCAGAGATGGGAAATACAATACCTCCATCCAACCACTTAATTACTTCTTTTCTCACCACTTCCTTCATGATTGGATTGAGTCGACGTTGTTGCTCAATACTAGGCTTATGTCCTTCCTCCATGAGGATTTTGTGCATGCAAAAGGCTGGACTGATGCCCTTTATGTCAGATATAGTCCACCAAAGAGCCCGTTTGTATGTAGCACTCTCAATGGCTTTTCTTCCTGCAATTTAGACAAATCAGAAGAAACAATAACAGGTAATGTGTCAGATTCACCCAAATAAGCATATTGCATGTGTGAAGGGAGTGGTTTAAGCTCCCACTTTGGTGCTTCCTCAACTGACGGTTTTGGAGGAGGTCCCTCAGGCCTATCCAAGGGTTCAAAGGGGTGTGTCCCCTTCATGTACGCACAAGATGTGTCAAGGATCTGCATCATCTCCTCGACCTCCTCATCATTCCCCAAATTATCAAGCAGTATAAGTGATTTCTCTAGAGAATCGTATAGATAAACACTTGGATCATATACTTGCTCATCAGCTTCGATAACCGATATCATGGAGAGCTCCTCATAGTGACGGGGAAGCTGGATTGCTTTGTATACATTGAAAACTGCTTTTATAATAACGTCACATGTAGCCAATAGGGGCCTCCCCAATATAATTGGGACTAGCTCATTAGCCTCATAATCGAGGATAATGAATTCACCAGGGAAGATAAATTTCCCAATCTGCAGCAATACATCTTCAATTACCCCTTCAGGGTGTGCTATTGACATGTCAGCTAGCTACAACATCACAGTGGTTGGCCTGGGAGCTCCCAGAACCAGTTGTTTGAACAGAGATAAGGGCATCAAATTTATTCTTTCCCCTAAATCAAAAAGAGCACGACCCACATCAATTTTACCAATGAGCGGAGGGATCGTAAAGCTGCCAGGATCCTTAAGCTTTTGAGGAAGCTTGTTTTGGACTCTAGACGTGCACTCCTTAGTGAGTGCAACCGTTTCAAATTCAGTCAGTCTCCTCTTGTGAGCCACTATGTCTTTGATGTACTTAGCATATTTTGGAATTTCACGCAGCACATCAACCAATGGAATATTCAGTTGGACCTGGCTTAGCATGGAGAGGAACTTGCCAAACATGTGATCATCATTTCTCTTCTGCAGTGTCTGGGGAAAAGGTGGTGGTGGTCTTAGGACCTCCACTGGCTTTAGATTTTCAGCAGTTATCTCTGGCTCCTTTGTCGCTTTAGGAATCAACTCTCCCTCAGTTACATGCTTATCTCTCCTTTTCTTGGGCACTTCCTCAAGCTCTCTTCCATTACAAAGTGTAACATCATTCACTTGTGGATTTTTCTCTGTGTCACTGAGGAGGGCACTGCAGGTCTAGTATTTTGGTTTGTGGCCAATTGCCCCATCTGCCTCTCAAGATTTCTGAAATCTATTCTCAGCTGGTGATTGTCATTCCTCATCTGTTGATTTTCAGTCCTTATTTGTTGAGTGTCATTCAACAGCTTCTTCAACCAGTTATTGGTGCTTTCCTCCATCTGTTGAGGTGGCTTCTGAGGATAGTTGAAACCCCTTTGAGGTCTCCACCCTATGAGAAGTTGGGATGATTTCTCCAATTCGGATTGTACGAGTTTCCATACTGTGCATGCAAATTTGGTGGACCTCTGTTCTGTTGTCCCATATAGTAGATCAATTCTTGATTTGTGGGGCACATGTCACTCATATGATTGTCACCCCATAGCTCGCAGCAGACAACCATTTGGTTTACATGTTGCATTGGTTGTGGTTGCCGTATTTCCATTCTTGTCATCTGATTTGACAGCTTTGCCAGTTCGACTATCAAGGCTAAAACCTCATCTAGTTCAAGTACCCCAGCTGCTTTCTGCTTGACTGCTCTTCGTGAATCACCATCACCCTGCCAGTTGTTATCATTAGCTGTAAATGTATTGAGCGAGGTTTGGATTTCACTGTATGGTCTGGCTATGCAACTACCCCACATGCTGAGTCTAGATTCATTTTTGAAGCATCATCTAACCCATCTACAAAAGTACGACCCAACACCTCGTATGTCTGACAGTGATGGGGACAGTCTCTGAGCATCTTCTTGTATCTTTCCCATGCCTGACGAAGTGTCTCACGAGCCTGCTGTTCAAACGCAAGAATTTGACTCCTCAACACTTTTGTCTTCCTTGTGGGGAAGAACTTGATCAAAAAATTCCTAGCCAGATCATCCCAAGTGCAGATTGAACTTGTCGCCTCTTATTAAACCACTCCTTAGCATCCCCAATAAGTGAAAACGAGAATAATGTCAACCTAACATAATCCTTGGGGATGTTCAGACAGTTGTATGCATCAGTGATTTCCATGAAGTTCTGAATGTGCCGCTGTGGGTCTCCATGAGGTAGACCCACAAAAAGCCCTGCATCTTGAATCAGCTGCACCATATACTGTTTCAGCTAAAAGTGCCCAGTTATGTCATGCTTCACAATTGCCCGAGTCATATTTTCCAGGCTGGGCCTTGCGGCTTCAATAACCACCCATTAATCATTGCCTTCCATCTCAATTGGCTGTGGTTGAACTACTATGTCCAACTCTCGTTCAATTCTGGTTTTAGCGTCCACCTCCCTCCTCAACCAGTGAAGTGTTCGTTCAATTTCTGGGTCGAGAGGAAGGAGATTGTTTGCACTTCTACTTCTTCGCATTCAATAGAAAATCTTGTATTAGCACAAACAAAGTGAATTGATAGTTAAATCTCGAATAAATAAGTAATAAGAGCTCAATTCAGTCAAATAGCTAATTTCTAAGTCCCCACCAACAGCGCCAAAAACTAGTTTGCGATCAAAACACTCACGCAAGTGCCCGTGATCGTCAAGTAAAAAAGTAGTGAGTAGAGTATCGTTCCCACGATGACGCATGACTAGCTTATGACTGATTTGGACCCAATATCTTTATCTATCCAAGAATTGATTCACAAAAGGGATTGACTGTTTTTCTGACTAATTTCTAACAATTTAATCTAACTAAAGCAATTAACTAAACAAGCAGCACTTTCGGTTAACAGACAATAGAGGAGGATATTCCTGGGTCACGAGCATACTCAACAATCATATTGTGTTTTTAGCTTCAAACGACTAATTCAGTTATCTGGGTTATTGATTGACAATGTGAATGACACTCGTAAGAATCAGTCGAGTTCTTACTCGCCTATTCGAGTCAACTCAATGCCTATATTCAATGGAATCAAGATTAACAAGAATGCATTTAAAACTCCTGTATTTCAACCAAGCAAGGCAATTGGGTATATGTCTATCCCAATTGTGAACTCATTCCCCGATGCCCAGGTTCAATAACTTGCTCTATTTAATTCTATATGCAATCTAAAGTTTCACTTTCGAGTTCAACTAAAGATTCATAGATAGTACTTCACTGTTATTTACTCAGCAAAATAATTAAAATCAGAATTAAATAAATAACCCAATATGATAAACCGACTTCGTCGAATCAAACTTCAAACAACAACATTCATGTTTTACCCATGACCCTAGAACAATGAGTTCTAGCCACTCGTACTATTGTTCAACATAATCAGGTTCAATATCATCACAATTATCAGAAACAAAGAGAAGAAAAGAAGAACTTGATGATCCAAAATTCTCCTTGCCTCTTGCCTCTCTAATTCTTGCAAAACCCTTTGAAAACCTTGATAAATTGACCTTGGGCGAGCTTGACTTTACATAGGTTAAGTGGACTTTTCCCACAGATTTCCATATTTGCCCCTGAACTTGACTCACATTCTCCCAGACATGCGCGGGCACGCAGTAGGCCGCCCATCTGACCTGCTCTCTGTAATGGACACGCAAATCGTGTGCGGGCGCGCATGCCCAGGTGCTCAAATTCTTCATTTTCTTGATTTCTCTTCGATCACATTGAGTCCTGAGGGGTCTCAATTGCTCCAGAATGATTCCAATCAATGTTTTCTTGCATAAAATAGGCTCCTTAACCTGCAATGAGTACGATTTGCTATTAGAGCCCATCTTTCATCAATTAATCATAATATACGATCGGAATATAATCAATTAGAGGCATAAAAAATGTCTAAATCACCTAGATTTCTCCTATTATCATCTTCCTAGGTCTTCAAGTGAAGCAGTCCACAAAGGGAACACGTATCAATTAGCAAAAATGCATCAAAGAACTCTTGAAACGCTTTGACTTGGAAGCATGAGAATTATTGGATATCTACTCTACCCTACTTCCACCAGGCCAGACATTGTATTTAGTGTGAGATTATGTGCAAGGTTCCAATAAAATTCTAAGGAATCTCATCTGAAAGTTGCTAAGAGAATTCTAAGATATTTTAAGGGCAGAAAAAACCTGGTTCTGTACTATCGCCCAGGTGACCATTTCAACCTTATTGGTTATACTGACACTGATTATGCAGGTTATTTGGTAGGCAGGAAAAGAAGATCTGGAATGGCTCATTTACTTAGATCATGCTTTATCTCATGGGGTATAAGGAAACAAAACTGAGTAGCTCTCTCAATAGTTAAAGAAGAATATGTTGCAGCTGCCTCGTGTTATGCTCATTCACTGTGGATCAAACAACAATTGGAAGATTTTGGTGTATACATCAATTGTGTACCACTTTTATGTGTCAACACCAGTGCTCTAAATATGATAAAGAACCTGGTTCAACACAAGAAAACCAAGTACATTGATGTCAGACACCATTTTCTCAGAGACTATGTGGAAAAGGGTCTTATTTGTATAAGATTTTGTTGCACAGAATATCAAATTACAAATATCTTCACCATAGCTCTAAGCAGGGAACACTTTGAGAAACAAGATAGCACTAGGATTAATTAAACCTAATTGAGAACCTGGTTCTGCTGACATGAATATGATAGTCACACTAAGGTAAAATTTGCCAAAGTATTTTCTGACTAGGCCTAACTCACATCTATACCGTTGCAGGTAAACACACATGATGATCATAGAAGTCAAAGGTACGATGTTGAAATTCGGAGGAGAGCTGCAAAAACCTTTTTACAAAAACAGGTCAGGAACATGGTTCTTGCACCCAAGGTTAGTAGTAATGTGTTTTTCGCATGCTTCTTCAAAAACAAGGATAGCAAAATTAATTCAACTGCCAAATCATCCAATTTTTCAGACCAGCAGTTCTAAACCATTGTCTCCCTTTGCATATTTTTAATTTTTCCTTCAGAACTCTCTACCACTTCTCTCACCATGGCCAACGAATAATTGTCTTTTTCTCTTGCCATCAACATAATTCCTACATCTCCTCCTCCTTAACACCATCACCAGAAACCCACTTCTTCACTATCACTCATACTACTATACCCATATCAGTTTCCTCCTCATCTCCAGTCACCTATACTCATCCATCAAACCTTGTCTTACTTCCATGTGTTTCAAACCTTACTTATCCTCTGTTCTTGTATCTCAGGGGGAAGAAACTCCATTCTTAGGGTATGAAAGGACTCTGGTTCTTTTTGAGTCTCATTTTCATGACACCGTAACAGAAGAACCTGATTCTCTTTTAGCTGAATCAAGCTAGGTGGTGGTAGAAGAAAGAAGCTTTGGAGTCTTCCTTGAAGAACAATAAGTACTGTATTAAGAAAAAGAAGAAGAGGTTGATGAAATAAGGGGAAGTTGTGACTGATAAACACATTCCAGTGGTTGAGGTCGATAAAGATGCTATGGAGGAACCTAGTTCCTTAGTAAAGAGATCTACAAAAGTTTGTGGTTGAGAAAAGATTTGCTTTGAAGAGTACCATTGTGGTTAATGCAAGTAGGAACGAGAAGTTTGTTGAAATGTCTAGTAAACAAAAGTGGGAAACTGTGGGAGGACCTGGTTCAATAAAGACAATTCCAAGTGACAGTGGCCTTGGGTAGGAGAGTCGAAGCAGTCAGAAAAGTCTTGTGGGTTGCATGCCTACTCGACAATCTCGGAGATGGCAGGTATGAGACAAGTTCTGGACTTAGGAAACTAGTGGAGAACCTGCAGGAGAACTTGCTTGAATAACAGTTGTCTGCAACTGCCCGCATGGACCTAGCTCAGAACCATTGATACCTCATCTTCCAAGCCTCCCTCTTCTAGTGCCCCTAGGATCCTCTTAGTAGACAGTTATCTTTTTGGTCTGATGATTTTGTGGCTATTGTTTTTCTTTTTTGTTATTCCTTTTGTGATGACATGTTTTCACTGTTTTTACTCCTGTTGGAACAATCAAATTTCTTATCGTTAAAACAACTCTTCTGTTGCTTGTACAATGTTTGTTTTTTCTTTTGCTTCTCTTTTCTACCATAATTGTGTGCATATATGTGGCATGAGTTAGCTTTGTTGGACTTCTTTATGCCTTTTTGTCTGAGTGTGCCTTTTTTATGCCAATAACGGGAAGAATAGATTCAGGGGAACATATGTCATGGGGAAGAATAGAGTAAGGGGGAACATATGCAGTTTCTGGTACCTTATCTGGTTAAGTCAAATAGCCATCAATGTTAAAAGTTTGTCATCATCAAAATGGGGGAAATTGATGGGCTTAAGGTTAGGGGGAACCTGTGGTCTCCTGTTATTCAATCTAGTTCTCTGAATTCTAACTCCTCGTTTTCAATGCTAAGTTTGTCATCATCGAAAAGGAAGAAATTGAAAGGTTTTCAATATCTTTGTCTTGTGTTTTGATGATCTAACAAACTTAATTTCAAGAACTAAAAAGGGAACCTGAATCCCTTGGATTACACTACATATAACAAATTCCATCCAAATGCAACAACTATAGGAGGTTGGAACCCAAACAAGGACCTTATACTCTTGTGGGTTCCTCACGGCTGTACAAAGCCAATTAGACACAGCTGGAAAATAATATTTTGCCGCACTGCATTGTTACCAGTGCCCACTCATTCTCTGTCCAACTAAAGTTCTCAAGTTATGTGATCAAGGTGTAAGTACTTACAATGAGCTTATACAAAATATCATTCAAGTTACTCAACTCAAGACAATCTGGGTAGTGTGCACAAGAACCAGATCAGGAACCTGATCCCTTTGTGC
Organism: Nicotiana benthamiana; assembly: GCA_034376525.1. Taxonomy (NCBI): domain Eukaryota; kingdom Viridiplantae; phylum Streptophyta; class Magnoliopsida; order Solanales; family Solanaceae; genus Nicotiana; species Nicotiana benthamiana. The sequence continues at coordinate 125,622,240 of CM067339.1, forward strand.
TCCCCTAATATAAGTACAAGTCAACCATAAACCTAGAACAAAATTGCAGAAAGTGACTGTCTGCAACTGTACAAAGAGGAACAAAACAGGTACCTAGTCCCTTTGGTTTATCTGATAGAAGTACAACTCAATCACAGCTGGAAAGCAACTGCAGAAGTGACTGCATACAACAGTGCAGCAGACAGTGTATCAGCCACATCCCATTGGTATTTGACACCACTAAAGATTTCTTGTGTAGTATAAACCTTATGCAAGGCACAAGATTTAGGTTCTAACACTTGCAAATACAAAAAGCAAAAATTCTCTCAAGTGCTTAAGAACCTCTCTCAAGAACAAAGATATTTCAACCTCAATGACCTCATCCAAGATCGAAGATATATTAAGTCCTTAGGTTTATTGACTCTTCGTTATTTGTTCTTCATTGTAACTCCTATCCGGCTTCCATAGAAGCGTTGGTTAAGAAACCTTTGTACATTCGTAAACTCCCTGAGTTTATGTTGTGGCTAGGATTAGCCTTATGCAAAAGTCTTTGTAACCATAGTGTTACAAAGTGGCTTGTGGTGGAAACATCACAAGTTAGTCAAAGTCTTTGTAACTCGGAATGTTATAGAGTGGCTTGTGATGAGAGCATCACAAGTTAGTTGAAGTCTTTGCAAAAGGGTTATTGTAAAGTGGCTTGCGATAGGGAGATTTTAGGTTAGTGAAGTCAAAAGCCTATGGGTGTAGGGCCTCGTTTTTCTATCCCCTTGTGTGGGATTTTTCCACGTAAAAATCCTCTGCCTTATATACTTACAACCTTACTAGCATTCAAAGCAGAGCCCCATAAGGGACCTGGTACTCTACTAGTTGATGGACTCACACAAACTTTGCACTGTACCAAAATGAAATAGGACCATATTGCTATACAATTTTGTTTATCAATATTTATTAGAGTAAACACATAGAGAACCTGGTTCTCTATACAGTCTGGTGGACGCACATCTCTAACACTTCGGATTATCAATGGGTTCATCAATGATCACTTTTGAAGATCTTTTGCCTCTGTGATGGCATTAACTTTACTTTTCCAAGATCCAGGTCATATGCTAAGTATCTTCCTGAAAAGTTTGTTTCTTGGAATCATTTCTCCTAGAGATGGAGCTCATTGATGATGGTAGTGAATCGAGTATGTATGTCCTAAATGGAATCATCATCCTTCATCTTGAATAATTCATTCTCAATAATGAAGATGTCGATCTTTGGTTGCTTTACTTGGGTTATCCCTTCATGTGTTGTTTGGAGAGATTCCCAGATCTCCTTGGTGGATTTACAGGTAAGATTGTGTTATATTTGTCTGGACCAATACCACATACGAGGATCATTTTTGATCAGAAGATTTTCTCAATAGTTTTGCGGTCAACATCATTGTACTTACTCCTTATTATGGGAACTATCGTTGCTAGCTCCCTTATGGTCTTCATGGGAACGAAGGGTCCATCACAGATGACATCCCAGGGCTGAGAATATTTAGCCATAATTAAATCATGCTTCCTTGTCTTTCACCATCCATAATATTGTCCATTGAATCTTGGTGGCCTTTAGGTTGATTGACCTTCTTCGATGTTTGGTGGAGCAGCGATGTGGATGCTTTCTAGGTGTTAGCCTTGTAGAAACAACCTACCCTGATACCAATTGATGGAAACTTAGGGACCACCAAATAGAGGTGGGCATCGGTCTGTTCAGTTCGGTTATGTATATACCAGTTAAGCATATCATTCATTGGTTTACAAATATGATAAACCGATAAGATATTAGTTATCGTTTAATCAGTTATCATTCATTATTGGTTCGGTTATTGGTTTACCCAGTAATATAACTCAATCTAGAGTTAAGCAAGAAAGAGAAGTCAATTCACTCGAGTTAACCAAAAAAAAAGAGAATTCGCATATAGTATACCACCCAATTCTTCATTCTAGCCACAACTAATATTTGAAGCATGTTCATTTTGATAAATTCATGAACTGTGCAATTTAAAAATTGATATTAAAACTCCAGAAGCATTCCATCTCCAATTCACTGGTAACTTCAATCTTGAATATGGCAAGAAAAATTGGGAAAAAAGAGAGAATAAAGCCATATATGTATTTATATACTTAAGTGTAAATTCCTAATTTTATTAAATATTATTGGATTATCGGTTAATCCGTTAAGAAATTATAAGGCCCCAAAAAATTTTGGTAAGAAAATTATGCTTTCGTGGTGATACGCAGGCTAATTATAATATTTATGTGCTACTAACATGGTGGAAATCTATTGGAGTTGGTAAATACGTGTATAAGCCCTGGGTAAGTTATTTGGGGTCCAAGTAAGGGCCTAAGGCCAAGGCAAATTGGAAACATTTGCTATAGACTAGGATTTCAAATGGGTTCGCACAAGTCTCCACTTTGAAGGATCATATAAAAATATGTATAAAGTTTTATGTGTTGAATCATATGAAAGGTCTTCTAGTCTAGTTTCCAACACTTCAAATCGTTCGTCATTTAGACATTCCTCGCAATTTTATGGTCAAATTACCAAAGGCTGGAAAATGTTATGCTTTGTCAATTCTGCGACCACAGATCAGGTCGCATTGCTCATCTGCGGTCGCAGAATGGGCCAGTTTAGCTCGGCTTTGGGCGCTAATTTTGCAGAGCATTCTGCAGACCGCATTTCGATTCTACGACCCATTCTTCTATAGCAGAACCGACATCGTGGGGTTATTTTTTATTTTAAAACCTGACCCCCTATCGATATATTCGGTGCTATAACTCATTTTGAGCATTTTGCTGAGCATTTCTAGGGTGAGAGAGAGGGGTTTTAGAGAGGGAAAGTTTTCCCCACCAAATTTCTTGATACAATCTTGCTAAATCCTTGAAGATAATCAAGTAAAGGCCCTTGATCTTCATCCCAAGAGGTAGCATTCCATCATCCTAGATCTGTAGACATTTGTGTGGTTTGCGTATGTGTATTGGGCAGGTCAATGGACCATGTTGCAATCTTGTACCCTTGCTTCCTTCTAAACTATAACTTGTATGGAACCTTGGAAGTTTAACCACGTTTTAATGTTTTGTTATAAAATGAGCTAGACATTGAATGTACTATCATTCCTAGTTTAAAATAAAATCAAACATGTCTCCCTTATTTCTATTGAGTGGGGAAGGTAGTGGTTGATAAGGCTTGCTCAGTTGGGATCACTCGATTGAGTGCCAGGTGCGCCTCCCAAAGTTGGAGCGTGTCAAACTTGGCATCAGAGCCTAAGGTTTTAAAGTGTCCTAGGATGTCTCGGAGCCAAAGAAGAAAGCGATAACTGGCCAAGAACAAAGCGAGAACGGGCCAAGAAACAAATGCCATCCTAGGAGTGGCTCATGATTCACTACTTGATGTCGCAGGTGAGGGTAGTCGCCCTGCTATTACTCTGGCAGATCCTCCTATTCCGGGACAGACTACCATAGTTCTTACACTTATAGAGGGTACCATTATCCCTCCTTTTGATACTCATGTCCCACCTCCAGCCCCAACTTCCGGTTCTGATGTTTCTGATGGGGATCTAAGGAGAGCTATTCAGATGATGACTCAGTTGGTGGCCTCTCAGGCCCAGAGGGCAAATCTTGTTCCCAATTCATCCAGCCAGCCAGGGAATTCTACTAGTTCCATGGTTAACAGATTCCTTCAGTTAGACCCATTGGTATACACATGTGCCAATCCAGAAGAACACCCTCAGGACATTATTGATGAGATGCACAAGACCCTCAGGGTGATGCGTGCGATTGAGATAGAGGGAGTTGAGTTGGATGCCTACCGTTTGAAAGGGGTGGCTTATGCATGGTTTAAGTTACAGGAAGATTCCAGCGAGGGTGGGAGCCCTCTGGCGAGGTGGAGCGAGTTTGCTGATGCCTTTATAGATCATCTCCTACCTGCTGAAATAAGGGCAGCTCGTGCAGCAGAGTTTGAAAATCTAAAGCAAGGTAGTAGAAGTGTGTGGGGGTACCATATGGAGTTTGCTTGCCTGTCCAAATATGTTATTCATATGTTGCCCACAATGGGGCTAGGGTGTGTCGGTTTGTTCGGGGTCTCAATCCTTTAACTATTAATGAGGCTTCTACAACTGCATTGAATTTTGACATGAATTATGGGAAGATGGTGGCATTTGCTCAGGCCATAGAGGATCGTAAGTTGAAGAACAAAATGGAGAGAGATGGTAATAGAAAGACCCGATCTATGGGCCATATGGTTGAGTCATTCCGTGGGGGAATTACGCGTGCTAGCTATGTGCTCACTTACTTGTGATTGCAACTTGATATATTTAATTTTTGTATATGTCTATGATCTCAACTTGCAATATGAGTGTTGAAAATAGTAAACAATATGATAATGGTGGCTCTAAGTGCCAAGGAATTGATATGAGGATGTGAAATAAATATTTCGGTGTATTGACTAATGAGAAAGGAGTAATGCCTATGCAAGGCGACCTAGCCGATCGGGTCGTGATCGGACACCATATTGCACATATGGTTGTAATGTGGTGATGTTGAATTTCGGATAAGAGGGATAAAATATGGATTGAGACATATGCCTCCAACAAGGTGACCTAGCCGGTCGGGTCATGATCGGACTCCGCTAGAGATAGCGGTGGCATTGAAACTAATGATGAACATATGAAAGGGATCCCCCAAACTAAGTTTTGGAAATTTTATGAAGATTATGTGCTTCGTATACTTGATTTACTCATATGATTTATTTTCACCTGTTTGACAGTTCTTTCTAGTAAAAATGAAGTTTAGTTATGCATACTAGTACTATTCCATTGTACTAACGTCCCTGGTGCCGGGGGCGCTACATTTTTCAATGAATGAAGGTGGCTCCATAGCGGATAGTACCGATCGTGTGTAGCGGAGCATACTTCATCATAAGTCTTGGTGAGACCCTTTCTCTTTCAAGGGGTATATTGTGTATCTTCTTATTTTGGACTTTCACTTCTGAGGTATAGCCGGGGCCTTGTTGCCGGCGTGATTATCACTGCCTTTCGTATCCATAGAGGCTCTGTAGACATTTGTGTGGGTTGCGTATGTGTATTGGGCAGGTCAATGGACCATGTTGCAATCTTGTACCCTTGCTTTCTTCTAAACTATTACTTGTATGGAACCTTGGAAGTTTAACCATGTTTTAATGTTGTGTTATAAAATGAACTAAGATATTGAATGCACTATCATTCCTAGTTTTAAGAAAAAGCAAGCATGTCTCCCTTATTTCTATTGAGTGGGGTAGGTAGTGGTTGATAAGGCTTGCTCAGTTTGGATCACTCGATTGAGCGCCGGTTGCGCCTCCCAAAGTTGGGGCGTGATAGACATTAGGCAAACTGTGGCCCAAATCGATAATTCAATAGTGAAAAAATATAAAACTGTTGCCGAATTGTTAACTCAATAACCCAATATCGACACCCAATAAGCTTTTCTCGGTTTGGGCTATCAGTTATACCCGATATATGCCCAACCCTACCACCAAACTATATAAAGAACCTGGTTCTCTATTAGTTCCTACAGAACACACACAATAAGAGATAAGTAAATGACACATTCCCAGTAATTACAAGTAGATCACTTTAAGAAAAGTACAACACAACTAAGAATATATGGTAACACAATGATGGAAATTGGTCCGTTATTCTGCTGTTCTTTGTTATTGAAGCCTTGAAGTCTGCAAGATGGAAACTCACTTAGAGAGAAAACTTACTCAATTTTATGATTTCCAAGTATGTGTTTTTCCCTTGCATCATGTTGATAATATATAAGTGATGTCACTTGGATGATGCAAGCAATTATTGGATACAAGACATTCCCCATAAAGTGACTGCTACACTGACTGCACTGTTGCGTGTGCATAGAGGAACAATTGCAACGACCAGTCAGCAAGGGAACTGATGTCCATCTATTCCCCCTGTCGTCTCTTTGGCCTAGTTGTTGAAATTTGTGCCCCACTTGAGATTTGTTGTTCTTGAGAACTTTGAGGATGTGTAACAGGTTCCCAATTTGGTTCTTATCATGAAGTTTATTAGATCATCCAAATATAAAATGGCATATAACTTATCATTTTGAATTAGGATTAGATCCGTGAAAACAAAAAGTAAAATGTATACAAGTCTGTAAATATCTACAATTTATCTACACTTAAATAAATCTTTTTTATACAGAATCAGTCAATAACTATAATTTACATACAATTTATGTATAATTATGTTAGTTATATATATATATATTTTGTGTACCATTTCTACACCTAATATATAAAATATATAAAATTTCTTTATGTCTTCTTCTTCAAGTTTAATGTGAAATTCCAACTAAAACCACCTCAATTCTTCACCAAATTCTCTCAAAATTAAGATATAAACTCTAAATAATATTGCCAATCATTTACAAAAATACCCAATCCATACAAATAAGAATTTCGTAAAATTTAACTTTCGAATTCAAAGCTTCTAAGCTTTCTAATGTAGGTCAATGGAGTTTAAGCTTATGTACACATGATCTAATTCAGTTTATTTCCATTATACCGGTAACTAGTTGCAGTTTAGTTCCAAGCGCTACTCCGGTAGAAAATGCCTTGTTTATTAAAAAAAAACCTTCTGGTAATCCATTTCGGTGCTTCATACGTTATTTATGGCATTGAACCAATTGAATCCTTTTTCTTCACCATTCTTAAAAGCTTCTTCATCTATAAAACCCAAATTGAATAGGAACTGAAGACAAATATCTATACTGAAAATAAAAATAGAAAAAGATGAAGCCTAAAATGGGTAAGATTGGAGTCTTATATTTTATTTTGTATATAAATATTATATTGTACATGCTAATGTAATTAAGTAATAACCTCTCTATGATTGATAAATAAGTTTATAATATAGTAAAACAGATAAAAGTTCCTAGATTATAACCCTACATTTAAATGGATGAAAGTAGAGTTGAAATAAGGGAATCTTAGATAAATTTCCCAAATAAATTCCAACTTACCATCTTCTATCCATTAATCATAAACTTACAAAAACTATCCAAATACATACAAAAATTTGAAACCCAAATAAACAAGGTTCTTTCTCTCCAAGAATCGCACGCAAGGATCTTCTTCCGTATTTTTAAGTGTGATCAACAATATTAGATGCAGGACGGAAAGAAAAGTTCATGAGTGTTCTTCGTGGATGCAGGACTTGGGACTCCCATAATTTGTATGCAAGATGAGCCTACATGAGTGCCAATAAACTGAGCCACCAGGTTTGAGAATAAGGTGGGATTCCTCGATCTAGTGGCCGATGAATCGCTGATTAAAGATCAGATTTTAGAGGGATTCTTCATCAATATAGTGGACGGTGAATCTCTGATGAAAGAGCGAGCAGCCGCCAAGTTTAATGATTTGGTGGGATCTATAGATGTAGTGGCTGGTGAACTGCTTCTTCTTCTTTCACGAAGATTCAGATTCAGTCAAAACCAAGCTTGGATGGAGCTGAACAAGATTTAACGAACGAATACAAATGTCTTTATTATTGTGAAAGTAAAAGGAGGTTATTCAGTAGACATCGTAGGTTTCACAACTTTTCTTCTATTCTATCGCACAAGGAAAAGGATATTGAATGATCGATTCACCAATGAGAACATTAACCCCAAAAAGATGAATATTGCTCAGTTCTAACAGCAGTAGAACAAAGAAATTGATGAGCGAAATCCACTGACAAAAAAGAGAGAACTTTTTAAGTTATGATGCCTAGCGTCCCCTGATAACCTAGGATTATTGGTGATAGGGCTGATGTGGTATATCAAAAACTGGGATTTAATTGTATACGTAGAGCAGATCCCATGGGCTTCTCAGGTGGAGGTTGGTTGAAGATGATGTGATGTAAGTGAATGTCTACAAAAAAGCTATTGTAAAGTTTTGTTCTTCGTTCCATCGTTGATCAGTCTATCACTCAATCACATGCCGCTCTGACATTGTATTATTTTTGGTTTTCTGATCACACTCAAAATTATGTATCTATTTATCATATTTTTACCCTGCTCGGTAGTTTTGTAGAAGGTTATTTCGGACATTTTCTAGAAAAAGAAGGAACCGATATAGAAACCACTACGTGCGTTTCATTCTCTTCAATCTTCTCTTTGATTTTTATGAAGTCTTACCGGGAGCTAGTGCTTTCTATCTAAGAATTGCTCCATGGATCTCATCAGAAATGTTTGATATTTCTTGGGGATTCTTTGGCTACCGTGAAGTCACAGAATGAATTGTTGAGTAAATAGATCAGATCTGGCAACTGTTGCTCCGCAGCGATACAAACTCGACCCGCTCCTACCCAGTTTGGAGTATCATAGCATGTCAGGAATAAGATGGGACATACTGGATGTAATCACTAACTTGGTTGGGGGATGTGATGCCTTGCCTTTCGATCAATACACAATTGAGGAGGCCGATCACGAACGCTACAGGTGTGGGAGCGATCCTGGTCATGGAAGTCTAAGATGACGCCTCACGTATGGGTAGCAAGATGGATCTTTTGCCCCGACGGTGGGGCATTATGAGGAAAGGCACAACCCAATAGGGACAACACACACCCCACTTCAAGGTCACCTCTGTATCGACTGAATCACTCTTTTGCTCTAGTTGGTGGAAATAGTGAACCACGTGGGCTGGTTAAATGCATGGGGTAGAGGGATCTAGTACCCCCGTTAATTAATCCGGCCTTTTCTTTGCATCGGTAGTGAATCACCTACTAAAGGGGAGGGCCTGCACACCTTATTTGAGACAACTAAGGCAGGCGGTGGACTCTTTCATTAGGTAAGAGAAGAAGGGGCATGGGCATAGCAGATGCCGCACACTTGAGTGGCAAAGGAAAGTGAGACCTGACCTTTTTTACAGGCCTGTTCAGACATACAGTTACCCACATAAGATTAAGTTGGTGAGCCATGTGATGGAAAACCTTTCCGCACAATTCGGAGAGCACCGAATTAATGGGAGGTTTACCACCTTATCATTGTATGCAAGGGGAGCTCGCTCGATTTGTAGATTGGTCTGACTCGTAATTCACTTCTTACCCCATGTTTAATAGCCCGACCGTAGTGATGTTAACTGTGATTACATTCATAAGTAGTTCGGTCCATCTTTATTCCATTTCATATATATCTGAGGATCCGCATAGCCCTTGATTTATGTGTTATTTTGTTCATTCCTTCTTTTTTATGCCAATGTTAATGATTGGAGATAACTCTCTTCAATCATTCCTGGGATGGGATGGAGGAGGTCTTGCTTCATATTTTTTATTTCATTTTTGGTTTACACGACTTAAGGCAGATAAAGCAGATATAAAAGCTCTGTTGGTTAATCGAGTAGGTGATTCTGGATTAGCTCCTGGAATTTTGGGTTGTTTTACTCTATTTCAAAGAGTAGACTTTTGAACCATTTTTGCTCGTACTAGTGCCCTCAGAAATTCTTGGATTTCTTTCAATATGAGATTGAATTCCATAAATTCTTATTTATATTTTACTTTTTATTGGTGGTCTTGGGAAATCTACACAGATAGGATCGCATACTTGGTCACCTGATGCTATGGAGGGTCCCACTCCAGTATCCGCTTTGATTCATGCAACTACGATAGTAACAACTGGCGTTTTCATGATATCAAGGTAATCCCCTTTATTTGAATACCCACCCTCGGCTTTGATTCTTATTACTTTTGCTGGAGCTATGATGTCATTCCTTGCGGAAACCACTAGAATATTACAAAATGATATAAAGAGGGTCATAGCTTATTCAATTTGTAGTCAATTAGGCTATATGATCTTTGCTTGCAGCATCTCTAACTATTCGGTTAGCGTCTTTCACTTAATGAACCAAACATTTTTCAATGCATTACTATTCCTAAGTGCATGTCCGGTAATTCATGCCATGTCGGATGAGCAAGATATGCGGAAGATGGGGGGGGGGGGAGGTGCTTTCTCGTTCCCTTTTACCTACGCCATGATGCTCATGGGCAGCTTATCTCTAATTGGATTCCTTTTCTAACTGAATTTTATTTTAAAGATGTGACCTTAGAGCTCGCTTACACTAAGTATACCATCAGTGGGAACTTTGCTTTCTCGTTGGGATGTGTCTCTGTCCTTTTTGACTTCTTATTACTCCTTTCATTCACTTTTTCTAACATTTGTAATACCAACTAATTCATTCGGGCGAGACATCTTATGCCATGATGCGCCATTTTCTATGCAAACAAGGTGATGAAATACACTATATATATATATATATATATATACACACAAAATTCTAAGAATCTAAGCAAAAAGGGACCTTTTCAATGGGTATAGTTGAAATTTGTATATTGACATATTCAAATTTGCAGGAAGTTTGGAGGTGATTTAGACTAATTTGGTACAAAATTCGTAGTTAAGATCGATTTCAACAAATTCTTCTGCGATACAGGTATCAAACATGTATCACGCTATATCACACACAGAGGTATACATGTGAGACACATTTGACACAAATATGATACATATGTGATACACAAATGATATAAAGTATGATTTTTCATGTTTCGCACTCTACTTCGAATTTTCTATTCAAACCACCTAAAACTCCGCCAAATCATCCCAAAACTGAGATTCAAACTCTTTAAGATGTACCCAATATATTCTAATAACGCTCACCCAAAAGAAAGCAAAGATTTGACTTTATTTTTTAGTACAAATAACTAATTGGCTAATATTAATAATATTTATCTAATATAAAGAATATTATATGGATTAACTAATTTTTGTAATAAACTACTTATAAATGGACATAGCTGGTAATTTTTTTCCCACCAATTAGACTTGAAATCTAAGCCCAGTCCACAAATTTCTTTTCAAATGTTCCAAACTAGCATGTTGATACATGACTGTGTGTTTTAAACAAATGGGCGTTTGACACGTGGCAGTGAAATGGAAGAATATTGAGCTTATTATGTTTTCTAATAAAAGAAAGGGTACTTACAAGATCTTGTTAGGTAAGAAAAGCATAGTCAATGTCCCAAAGTCACTCCCTTCATTCTATTCCTATTTCCTCAATTCCATCTGCGCCAAAATTCCCATGCTGTCCAGTTATCCCATTTTGGGGGTTGGTTAGCTAACTGGCATAGTTGTTTATATTTTTTTCCCCTTTTATGATCAAAATCCAACAAAATAGAATGGTATGAAACGAAAACTTTTCTACTACTATTTCACCTTCACATTCTTCTTTATCTACTGCTAACTTATAGCCTTGCACAGATTTCTGCCTAAAGCAAGTGCGACCAATAATAATCTGAGCTAGCCAAAGTAAAAACACAGTTCTATTAAATAAGTCGTATGTTTGTCTTTGCCTTATGGGAATGGGACCTAATAAATCCTGCCATATGTCTTGGATATTTGCACTGCCTTTTAATTCAAATTGTGATTTGGCTTATTCTAGCTAATCCTATCATTAAGCAATAATTATCATCTTCCTGCCCAAAGTTAGAGAATTGTTTTAATTATTATTTTTTGGTTTCCCACCCGGTATCCGGTTTCACATTGAGGCTCGACTAAATCCGGATTCGCGCAGGGAAGTCCCACATTAGGGGGTAAAGCACTCCCTAACAAAGGCGACTCCATTCCCAAGGGCTCGAACTCTAGACCTCTGATTAAGGATGAAGGAGTAACTACTACTCCACCACCACCTTATTGGCGAGGAATGTTTTAATTATCTAACCGTTATGAGATCATTTTTCATTTTATAGCACGAGAATGACTTAAATTATAGAAGCATGAAAATACACCTCCTAATTAGTACAAGCATTAAGTCACCAGACATTTTTTATGTATATACTGAGAATTAAACCTTTTTGGTGTATTATAATTTTCAAGAGTTAATTTTATAAAACTGTATAATGAATTATTAAGGGGGGGGGGGGGGAAATGTGCAATGATTTGGAAACTACAAGATTACACAACAACATAAAACTTTTCTTTTTAAGACACTAAAATATACTTCAAAAACTTTTGTCAAATGCTACAACCGGCTGTCCAAAAAATGTGATATCACAATATAATTGAAAAAATTTCAGCATTATATTTTTTAGTAAGATCACTGGGAGGGAAGCCTCTTCATTTTTCAATAGAAAAGGAAAATAATCATATCATTAAAGAAGGGATTTTGAACTTTTCCCAATACAAGGTCACATCAAATCCAACATAACCAAATCTAAACAAAACTCATACTACGATATGAGTAGGTTAAAGACACATGCATGAAAAAGCTATTGCACGCTCTGTTACCATGATAGAGTTATAGATGCATGACATTCAATATTATTAGAACTTGTGATCTTAAACATATCATGACATTTTTTTATATTTCTAAGAGCATGTTATTAAAGATAAATAGGATAGTTTAAAGTTAATAAATATAGTAGTTTTCATATATTGAAGTCTGTCATTTTTCTAGCTAGAACAAACTAGAAATGTAAGAATGCTATATAAAATAAGGCATAGTTACTATAAAATAAGTTCTGCTAATAGATACAAACATAAGAAATATACAAAGTCTCGAGTCTCCTTGACCCCTTTTTTTTAACACAACTGATTTCAAGGGGATCCAATAACATAGATGTATACATATTTTACTTTTTTTGTATAACGTAATTTGTTTATGTAAGTAATGAGAAATCCCCTTGACACTAAGTATGTAAATCTTAGTTTGATACCAAATTACAAAAAATATCTCATGTTTATAGGACATGAAATGATCAGGACAGGATTTGGGGTTTGCGGGGGGGGGGGGGGGGGGTTACCCCCATTTTGCTAAACTATTTTGTCAACGTGATACCAAACTATGGGAAGCATAATCTTATCATAGTACGTAGCGGAGTCATCTTTGTCCAAGGATACTCTGTCGCTGAAATATTATGATGTGTTTCTAGATAGCTTATTTTACGTACATATACATATATATATATATATATATATATATATATACTATATGTTGATCTTCCTTGGCTTTTCGAATATTTGTTTTTTTTTTTATTCCGCTACTGGATTGACAATTTCCCCTTTCTAAGCTCACTGTATATATTCCTCTTAATTTCTCATTATAGTCATATTAGGTTCCTTTCAATATTATGTATGCATACTCAGATGTAGTAGTTATGATACCAACAACTTCTGAAGACCAAATTAAAAGACCCAATTGCATGAGGTACGTAATTTCTTGTTTGGGTACGTTACATATTTTCCATCACTCATTCATTACTTTGAAAAACGTTATTTTGTCGGTCATTTATATGCATGTGCTTTGCATGTTGTCGCTGCATGGAAGTTGGTTTTGCTATTAGTGGCATTAAAAGAAATCGAAAAATCACACCAACTCAAAGACCAAAAAAACTTATTCTTTTTATAATAACATTAAAATATTTAAAAGTACTGACAATATTTAATTAGGTTACCATAAAAATAAAAAGAATTCGACAAACCAAGAAAATGAGCCATGTGGATGTGGCAATTGAAGGTTAGACAAGAGACCAGTAATTTAAAATTTATAGGAAATTTCAGCACATTGTAGAGAAAACTAAGACATGAACCAAAAAGAGAATTTTGGAATTAGATTCAAATAGATTTAAAGGAGAAATTAATAAAAGCTTGAATAATACATACAGTAGTATAGTGATAGGCATCTCGCTAGCATGCTAGCTTGCACCAAATTATAACAAAACTTGTTGTACTCAATATCTTGATGGGACCAGTAAATTAATTGTCTTGGCCTACAAGTCTCAACCACCTCAAACTTGGAATATGCTTTTTCCCAATCTATTTACTTGTTATGGTATTTTCCCAATATCTAAGTTGCTTTCACAAACATTTCTCTCATGGGAAATTGTATTCCTTCTTTAGACAAAGAAAGGCAAACTTTGCCCGTCGATACAATTTTCAAGCTTCCATCTCCATTGCCTAATTGGCCACCAGGTTTGGATTTCACATTCTTTTTACTTACTAGTTCTCGAGTCGAAAAATGAAAACTGAACCATGAACACCCCCCTTTCAGTACATTAATTGGTTTACATATCTTTCATTCATTTTTTCTTTTATGTTTGATAAGTGTAATGAACTTGAAACTCTAATTATTGACAGGTGGGGAATTTGGAAGTGGATATGTTGATTTAGAAGGGCTAGAAGTTTGCCAGATTGTGACATTTAACAAAGTTTGGGCTATTGATGAAGGAGGGCCAGATAATCTAGGAGCAACATTTTATGAGCCTTCACCAATTCCAGATGGATTTTCCATGTTTGGATGCTATTGCCAACCAAACAATCAACCCCATTTTGGTTGGGTACTTGTAGGGAAAGACAAGAATAATGGTCAAACTCTAAAGAATCCGATTGATTATACACTTGTTTGGAGTAGTGAGTCCTCAAAGCTCAAGAACAAAAATAGCACTGATGATGGCTATATTTGGCTGCCAATCCCACCTGAGGGTTACAAAGCTTTAGGCCATGTTGTCACAACCTCACCTGAAAAACCTTCCTTTGACAAAACCCAATGTGTTCAATCCGATTTTACCGATAAATTAGAGGTTGATGGCTGGATCTGGGGTGAAGGTACAACGAGCTACACGTATGGTATCAATGTTCATAGCATAAGACCTCAAGAAAGGGGCATAAAAGCACAAGGGGTCAGTGTAGGTACATTCTTAGCAGGATCAAAAGTGATCAAAATGATGATTCCAACACATTATCCCTTGCTTGTTTAAAGAATAACAAGTTTGGAACCTTTTCTTCTATGCCTAGCCTTGGCCAAATTCAAGCATTATTTGAACAATACTCTCCACTTGTTTACTTTCACCCCAAAGAAAAGTATCTTCCTTGTTCAGTTAATTGGTATTTTGCTAATGGTGCTTTGCTATACCAAAAAGGTCAAGAATCCAATCCTAGTTCCATTGAACCAAATGGCTCAAATCTTCCACAAGGTGGTCCCAATGATGGTGCATATTGGCTAGACTTGCCAATTGATACGAAAGACAAAGAGAAGGCCATTAAAGGAGATTTACTAAACACTGAGGTGTATCTCCACATTAAACCAATGCTAGGGGCAACTTTCACTGATATAGCTGTGTGGATCTTCCATCCATTCAATGGACCTGGAACAGCTAAACTTGGCCTAATCGATGTACCATTAGGGAAAATAGGCGAACACATAGGTGACTGGGAACATGTAACACTCAGAATTAGCAATTTCAATGGGGTTTTGCACAAAGTATACTTGTCACAACATAGTGGAGGGACATGGCTTAATGCACCACTGGTGGAATTCCATAATGGTAACAAAGTTGTGGCCTATTCTTCACTGAATGGGCATGCCATTTATCCTAAACCAGGGCTGGTTTTACAAGGAACTGGAGATATTGGGATAAGGAATGATACAGCTAAGAGTAACTTGGTTTTAGACTGTGGGGAGAATTATTCAGTAGTTGCAGCTGAAAATCTTGAAATAATTGAGCCACCCTGGCTAAATTATACTAGGGAATGGGGACCAAAAATAAGTTATCTGCTTGGGGATGAAGTCAAGAGAATTGAGAGCTTGCTCAAAGGGAACTTGAAAGCTGCATTTGAAAAATTGGTCAAAGTATTGCCAAATGAAGTTTATGGAGAAGAAGGGCCTACTGGTCCAAAGATGAAAGGTAATTGGAATGGGGATGAAGTTTGAACTTTGAAACTCACTTCTCATCTCATATATAAGAAACATACTTCAGGCCTTCATGTAATTTAATGTCTCCTATTTTTATTTTTTTTAAAATTCAATTCATCAATCCATTCTCAGAGTATTGATATTCTGGGAATGAAGAATTCACTCGCATAGATTAGATAAACAGACATAGGATAAATAATCTTTGTCTACATTGCACCTAAGTGCTAACTATGCAAATTGACCGTTTTCTAAATTGAATTTCAATTGCTCTAAGTCTTCAACTTTCTTAGTAGAATCTTCAACTTTCAAATGAGTTTTTATTTCTATCTCCATATTTTTTATATGTATATTCCATTTTGTTTTAAAATCAGGTTTTATAAGAGATTGAACGATACAGTTGGTTAAGATCCAAAGAAATTAAATGCATTCACAGGAGCAGTAATGTACTTGACTAAATGCTTAAAAGACTAAGGTTTAGCCAATCTGAACAATCATAACATTACGTGTTTGTACTCTTCCAATTTAGATTTTCTATGCTATGTATCAATATTTTTCATTTTCAAGACCAATTAAAACTAAGGGCAAAATAGGGAAAATGATAAATTATACCTTGATTTTCTAAAATAGCAATTATTTTGCACCAAATATATTTAGTAACCGCGACAACTAATACAGACCGAGGGAGTATTATTTTGGACACTAACTTCGATTTAATACTCTATGCACACTTGCTCTTTTTCTCTTGATAGGGAAATCAAAGGACGTTAGGCTTATTGTAATAGATATGGTAAATGGTTTATGTTTCTTGGACTATCTTATTTTTCTTTTGATAAGAATGATATGTAATTTTTAAGTTGTACAATGACTATTTTTTAGGATAATTCGTATTAATGCTTTGGCATTGTTTAATCTACATTATGTCAGTAACTAGCTTCAAAACTAGTTTTATAAAAATTTTATCTGTGGTTTCGGAATTTATTTTTAGACCAAATAT
This sequence comes from Nicotiana benthamiana, assembly GCA_034376525.1. Classification (NCBI taxonomy): domain Eukaryota; kingdom Viridiplantae; phylum Streptophyta; class Magnoliopsida; order Solanales; family Solanaceae; genus Nicotiana; species Nicotiana benthamiana. Next base: position 125,638,960 of record CM067339.1, read on the forward strand.
TTTGTGATAACTTGTTCCATTTACCATATATTTACCCCCTTATGCAACAACTTAAAACTACAATAAAATTAGTTAGCCAAGTAAACACCTTTCTTACCTCACCCTGTGTACGGAAGCAGGAGAAGGAAAGAAATTGGTGACAATTTCTAGTCCGTCAATTTACCTGTGAGAAAAAAAGGTTATAAAATACAATAAAAGGGAATGATTTCCCTCAGTTAGAACCTAAACAAAGTCTACTAACTGAAATCTACAACCAAATAAGAATTGGAAAACCTGTCATCTCTCCTTATATCTCCTCTAATTCCCTTCCCCTACTTCCCAAACAAGGGATCATTTCTTTACCAACCATCAAGAAATCGAACAGCAGCAGAAGAGAAGTTGACAATATATATCCATTTAGAAACCTGCCCAAGATCTCAGAAACTAGACCAATTCTTTTAGCCACAACAGAAGGGCTAGAAATAGAAGCAACAGTGTCACCATCTTATTGATTACTCCAATTAGAATTTTGACATGGCAAATTGAATACTCAAGTTAGAGATCAGTCTCTCAATAAAACTCATTCTTCATTCTTTTTATAAATATTGTTCATTTCAATCTGATATTCAACTGTATTTAGTATTACAACATCAAAAGATGAGAAAATCTAAAGATAATGTGCTAATCATTTGGGAAATGATATCCCTAAAGCTAAACATTCAGAATGAGATCCACGAAGCACCAACCCTATCACGAGGAATTAGGCGCAGTTCAGATCCATGTTTAAGAAAGACATTACCTGAAATAACATTTGAGTTCATATAAATTCAAAACCAGATAATCTAGGAAAATAGAGGTTCAGCACTGAAGGATAAGATATTTAATCATCTCAGGGTAAAAGAATAAACAATCGCCGCCAATTGTGGCTAAAGAGTCAGATCAATCCACAAGGAAAAGACAAGAACCAACTCTCCACCAAAAAATTTCAAACACTATCTTTAGCAGTCTCAAATTGCTCTAAACAAAAGAAAAGATGAAGAGAGACTCCCTACAATCTTATTCTTCCACTAACTAGCAAAGTTTCCTTTTCTCAATATTTCTATGAAAAAATGGTACCTTGAGCTCCATGCAACAACTCTTTCTCCAATTATCACCTTTTTTAATTCTGCATTTCTAATCTATTCTATAGGCAGAAAGAACAAAAATGAGAAGCTTGTGTTATAGATATGCATGCTTTCTTACTTCATCCATAAACTTATAAGATAGCTTAATCCAATCTCTATTCCTATTTTTCCTCTCGGGTCGAGGGTCTTTCGAAAACAGCCTCGAAAATCCCTATGCGCTAAATTTTTATCAGACACGAGGAATATATATTTTAAAACATCCATTCCCAAAGATTGTTTATTGTCCAGAAAACAAATAAACCATCAATTAGCAACCAACAAAAAAAGATGAGGTAACTACAGAATATTCATGTATAGTGTGACATTACCTGCACTTTGCTGAGGATTAATTCCCACTCCATCTGGAACAAGACAAAAGGTTAAAAAAAAAATTAAAAAGAAGGAAATGTAAAACACAACCTTATAGTAAAAGCCCAAGCTTTTCTAATTATTACATGCAATAAATAATAAGCATGTTGCTTTTACTTCCCTTTCTACATTGAAAGGGAAGAGCGAAGAATAGCAAAACATCGGGAAGAAGGAAGCAAAAACATTGTTTTCTTGGCACCAAATAGGAAACCCGATTTACATTGGACAAGAGGGGTTGCTCTGATGGTAAGCAACCTCCACTTCCAACCGAGAGGTTGTGAGTTCGAGTCTCCCCAAGAGCAAGGTGGGAGTTCTTGGAGGGAATGATGCCGGGGGTCTATTTGGAAACTGCCTCTCTACCCAAGGGTAGAGGTAAGGTCTGCGTACATACTACCCTCCCCAGACCCCACTATGTGGGATTATACTGGGTTGTTGTTGTTATTGTTGATTTACATTGGCAATCTCAAACATCAATTTTCTTAACAGGAAATATTTCAATCACTTCCCTTTCGGAATTTTAATCCAAATGTCACCCAAGAATTTAGGATTCACCGAAGATCAACTTTAACCTATGAGGAACTGATGAGCACTACATATCATTTTTATTCATAAGTACGAAAAATAAATCAATAACGATTACATCATACCAACTTAATACATAGTTCACTCTGGTGTCACTTACCTTGATTAATTTGTTTGTCTAAAATTATAAAACTCTTAGGAGAATTTTCTTTTTGTAGATAATAACTTTAATTAAAAGAACACCGAGAAGTGCAACCCAAAATTTACTAAAACGTCAGCCCACAAGACAAAACCCACGATTCATGAGACAAAAGAGCACATCCAAGACCACCTAAAATCCCAATACCGCAAATCCAAATTGAGAAAGTTAAGGCTGCTAAACCCGATGCTATAAACAATCATCTAATCCCCTCATTTCTTCACAAGCATGCTAGTGGGTTCAAAGTTGAAGTTTGCATTCTGTTAGAATTTCCCAAATTGGTTGAGAGAATGGGAAGTTCGCTTCCTTATATGGTCTTAACCAATCCTCACCTTGTCAGCTACTCAGCTAATTGAGTTGAGTCAGGGCCAAGAATCATTTAGATGGTATTAGAGTCAAATCCATCCCTAATCTTATTTTACCCGATGTTGGACTCGCATATTATGTTGTCCATGGATGCGTGGAAAGGTGTTAGAATGCCTAACATTGGTTGAGGGAACGGGTCATCGTCTCCTCATCAGGTAGCTCCTGGGCCTGGGGTAAAATTATGCCCCATATCCAACTTCTTAGGCTTTTAGTCTCCTCATTCTTACTACAAACTATAACTTCTTTCTATAGTGATATTATTATTATTTAAGTTACTCAAGATTTTTCTAGATAAAATCAATTTTATATTCTTATTTAATCAATCAATGGATCAATCAAATACGCCTGAATCCCAATTTCGGTCAACAGATACACAATTATTTGAATTTACGGGAATCAAACCTGGGTGTATCGGACAAGACCCAGTGTATCCTAACTGACTCAACTAATCAAAAAAAAAAACGGAAAACCATAACAAAAGGCAAAAGGAGAGATGAGAAGGGTACCGTTAGTGATGATGGCGCTTGTTTGGGGAGGGACTTTGAATTCCTCCGCCGCAAATTTGAGAACAGCGGTGAACGGAGCTGCCTCCGGTACGCTAAAACTGATATATATCAACAATAAAGGAGAAAATCCATATGAAAACACAAATGATACATTAAATTATGAGGAAAACAAAAAGAGAAATACATACACTTTGAATGGCAATTTGGGATCGGAGGTAAGAGTGACTTTGAACGACACTTTTCCTCCACCAGCAGCAGCACCTCCACTCGCCATCTTTTCTCACTACCGATCCTGTATTGGAATTGTTCTGCATTTGAAGAATCCAACTTTGGCTTTGTCCTAATAGTATTAGTTTTTCTTTCATTAGAAGATATGTTCTTTAGAGAAAACAAATATTTATTGTAGCAGCCAATCAGAAGTGACCATGACAGCATGGTAAATAATTAAGGGATAATTGAAATCTGCCTATACTCAATTTTCAGCTTGTAACACGTTTCTTTTTTTTTTTTTCTTTTTTTTTTGTGGTTTCAAAACGTAAAATTTCTTTCTTTATCTATATTGTACAAACAAAATTGTGTTGTAACATCAAACAAAACTGTGGTACTTGAAAAATTCAAACACTTGAAATTTAGAAGTGCTACGGCTCCAATTGACTTAAACCATCATCTTATGAAAAATAAAAGTGAAAGTACGTCTCAATTGGAGTATGCTCGTGTGTTGGGAAGCTTAATGTACATCATGAACTGTACACGACCTGATATAGCTTGTGCAATAAGTAAACTTAGTTGATTCACAAGTAATCCCAACAAACATCATTAGGTGGCAATGAAACGAGTTCTGGATACTTGGAGTATACTCAAGACTACGCTTTGCACTACAACTAATATCCTACAGTTATCGAAGGATATAGTGATGCAAATTTGGAGAACCGGCTCAACAGAAATAAAGTCCAAAAGTGGATATGTTTTTACTGTTGATGGAGGAGCAGTATCTTGGAAGTCTTCCAAACAGATGTGTATCGCTCGCTCTACAATGGAATCAGAGTTTATAGCATTGGATAAAGCCGGTGAAGAAGCCGAATGGCTTCGAAATTTTTAGAAGACATTCCGTTTTGGCCAAAACCTTTGGCTCCTATTTGCATACATTGCGATAGTTAGGCTGCAATAGGACGGGCATGGATCGTTATGTACAACGGAAATTCTCGTCATATACAACAAAGATATAACACCCTTAGACAACTACTTTCTAGTGGAATTATCATTATTGATTATGTAAGATCAAAAAATAATGTGGCGGATCCGCTTACAAAAGGCTTAACTAGAGAGGGAGTTGAAAAATCATCTAAAGGAATGGGACTATGGCCAAGGACAAGTCAACATGGCGGTAACTCTACTTAGTATTTTGGATGTTCCGAGATCTAGGTTCAAGGAGCTCAAATAAAGTTATGATTGACCGGTTCAACATTGTCAAAATAAAAACTTCGGTTCATTCTCATGATGAAGACAATGTTCAGTAACAAGGATAGAACTTTACATATTTTTAATGATTACCTAAGTTTGATGAGGTATTATCAAATAGTGTCAATCTAAAGGATCATACGTTTAGGAATCACCTATGTATGTGTGAAGTGGAAGCTGCTTCAATGAGAATTCTGTAAAGCCAATACTCTACGCACTTATGAAACCAGGCAGTGTTCATGGCTAAAACGAACACAAGAATGAGAACCAAAAGACGGTTAAGGGTTGGTTCTATGACATATTGTTTTCTAGGTATACACTAAAGTTTGACATGTTCAAAGATATCAAATCTACCGATTGACCGAGTATATCTGACATATGTTCCTTACAGAAAGTTCAAAGGGAAACCTACTTATCCAGATGTAATTAATCCGTACTTGCAAAATCATATAGCTTTCATCTATGATCTTTCTTGATACAGTCATTCTCACTCATGTAGGGATTGTTAGACTTTAAGCCATTGAGCTTTAAAGTAGAAGAAATGTGAATTGGAGGGAAATAAAATGTAGGAAAAATGAAAATTTGGAGAGGTGAACTTTGTCTTGCATTTTGTCCCTCACTGGTGAGGGACAACCTCATTTTTCTGTTTATATATATAATCACTTCTTAAAGCTCTTAAAAGTAGTTGAAGAGAATGAACCATCGCACTGTCGTTGTAGTTACTCGCTTGGCTCGGCTTTGGCTTTGGCCTTGGATTTAGATTTGGATTTGTCAAATGATCGATCGATAAGATTATTTTTGGATAAAATTTATTTAATTATTTAATAATTAATTAAATGCCAAATCACTGCTAAAAAACACGCCAGAACCCTGCTGAAGGTTCAGAGGGCCTCTGTGGTCGTGGTACTGCCGCGACGGCGATAGAACTGCGGTAGGAAGATTCAGAGAGCCTCTCTGACTGCGGTTCTTCCGCGACCGCGGTAGAACCGCGGCAAGCTGCGTATTCTTTTGAAAAGGTACCTTTTTCAAACTCCTCTTCTGATAATTGCCTATAAATTCTGAGACAAGACTCCATTTTCTACACACGAAATACACTCTAGAACTTCTTTCTTTCTGAATATACTGCATCTTTATTCGCAGTCTCTCTTTCTCAAATTCGTAAATGTGATTTTGCTCCATTTATTGAGTTCGTTGGTATCCTGTAGTTTGTATTGCCACTGTTGCAGGAAGGTTTATTCTGTTTTATCCTGGGAGGATTTAATCCATTATCATGGCAACGTGGATTACTTTGAGGACTTACCCATATTGTCCTATTGGAAGTGTGTACTAGAAAAATAAGTTTGGAAGTAAATATAAGGATGGAGTCATGGAGTTTGTAGTTCTAAAACTACAAATTTAAGGATCATGTCATGGGGTCCATGGTTCTACAATTGAAATGTCAAGAATAGAATCATGGAATCCGTGGTTGCATAACTGAGAAATTTAACATGGCATCATGAAGCTTGTGGTTCTACAATTGATAAATAAAGGATGGATTCATAGAGTTTGTAGTTCTATTTTTGAAAGTTGGCGATCCGAGAGTGTTTCGGCGCTTATTGTTGGAAGTTGGTGTTGTGAAAGATTTAAAATTTCTTAAGTTTGGTTTGAAGAAAATTTTGGTGTTATCGATGCCCGTTTGAAATTTTGATCCTTAAAATAGGATTGCGTTGTGATTTTCGACTTGTGCAAAAAAATTGGCATTATTTCGAGTTGTCTAAGTATGATTCCTCGCGTTCGGAGCTAGTTGGAAGAAGTTTAAAGTTCAAAGGTTGATTAATTTGGTTTGAAGTTTAAAGTTTAAAGGTTGATTACATGTTCCAAGACTTTAAGTAGGTCCAGATTATGTTATGAACTTGATGGAGTGTTTTGACGGGGTCCTGGGTGGATCGAGTGTGTTTTCAACCACTCGGAGTCAAGTCCAAAAATGCAGATTTTCAAGTGATGGTTTCCTTCTTCGCAGATATGCAGGGAGTCTCGTGTTGGTGATAAAGGATTTGGATTTGAGGCATTTTTGCTTCGTTTTCGCAATGCTGGGGTCATGCTCACGAATACTGGGGACTGTGAAGCTTCCGTTCGTGAGGGGTAGGATGTGAGTGTGAAGATAAGTTAAGAATGGGGGCTAGTAGGCCATTGGACTTTGTGTTCGCGATGGACCTTCTGCGTTCACGAAGGGTACGCCGGAATAGCCTTCGCGATTGCAAGGCCCTTGTTGCGCTCGCAAAGGGGAAGATTTTGGGCAACGGCTGTTTTTCCTTCGATTGCAAGGGTACAATTTGATTCCTATGGAAAATTTTGAGTAATCAAATCATTGTTGACCATTTGAAACATGAGAAATTGTAGTTTATTTTAAATATTTGAAGAGAATTTTTAGCAATCTAAAAGCATAGAGTAGGACAACACAATTTTGAATCTATTTAAAAATATTGATAATAGAATCGAACTGTAAACATGCTATCATAGACTTGAAATCATACAAATAATAAACGTAAAAGAGATAGCAAATCATTTATTACAAAAAGGATGCACTAGGATACCATTTTCATACCACCTTCTTTCGTAAATGTGAGAAAATATCTACAAGATGATGGTCAATGTCATCCAGGCAGATTTCCAAAATACTTTCTGTCATATATTTTGCCTTGTGCTCTAGTTTGTCTTTCGCATTAAAAATCTCCATGACATTTTTTTTTATTACAATCCACTTTGTTTCCTGCAAGGTTCGCATATGAAAAGATCTTACTTAGTACTTTATTCGATCGTTGGACTTACTAATTCTCACCTTGCTTCGCATTATTAGGAATGTGGTGATAAAGATAAATTCTCCGTTATACTCAATTCCAACCCGATCATCTACCAGATGCTTAAAAATAACTTGACATGCTTTTGGTTAGTATTAAAAAATATGCTCTTGTAAATACATCATTGGAAAGAATAATCGTCAGATGATAAACATGAATATGTTTCAAATGATAACTAGTCTTAGTCACATGAAGTGAAAAACTTTCAATTCCAAAGAGAAGCTAAAGAATAATGTTATGCAGCTTTCAAATCATTTAAAAAATATTTCAACATCCATACAAAACTACTTTGCAAATTTTGTGATAAGCACATGGAGCATGATATTCTAACAAAATTCTCAAGGAAGAAATATACCTTCTTGTTGTGAAACCTTGGGCTACAAATAATCGTCACAACCTTACCAGTCTTATCCTGCTTTAGATATCCATGATTGTAGCTCATTTTGTTGGTACTGGATTTCCATATTGTTGATTCTTTCAGCTTCGTTCAACAAGTCTTGTATTGCTACAATCCAGCATTCATCGTTTTAATACTTCTTCAAGACTGTCTAGTTTAACTGGCATAAATATGTCAGCAATTTATTGTAAGCGATCCACTGCAAGTTCTCCATCCTTATTCACAAATTTCTTAGAAAAGTATTAGTGTAAAGAAAAGCATGCATGTTGAGATTTCTCTACACCTAATATTCTAAATTTCATGAGCTCGTAAGTAGTAATGAATAAGGAATATGTTAAGAGTCTTACCAATATAGTTGCAACCAAAGGAAATAAGGTAACCAAAAATTGATTTTTCTCTCTTCCCATAGCTCATATCGAAATTCATTCAAGATAAGATCGAATGTAAACATTAAAGCACATATAAGCCAATGATGATAGTTTATGCAAAAAGTGATGCTTTATTTCAAACCTGCATTTAATTTAGACGCCAAACTAAAATGTGAAAGATCATTCTTGTTTCAAGAGAATGTCAAACAAATACTATTAAAACTCACATTGATGATCATAGAAAAAGCATTATTTTCTTAAAAATATGACCTATGAAAAAGTAAGGATAATCATCAATAGAAACATATATATGTACCTTCCAAGCTTTTGGTACGCATTTTCAACAAAGAGATAGAAATGATCAACACTTGATTTTTGTTCCTTCTATATCTCACATAATATGTTCTCTAATATAGATCCAAAACATAACCCAATAAAAGCTAATAATAAAGATACATACCTTTCGCCTTCAAGCTTTTGAGTATTACCCAAAATGATTCATTTGCTGAAGTAGCTTCAAAGTTAGATAGCTTTCTTGGTCTTTAGTGAGTCATTAGTATTCCTACAAGAAAGTACTATTACACATATAATTCACTTCAAGAATAGTCTAAGATGCATATAGGCATGAGTCAAGTTCGTACGATATCAATATAATCACATGCTTTTTTATACTAATATCTTATGCAAAGGAAATGGTTCATGCAAAATATATACTCAGATTATTTAAAGACTCTAATTCATGGATAAAAAATAATATCAATAAAATAACAATGCGATGTAGCCAGTGGACTCGAAGTGCATGTAGATGGCTAATATGCATAAACTAGGTTATACTTTACCAAACCAATAGCTGAATGTACGCAGCGAGAAGAACTTGAATACACCTTAGTGATACCAGTTACTCTTTTAGATCATGTCGTATTTCATTCATTCTCTGTGAATATGTAAAATTTTGAAGCACGTTCCTCAACCATCCAGTACGCAAACATCTTTAATCCTTGTTATGGCTGGACTAGAGAGTTCCTGCAAAACAAGTTAGTTTACTTTTGGTACCCAAATCTTTCTGGGTCCTTCATGGTTAGTAGATTGAATAGTTCAAGATGCATGTAACTGTTTTGTCTCCAAACATATTTTGATATAACATAACCTTTCATATAATTACATTCAAATATTTTATGTCCAGAATCGCCACAGTAGTGGCATGTAGTATGAGAATGAGAGTGTTTACCTACAGCTGCCTTATTAGTTGACTTGGAGCTTTCTCATTCAACTTATTTAAAGTAGGACATTTACCATTAGATCCCTTTTTCAGTCGACTTATAGTTGTTCAGCTAAGGATACAACTTTGGTCGATCAAAGTAGTGGCTGGGGGATTTGTGCAAACCGCTAATTTGTTTGCGTAACTCAAAATGTTCTTCTTGAAGTAAGTTGTTCTCCACCAGATATTCTTTAAGCTGAATATCACACTCATTATTTTCATTTCTCGACTTATTATATTCTTTAAGTTGGATCTCCCAATCTTTCTTCTCCTTCCTCAACTTAAGATATTCATTTAGAACTTTCTTAAAGTCCTTGAAAACCAATTCCTCGTTGCTCCATGATTTGTGATTCTTTTTCTTGAGATCACAATCCAAAATAGCATTAAAGCACGCCTCATCAGTTTCTTCTCTTTTCTTGAGATATATGTTTGTCATTTCTTCTTGATTATCCTCGCCACTCCAAGTTGAGATTCTATTATTTTTTTTCTTGGGGCGGGACATTTTAATTTCACATGTCCAGGTTTACCATATTTGTAGCAACATATATTTTTTTGTTGTTGAATCTTAGTCTTCCGATTCTTGTGGATAGATTGAGATTTTCTATTCTACTTCTTTCTACTCTTCCTTTTTCTCGTCCTGGGTATTACGACCAAGTCTTCTTGATTTTCACCATTTTCGAATTCTTCAAGAGTTGACGTGGATTCAATTTTCTTAACTTTGTTGGCGTCCTAGTGGACATTTTCCAATCTGTCCCATATATCTTTAGCAATATCACATGTGGATATCCTCTTATATTCTTCTTCAATAATCGCACAATGGAGCATGTTAATTGCTCTAGCATTTGTTTGCATAATATCCAACTATTTTTTTGTGTAGTCTTGCCACGACCCGGATTTTTCCACCATCGGGAGTCGTGATGGAGCATACTCTCCGAGCTAGGCAAGCCAACCTTTCTTAAACATTTCACAAAACTTTAATCTAACACAGTATAATATCTAAAATAATTAATTAAAACCACGTGGCAGACTTTTAACAGAAATAACAATAGTAAAGTGCGGAAATTTGTAACATGCATGTACCCAATATCTGGTGTCACTACTCATGGACTACTAAAAGAGTACTAAAAATGTCAGTCTGAAAGAAAAAACATGACAAGTCTGTTTCGATACAATGATAATAAACGGAAAAAAATAGATGAGACTCAGGGCCCGCGAACGCCAGCGAACTACCTCAGAGTCTCTGGACTGAAGGCTCGCTCCCTAGCTACTGATGCGGTCCGTAAGCTATATCCTGACCTGTGCACAAAAGGCACAGAAGTGTAGTATTAGCACAACCAGCCCCATGTGCTGGTAAGTGCCCGGCCTAACCCCGACGAGGTAGTGACGAGGCTAAACCGGACCTACCACAATCAATCTGTACAGATATATGTTCAATAATGGAAAGATAACAAAATTTAAACAGATAATGGGAAAGGGACATGCTGGGGGTGTAACAATTCAATTATAAGTCCAACGAATAAGGAACGGAAACTGAATATTTAACATCAATAAAAGAAAGCCAGCGAATCAACAACTGCACGGCACCACCCTTCGTGCTTTTACTCTCATTTCTCACCAAAACTGTCAAATATAATGCACGGCATCACCCTTCGTTGCTTTCCTCACATAACTCTCATATCAAGGCACGGAATGACCCTTCGTGCTCAAATAATCAAGAAATATGGCATGGAAAGGCCTCTCGTGCATAATTATCAAAATGTAGCACAGAAAGACCCGTCGTGCAAAATTATTGAAACATGGCACGGAAAGACCCTTCGTGCATAATCTTTCTCTTCCTCACCCAATCAACCGTCACAACCAAACGGGAAAGGAATATACAACAAGATAAAATATCCCACCAAGGGAGAACAACTCTACAACAAGTCCCAGCAAGGGAGAACAACTCATCAATAAGTCCCGGCAAGGGAGAACAACTCAGTAATAAGTCCCAGCAAGGGAAAAATACCAAAATTCCTTCTTTAGCTCATTTGCTTCTCAACTATCACTTCATAAATTCATTTAACAAGTAATTATCACAATATGTTCACTTCTTTCGAAATTTTTTTAATAGCAATTATGACTCACGGTCATGCTAGACCTGGGCGCATAGGTATCCATCGCCATACCTATACACCGACTCCACATAGCACATAACAAATATTATCGTAGCCCTATTCCCTCACGCCAAAGTTAGATCAAACACTTACCTCGAAAGCTTCCAAACTCAAATCACGCCTCTAGAAAAGCTTTACCCCTCGAATTCGCTTCAAAACTGGTCGAATCTAATCACAATTTACTCAAATGTATCAACAAATGCTAGTTAAATCAATTTGAACGCATAACAATGAAATTCTCAAGGTTTTACCCAAAAATTCCCAGAATGCCCCCGGACCCATGTAGTCAAAACTCGAGGTTCAAATCAAAACCGTGTTACCCATTCCCCGATGAGTTCATATATGCAATTTTTTTTTAAATCGGACCCCAAATTGAGGTCCAAATTCCCAATTTTAAGAAAACCTAGGTTCTACCCAAATCCCCATTTTTACCCATTGAAAGCTTTGATTTTAAGATGAAATCATGATAAAAGATGTTAGATTGATGAAATTGAGTAAAAGTTGACTTACAATTGATTTGACAGAGAAGGAGTTGAGAGAAAATCGCCAATTGAGGTTTGGGTTTTTGAAAATATGAAAAATAAGGCTTGAAATCGTTTAAGTATAAGATGCACAGTCGAAGGTGTCACAATTGCGGAACTTTTTTCGCAATTGCGAAGAATGCAGAAGGAATGGCAGATATCGCAATTGCAAGAATTTGTTCGCAATTGCGAAGAGGGAAGGTTTTCGGCAGGACTCGCATTTGCAAGGATGTCTGCGCATTTGCGAAGACTGGCTATTGAAAGGGGGATCGCATTTGCGAAGATGTCTTCGCATTTGCGAAAGACTCGCTATTTGGAAGGAGGATCGCATTTGCTAGTTTTTCCTGGCATTTGCGATAGAACAAGCCAAATCGGAAATCTCGCATTTGCGAGGCCAGCCTCGCAAATGCGGAACCTGCATATACCAATTGTTTCGAATGCTACAAAATGAACCTAACACCTATCCGAAACTCACCCGAGCCCTCGGGGCTCCAACCTAAACATGGACACAACCTCGAAAACATCATACGGACTTACTCGTGCGATCAAATCCCCAAAATAACATCAAAATCAAATAATCAACCTTCAAAACTCATGATTTTCATTTCAAAGTTCAAAACTTCTAAATTTTCCATTTTTAGTCCGAAACACGTTAAATGACGCCCGTTTTCAACCACACATTACATATAGCGCTTAACGCTCATCTAAGACTTGTACCGGGCATCGGAACCAAAATACGAGCTCGATACCTTAAGCATTTTCAGAAAACAATTTCACGGATAAATTTTGTACTAGGGCATGGGACCTCGGATTTCGATTCCGAAAATACGCTCGGTCTCAAATTTTCCTACGGACCCTCCGGGACCGTCACATCATAGGTCCGGGTTCGTTGACCCAAAATATTGACCAAAGTCAACTATAGCAATATTATTATCAAAATTCATAGTTTTTAACACAGAATTCAAATATCTCCACATAAATATTTTTCGGATTTGTGCCCGGACTGTGCACGCAAATCGAGGCAACCAAATAAGAGGTCTTAAAGGCCTCAAAAGCACAAAAAGGGGACAATTATGGTGATGACCCTTTGGATCGTCACATCCTCCACCTCTAAAACAGTCGTTCGTCCTCGAGCAGACAAAAGAAAAGAAGTACCTGAGTCGGGGAATAGATGGGGATAACGGCTCCGCATATCAGACTCAGACTCCCAGGTCGATGCCTCTGGAGGCTGACCTCTCCACTGAACATGCACTGAAGAAAAACTCTGCGACCTCAACTGTCGAACCTGCCGGTTTAATATAGCCACTGGCTCCTCCTCATATGACATATCCTTTTCCAATTGGACAGTGCTAAAATCTAACACGTGGGCGGGATCTCTGTGATACTTCCGAAGCATGGATACATGCAAAACCGGATGCATGATTGACAAGCTATGGAAGGCAAGATTATAAGCCACCTTCCCCACACGGTCAAAAATCTCAAATGGGCCAATAAAACTAGGGCTAAGCTTGCCCTTCTTCCCGAATCTCATCACGCCCTTCATAGGCGATACACGGAGCAATACTCGCTCACGAACCATGAAAGAAACATCCCTGACTTTACGATCTGCATAACTCTTCTGCCTAGACTAAGTTGACCGAAGTCTGTCTTGAATGACCTTGACCTTATCCAAGTCCTCTTGTACCAAATATATACCCAATAAGCGAGCCTCTCCCCGATCAAACCATGCGACTGGGGACCGACACCGCGTACCATACAATGCCTCATACGGAGTCATCTGAATACTGGATTGGTAGCTGTTTGTAGGCAAATTCTGCTAAAGGCAAGAACTGGTCCCACGAGCCTCCAAAATCAATAACGCAGGCTCGGAGCATATCCTCAAGAATCTGAATGGTCCTCTCGGACTGACCGTCCTTCTAGGGGTGAAATGTTGTACTCAACTGGACCTGGGTGCCCAACTCATACTGTACCGCTATCCAGAAATACGAGGGAAACTGGGGACCCCGGTCCGAAATAATAGATATGGGCACCCCATGAAGGCGAACGATCTCTCTGATAAAAATCTCAGCATACTCCTGGATGAATAGGTGGTGGAAACTGGGATAAAATGCGCTGAGTTGGTCAGTCTATCAACAATAACCCATATAGCATCAATCTTCTTCTGAGTCATCGGAAGGCCAGTAACAAAATCCGTGGTGAATTTCTCCCACTTCCATTCGGGAAGCTCAATCCTGTGAACTAACCCATAGGGCCTATGATGCTCGTACTTAACCTGCTGACAATTCAGACAACGAGCCACATATGCATCAATGTCTTTCTTCATTCTGCGCCACCAATAATGCTGTCTCTAATCCTGATACATCTTCGCAGCGCCCGGGTGAATAGAATACCGAGAAATGTGGGCCTCCGCTAAGATCGACTCTGGAATACAATCAACATTGGGCACACAGACTCGCCCTTGCAACCTCAATACGCCATCATCTCCCAAAGTCATCTCCCTGGCACCTCCCCGCTGCACCGTGTCTCTCAGGACACACAAATAGGGATCATAAAACTGCCGGTCCCGGATACGCTCCATCAATGACGAGTGAGCCACCATGCAAGACAACACCCTACTTGGCTCAGAAATATCCAATCTCACAAATCTATTGCCCAAGGCCTGAATATCCAAGGCAAGCGGTCTCTGGCTGACCGAAATATAGGCAAGACTACCCATGCTGGCGGACTTTCTACTTAATGCATCGGCCACCACATTGGCCTTCCCCAGGTGGTATAAGATAGAAACATCATAGGCCTTCAACAACTCCAACCTCCTCTGCTGTCTCAAATTCAATTATTTCTGCTTGAACAGGTATTGAAGGCTCTTGTGATCCATATACACCTCACACGTCACCCCATACAAGTAATTCCTCCAGATCTTCAAGGCATGAACAATGACTTCCAACTCTAGGTTGTGAACTGGATAATTCTTCTCGTGTATCTTCAACTGCCTCGAAGCATATGCTATGAACTTGCCATTCTGCATCAGCACTACGCCAAGCCCGATACGGGAAGCATCGCAATAAACAGTATAAGGCCCATACCCCGTGGGCAAAACCAATACAGGTGCCGTAGTCAGAGCTGTCTTGAGCTTCTGAAAGCTCGCCTCGCACTCGTCTGACCACCTGAACTGGGCACCCTTCTGGGTCAGTCTAGTCATCGGGGCTTTGATGGATGAAAACCCCTCCAAGAAACGTCTGTAGTAACCAGCTAACCCCAAGAGGCTCCGAATCTCTATAGCTGAAGCTGGTCGAGGACAGTTCTTGACTGCCTATATCTTCTTTGGTCCACATGAATACCCTCTGCTGATACGACATGACCCAAGAATGCAACTGAACTCAACCAAAACTCGCACTTTGAGAACTTGGCGTACAACTGACTATTCTTCAGAGTCTGAAGAACCACTCTGAGGTGTTGCTCATGCTCCTCTTGAGTGCGGGAGTATACCAAGATGTCGTCAATGAATACAATCACAAACAAATCTAAATAGGGTCTGAACACTCGATTCATCAACTTCATGAATGTTGCAGGGGTATTGGTCAACCTAAACGACATGACCAAAAACACATAATGCCCATACCGAGTACGAAATGATATCTTAGGGACATCAGACGCCCTAATCCTCAGCTGATGATAACCAGACCTCAAATCTATCTTCGAGAACACCCTGAAGTTGGTCAAACAAATCGTCAATCCTCGACAGTGGGTACTTGTTCTTTATAGTCACCTTGTTCAACTGTCGGTAATCAATGCACATCCTCATCGACCCGTTCTTTTTCTTCACAAACAACACTGGTGCACCCCAAGGTTATACACTGGGTCTAATGAAACCCTTATCAAGCAAGTCCTGAAGCTGCTCCTTCAACTCTTTCAACTCTGGCGGGGCCATGCGATATGGCGGAAAGGAAATAGGCTGAGTACAAAGAGCCAGATCAATACAGAAATCAATATCCCTGTTGGGCGGCATACCCGGTAGGTATGAAGGGAAAACCTCGGGGAACTCCCAAACAATAGGAACAGAGTCGATAGATGGAACCTCTACGCTGGAGTCGTGAACATACGCCAAATATGCTAGACACCCCTTCTCAACCATACGTCAAGCCTTGACATACGAAATAACACTACGGGAGGCATGACCTGGGGTCCATCTTCACTCAAGTCGGGAAAAATCTGGCAAGGCTAAAGTCACGGTCTTGGCATGACAATCCAAAATAGCATGATATAGGGACAACCAGTCCATCCCTAATATAACACCAATGTCCACCATGTCTAAAAGAAATAAGTCGACACGGGTCTCAAGACCCTCAAATACCACGACACAAGAACGGTACACTCAGTCGACCACAATAGAATCATCAACTGGTGTGGACACATATATAGGAATACCCTAAGCCTCACTAGGCATGATCAAATTGGTGCAAAATAGGATGACACATAAGAATAAGTAGATCCCGGATCAAATAATACTGAAGCGCCTCTATCACCGACCAGTATAGTACCTGTAATCATAGCATCAGATGACTCGGCTTCTAGCCTGGCTGGCAATGCATAACAACGGGGCTGGCCCCCACCTTGCTGAACTGTATCTCTAGGACGATCTGCTACGGGCTGACCCCTGCCTCTGGCTGTTCGAGCTCCATATCTACGGTCTCTACCTCCACCTCTATGATCCCTACCCCCGCCTCTAGCTGGCTGGGCGGCCTATGGATCACCTGTTGCCTGAATCATAGGGCGAGGACCCTGCTGCTGAGAACTACTCGAGGCTTGAGGGAAAATCCTGACAATATGACCTGGGTCACCACAACCATTACATGCCCTCGGCTGCTGAGATTGCTGGCCCTGTTGACCGGTATGTCCTCCCTTGAATCTATGAAGTGGCAGTGCATTGATGGGGGCTGGTGGTGAGCTGAAAGTCTGTTGATCCGAATAATACTTTTGAGGACCACCACCACTTGGAGTGCCATGCAAAACCTGAAGTGCCGATTGGAAAGGCCTCGGGAGATGGCCTCTGTCATAAAAAACCCTACCTACAGATGAGGCACAACTAAATCTACCTGAATGTTGGGGCCTCTTGTCTGAATCCTGGCTACCTCCTTGAACCAGTGCCATCTCTACTCAGCGAGCCGCATTGGCCGCCTCGTGAAAGGAAATATCACTACCAACTCTCATAGCCATCTGAAGGTGAATCGGCTGAATCAATCCATCAATGAACCTCCGGACCCTCTCTCTCTCTGTAGGGAGTATCACAACTGCATGGCATGGCAAGTCAATAAATCTAGTCTCATACAGTGTAACTCTCGTAAAGCGCTACTGGAGGCTCTGAAACTGTCTGCGGAGAGCCTCCCACTGAGTGACGGGGAGAAACTTCTCCAAGAGTAACTCCGCAAACGGATACCGCAAACTGATCCCATGTTAAAGCTGGAGACCCTATTGATCTACATAGGCAATAATCCCTCCACCAAGTCTTGGAGGATCTTGCAAGCCTAAAGGTGCAAAAATCGACCTCATTGGTCTCCACTATACCCATAGTTCTAAGGATCCTATGACAAATGAATAGAAAATCCTGGGGATCCTCCGATGAAGCACCACTGAAAGTGGTAGTGAAAAGCTTGGAGAACCAATCAAGTCTCCACAAAGCATCCGAAGACATGGTCGTCCCATCTCCGGCCTGAGCTGTAATGCCTATCTAAGCTGCCACTGCGGGCTGAACCACTGGAACCTGATTCCGGGGAGATACCTGCTCCGGAGTACGTGTAGTAGGAGTCTGAATCCCTCCTCCAGCTGAAGAAGTGGCTGGTGCTACTGGTAGCAATCCTTCTCTAGCAACACTGTCCATAAAGTCTACTATACGGACGAGAGCATCTTGGTGATCCGGGGAAAACATATCCCCTCCTAGGACCTGAGCTGAGCCCACTGGAGCTGGTGGGCTGGAACCTTCTCATCAAAGTCAATATGAGGCTCCACCTCTAGAACTGCTGCCTGGGGCTCAGCTCTGCCCCTACCACGGCCTCTGGCACGGCCTCGGCCCTTCCCCTCGCGGGAGCTGCTATTGGGCTCGTGCTGTTGTGCGGAAGAAGAAGACGCACGTGTTCTCGCTATCTGTGAAAGAACAGAGTAGAATGACAGTCAATAATTGAGAAACAAAATCGCACGACAAGAAACAACAAAGTGAAATTTTTCCTAACTCCGTAGCCTATAAGGGATAAGTACAGACGTCTCCGTACCGGTCCCTCAGACTCTACCGAGCTTGTCCGTGAGCTGTGAGACCCACGTAACCTAGTGCTCTGATACCAATTTGTCACGATCCAGATTTTTCCACCATCGGGAGTCGTGATAGTGCCTATTGTCGGAGCTAGGCAAGCCAACCTTTCTTAATCATTTCACAAAACTTTAATCTAACACAGTATAATAGCTAAAATAATTAATTAAAACCACGCGGAAGACTTTTAACAAAAATAACAATAGTAAAATGCGAAAATTTGTAACATGCCTCTACCTAGTATCTGGTGTCACTACTCACAGACTACTAAAAGATTACTAAAAACATCAGTCAGAAAGAAATTACATGACAAGTCTATTTCGATACAATGAAAACAAACGGAAAGAAATTGATGAGACTCAAGGCCTGCGAACTACCTCGGAGTCTCTGGACTGAAGGTTCGCTCCCTAGCTACTACTGCGGTCCGTAAGCTGTATCTTCACCTGTGCACAAAAGTCACAGAAGTGTAGTATCATCACAACCGACCCCATGTGCTGGTAATTTCCCGGCCTAACCCCGCCGAGGTAGCGACGAGGCTAAACTGGACCTACCACAATCAACATGTACAGATATATGTGCAATAACGGAAAGATAACAAAATTTAAATAGATAATGGGAAGGGGACATGCTAGGGGATTAACAATTCAAATATAAGTCCAATGAATAAGGAATGGAAACTGAATATTTAACTTCAATAAAAGAAAGCCAGTAAATCAACAACTGCACGGCACCACCCTTCGTGCTTTTACTCTCATTTCACCAAAACTGTCAAATATAATGCACGGCATCACCCTTCGTGTTTTCCTCACCAAAACTGTCAAATATAATGCACGGCATCACACTTCGTGCTTTCCTCACATAACTCTCACATCAAGGTAGGAAATGACCCTTCGTGCTCAAATAAACAAAAAACATGGCACAGAAAGGCCCTTCATGCATAATTATCAAAACGTAGCACGGAAAGACCTTTTGTGCAAGATTATTGAAACATGGCACGGAAAGACCCTTCGTGTATAATCTCTGTCTTCCTCACTCAATCAACGGTCACAACCAAATGGGAAAGGAATATACAACAAGATAAAATATCCCGGCAAGGAAGAAAAACTCTATTACAAGTCCCGGCAAGGGAGAACAACTCATCAATAAGTCCCGGCAAGGGAGAATAGCTCAGCAATAAGTCCCGGCAAGGGAAAAATACCAAAATTCCTTCTTTAGTTCATTTGTTTCTCAACTATCACTTCATAGTTCATTTAACAAGTAATTATCACAATTGTTCACTTCTATCTAAATTTTTTTAATAACAATTATGACTCAGGGTCATGCTAGACTCGGGCGCATAGGTAACCGTCACCATACTATACAATGACTCCACATAGCACATAACAAATATTATCGTAACCCTATTCCCTCAGGCCAAAGTTAGATCAAACACTTACCTCGAAAGCTTCCAAACTCAGCTCACGCCTCTAGAATAGTTGTACCCATAGAACTCGCCTCAAAATTGGTCGAATCTAATCATAATTTACTCAAATGTATCAAAAAAATGCTAGTTAAATCAATTTGAACGCATAAGAATGAAATTCCTAAAGTTTTACCCGAAAATTCCCAAAATGCCCTCAGGACCACGTGGTAAAAACTCGAGGTTCGAACCAAAACCGGGTTACCCATTCCCCCACGAGTTCATATATGTAATTTATTTTGAAATCGGACCCCAAATTGAGGTCCAAATTCCCAATTTTACGAAAACCTAGGTTCTACCCCAAATTCCCATTTTTACCCATTGAAAGCTTTGATTTTAAGATGAAATCATGATAAAAGATGTTAAAGATTGACGAAATTGAGTAAATATTGACTTACAATTGATTTGGGAGAGAACGAGTCGAGAGAAAATCGCCAATGGAGGTTTGGGTTTTTGAAAATATGAATAATGAGGTTTCAAATCGTCTAAGTATCGGATGCACAGTCGAAAATGTCGCAATTACGAAGATTTGTTCGGAATCGCAAAGAATGCATAAGGAATGGCGGATGTCGCAGTTGCGAGAATTTGTTCGCAATTGATAAGAGGGCAGATTTTGAGCAGGACTTGCATTTGCGAGGATGTATTCGCATTTGAGAAGACTGGCTATTAAAAGGGGGATTGCATTTGCGAACATGTATTCGCATTTGCGAAGACTGGCTACTTGGAAGGAGGATCGCATTTGCGAGTTTTTCCTCACATTTGCGATAGAGCAGGCCAAAGGGGAAATCTCGCATTTGCGAGGCTGGCTTCGCAAATGCGAAACCTGCAGATACCAGCTGTTTCAAATGCTACAAAATGAACCTAACACCTATCCGAAACTCTCCCGAGCCCTCGGTGCTCCAACCCAAACATGCACACAACCTCAAAAATATCCTACGGACTTACTCGTGCGACCAAATTACCAAAATAACATCAAAATCAAAGAATCAACTTACAAAACTCATGATTTTCATTTCATAGTTCAAAACTTCCAAATTTTCCATTTTTAGTCAGAAACACGTCAAATGACGTCTGTTTTCAACCAAACTTTACATATAGCACTTAGCGCTCATTTAAGACTTGTACCGGGCGTCGGAGCCAAAATACGATCCCGATACCATTACTTTGGATCAAATCTCATTTTCATTTTTCCTTATGCATTTTCAGAAAAATAATTTCACGAAAATATTTTGTACTCGGGCCTGGGGCCTCAGATTTCGATTCCGGGAATATGATCGAGTCCCAAATTTTCGTACAGACGCTCTGAGATCGTCAAATCACCGGTCCGGATCCGTTTACCCAAAATGTTGACCAAAGTCAACTATAGCAATATTATTATCAAAATTCATAGTTTTTAACACATAATTCAAATATTTCCACATAAATATTTTCCGGCTTCACGCCCTGACTATGCCCGCAAATCGAGGTATCCAAAAAAGAGGTTTTTAAGGCCTCAAAAGCATAAAAAAGGAGAATTACGGTGATGACCTTTTGGGTCGTCACAAGTCAATTATGGATTCCCGTTCTACAAGATTCTTTCCATAATTGCTGTTCGGAATAGGTCTTGGACCATTCTGAATAACTAACCATGCTCGATAATCTATTGATTGAATATTAACCTTCACTCTTTCTTTTCAATGTCCATTGTATTGACTATTGAAGTACAATGGCCTTCTTGTTGAGTATCCCTCTTGAAATACAGTTCCAGTAATTTGATGACCTGCCATGTATCTTTTCTTACTTGCTGTTAAGCAAAAAAATAAAGATGTGAGACCTGCCCTGATACCAACTGAATGTACAAGAGGGGGGGGTGAATTTTAGCCTTTTTTAATTTCTAGTCGACTACTCTTCAGATCTAGTCGACTTATGAAGAACAGCCTGCACAAGACTATTAGTCCTATCAATTTAAACAAGTGTTAATCACAATAAATAGTAAAGGAACAGAATATAGCATAAGAGCAATAAAGTAAATGACAGCAAAAAATTTATTCTGGTTCGGAACTAATGTGGTATCCTAATCCAATCCTCTTTGGTTGCAAGAGTGTTGTCTTTTAGATCCCTTCGTATATTTGTAGTACATCTTTGGTGATTTCAACGTTCACCACCAATGTTTACAGGTTGGTTTTTACTCGCTCACCAACAACGACCTTTTGGTTTTCACTCGCTCACCAAAGAAACAAACAACGACACAACCTTTCCGGACACACTGCCTCTCCAATTTTTTTATCTCTCTTCTCTCTTTTGTGTACACAGTAAATCAAATAAAGTGATTACAATGGTTGTTAAGAGTAGAATAAAGAACTTGTTGTTGGATAGAAAATTTGTATAGAAGGCTGCGTGCTTTCTTCCTTCATGGAGCTTGTATATTTATACCCCTTTCAACTCGTTCTGGCAATTGCTTAATCCAAGGGATTTTTGAATATCTTCCTTGTAACTGTTCGAAGGTTGCTTCCTTGAACCTTGGGGTAATAGCTTCTTTCAGATCTCTATACCATTGCTTGTATATCTCCTTCCAATGTAAGCTTTTCATTTGAAATGGACAATTTTAATTAAGGATCTTTTGCATTCTTTGGAATACCATAATTGCCTCTTGATTTCTACTCTATTGTACTTTCTTAATTAGCAAAGTCACGATCCACTATTGCCTTTACTTCCTTGTGCAATAGTTTTTATATTTAGTAAGTCTTGTATCTATCGTCTTGTGATTCTCTTCTTTGTTCTTGGAGATATAATTTCTTACTATAATATTGTAGTGAGAATATTCCATACATAGTAGATCTTGAAAAATAATGTCTTTCAATAAACTAGATTGTACTATATCCATACTATATTTTCTTTCCATAAAAAATATATTCTTCTCTCATTATATTGAAAATATTCCTTTCTTGATCTTGGAAGATAATATCTTTCCATAATACAAATCGTACTAATTTATAATATATTTTCTTTCCATAGAAAATATATTCTTCTCCCGTTATATAGAAAATATTCCCTTCTTGATCTTGAAAAATAATATCTTTTCAAAATATAAATTTTACTACACCATAATATATTTTCTTTTCATAGAAAATATAATTTTCCTTGGCCTTGAAAGATCATTCTTCTATACAGTATTATTTCTTCTCCATAATTTTAGCAACTTTCCTTGAAAAACTTTTCTTTCATAATTTTCATAGATTCTTCTTCCAATATTTTAGTAAGCCATCCAATATTTGAAACTTGACTTTCAAATATTACTCATTCTATGATGTTTGCAGATTAACTCTCTGAAAATAATCTTCCTTGATAAAACCTTCACATGAATTTTTATTTCCCGTATTTGTCTCAATCTTTATCATCATCTTCTTTTATGAATAAACCTGTGCAGAAATAAGATCACAACAAGTAAGTGTTCTTTGATTAACAAATATTTTGGTTTGTTATCATCAAAATTAATACGTAAAACCTTCAAGCTAACACTTATTTAATAGACCACTAATAAGTATCGATGTCGATCCCCTCTTCACTGCTTCTTCGAGGTTAGACTAGATACTTACTGAGCAAACATTGATTTATGCACTCGTGCTATACTTCTGCACTAACTGTGCAGGTACTGAGGCAGGTACATTTGGTGGCCGTTCGAGCGTGCATACACATTATCACGAGAGTTAGTGGTGAGTCTCCCCATGTTTTGACCTACAACACCTGGAGTCTCCTTCTTGTTTCTTTTACTATTTATGTCTATTTCATTTTAGGTGGTATTTGTAGTTATATGTATATTCTACTAGATTGCTCGTGTACTTGTGACACCAGGTTTTGGGAAATTTTAAGTAGATGTTTATGGTTTTGTTTAATATTGTCACTATTTCATTTTATTCTTTATTAATGCTTTACATCTCCATGATTTACTCCATATTAATTTCTTTTAATTAATAAAAGCCATGATCTCAAAATTAATAAATGAATAATTAAATTGAGTTTATTGTTGGCTTGCTTAATGGCGACGTTTGGTCCCATCACGGCCTATAGAGAGAATTTGTGTGTGACAGCTTGGTATCAAAGTACTAGGCTTGCACAGGTCTCACAAGTCATGAGTAGGTCTAGTAGAGTCTTGTGGATTGGTGCAGAGACGTCCATGCTTATCTTCGAGAGGCTATAGGGTGTTAGGAAACTTCTCTTTCTTAATCTCCTATCGTGCAGTTGATGTTGTGCTAGGTATCTTTATCTTATTCTCTCAAAGATGGTGAGAACGTGTGCTACGGTTGTACCCGGTGGCCTAGGGATTGTTCCCCTGGTTGTTAGAGATTGAGGCCGAGGGAGGGACACAACTCTTGCTATGGGAAAAGGGTGTCCCATAGTTTCTTCGATTGTACCACGAGTGGATCCAGGGGAGGATCTTATTATTGAGGAGCATGATGAAGTTCCAGCAACTAAGCTAGCCCCGACTTATGTTATCACTGCACTAGGATTTCAGGAGGTCATGGGTCGTTTGTTGTGGTTTTTGGATTCTATGATTCAGGCTGGGCTATTTCTAGCAGATGCAGCCACATCTCAAGAGGGGGGGGGGGGGGGAGCATAGACCCCTATCGCTCATGCTCAGGGAACTCTATTGTTGTTTATCTAGCCCCAAGTGCACTACCTGTGGGTAGGGCTTAGTCGATCAAAGCAGTTAGACCAAAGACCAGAAAGGTCGAGACCGTTAAGAAGTAGAAGCGGCTAGCCATATGGACTACGCTTTGTCCTCCTATCTTTGGCGATGAGCGGTTAGAGGGCCCATAAGATTTCATTGAGCCTTGCATGGAGTTGCTGCATAATATGAGAGTGTTGGAGTCTACTGGGGTGGACGTTACCATATTTCCGTTAGAGGGCAAAGCTTGTAGATGGTGGCACTCTTATCCTTATAGCTTGACTTGGGACCAATTCACATGTCTCCTTTTGGAGAGATATACTCCATGATCATAGAGGGAAGAGTTACAGGATTAGTTCGAGCAGCTCTAGGAAGGTCATATGTCTATGACCGACTCTGAGGCGAGATTCTCTAAGTTGTCTTACCATGCACTTACGATACTCCTCACAGATGTAGAGACAGTGCGGAGGTTTACTGCGGGCTTGCACTATTGCATCCTCCGGCCTCAGAGGTTTAGATGGGGACTCCTTACAATTGTATTATAGAGATAGCATGTACGATCGAGCGTATTCGTAGTTAGGGCCGAGAGTATACATCGAGGGATAAGCAGCCTAAAAATTCTGGTAGATTTTGTAGAACCCCGCCTGGAGGCAGAGGTCAGTTCATGAGGGGCGAGTCTAGCAGGCACATGTATTCAGCACCACCACCTACTCAAATTGTTCCATCGTGACCCTACTTCAGCGCCATTCCAGACATCACCTACTATGACCAACTATTCGGGGTACTATTAGTAGGTATTCGGCCTACCAGGGTTAAATCCAAGGTCAGTAGTCTTCCACACTGAGAGGTTTCTACGAGTTTGACAGCTTGGTCATATGTGGAGGTATTTCCACAGATTCGAGGCAAGGCAGTGCAGAAGGTCCATAAGCCCATGGTCACCGCACATGTTGTCGCATAGCCCATCTAGTGGGCCAGTGGCCGAGGACAGGTAGATATGGGTCTCCCTAGAGGTGGAGTCCAGCCAGGTAGTGCTACAGCTAGATTTTATGCCTTCCCAGCCAGACCAGATGTTGTAGCCTCAGACTCCATGAGCACATGTATTATTTCTATGTGCAGTAGGGATGTTTTGGTACTATTCGATCAGAGTCTACTTATTCATATGTATATTTGCTATTTGCTCCTTATCTGATGTATCTCACGTGTCCTTGGGAGTTCCTGTATATGTGTCTACACTAGTGGGTGATTCAGTTGTTGTAGATCGAATTTACTGGTCCTGTGTGGTGACTTTCTATAGTAATGAGACCAGAGCGGATCTTTTCTTTCTTGATATGGTTGATAAGTTGGTATTTTTCCAACTTATCTTTTCTTGATACTTAGAATTTTGTATCATTTTTATAAGAAAGTAAGGCATTTGTTGAGGTTTATTTGCATATTTCAGGTATCATGTGTTTAGAGAAGATACCAATGAAAACGAGTCAAAATGTTTTAAAATGCAAAAGATAGACTACTGCCAATTAATACTCTTCAAAATCATGATGAGTCTTAAGAGATCAAGGTAGTGTGGGAAAATATCTATAAAGAACGCGGAGGAAATTCTGCAAACGTGATGAAGAAAAATTTGTCATCCACTAGTCAAATGTTCTACGCGATCGCGAGGTAGAGTGACGTGATCACGATTAACCTGGAAGAAGCATATCGCGAACACGTGTTCTTTGCGCAAATGCAGTTAAGGAAAGATAGTCAGTAACTGGTCAAGTGTTCTACGCAAACGCTGGTTCAGCTTGCGATCGCCGTTCTTTGAAGCATTGTTCATGACGATCGCTGGATCATATTCACAAACGTGATTCACATAATCGGGCAGATATCTGGGCAACTTTGGCATTTCAGATTTTTTACCCCCAAACTATTTACTGCACGACTCAGCTCATTTAGAAGGGATCTTTGCTAATTTTGAGTATTCTTGACTAAGAAAGACGATCTTGGATCTAGGTTTCTTGAACACATGCTTGAGTAATGAAGATTTGAAGACTTTGGTTGAGAATTTCTTGTCCATTTTTATTCTTTTCTTCATTTACTTACTTTGTACTATATGTCTAAGTGTGTAGTATTTGTTTCAACACTTGAATGGTGTTTATGGGAATATTCATTGTTAGAGTGTTAATTAAATCTTTTGTTGTGCTTATATATTGAATGATTTTTATTATATATTGAAGTGAGCTATTGTTTCTTTAATTATTATTGTTCTTTTAATGTTTCCAAAGGGAGTAGCTAACCCTAGGACTCACTCATTAACTTCTAATTAATCTTGAAAAAAGTAATTTGAACTTGGGAAAGATTAATTAACAAGAACTTGAGGTGTTAACCGTCACTTTAATAAGTTCTACCGAGGTATAGGATTGAACTACTTGTAGCCATATTCGAGTGTGCTTAATATCTTGATTTTTAGGGGTAATTCAATTGGAAAGTCTTGTTAGTCGTCAGAAGAAGCTAATAATAGAATTATTATCCAAGGCTAGTTAACATAAACTCGCTCATATTTGTAAAACCGTGAAATATAATGGATCGTTACTTGAGTATAATTCCCATGTATTTATGCTCGTGGCCATTAATTATTTTACTCTCTTTCTAGATTAGTTTACATTTGCACATTAAGTAATAATATTTTCTCAAAAACACCCATTTTAGTGTTTGGCTTAGCACAATAAGCAATAATTCTCTTACTTGCCTAATTGCCTAAATATTGATCTCTATGAGATTAGACACCAACTCATAGTTGGGTATATTATATTGCTTGCGACCGTGTCTGCTTACTTTTGAGTAGTGGATTTTGACATCATCAATGATCGATTTTGAGGTCATCCTAGGCATGGACTACTTATCTCCGTACCATGCATGTGACGACCTGGCCGATCGTCTTTGGAATTTATGCCCTGTTCCCCTATTAACTGCTTCCCCTAAGTTCATTTATGCTATTTTGGTTTGCCGGGATGTTTGGTAATAGAATTCAGGATGTTTTGGGACACTTAGTCCCTAAATGAGAGCTTAAGTGTTGAAGAAAATGGTCCATAATCAAAGTGTCAAGACAAACTTGAAATGGAAATTCGATGGTTTCGTTAGCTCCATTAGTGACTTTGGGGTTGGAGCGTGTCCGGAATGTATTTTGGAGGTCCGTAGCTCAAATTGGCTAGAAATGCCGCAAATTAGAATTTTAAAGTTTTCGTCCGATACTGAATTTTTTATCCGAGGGTCAAAATGGGATTCTGAAAGTTGTTGTAGCACTGTCATGTCATTTGGGACGTGCGTAAAAAATTTCAGGTCAATCGGACGTGTTTTGGTTAGATTTTGAATCGAATGCGAGTTTGGTTAAGTTTTGGAAATTTTAAGTTTAAATCATTGATTAAATTGTGTTCCGATGTTGTTTTAGGTGATTTTGGATTGGAACAAGTTTGAATGATGTGAAGGGATAGGTTCGTAGACTTGGTTGAGGTCCCGGGGGCCTCCGGTGTGTTTCAGATGCTCGACGGGTTGATTTTGGAAATTTGAATGAAAACATGTTGCTGCTTCTATTGTTTCTGCTTCAGCAGCTTGGGGACCGCAGAAGCGGTGCCCCAAAAGCGGCTCAGCAGTCGCAAAAGCAGAAGGAGGCCATGAGGCCAAGAACCGCAGAAGCGGTCTTGGTTCCACAGAGGCCGACTCGCTTCTGCGAGTGGTGGACCGCAGAAGCAGAACCTGAGAGGAAGAGTGTGGACCGCAGAAACGGTGGATTTTCCACGAAAGCGGGATTCGCTTTCGCGATGTAAGTTCTGCATAAGCATTATTTTTTTTTAAGTGGAGCCGCAAAAGCGGCAATTTTGACCGCGAAGGCGGGACTGCAGAAGCGATCCTTGGTCCGTGAAAGCAGAAATCGCTATGTGTTAAGAGAAAATCCGAGGGTTTAACTTGATAAGTTAAAAAATTAATTGAGGGCTCGGGAGAAGGCTATTTCGAATTAGTTTGGAAGAAGATATTATTGGGTAACGTTTCTATGATCCCTTTTGGTTGTATTCCATAGTTTTGTGGTTAAAGCCATCATTTAAATTCGAAATTTGGGTGAAACTTCTTTGGCTAAACTATTGAGTTTTGAAGGGGCATTTGACCTCTGATTTGGGAGATTTTATATGGTTAGACTCGTGAGAGTACGAGGTTTCTGAAAATGTGTAAATTATTCGATTCCGAGACACTGGCCTGAGGGGCATTTTGTTCATTCACCTATTTTCGTGTCTTAACTTTAATTTAATAGTGTAATTAGTTACTTGCGATGTTATTTACGGTGTGAAATTGGTTTGAATAGATCTGGTCCGCTCGGAGTTGGATACTCGTAGCAGGGGCATTGTTTCTTAGAGATTTTGTACCAATTCCAGGTAAGTGGTTTGCCTAACGTTGTGTGGGGAACCTCTCCCCTTAGGATATATTTGCCATTGTTTAAATTCCTTGTGTGCGAGGTGACGGGCATGTACTTTTTCTAATTGTTGAAAATTCACCTTACTTGGCTTATTTAGACTGTGTTTCTTCACATATTTAATTGTTAAAAATGAAACTTCACTTGTTTTGACTTAGGAAAAGCATGTTAGTAACTTATTTGCTCTATTTGACTACATTGCAATATCTTTCTTCTCTTGGAAAGCATGTTAGTAACATATTTACCCTATTTCACTAAATTGCAATATTTGTCTTTCTTGTGAAGCATGTTAGATTCTCAATTTTTCTTGTCGTTTGCATTTCGCTTTCTTTTCGTTAAATATTGGTTTGTTGTGGTGTATTTACTATTGGTACTACGGGATGGCATACCGGGAGCTCCCCCTGTTCATATTTTGTTCTGAGGTTTGGAAGTGCGGAATACCAAGAGATCCCCGGCACTGGATTAGATAACTGGCGGATACTAAGAGATCCACAGAGCAGAACTGATTAACTAGAGGATACTAAAAGATCCTCGGGATACTTGAATATCCCTTGCTTATATGATGAGGATAATGGGAGATCCTCGGGATACTTGGAGATCCCTTGATTATATGATGAGGATATTTGGAGATCCTCGGGATACTTGGAGATCCCTTTCTTATATGATGAGGATACTGGGAGATCCTCGGCATACTTGGAGATCCCTTGTATGTATGATTAGGATACCGGGAGATCCTCGGGATACCATGAAATCCCCGATGACAAATAGCATGTAATGATTGTTCTTGTTTTGTAGAATTGTAATATAGCCTATTCCGTTCTTCTTATTGTTTGTTAGATATTCGAGATTTACGTATTTCCTACTGTTATTTCATTTCGTATTTATTCTTATGTTTATCTCAGTAGGGGCCTCGACCTTCCTCGTTACTACTCCATCGAGGTTAGGCTTGGCACTTACTGAGTACCACTGTGGTGTACTCATGTTATTCTCCTGCACACTTTTGTTGTGCAGATCCAGGTGCATCCGGCCAAGCGTATCATAAGCGAGTTTGAAGCTTGATATCGGAGACTTGAGGTATACTGCTGCGTCCGCAGACCAGAGAGTCTCCGTCTTTTCTACCTTTGTTAGCAGTACTGTTTCTCTTAGCCCTGTGTTTCCCGTGAGATTCCGAGTTTTGGATGTTATTTTTCAGAAGTGGTGGGCATCAGTGTATGTGCCAAGTGGCACCGTATACATTCATGTTCTATTTAGCGTTGTTCATTGTTTTATTTCCGCACTGCTAAATTCTGCAATGTGATAAGTCTTACCTAGTCGCGAAGACTGGGTGCCATCATGACAGGTTCACAATTGGTGAAATAGGGTCGTGACAAGTTGTTATCAGAGCTCTAGGTTCATAGGAGTCACTGGACAAAGTCTGATTTAATACAGTCTCGCTGATCGGTACAGAGACGTTTGTACTTATCTACGGGAGGCTATGTAACTGTTTAGGAAAAAACTTCACTTCATTAAATTCCTTGTCGTGCTATGTTTTTGACACCGATTCTAAACTTCTATCTTATATTCTCTCACAGATGGCGAGGACACGCACAACCCGGGATGATCAGGCACCCGCACTCCCTCCTGCAGCTGCCAGAGGCAGGGGCTGGGGCAGGGGTCGTGGACGTGCGCAGGATGCAGCCAGAGCACCTGCGCGAGCAGCCGTAGAGGTGCCGCCAGTGGACCCAATTAATACTCAAGCACCATAGACGCCCACAACCACCACTACTCAAGCTGTCCACGCCTGGGGAGGATCCCAGACTCCCGCAACCGGCACTCCAAAGAAGAGGGTGCAGATAGGACTGATTCCGGATATCATTCCTGCCCAGCCTGTAGTACCATTTCAGCCCGAGGATGGGCACCTGCTTCAGAGGATTAGCAGCGTAGATTGGAGCGATTCAAGAAGTATGACCCTCCTATTTTTAGCGGACTATCTACAGATTATGCTTTGGGGTTTTTGGAGGATTGTCACAGCATATTTCGCACCATGGGTATTACTGCTTTGAGTGAGGTTTCTTTTGCAGCTTTCTAGCTACGGGGAGCCGCCTATGACTGGTGGAGCACTTTTGAGTTAGAGAGTTCGTAAAAGGCTTCCTCCCTGACTTGGAATCAGTTTTCAAATATGTTTCAGAGGGAGTTTGTTCCCCAGAGCCTCCGAGATGCATGGCGCGCGGACTTCACGCACTTGCACAAGGGCCATATGACTATCTCTAGGTATGCCATCCGTTATACTAGGTTGGCTAAGCATGCGCTTGCTTTGGTGGCTATAGTTCGTGAGAGGGTTCGCAAGTTTATCGAGGGTCTCATTCCTTCCATCAGGTCTGGCATGGTGCGAGAGTTGGAGATGGATATACCCCATCAGTAGGTGGTAAGTATAGCCAGCAGGATAGAGGGTATGCATGCCAGAGAGCGAGAGGAGAGAGCGGCCAAGAGGTCTCGAGAGTCTGGTCATTTCTTTGGTACATGTACTTCAGGAACAGGACGTCATGGTAGGGGCTATACGGTTCACCTAGTTCACTCAGCTCTTCCTTTACCCAGCAGTACTCCAGCTCCTCCCAAAACTCAGGAGCCTTATTATGCACCCCTGAAATCTAGTGCTCCTCCTGCATGGGGTACCTCCAGAGGTCAGTCTAGCAGGGGTGGTTCCAGTCAGTCACATCCATCACACCCTCCCAAAGCTTGTTATTAGTGCGGGGATACCCGCCATATAGTGAGGGATTGCCCTAGGCTTGGGAGAGGTGCACCTCCAAAACAGTCTCAGTAGCAGTGTACCCAGCGGGATTCTCAAGCCCTTGTTCCAGCTCCAGCTTCCACCCCACCTGCCCAGCCAGCCAGGGGCGGAGATAGGGGAGATAGAGGTCGCCCTCGAGGTAGGGGCCAAGCCAGATATTATGTCATTCCTGATCATGCCGAGGCTTTTGCCTCTGATTCTGTATTGTTTTGGTTCTATTCAATCCAGGCTCTACTTATTCTGATGTGTCATCTTATTTTGCTCCACATTTGGGTACAGTCCGAGAGACCTTGAGCTCTCTTGTTTATGTTTCTACTCCTGTGGTAGATTCCCTTGTAGTAGACCGCGTATATCGGTCATGTTTGGTTACTATTCATGATTTTGAGACCAGGGCAGATCTTTTATTACTTGATATGGTTGATTTCGATATTATCTTGGGCATGGACTGGTTGTCGCCCAAGTATGCTATTCTTTATTGTCACGCTAAGACCGTGATGCTGGCTATGCCAGGTATTCCGCGTATTGAGTGGAGTGGTACTTTTGATCACACTCCCAGAAGAGTTATATCTTTTCTTAAATCTCAGTGTATGGTTGAAAAGGGGTGTGCCACGTATTTATCCTATGTGAGAGATGTCAGTGATGATACCCTTTCTGTTGACTCTGTTCCAGTAGTACGGGATTTCCCCGATGTGTTCCCAACTAATATTCTGGGCATGCCGCCCGATCGGGACATTGATTTTGGTATTGATTTGTTGCCTGGCACTCATCTCATATCTATTCCTCCTTACCGTATGGTTCCTCCTGAGTTAAAGGAGTTGAAGGATCAGTTACATGAATTGCTTGATAAGGGTTTTATTCGACCTATTATTTCGGCATGGGGTGCTCCTATCTTGTTTGTGAAGAAAAAGGATGGTTCTATGCGCATATGTATCGATTATTATCAGTTGAACAAAGTTACAGTGAAGAACCAATGTTCTTTGAGTCGTATTGATGATCTATTTGACCAGCTTCAGGGCGCACATGTGTTTTCTAAGATTGATTTGCGCTGAGGTTATCACCAGCTAACTATTCGAGAGCCGGATACCCCGAAGAGTGCTTTTAGGACTCGGTATGGTCATTACGAGTTCCTTGTCATATCATTTGGGCTGACTAACCCCCCAACAACTTTTATGCATTTGAAGCACAGTGTATTCAGGCCCAATCTTGACTCGTTTTTCATTGTTTTCATAGATGATATTCTTGTATACTCCCGGAGTTGGGAAGATCATGAGCAGCACCTGAGGATATTTCTTCAGACCCTGCGAGAAAAGAAATTATATGCAAATTTTTAAAAATGTGAGCTTTGGTTGAGTTTTGTGGCATTCCTAGGCCACGTAGTATCGAGTGAGGGCATTCGGGTAGATCTGAAGAAGGTGGAGGCCGTACAGAGTTGGCCCAGGCCCTTCTCAACTATAGAGATCCGCAGTTTCTTTGGCCTGGCGGGATATTACCGTCAATTTGTGGAGGGGTTCTCATTGATTGCAGCCCCTATGACTAGATTGACCCAGAAGGGTGCTCCTTTTCAGTGGTAAGACAAGTGTGAGGCGAGCTTCCAAAAGCTCAAGATGGCTTTGACTTCAGCCCCTATTCTAATTTTGCCTACTAGTTCGGGGTCCTTTACGGTCTATTATGATGCCTCAATAGTTGGACTTGGAATGGTGTTGATGCAGGATGATAGGGTGATTGCCTACGCGTCCAGATAGTTAAAGGTACATGAAAAGAACCATCCTGTCCATGACCTGAGTTAGCTGCTATTGTTCACGCCTTGAAGATCTGGCATCATTATTTGTACGGCGTGCCTTGTGAGATTTATATGGATCATCGGAGCTTCCAGAACTTATTCAAGAAAAAGGATTTGAACTTGCGCCAGAGGAGATGGTTGGAGCTACTGAAGGCTTATGATATTATTATCCTTTATCACACGGGCAAGGCCAATGTGGTAGCCGATGCCTTGAGTTGCCAAATTGAGAATTCGGGAAGTTTGGCATATTTACCAGCTTTAGAGAGACCTATGGTGATGGATGTTCAGGGTTTAGCCAATCAGTTCGTGAGATTGGACCTTTCGGAGCCCAGTCGGGTTCTAGCCTGTGTGGTTTCTCGGTCTTCATTGTTTGATCGTATCAAGGAGCGGCAGTATGATGACCTTTATTTGCTTGTCTTCAGGGACAGAGTTCAGCATGGCGATGCTAAGGATGTGACTATTGGAGATGACGGGGCATTAAGGATGCAGGGTCGGATTTGTGTACCCGATGTTGATGATATTTGGGAGTTGATATTGATTGAGGCCCATAGCTCGCGGTACTCCATTCATCCGGGTGCCGCGAAGATGTATCAGGACCTAAGGCAGCATTACTGGTGGAGGCGGATGAAGAAGGACATAGTATAATTTGTATCTAGATGCCTCAACTATCAACAGGTAAAGGTAGAGCACCAGAGATCGGGAGGGTTACTCCAACAGATGGAGATTCCGGAGTGGAATTGGGAGAATATCACTATGGATTTTGTGACTAGTCTCCCTCTGACGGCGAGGAAGTTTGATTCTATTTGGGTTGTTGTGGATCAGTTGACCAAGTCCGCTCATTTCATTCCAGTGTGTACTTCTTACTCAGAGGAGTAGTTAGCAGGGATTTATATCAGGGAGATTGTCTGTCTGTATGGCACTCCAGTTTCTATCATCTCAGACAGGGGTTCAGTGCTTACATCACGGTTTTGGAGAGCCGTCCAACATTATTTGGGTACTCGGATGACCATGAGTATAGCTTTTCACCCTCAAACGGATGGACAGTCCGTGCACACTATTCAGATTCTTGAGGATATGCTATGTGCGTGCGCGATTGAGTTAAGAGGGTCTTGGGATTAGTTCTTGCCATTGGCTGAGTTTGCATATAACAACAGTTATCAGTCCAGTATTTAGATGGCGCCTTATTAGGCCTGACATGGTAGGAGATGCAGATCCATGGTGGGTTGGTTCGAGCTGAGAGAGGCCAGGCTATTGGGCACTGATATGGTTCAGGATGCAGTTGAGAAGGTTAAGGTGATTCAGGACAGACTCCATGCGGCCCAGTCCAGACATAAGAGTTATGCGGACTGGAAGGTTCGTGATGTTTCCTTTATGGTTGGTGAGTAGGTTTTGCTTCGGGTCTCGCTTATGAAAGGCGTCATGAGGTTTGGAAAGAGAGGGAAGTTGAGCCCGAGGTTCATTATCCCATTTGAGATTTTGAGGCAGATCGCGAAGGTTTTTTATGAGCTTGCTTTACCTCCCAGTTTGGCCGGGGTTCATCCAGTGTTCCATGTTTCGATGCTTCTGAGGTATCACGGTGACCCGTCTCACGTGTTGGAGTTCACTTCAGTCCAGTAGGACAATGACTTGTCCTATGATGGGAGCTAGTGGCAATATTAGACAGGCAAGTCCGAAAGCTCAGGTCAAAGGATATAGCTTCAGTAAACGTTTAGTGACGAGGTCAGCTGGCCAAGGAAGCGACTTGGGAGGCCGAGCGGGATATGCGCAGCTGATACCCTCATCTTTTTGCCAATTCAGGTATATTCTCTATGCTCGTTCGAGGACGGACAAATGTTTAAGTGTAGGAGGATGTGATGACCTGGCTGGTCATCTTTGGAATTTATGCCCTATTCCCCCATTAACTACTTCCCCTAAGTTCATTTCTGCTATTTTGGTTTGCCGAGATGTTCGGTAATAGAATTCAGAGTGTTTTAGGTCACTTAGTCACTAAATGAGAGCTTAAGTATTAAAAAATTGGTCCGTAATCAGAACAGCATCAAGAAGACCTCGGAATGGAAATATGATGGTTCCGTCAGCTCTGTTAGGTGATTTCGGTGTTGGGAGCATGTCCGGAATATGATTTAAAGGTCCGTAGCTCAAATTGGCCAGAAATGCCGAAAGTTAGAACTTTGAAGTTCCGGTCCAATAGTGAATTTTTGATCCAAGGGTCGGAAAGGGATTCCGAAAGTTTTTGTAGCACCATCATGTCATTTGGGGCGTGCATGCAAAATTTCAGGTCAATCGGACGTGTTTTGGTTAGGTTTTGATCGAAAGCGAGTTTGGTTAAGTTTTGGAAATTTTAAGTTCAAATCATTGATTACTTTGTGTTTCCGGCGTTGTTTTAGGTGATTTAAGGATTGGTACAAGTTTGAATAATGTTAAGGGATAGGTTCGTAGGTTTGGTCGAGGTCTGGGGGGCCTCGATTTTGTTTCGGATGCTCGACGGGTTGATTTTGGGAATTTGAATGAAAATATGTTGCTTCTTCTGCTGTTTCCGCTTCTATGGCTTGGGAACCGCAGAAGCCGCGCCGCAAAAGTGGCTCAGCAGTCGCAAAAATGGAAGGAGGCCATGAGACTAGGAACCCCAGAAGCGGTCTTGGTTCCGCAGAGGAGGACTCACTTCTGCGAATGGTGGACTACAGAAGCGGAACCTGAGGGGAAGAGTGTGGACCGCAGAAGCGATGGATTTTCTGCGAAAACGGGATTCGCTTCCGCGATGTAAGATCCACAGAAGCGGAAATTGGTATTTTAAGTGGAGTCGCAGAAGCGGCAATTTTGACTGCGAAAGATGGACCGCAGAATCTTGGTCCGCTAAAGCGCAAATTGCTGTGTGTTAAGAGAAAATCCGAGGGTTTAATTTCATAAGTTGAAAAATCAATTGAGGACTCGGGAGAAGGCGTTTTTGAGTGAGATTTGAAGAAGAGGTTATTGGGTAACGTTTCTATGATCCCTTTTGATTATATTCCATCATTTTGTGGTTAAATCCATCATTTAAATTCGAAATTTGGATAAAAAATTGGATAATTTGGGTAAAACTTCTTTGGCTAAACTATTGAGTTTTGAAAGGTCATTTGACCTCCGATTTGAGAGATTTTTATATGGTTAGACTCGTGAGAAAACGAGATTTCTGAAAATGTGAAAATTATTCGATTCCGAAAGACGTTATCATGAGGGGAATTTTGGTTATTTCACCTATTTTCGTGCCTTAGGTTTTATTTAGCAGTGTAATTAGTTACTTGCGATGTTATTTATAATCTGTAATTGGTTTGAATTGATTTGGTCCATTCGGAGTCGGATACTCGTGGCAAGAGCATTATTTCTTAGAGGTTTTGTACCAATTCGAGGTAAGTGGCTTGCCTAACTTTGTGTGAGGAACCTCCCACCTTAGGATATCTTTGCCATTGTTTAAATGCCTTATGCGTAAGGTGACGGGCATGTACTTGTGCTAGTTGTTGAAAATTGACCTTACTTGGCTTATTTAGACTGTGTTTCTTCATATATTTAATAGTGAAAAATGAAACTTCACTTGTTTTGACTTAGGAAAAGCATGTTACTAACTTATTTGCTGTATTTAACTAAATTGCAATATCTGTCTTCTCTTGGAAATCATGTTAGTAACACTTTTCCCTATTTGACTAAATTGCAATATTTGTCTTTCTTGTGAAGCATGTTAGATTCTCGATTTTTCTTGTTGTTCGCATTTCGCTTTCTTTCCATTAAATATTGGTTTGTTGTGGTGTATTTACTATTGGGACAACAAGACGGCATCACGGGATCTCCCCCTATTCGTATTTTGTTCCGAGGTTTGGAAGTGTGGGATACCAAGAGATCCCCGGCACTGGATTATATAACTGACGGATACTAAGAGATCCCCAGTGCAGGATTGATTAACTGACGAATACTACGCGATCCCCAGGGCAGGACTGATTAACTGGAGGATACTAAGAGATCCTCAAGATACTTGGAGATCCCTTGCTTATATGATGAGGATAGGATATCCTCGGGATACTTGGAGATCCCTTAGTTATGTGATGAGGATATTGGGGGATCCTCGGGATACTTGGAGATCCCTTGCTTATATGATGAGGATACTGGGAGATCCTCGGGATACTTGGAGATCCCTCTTGTGTATGATGAGGATACCGGGAGATCCTCGGGATGCCAGGAGATCCCCGATGACAAATAGCATGTAATGATTGTTCTTGTTTTGTTGAATTGTAATATAGCCTATTTTGTTCTTCTTATTGTTTGTTAGATATTTGAGATTTACGTATTTCCTACTTTTATTTCACTTCATATTTATTCTTATGTTTATCTCAGTAGGGGCCTCGACCTTCCTCGTCACTACTCCATCAAGGTTAGGCTTGGCACTTACTGAGTACAGCTATGGTGTTCTCATGCTACTCTCCTGCTCACTTTTGCTGTGCAAATCCAGGTGCATCCGGCCAGGCGTATCATTAGTGAGTTAGGAGCTTGCTATCGGAGACTTGAGGTATCTTGCTGCACCCGTAGACCTGAGAGTCTCCGTCTTTTCTACCTTTGTTAGCAGTACTGTTTCCTATTATTTCCGTTATATTAGACTTTTCAGACATTAGATTTGAATTTACGTTCTCTTAGCCCTATGTTGCCCATGGGATTCCAGGTTTTGGGATGTTATTTTTCAGAAGTGGTGGGCATCAGTGTATGTGCCAAGTGGCACCGTATACATTTCATGTTCTATTTAGCATTGTTTATTATTTTATTTTCGCACTGTTAAATTCAGCATTGTGATAAGGCTTACCTAGTCGTGAAGACTGGGTGCCGTCATGACAGGTTCACAATTGGTGAACTAGGGTCGTGACAATGCCGTTCTTGATTGACATGCCAAGATGGTTACCTTGATAATGCCAAAGTTTCCTAGAATGGGGTGGAGTGGCTCATCTATCAAAATATCTTATCGGGTTCTACTATAGAGACTCTCAAAATTGATTCAGCGCCCATGGTGTGGGAGTTCTCCCATGTATTTTCTTCTGATCTACCAAGCATGACACTAGATGAGGGAGTTGAGGGAGTTTGACTGGCTCCAAAGGAGTTCAGGGAGTTGAAGAAGCAGTTTGAGAAATTGCTCGATAAGGAGTTTATTAGGTTGAGTGTGCTGCCTTGGGGTGCACCAGTATTGTTTATGAAGAACAAGGATGGGAGTATGCGGATGTGCATTAATTACCTCCAGCATAACAAGTTCACCATCAAGAATATGTACCTGTTGCTGCGCATTGATGATTTGTTTTACCAGCTACAAGGTGCTAGAGTGTTCTCGAAGATCAATTTGAGATCTGGTATCATCCGTTGAGGAATCGTACTTTGGATATTTCGAATATGGCTTTTCAGACTAGAGATGGGCGCTATGAGTTTATAGTGATATATTTCAGTTTGTGTAAGACCCGACCGGTCATTTTGAGAATTTGCACTTTGATCGGTAGTTTGAGGTGATGAGTAGTTCAGCATTATGTATTATTACTTGTTTGAATCGTCTATTTTGTTTTTTTTCAGGTTATTCGAAATCGATTTGGAAGAATGAATTTCATGATTGAAGCTTTAAGTTGGAAGAGTTGAGACCAAGTTTAAATTTTATAAATTTGACCTTGGAACGTAGTTTTGATGGTTCTATTAGGTCCGGATGGTGATATTGGACTCGCACGTATGCCCAGATTCGCAATTGGATATTTCTAGAAGGATTCAGCACTGATTAGCGAAAGTTGGAAATTTGAAGGTTTGGAAAGTTCCTAAGTTTGACTGGAAGTTGAATTTCAGGATATCGGATTCATATTATGATTCTAGGAATTGGAATACCTTCGATATTTCATTTGGGGCTTGTGTGCAAAATTTGAGTTCCTTTCAGGTTGATTTTGATATGTTTCGGCGCGAGTTTTGGAGGTTCAAAGTTCATTCCAGTTCGAACTGTGGTGAGATTCATCGTTTTGATGTTGTTATGTGTTTGAGGCCTCATGTAGGTCCATATTATGTTATGGGACTTTTTGGTATATACCGAGTGGCTCTGATGGAATTCGGATCGTTTGGAGCTTTGTTGAAGTTGCTGGAACTTTTGGTTGCTGGTGTCTTCGCACCTACATATGAGGACAACAGGTAAGTACTCGCGCAAGTGTGAAGATGGTTACGGAAGCGACCTGGGGAAGGTTGGATGGGGAGGATTTGCAGTAGCGGCTCGGCATGCGCAGAAGTGCGATCGTAGAAAGGATCCTGAACATCGTAGAAGCGTCACACTACTGGCCAAGTCTGTCTTGCCAATGAACAACCTTGCTCCGCAGAACCATAGGTTGCAGGGGCGACTACTGTCTGCAAATACGGAAATGCTGGGCAGAAGCTTTAAGTTTGAGGTTTGGTCATTTTAGCATATTTAGAGCTGTGGAGCTCGGATTGAAGTGATGTTTGAGGCAATTTTCACCATGTTGATTTGGGTAAGTGTTCTCTGCTCGGTTTTGGTCATAGTTTTTGAATCCATCTTCAATTTTGGCATTTGGATTATTAATTGCAAAGAGGAATTGGGGGTTTACTGTAAAGTTTCATAGAGTGAGTTTTTTGAGTTTTGAACATCGA
The DNA here is from genome assembly GCA_034376525.1 of Nicotiana benthamiana. NCBI lineage: Eukaryota > Viridiplantae > Streptophyta > Magnoliopsida > Solanales > Solanaceae > Nicotiana > Nicotiana benthamiana. Next base: position 125,679,076 of record CM067339.1, read on the forward strand.
TTCGGAGTCGGATTTGGGTAAAAATAGTATGTTTTGACTCGTAATTAAATGTGTTGTTAGTTATGTTGGATTTCGAGGTGTGGGCCCGGGTTTAGCTTTTGGGTTGATATTGGGCTGTTGATTAATGATTTTACCATTATCGATTGGGTTTGTTTTCTTTGGCATTATTTGATGTATTTGAGTTGTTTTTAGCTAGTTTGAGTCGTTCGGAAGTCGGTACCCGCGGGAAGGCATTTTTGGAGCATCTTTTGGCTTACTCATTATTGGATTTGGCTTGTTCAATGAAAGTAACACTTCTAAACTTGGTGCTGAGGGTATGAATTACATCCTATGTGATTGATGTTGAGGTGACGCGCATGCTAGGTGACGAGTGTGTAGGCATGCACCGTGTGAATTGTGTCACATCTCCTTTTTCCTACCCCCGCAAGGATTTAAAGGAGTTTTTTCCAATTTAAGTGACAATCGAAACGGGATCATTTATTTAAAAATCAAAATCGCCACTTAGGTATGGTGTCCCAAGTTACTTGTTTAAAATCCCGAATCAAGGAAGTTTGACTGTGTAATTAATGTCTGCAAACCAAAATCCGGGTAAGAAATTCTGTTAACCCGGAAGAAGGTGTTAGGCACTTCTGAGTTCCGTGGTTCTAGCACGATCACTTTGATCATACTTGGCTTAAACAAATTGTTTAATTACTCATTTTATAACCTATGCGCTTTTGCCTTTTCCACCGCTTTTAATTTAAAAAATTATCTTGAAACGAGTTACGCGTACGTATACCCGCTTGTTTGGCGCATCAAAAATCATGTCACGCAAACGTGTCCACAATTACTAACGCTTTATTAATATTAAGAGTGTCTGGCTGAAGTTGCACGAACGCATACTCTGATTTTGTTTTTAAAATCGTAATTGTGTTACGGAGACGTATACGCAACCACAATTGTGTTTTAAACACGCACCTAAAGGCTTTTCTAGAATATTCAATAACGCCATAAACCAATTTAGACTTATTGTGAAGCAACGAATTGGCAGGTATGGAGTTACTAGAAGTCAACATATTTTAGCTTAGTTAGAGTAGTGACAAATTATCCACATGCTAAAGGTGTTTGTATCTCACTACTCGATCTTTGAAATTTGATGCATTTAGTTGTTAAGGATGAGCAGGCCAACTCTTGATCTAATGATTGAGATCATTGGGCCTGACAAATCCTCGGCCCATGCTCTTAGAGGATTGCAGGATAATTCTTGAAATTCCCTTTCAGTTTCAGGGAAGCAAACCCGCTATGTAGCTGGCTAACTGGTTAAAGGAAATAGGCAATTAGGAAATTGGTAAAGGAAATTTGTACTTATATCCCAAAACTTCAACATGTCTTTACTCAAGATTTATTATTTACCAAAAACGGAAACGTCACTGTGCATACCACTCTTATACAATCCAGTCAGAACTCAAACAGAGAACCAGAAGATGATGTAGTGATTTTCTACTATAAGGACAAAACACGAACATAGACTTCTTAATTCCCTTTAGTCCGAACATATGCTCAGCCAAAAACCAACGCTCAAAGGGGGAAAAAAAAGACAACACAAATGGCAAACAGTGCCGATGAACAACATGGAAATAAATTTGAATTTACCAATCCACGTGAGAATACTCCCTTCACACAAATTTCCCAAGAGACAAAATACATAGGCATGGCATTGTAATCAGGACTAACACGGCAAATTCGACTTCTTATTCAAAGAGTCCAAAATCTCATTCAAAAAGAAAACAGCCTCTTCTCTTTGCCTATATCTTTAGCAATTACTTCTACCACACAAACAACCACGACAATACTCACTTATAGAACAACAGTTGGGGCAAGATGGACAGACAAATTGGACCATCTTCACATTATATTTCACTATAATACCTAGATCACTATCACCTTTCCAATACGTTAATTTAAGAGCGAAAAAGCCCCTGGTCGAGCCTGAACAACAGATTTATCGCCATTGTTCTCACAGTAAACCTTAGCGCAGAACTTCAGCGAACAGAGTAAATTGCAAACACTGAAAGAAATTATTTTATTTTGAATTTATGGGAGTAACTCATATAGGGAAAAAATTACATGCTCACACCCATTTGCGATGAGCAAAGCACGTGGCCCAGCTTGGTCCACTTAATAGTACGTGAACGCGACCTTTGCTATGCGTTTGCGAAGCACCACCTCACACCACTACACGTTTGCATGCTCTTGTCCACGAACGTGATGAACAAATCCATCCTCTTGCCCAGCTAGCTTAATCGATCGCGTATAAGGAAACCAGAACTCAGACACCAGCAAAACTTCAGCAACCTCCCAAGTCCAAATTTCAATATGTTGGGCCTCCGAAATACACCCGAGGCCCCCGGGACCTCAGTCAAATATACAAACCAATCCTTAAACAATATACAAACTTAGTCAAGCCCTCAAATTACATCAAGCAATGCTAAAATCATGAATCGTCCTCGAATTCAAACATAAAGAACTTGAAACTTTAAAATTCTACAGTAAATAAAACTACTCAAAACAATAAAGAAAATAGCTCAGGTGCACTTCTAAAAACTGAACTTAACCTTAAAATAATAAAAAGTTCTATTTATACAAAACTGAAAATATAGAATAAAAATACCCCTACGAAGATTGTGCGGCTGCAAATTCTGGTGCGGTCCACACAATGAGCTACTACGGCCGCACAATTATCATGTGGTCCGCATTCTTGGGAACTTGAGCTTGGACTTTAGGGCTTCCGCGGTCCGCATGAAAATGGGTGTGGCAGAACTTCTGATTATGTGGCCGCATAAAAATGATGTGGTCCACACTCTCTGCTTTTGGACTTAAAAGAGCTCTCTCATTCTTCAATCTCGCAGACTGCATAATAATGAATGGGGCAGAACTTGACCTCCTGCGGACGCACAATTTCGGTGCGGTCTGCATGTCTTTAGCTCGCCCAAAACACTATTCTCTAAATCTCCCTTCTGCAGCCGCATAAGAATTGTGCGGTCAGCACTGTTGGCCTTTTTCCCTGTTTTGGTTCCTGTTCACTTTTGACTGCTTTATGAGTTGATTTTTACTTATTTGTCTTGTTTCCTAATTGTTAGCTTGTATGCGTCCACCAAACTATGGAATAATTGGACCTCTATGAGACCGAAATGTTGAAAGCAGTAAAGACTGAATGTAAAGGAGGCCAGAGGTTTTTTACGTGAAAAAATCCCACACAAGAGGATCAAAAACCACGACCTACTGTTGTAGGCTTTTAACTCAACTAACTTGTAATCTACCTATTACAAGCCACTTTGCAATACTACCGATTGCAAAGACTTCAAACTAACTTGTGATACAACCTCCACAAGCCACTCTCTAACTCTCCTAGTTACAGAGGATTTGACTTATGAATGTTTCTAGTCAAAACATAAACTCTACATTTTAGAATTTGCTTTGTCCCTAAAGCAGTGTTTCTAAGAAAGTAGTTACAGTGTATAGAAAATAACACGATTACAACTCAACTATGGATATACATAAAAAATTTGTTTAGAAATTGATCCTTAGTGGAGTTGTCTTCTTGTTCTTGACACACCGGTGATTTCGGTACTGGATCGATACTTCTTCTTCTTCTTCTTGAGGGAGTATCACTGAAATGCACAAATCCTGGTGTATCTTGCACCAGATTGTTTAATCATAAAAGATATCACAATAGGTAGTGATGTCAACTCTTGGTGTACTTCTTGTAAGTGGGAAGTAACTGTTGCACTGTCTGGATAACCACTTTTGGGCAGGTGCGTTCCAGCTCAACTTTGCTCTTGTCAGGACATGCCAATGAAACAGTTCATAGGACATGTCAATAGACTAGGTTCTAGTAACAGTTGCTTGATGGATTTTCTTCTGCAGCGTTCCAGCTATGCACTTTGACCTATACTTCTTTTAGAGAACCCTAAGGGAGCAGGTCCCTGTTGAATTTCTCTTTACGTTGAATGAGTACAGTCACTGACTTGTGCTTTTGTCTGAAAAACTTAAGGGACCAGGTCATTGGATCATTATTGTGTTCCTCTCTGAGGTCTATGGTCGTTCATCCTTTGCTACTGTTCAAGCTTCGACCAGTTCATATGAGATGTGTATCCTGTGGAGCAGGTTCTCTATCTGGTTTGTTATGATAAGTTTGTTAGATCATCAAAATATAAGAAGCATAAGGTTATGTAAAACGCATCAATTTCCCCTTTTTGATGATGACAAACTTAAGTGTTGACATTATTTACTTGGAGCAGAAGTGACCATATGAGATGCCACCTACATGAAGTTCCCCCTTAATCAGATTCCCATATGAGATGCCAGCTACATGAAGTTCCCCCTTAATCAGATTCCCATGCCAGAACTACGTACATGAAGTTCCCCCTTAATCTCTAATCTCCCTACACTGACTTTGCCCCTTTTGGCATCATTAAAAAGAACAGCTAGAAAGAGAGCACAATCATGTAATAAGCATAAAGAAGTCTAACAGAGCTAGTTCATGCCATATATATGCACACAATATCATAGAAAAGAGAAGCCAGAGGAACAACGTATTGTACATGCAGACAAAGGGGAGTTGTTTCGTTAATATTTACATTAGACTGACCAAGTCAAGAGAAGTAATGGTTAATTCCAACATGCCATCACACAAAAAACAAAACACATAACACTAGTAAAACAACAACCACAAGAAGTTTGAACAAAATAGTTAGACACTGAGGGTGATCCTAGGGAGCACTAAATGAGGGAGGCTTGGAGGAAGAGACAAAAATGGTTTTGAGAACCAAGTCCAGTCTGGTATTTGTAGCCAGTTGTTCTTCAAGTAGTTCAGCCCAGAGTCTCTCATTTTCCTTTCTTAGCTAAGCAATCTCCTCATGTGCAGAATCAGGTCCCTTAGCTGCTTGGCTGAGCTGAGTTTCTAGAATGGTATTTCGAGCCCACAGCCTTCGTATTTCCTCAGAGGCTACATTATAGGCATTTATCAGCTGAGAGATGGTCGAAATGCTTCCACCAACTTTTTCTATGCATTCACATTCTTCTAAACTGGTCTTAGAGAAGATTTGCTTGCGTGTCCCCCACTCTAGGATTTCTCAAGGGAACATCATAGAGCCTGAAAACTTAAGTGAGAAGAAAACAATAAGGTAACCCATGATTACCACCCTTAAAATTTGCAACCTTCTGCATTTGATCTATCATGACTGCTGGCAGATTGATTGGTACAAACTCATCAAGCACTTCCACCAGGACCAAATCTGAATTTGTGGTAATGGAACGTCTCTTAGAGTGGGGTAGGAGTACTTTATTGACCAGTTCAAAGAGAAGTTGGTACTTAGGAAGTAAAACTTTCTTATGTACTTGTTTCTCCTGTTGAGTAGCTTGCTCTTTCATAATGTCTCTCCGAAAGTTCACTCCACAAACATCCTTGACTAAGGACATGCCTTCACATGGAATTCTGAGAGTTTTTCCCAAAGTAGAAGTGTCGAGTACAACATCCATTCCTATTACACGCGTGTAGATGTGATCCCCTTCGACAGTAAAGAGAGATGAGTAGAAGGTTTGCACTGCATCTTCATATACCAGAGGCATGTTCCTTTCAGATAATTGTTCCCATTGTTGAAATTCTACCATCTCTAGAATTTGTCTCATGCCATCCATTTCTGAAATTGCTGGATTAAAAGTTCGACCCCACAACACCTTTTGAGTTCTTAATCTTTGTTACCACTCAACACCACCATACGTTAAAGACTTTGACGGACGAGGTTCTTTAATGGTTTCCTTTAAGCTGATTCCTTCAATAGATTCTCCCTTCCACCTTGTTGCCTCTACAGTTTTGTCCTTTGACACGGCTATCTCTGTTTGGACTTGTTGTTTTCCTTCCCAGATGACCCTTTCTATTCCTCTACATTTTCCTTGATCATCACAGTATGTTGCATCAAAGAACCGGGTTCTCTAGAAACATCTTTGTCTATCTGATTTATTGTCACACTCTTGATGAAATCTTTTGGATTCATTTTCATTGTTTTGACGCTTCTCTTAATTTTCAGCAATTGGGATTCAAGATTTTCTTGATGTAGTGAGGTTGTGATAGGTGATATTGAGGAAGACTCCAAGAGCTTGGAATGAACAGGAAGTGCAGAAGTGAGTTTGCATGAACGTGTATCAAATTCACCAGGAGACTTTTCCGAAAGTATCTCAAAGGACAAGGACTCAAGGAGTGCCTTGATTCTTACATCTCCTAGGAGCTCTAGGTCTTTACCGTGATACTTTGAGGAGGTAAGCTCTTTCATCCATCAGACTCTTTGCATATATGGCTATAATGTTATGAGTTGTCTCCTTTTTTGGTGATTTCTTGAGATTATTGAGTCTATCATAGAGGTATTAAGGTATTGGTCAGGATCATCCTCAGGGTCTTCTGATACTCAAGAAGTGAGACCCCTTGTATGGTTTTTGAAGAGATCGTAAGATTTACTAGACGTAGGATTCTCAAAATAATGGTAAGCAGGGTTTATAAAAAATGGAGAGATTGCAGGGATGGAGGAAGTCTTAGAGGTGTATACAGCGGTAGAGGGCATGAAATAATGATCTTCTGGGAATGATTTCAATAGTGATGAAGAAGTGGGAACAGTGTTAATGGCGGGGGAATGAGGAGATTGTTTGATCGCCATTGAATAAGTACATAGTATATGAGTTGAGAGATGAAGAAATAGATAGGAAGAGGATCCTGGCTATACACAGAAGATGAAGGTTCATAACTTGCCGTAAGAAAGAGGGGAAGTTCCTTATTGGGAAAAGAACTAATGATGATTGTGGAGCGAAACAGGTTCTGAAACGTCTTAAAATGGCAGTAGATTTGTGTGTTATCGTGCAGAGGGGATGAAGGATTTGACTGAAAAGACATGGCACTCAAATATTTAAAATAGTTAAATGGCATGGAAACTGAATTGCAAAGAATTTATATACCATTTTTGTTTATAAGGCCATGCAAGGATTAAGCACATTACTACTAACCTCAAATACGAGAACCCAATACCAGAATAATTTTTAAAGAAGATTTTAATAGCTTCCCTCCTTGTAGTTCATTACTCTACCTTTCGCTTCCATGATCGCTATGCGTGTTTACCTATAACAGTATTGATGTGAGTTAGGCTTGGTCAGAAAATACTTTAGCTACCTTTACCTGACGGTGTGTTCACAGCCAACAGATGAAGCATCCGGTTCTTCATCAGATTTTTTTGAATCCATTTTCACCTTGATTTATCTGAACTATTCTCTACTTGAGGCTTTGATGCAGATATCTGGAGTTGTCTTTTGTTATGTAATCCTTTCAACTAGTCAAACCCTTCTTCATATTTACCCTCAGAGGAGGAACTCATACTTCAATGTGTTTGCAATTTCTCTCCAGATGTTGATGATGTCATTCTGTCTTGCTTCCTTGTCTTCCAGAAGATGATGCATGAATCGTGACAAGTTCACTTTGGTTTCCCAACTTGAGATAAAGTTTGGTTGGGAAGAGACATATGGAGGTCAGTTTGATTTCCTCATACTTTGTGTTCTGCCGCTCGCATAGTGCCATGAGTTGCACCTTTTCTTCTTTGTTCAACTTTAGTGGTGGCAAATTACATACCAGGTTCTTTGTGAGACATGGAGGGTGATGTTGCATTGTCTCTTTCCAGTCTCCTTTCATTTTGCTCACTTTGTCATCCTCTTGATTTGAAGCTTTGGATGTTTCTTAGAGTTAGATTTGGTTCATCATATTAATCCTCAAGATTTCTTTATTGACAGAAGGAGAGTGTTTTGCTGAATACCCCATGAGCATTTCCTGCCAGTTTTGTGCTTCCTTTTTTAGACACCCTGTGGTCTTTCATTCTAGAGTAAGTTCTTAGCTCGTCCTTTTGCATTGAGCTCCTTAAGCTGACCCTTCCTGTTGTCAAGCACAAGGCATCTTCTTGAAATTTGGCATCTCCTAATGAGTCTTGATTCAGGAGGCTCCTGGTTTGGCACATGTTCTTCAAGTAGAGACCAATGTTCATTTATTTTGCTAGAGTTTCTTGACGATTCCCAAGATGATGAGCACAGTCCATTCAGCAATTTCCACATGATTTCGCTTAACTCATTTTCCAATTGATGATAAGATAGAGTAAATGTTCTTGCTTCCTTTGTTCATTAACACTCCTTGAATGGTTATATAATTGATGACAGCACCTTTTAGGTCATTCACATAGTGTTTGTCTCTATTTAAATGTCAAGAGAACCCTTTCTGCCTTTTCGTACACTGAGAAAGTACTCTTTATTTTCTTTTCAAGGATACATTCCCTTCCTACAAGGCTTTCAGTGAGAAGAAGTTCATAATACTACGTGCTTTAAGCCTCCATTGTCTATAGTCCATCGCAGTTTGTTTCCTCTCAATGCTCCCTGCACATACACATCAGGGGTTAGATTTAGGTACCCAAACTAGTTTGGGTCCCTTTTTACTATAAAAAGGATAAATTAGGGAATTCTTGGTCCACGCAGGCAACATCCCCTTTTTGCGAGAGGTACCTAGTCCTTTACCACTTGTCACTCTATCAGTAAATGCTTCGTTCTTCTGAGCAGACTGTACCCTGGCCTAGCAATTTTCTTTAAAATGCATATTGTTTCCACAGTGTGTACAGTGACAGTTATCGGGTACTCTGACATACTTGATGTGTGGATTGTAGGGAGTTTTCTCCCTTTGGAACCTGATGCCCTGCTTGTTCCCACTATTGTTGAGATACACGGTAGTGACTGCATCTGAGGACCGGGTCCATTTCAAGGATTTTTCAAGATCATTTCTTACTTTCTCAAACTCAGCTTGGAGTTGCTGATTTCTCTCGAGTTCATTGCAAAGACTTGTTTCTACGGCGGTTAACTCCTTTTCGAGCAAGATGTGCAACTCGCTGGATACTTCCTTACCTTTCCCAAGAGTTGCATTCCTGTGTTCTCTATTGAGTCCCTCAATAGTTTGCTCTTGATCGGTGCATATCACTAGAAGGTCTTCTCTTTCCTCCTTAGTGGAGGCAATTTTTCTTCTAAAAAGTGTTTCTTATTGCTAAGACCTTCTATTTTTTCTTCCAGATCAATGACTGCTACCATTAGATCATCTCTCTCATTTTCCACACTAATTATTTTTTCATTTAGGGCTTCCTTCTCTAATTCAAGATTAGCTATGGTTTCATTTGAGTCTACTACCACACCACTAGATCATCTCTAGATTGTTCGGCCTCCCCTAGTTCTATAGTTAAGATCTCCTTATCATTTACAAAGACTATAGTAGGTGTCAATTAGGAAATTTGATAAAGACCTTAATTTCTTAGAGGAATAGGATTTCAAATTTCTCTGAACATTCCTGAAGTTTACCTCATCGTCTTCATCTTCTTCATTATCATCATCTGATTGAGCCATTAGCGCGAACAGTGAATCGTACTTTGTTGCTTCAGTTTCCACTGCCATCATGGAACTATTTTCTGCATCTGATTCCCTTTCGAATTCACTTGAGGAATCTCCTCAAGAGGCAAGAGCCTACTTAACGATATTATCTCCAATACTTTTTCGATCTTTTCTCTGGAACCAAGTTCCTTTTTCCTTCTTTGTCAGGATCTTGCTTGAACTGCTCATGTTTCGCAAGTGGGCAGTCTTTGATGAAATGCCCTGGCTTTCCACATCCGTGATAGAGATCATTGTTCCTTTTCTTACTTTAGCTCTCCCACTTTGGTATGCCACCATTTCTTCGAACCATTTTTGAAATTTCTTTGTAAGATAGGCCATATCACTATCTTCATCACTTGAATCACTTATTTCAACCTTAAGCACCATCTTCTTTTCCTTCTTAGGCTCTCTTCTTTCACTGTTATTTTTTCTTTTCATCTCGTATGTTTTCAGATTACCAATCAAATCATCCATGGTTAGAGCCTGTAGATCTTTAGCTTCCGTGATGGCATTTACCTTACTTTCCCAAGAACCATGTAGAACACTAAGAATTTTTCTTACAAGCTTATTTGTGGGAATGACATCTCCAAGTGAGTAAAGCTCATTTATGATGGAGGTGAATCTGGTGTGCATAAATCTTGTATGGACTCATCATCCTTCATCCTGAAGAGCTCATATTCAGTGGTGAGCATGTCAATCTTGGATTGTTTAACTTGAGTGGTTCCTTCGTGTGCAGTTTGTAATGCTTCCCATATCTCTTTGGCAGTATCACAAGCGGGTACTTTGTTGTATTCATCAGGTCCTATGCCACATCAATATTTTCTTGGAATGATAGTTCTTTTCTACAGCTTTCCTGTCAATGTCGCTGTACTGTCTTCTCCCATTGGGTTCCAGTGGTCCTATTTCTATTAGCTTTTTTATGGGAATGTGTGGACCATCACAAATGAAATCATGTATCCGAGTCTTCTACCATCAGAAATACTGACCACTGAATCTGGGAGGTCTATAGGTTGATTGTCCTTCTTCAAAGCTTGGTGGAGCAACCATTTAGGATCTTTCCTAGGTGTTAACCTCATAGGAGGAACTTGCTCTGATACCAATTGTTAGCTTGTATGGGTCAACCAAACTATGGAGTTCCTGGTCCTCTATGAGACTGATACATTGAAAGCAGTAAATACTGAATGTAAAGGAGGCCGGAGGTTTTCTACGTGGAAACATCCCACACAAAGGGGATCAAAAAACACGACCTACTCTTGTAGGGTTTTAACTCAACTAACTTATAATCTACCTATTACAAGCCACTTTGAAATACTACCAATTGCAAAGACTTAAAACTAACTTTTGATACAACCACCACAAGCCACTCTCTAACTCTCCTAGTTACAGAGGATTTGACTTATGACTATTTCTAGTCACAACATAAACTCTACAGTTTATGAATTTTGTTTGTTCCTAAAGCAGTTCTTTTAAGAAAGCAAACTAGGAATTACAGTGCAAAGCAAACAACAATATTACAACTCAACTACGTATATACATAAAAACTTCGTTTAGAAACTGATCCTTAGTGGAGTTGTCTTCTTGTTCTTGACACACCAGTGATTTCAATGCTGAATCGATGCTTCTTCATCTTGAGGGAATATCATTGAAATGCACAAATCCTGGTGTGTCTTGCACCAGGTTTTTTTATCACAAAAGATATCACAATAGGTAGTAATGTCAACTCTTGGTGTACTTCTTGTCAGTAAGAAGTGGCTGTTGCACTATCTGTACAGCTACTTCTGGGTAGGTGCGTTCCAGTTGGACTTTGCTTCTGTCACGACATGCCAATGAACCAGTTTATAGGACATGTCACTGGACCATGTTGTAGTTGAGATCCTCTTCTGTAACAGTTGCTTGATGGACTTTCTTCTGCTACGTTCCAGGTGTGCACTTTGACCCGCACTTCTTTGAGAGAACCCCAAGAGAAAAGGCCACTGTTGTATTTCTCTTTATGTTGAATGAGTACAGTCACTGATTTGTGATTTTGTCGGAGCACCCTAAAGGACAAGGCCATCGGGTCCCTGTTGTGTTCCTCCCTGTGGTCTGGGGTCGTTCATCCTTTTGCTGATGTTCAAGCTTCGACCAGTTCATATGAGATGTGTATCCCGTGAAGCAGGTTATCTATCTGTTTCTTTACGAAAAGCCCATCACCAATGTTCGTGCAAGCAAGCACATTTCATTAGGTTTTGGGAATACCTTGAAGCATTTTTGAGCTAAAATGCAAGTAAAAGAGAGCAAATAAGCGATCAAAATACATACTTATCAATGATATTATGAAATGAGCTAAATAATATAATCTATCCAATCATTGTGTACATCAAACGGTACAGTATAACACAATACAGTATTATATGATACATAATGATATGATACATAACATCCACCCAAACAAACTATTAGCTAGCATTTGAACATAGATTTTGTTGAAACTTGCAAAAAACAAATTTTAAAATTATATTGAAAAACAATCTTTGAAAGTTGAAGTTATACTTGGACATGTATTTTATTTGTAAAATAAATTGAAGTTTTGTGGATGGAGGAAAATTGATCACATTCTATCTTTTTTTCAATCTTTTTCAAAAACTGATTATATTCTATGAACAAATAATGTCTTCAAAAAATTCAAAAAGAGTTGCCAAAATTTATATCCAAACGGGAGCTTATTTCATTGTTAAATATATTTTAGCACTTGATATCACAAATATTAAAATGGTGGAACTACTTTGATTTATCCTTTTTATATCCTCTTTGAACATATATTTAGTAGGAATTTAGACAATATTTGGTGGAAACTTAAAAAAAAAGTATTTGATGTTAAAGTTGAAAAGAATATTCCATTTGTTCCAATTTATGTGTCATCCTTCTCTTTTTATTTTGTCTCAAAAAGAATTGTTAGTTATTGTCCAAATTTTCTTATCATATTTGTTTTTCCTATCTCTTGCAGAAAAAGATTATATGTTTATCGTAATTGGGTTTCCATTCTTGTAGAAGAAAATTATAAATCTCATATATTTGGCTAGTCCTTTTCTTGTAAGAAAAGGTTTGGACTTCGATAAATTGAAGATCCGTCCTTCTCATTCAGTAGCATCCACAATATAGCCATAAGGAGTTTGAGAGTCGTATTTGGGGGGGGGGGGGGGTAATTTTATGGGACAAGTGTTAATGTATCATTTGTGTTTGCCTTTTCATGAGGTTATTCTCTTGATATGTTATACTCTCATTTATTATAGTAGATTACTCATCTCCGCCGCGAACGTAGATCAGTTGACCAAACCACGTTAAGTATTTTCTTTATATCCATTTGTTTGATAAAGCTTTATCCCCTGTTGTGAAGATACTTCTATACGCATGGCTCTAGGCTTAACCGCAATTCTAGATTTAGAGGTTGAGCAGATGGATATCGAGACTTCGTAATGAAGCTTGCAGATAAATATGAATTTGGCAGAAAATTGGAAGGCATGAGTTTGTCAATAGTTTCTATACATGAAGACACATTTGTCTCTTTAGCTGGAGGGAGAGTTTGTTGGACACATGCCCATGTTGTCCAACCAAAGACCCAATGGCATATTCCTATTCTCTTTTAGTTTTCATCCCTATTCAAAATTTGATTCGGTGTTTATAGGATCCTATTAGAGTTGGTTTTGGCTTTAAGAGAAAGCACCACTCGTGATCTATAAATAGGAAAACCTTGGAGAATTGTTCTATGCTTATTGGTACAAGTCTTTGAAAGACTTAAGCACATAAGAGTAGTTTTTTAGAGACATTTCATCAAGAGAGAAAAGAGAAGAAAAGTATTCGTTTTGCTGCAGATTTTTTTCTGACCAGCCAACTTCAAATCATGTTTTTTGATTCGTTAACTGTTGGATCCGGATGAAATTTTGACTGAGTATTCGTGACATCTTGGATTTGCACTGTAGAGATCGGATTTCGAGGCCTGTAGTATCTGATTTCGAGCCCCGAACAACAACTCCAGTTTTGTGGCTTCTCCTCTTTCTTCAATTGATTTGTCGTTGCTCTTGTTTCTATTGTTGCTCCCTGTTTGTCACTTGTTACATAGCCAATTTGGAAAATTTTGTAACCCTCTTATTGTTATAGTGGATCTTTTTGGATCTTTGTGATCCCATAGTTTTTACCTTCGATTTGAATGGTTTTTCATGTTAAAATTTGGTGTTCTTTATCTTCTTTATTTTCGGGTTTACCTCTTTCTCGACATAACAAGAACATCATACTTTCTTATTAAGAATTTATTTAATTTTTAAATTTTTACTTTATCCTTAATGGATGATTTATAGCCACACAAATACTTATGGCTTATTTTAGACCACAAATTTTAAAAGTCTTCCTTTCTTTGAGATATTGTGGAGGGGAAGGTATTAATTTGGGAATTGAAGTTGTATATAAATATAAATTCCACTTGGGAAAAGAAAGTTGAATATGCGAATAAACCATTATTTGGCCTTAGATTTTGGCTTTTTTTTTTAAAATGAAATATGATCAGTTTTCGAAAAAAAAATTGAAAAAGAAATTCAAGCTCCCAAAAAATGCTTTTGGATGAAATATTTTCTTCCACTCACAAAGCTTCAAATTTTTTTCAAATAAAATATATGTTCAAACACAACTTCAATTTCTAAAATTTATTTTTCAACACAACTTTAAATAATTTATGTCCAAACGCTAGCTATGTCACTTGAAATACTCTTCAAACAAGTTATTCAAATCGGTATTTGCAGATATTGAAAATTAATATTTGCAAATGATCAACTCAGTTTTTGCGGATACTGAAATATAATGTTATGCTCAAACGGAGACAAGCTTCAAATATTTGACAAAATAGACTAGATTGTGAATTGTAAGTTTGATCTTATTATAGCTTTATAGCAAATAATTCCTTCCAACACATGACGCCCTGTCGTGTACATACTGCAGTGTTTTGACCTTCGGTTCAACTTGAACTTGCCGTTTATTCTAGTGATTACCTGACTAAATCATCAACAAAGATACCGAGTAATTCTGTCTACCAAATCTTACGTAAATGGAAAGAATCATATAGCTATTTTCTCTCAGCGCTTTAGTCTCTATAGTTTTCACTCGCTCCAATAACTACTACTCTACTAGGCCACACCCTCTTATTGATATTTTCTAACCTAAGGTCATGTCCTCGGAGGGCAGGGGTGGTGGCAGGGGTGAGCAGGGGGCTGAAGCGGTTCTGAGGACAGAGCGGGAGGCAAGGGTGGGAAGAGGGTAGCGAATGCTCATAGATTAAGCATCGAGTCGTGGAACGTAGGCACTCTGACGGGTAAGTCCATTGAGTTGGCGAAGGTTCTTCAGAAGAGGAGGGTCAACATATCCTGCGTCCAAGAGACTAGGTGGAAAGGGTTGAAGGCAAGGAATGCAGACGGGTTTAAGTTGTGGTATTCTAGGGTCGTGAGAGGTAAGAATGGAGTGGGCATCTTAGTGGATAGGGATCTAAGGGAGTTCGTGGTTGAGGTTAGGCGAGTGAATGATAGGTTTATGTCTATTAAGTTGGTTATTGGGGGTTGCGTCCTCAACGTCATCAGCGCTTACGCGCCACAAATGGGCTTAGATGAGAAGGTTGAGAGGCGCTTTTGGGAGAGCTTGGATGATTTGGTGAGTATTGTTCCCCAATCTGAGAAGTTAATTATTTGAGGGGACTTTAATGGTCATATTGGGGTTGATGCCGGTGGTTATGGTGATGTGCACGGTGGCTTTGACTGTAGGGTTAGGAACGGAGGAGGCACGTCACTACTTGATTTTGCCACGGATTCTGAGATTATAATTGTGAACTCAACATTTCAGAAGAGGGAGGAGCATTTGGTTACCTTCAAAAGTTCGGCGGCGAGGACTTAGATTGATTACCTCCTTCTCAGAATGAGCGATAACAGTTTATTCAAGGACTGCAAGGTTATTCCGGGGGAGTCCTTTTCGACTCTTCATAGACTCCTAGTGATGGATGTTGGTCTCTAGGTGAAGAGAAAGAGGATAGGTGATCGGGGACGACTGCGGATTAGATGGGTGCTCTGACTAAGGAGAAAGTCCAGGAGTTGGAGAGGAGGTTAGTTGATGGTGGAGCTTGGAGAAGTGAGGAAGCAGAATCAATGTGGTCAGAGACGGCGAACTTGGTTAGGGAGGTAGCACGGGATGTGCTCGGGGTAGCCAAGGGCTATTCAGGCAGACATCAGGGTAACTGGTGGTGGAACGATGTATTCCAAGAAAAAGTGGAGGTGAAGAAGAGGGTATTTGCTAAGTTGGTAGGGACCACAAGTGAGGAAGAAAGGAGAGTAAACATGGAGATCTACAAGGTGAAGAGGAAGAAGCAAACCTGGCAGTTACGGAAGCTAAAAACGTGACATTTGGTCGCATGTACGAGGAATTAGGGAAGAAAGGCAGGGATAGGAAGTTATTTCGATTATCTAAAGTAAGGGAGAGGAAGGCGCGGGATCTAGACAAAGTTCTGTCCATCAAGGACGAGGATGGTAGAGTTCTGATGGGGGAGTCTCAAGTCAAGTAGAGGTGGCAGGCGTACTTTCGAGACCTACTTAACGAGGAGGGGGATCGAAACATAGAGGAACTGGGGCATTCAGAGCATCACAGAGACCTTAGGTACTGCAGGCGCATTAGGGTGGAGGAGGTCATAGGTGCTTTGCGTAGAATGAGTAGGGATCGAGCGACCGGGCCTGACGAGATTCCGGTGGAGTTATGGAAATGCATGGGTAGGTCAGGAGTGGAGTGGCTCTCCAGGTTGTTCAATGCGATCTTCAGGACCAAAAGGATGCCAGAGGAGTGGAGGTGGAGTACGGTGGTGCCCTTGTACAAGAACAAAGGGGATATCCAGTATTGCAACAACTATAGGGGTATCAAATTATTAAGTCACACCATGAAGATCTGGAAGTGGGTGATCGAGGTTAGGGTGAGGGAGATGACATCTATATCGGTGAACCAGTTCGATTTCATGCCAGGTCGCATACTACAGAAGATATTCACCTTCTCAGAGATTTGTGGAATAGTTTAGGGATAAGAAAAAGGACCTGCACATGGTGTTTATCGACTTGGAGAAGGCTTATGACAAGGTCCTAATGGAGGTGCTATGGAGGTTCCTGGAGGCGAAGAGCATGCCGGAAGCCTATATCAAAGTAATCAAGGACATGTACGATGGAACTAAGACTAGGGTTAGGATGGTGGGTGGTGACTCAAACCATTTCTTGGTGGTTATGAGGCTCCATCAAGGATCGACGCTTAGCCCTCTCTTGTTTGCCTTGGTGATGGATGCTCTAACCCGACATATTCAAGGGGATGTGCCTTGATATATGCTATTTGCTGATGATATAGTATTGATAGATGAGATGATGGTCGGCGTGAATGAGAGGCTAGAGGTATGGAGACAGACTCTCGAGTCTAATGGTTTCAAAATAAGCAGATCTAAGACTAAATACCTGGAGTGCAAGTTTAGCGCTGAACCGAGAGAAGTAGGCAGGGGCGTGAAGATTGGATCTCAGGTCATTGCCAAGAGGGACAGTTTCAGATATCTTGGGTTGGTGATTCAGGGGGATGGAGAGATTGACGGGGATGTCACTCATCATATAGGAGCGGAGTGGACGAAGTGGAGGCTTGCATCAGAAGTCCTGTGTGACAAGAAAGTGCCGCAGAAACTCAAGGGGAAATTTTATAGAGCTGTGGTTAAACTTGCCATGTTGTATGAGGCGGAGTGTTGGCCGGTGAAGAACACTCATGTTCAAAGAATGAAGATTGCGGAGATGAGGATGCTCAGGTGGATGTGCGGGTTCACCAGGTTAGATAAGATTAAGAATGAAGTAATTTGAGAGAAGGTGGGGGTGGTCTCGGTGGATGAGAAGATACGTGAAGAAGGCTCAGGTGGTTCGGGCATATGCGGAGGAGAAGTCTTGATGCCCCGGTGAGGAGTTGTGAGTGACTGGCGGTGGTCGGGGTGAGGCGAGGCAGAGGGGGCCTAAGGGGTATTGGGGAGAGGTGATTAGGTATGTCATGGCTAGAATGCGGATTTTCAAGGACATGACCCTTGATAGAAAAGTCTGGAGGTCTAGTATCAGGATTTTAGGATAGGGGCTCCTAGAATTTTTTCGTACTCCTTTCCCGGAGGTTGGGTGAGGCTTGACAAGGCTATCCATAGATAATTTGTGCATTGGATTGTGTCCCCCTTATGGTAGTTATTTATGGTAGTAACTTTTTGATATTATTGAATGTCATTTTATTTATGGTTATTATGTTTAGATAACTATTTACGCGATTTCTTCTGGAGTTACTAATGCTCTTTTGTTTTTGTTTTTGTTTTCCGTTTCCTTCCCTGAGCTGAGTGTTGATTGGAAACAGCCTCTCTGCTCTATCGGGTAGAGATAAGACCTGTCTACATATTACCTACCCCAAACCCCACCTTGTAAAACTATATTGGGTAGTTGTTAATTAGCTAGAGACAAGACTGCAGTTTACGATTTAGAATATCGGGTTATGGACAATGAACTAAATGAAAGCACAAGATTGCAAAAGGTTGACCAACAATGCATGTACAACTGTAGATGTGAGAGAGATTGACCCAAGATTTCAACAAAACGAGAAGTTTTATTTTGTGTTAGTTGTATGAAACTCATTTTTATCTCACAAAATTATGGATCTCAATCTTACATTAATGGATTTACAGAATTTTAGGTCCACAAAACTGTGAGACAAAAAATTGTCTCATACAACTAATGTAAGTTGTATGATACACAAAATAAAATTTTCCAACAAAATGAACATCTATAAAATATACTTGAATATCAACTTTTGAATGTTAAACAAAGAGAACTCGACAATGAACAAATTTAACTAGATACATAAATAAGGAGGCTGTAATGTGGTTACTTATAAAAAGAAGACTACATTTACCATAGCCGGGTCTAAGAAGGTAAATGAAGAAACGATTGAATACAACAAAGGACAAGGCTTGATCCTTACAAAGAATAATTATAGCATGACATGGAACCATGAGACTAGCATAGACATGGTTATTTTGGGTACTAAATTAATTCCTCATTTCAAAATCTCAATTTCTTGTAATCTGTAGAACAAATAATTCTCTGTGAGCTCCGGAGCTTTTCTCCTATGGGCTTGTATTGTAAATTTATCACTCTTCTATTTAATCACAACTTGGATAATTTATTCTGAATTCTGCTTTGAATACCACAGCTTCTTCTGACAAATCAATATCTTCTCCTTCTCTGCACCATATTCCGTGTTTTCTTTACGACAGCTCCATCTCATGCCCTTAGCCATAGTGGCAATTGCATCTACAAAGTAGCTGGATTCCCGGATAATTGCATACCCGTTGGGCCGCAAAATACGATCCATTTCCAGCAGCACATACTTCATTTCACATCTGTAAGATACACAGAACTTATGTCAGAATCGTTGCATAGAAATGATACTTAAACTGGTGGGAATATTACTTACTAAAGGATGGGGTGGGGGTTAAGCTTTGAGGTGCAATGTCCTTACCTATGACTTTCAGAAGTGAAGAGATCGTCAAGGTGAAGGAGATCATATGTTCGAGGATACGTTGAGAAGGCCTCACACCTATATAACAACAACAAGACACAGTTACAAATGAATCGATCAACTGCTGCAGTTTAGGCTTCAATTTCGCAAGCAAAATCTGAATTACCAGTCATGGAATGTTCCGATAAGACCTCTGTCGTAGACCACAGGAAGCGTGTTTGCAGCATAAGAGGAAACCACATTCATGACCCAAAGTGGATCCTCAATCAGAGCAGCAGCGAAACCTCCGTACAGGGTGTTCATGTCCATCACATTTCTGATCTTCTCAGTTCCAATAGCTGGGAGCAACTTCTTGTAGTGCTTTGTTCGCACCTTCCACTTAACATCATCATGCTTGAAGGCACCCTCGCTACCTCCACGAACATCAGAAACACGTTCTGGGGCAACATGCAACCTTTGTGGCCATTTGGCTAGGGCATTCAACTTAAGTTTCTTAGCAGCTAGATTTGGCACTACTACACACGGTCGGAGAGGAGTGTACCACGCGGAATCTGGTTCAGTACCATCATCGCACTTTGGAGGGTAATTGTCAGGGTTATCAAGTTTCTTATAGCAGCTGTTGTCTGTCAACTTCTGCCACACGGCAATGTCATCCTTCTTGTTGAATAATTTGAAGCACATTGAAGTCAGCAAATCTTGCAACTTCTCATAATCTGATTTTTGTTCCTCAATGGTGGTATTCCATCCTCTCCAACGGTTCTCATAGTTCACTGGTGGGCCAGAAAGGACCCAGAAACCTCCAGGGCGCAGTATACGATGTATTTCAAGAAGGTAAACTCCACCTGCCGATAGTGAAGGCTGAATTAGAAAAGCATACGGATAAAGCATTTCCAATTTCTGGCCAGTGGGCCAAATAGCAGTATAAACAGAGGCTGGATTTGCAACCATCCAACTGCAGAATGTGCGATCACACTCAGGCATACATTCAAGATAAGCATATAACATTTTCTAACTAGGTTTCTTACCAAATTCGGTCCATGGAATTAGGCATCTTGAGCAATGAGCCATGTCAAAAGAGTTTGAAGGGAAAGGAAGACGATGCGTGGAAATGATGCCCAGAACCGCAGGAATTCCACGTTCCAGAGCAAACTGAATTTGAGCTTCATGGTTATCTCTTGGAGCAAGAGAGACTGTAAGAATTCCACGATCTAGCAGATCACCACCCCAGCTTGCCACCTAGATAAAGAAGAAAAAAAATAAAATTAAGCAGGAATTCTAGATTATACGTCAAACTATCAATCAATTACGCCTCAATCCCAAACGATTTCCAGACTATATATCTCAACAAAAATTCTCAGGAGAAACATCAGATAACGAAACGTTTGATCGTTAAGTAACTAGATAAGAAGATGTGATATTACAAACAATAAAGATCAGCTAGCACCTGTTGACGGTTTAGCAAATACATAATTAGCAGAATGGTTATGACTTCATGATCAAAGTTAGCACAACATCGAGAGATCAGTCAAGCGAATATCTTGTGATATCACATAATGAAAGAGAAATATGCCTATGAATGCGGAATTCCTCGTTGGCACTCATCAACATTGAAAGATAAATCAAGCTATCGTTCCCTCATTTTTGCTAGCACTCTCAGCTGGAAGCATCTTCTTTTATTAGTTGGTGCTCACATATATCCATGCAGACTAAGATGTAGTTAAAAAGTGCCATATAACAAACTTAAAATTTATAGGGCACTCACCCCACAACCAGTATCAATGGCAGTCCGGATAGTCCCATCTGTCATTTGTGGAATCAAATCTTGCATCAGATCAACATATTTCCCAACACCATTGGGGAACATAGTACCACCACCAGGAAAGATGAACTTCTCCCCTTCTTTTATCAGCCAATGTTGATTCGATTTTTGTTTGTTAATCCAATCATACGGAACATTCCTGAAGCCAGATCAAAATTAACAAAAATCAGTGTATAGGAATGAATCCAACAACATAACATAAACAAACAAATATACTGAACATTGGTATTACCTGTACCAACATTCAGTTTTGCTCTTAGGCCATCTTATTGGCACTTTATAGCCATCTGGTGGGGGGACCAAGCATTCCTTCCTTTCAAAATTAGGAGGGCAATGGCGTTCCATGAAAGTGAGGCGATGAAGACCATACTTCTTCCATCTCTGCAGTAGCAGCAATAGATCATTTGCACATGGTCGGTCGAAAAAAGTTAACAAGGACCAGATTAATTAGTCAAAAGAAAATACCCTTGGATCGGTGCATGGAGTATAGTCCTGATAGTCAGCGCTGCATTCAGGAAAGGAAACGGCTTTGGTCTGTAGAGGACTAGCATTCCCTGTGGGAGTTTCAGTTTCATCTTCCCTGTTAACCTCCTTAGTTGCATATCTCTCCTTTTCAGAGCAAAAGATTCCACCAAGATAGAATGAAAAACCACAGAGCACAACAACCATTAACGCCACGGGAATTTTCCAGGAATTTTTATCTGGTGGATATGGTTTTCCATCTTTGTGCCCCATTTTGTCACTTTTTATTGATTACTTACCTGCATAAGAAGCAAACAACATGGTTAAATCATTTCCACTTCTTCAATCTACAGTCATACAACCATTTGAAATTGCTTACAATCCTAGCTTCTTTAAAGAAAAACAATAGAATGTAAACAGAACACTTAACTATCAAGGCAAAAAAGTCTTTTAAAACAGAATAGAATAAAGTCCCAACTAAGAATACTTTACCCTTACAACTGGAAAAGTCACAAGCCCAAACAACAAACAATGAGAAAAGCATAGGCCCATACAGATCTAATGGTCGGAGCCAGCCACAAATAACTAACTATTGAAAATCATGACTAAAGAACACTTAAGACTTTACATGTCACCTCATCTTTATATTCAACACATGATATAGGGACCCCAAGAGCTTTATCAAATTCAGCTAAAAAGTTTCAATTATGAAACCAAACTAATGCTTTTGCATCTAACTTGAACTGTTTAAAAATACCAAGAGTAGTTGATTTTTCTCACGAAGAAATTTATGGTTTGAAACTCATTGGTTGAAAAGCTTAATGACGTTAAGGTTATGGGTTTTTATTTATTCCCAAAATAAACTTGCCGACAAAGTAATAACAGAAGAGAAAAAGATATTAAATGCAAGAATACCTTAAATAGAGACAAAAAGATTCAATCTTTATGGTCATTTCGTTCATCTAAAACCAAATCTTGCAGAATATTGTTTATCTTAATTTAAGAAAAAAAGTTAAAACCAATAACCTTTATCACCAAATTATAGAAAATCCAATGGTGAGAAAGACAGCAAAGGTCACAATGCCAGGATCTGAAAAAGATCTGCCACAGGAAAAAAAACAAAAAAGATAGAACCCAGAGTACCACAGCGTCCTAATAATTCAGCTTTTACAGGAAAGAAATGCACAGCAATTGGAAGATCAGAAAAAAAAAACAGTACCTCTAATATTACGTGTCCGATACAATTATATATCAGACAAAGATTAAAAACCCAAAAAATATTACTGTGCTGAAAAAATCTATTCAAGAATGTATTAATGTTTCCAGAAAAATGGACCTATGAATGGAAAGAAGAAAGAGGAGGAGAAAAATGGAGTGAAGATATATGAATATGTGTATCTGCAAAGCTAAGCTCACATATATGTATACAAAAAAGATAGGAGAATTAAATATTTATAAAAAGAAAATAGTAATAATATAGTACTCCGTAGAATGTGATGGTTCCTGGTTATTTCTATATGGTTATCGGCCTTATGCCTCGTTAGCTGTCTTTGTAGTTTGGAATTTATTACAATTACCTCTTCGTCACGGTCCCTTCCATTCCTCTCCCTTTCCTATCTCTCTTCCTTGTCTGTCTAAGTATATCAACAAATAGAAAATCAATAGTTTTCTTTCTCTCTGTTTCTGGGTAAATTCTTGATCAGGTAAACGGTGAAAAAATAATTATTTCTACCATTGAAATGATTCTCACCCACGATGTAATGGGTGTCTTCTCTTTTTCTTTTCATTCGTACAAATATATACTGGTATTATTATTATTATTATTACTACTATACTGGTATTATCATTATTTGGGGTCGTTTCGTTTCGATAGAGAAATAATTTGTCGTAGCAAAATTCCCCATAACATTATACAATTGTTTGGTTTGGGCATAGAAATAATAATGGGAATTTTTTCATAAATTACTATTTTTTTTGTCTAATTAATTATTTATAGATACCATTTGCTATATTGCGTGTTATAGATACCTTTTATGTTTAGTATTTCATGTATTTAAGTTGTTGTATTCATTAATACAACCAAAAAGATAGACGTAAAATTTGGAATTCCAGCTAAGTTTGACATGTATTTAGATGTATTCAAGCGACATTAATATTAAATATTGCAAAAAATATAGGCGTAAAATTTGGAATTCCATCTAAGTTTGATACATATCTAGCTGTATTCAGGCGATATTAACATTAAATATAGTAATATCTGCGCTAAAAATGGAAGGAAATAAAATTACATGATATTCCCATAATTTAACTCAACGAACTAAAATGATCCCTCATTAATCTGTATGTGAAAGATACATAATAAAGATTATAGCTGAATAAAGAGAAATACATATGAATAATACAGTTGAATACAATAAAATCCACCTTAATTCATATGAATAAAACACTTGAATACAACAACAAAACAACTGAATAAACTCTTGAATGCAACAAAATACAACTAACTTCTGTTGAATAAAATAGTTGAATATAACTGAATACAGTTGTATAAAACACTTGAATATAACTAACTACTGCTGAATAAAATAGTTAAATACAACCGATTAAACCTGAATACAAGTGAATACAGCTGAAGAATACATTCGAAAACACTTCTAGCTGGGTTTCTCTCTCTGCTTCTTCTTCATCTTCTCTCTTCCCCACTTCTAGCTTTTCTGGATCTTGTAACCCACCAGCCAATCTCTCCAAGACTCATAAATATTTTCATATAATATTTTGATCCCTGTGTTTCATCAACATATTTCATCCAAATTTACTCTTTTATACCTGTTTTATTCCATTGATACATGAACACACCTCCAATTGGGTCGCCGGACCTCCTAATTGCCTCCGACGGCCCAGGAGGTTTCTCCACCGTGGATGCAATATGTGAAGTACGTGAGTGCGGTCGCTCATATTCCGGCTCAGACAATAGCTGATGATAACGTTGGCGACGCGGAGCAGAAAATTGAGAATTTGGGTGAAAGAAGAGTTAAGGAACTAGGGTTTGTGAGAGAAAAGAGTCTGATTGTATGCAAACAGATAGAGAGAGATTGTATTGGGGTTTGCAGATACACGGTAATTATGTGAGAGAAAATACAAAAAGAAAAAGGGAAAAATAATATTTAGCATATGTGGTGCCTTAATTGTATGATGTAACTATATTTAGATTTTTTTCAATAAAGGATAAAAGGTATTTATAGAATGTAATATTTTAAAATGGTATTTATTATTGATAAATAGGGTACTAAATTTTTCTATAGGGTGTAAAAATTTCAATAATAATTTATCTCATCAATAAAGTCTCCTATAAGATAATATAGTGTTTGATTGATAATATTAAATATTATTCACATCAAATTATTACCTAAAATAAAAATATATGTATTAGCGCATAAATTAAACTATTTAAAGACAAAACATACTTTTTTAGAGGAATTAATCAATGCATAACATTATAATTTCATTATTATTCACCTTATAAAATATCTATACATTACTAACCCCATCACTATTTTTTTTGTAGAATATTTTTATTTTAATCGAAAATGCTTATAACATATTAATCAGACATATCAACTCCTCTTTTATCTTTCAGCGCGTATAAACACACGTGAGGGTCATCACTTGTGTTTTTACTCATTCAAAAAGTCTCTGAGGCCTTGAAAATCTCATTTTGGGTTGCCTAAATTTGCATGCATAGTCCGGGCACGTAACCGGAGAGCTTAAATATGAATTCTTTGAGAAAAATAATAAATTTTGATATCAAAATGATTAAATTTGACTTGGGTCAACGTTTTGGGTAAACGGACTGGGCCCATAATTTGACGGCCTCGGAGGATTTGTAGGAAAATATGGGAATTGGACGTGCGCCCGAAATCGACTTCCGAGGTCCCAAGCTCAAGAAATAATTTTTTATGTGAAAATATTTTCTAGAATTTATTAAGGAAAATAGAAATAAAATGTGATTAGAAGACTATGGTATCGGGCTCGTATTTTGATTCCAGCGCCCGGTACGAGTCTTATATATGATTTAGGCACTATCTCTAAAGTTTGGTTGAAAACGGATGACATTTGACGTATTTCGGACTTAAACTGGAAAATTAGTGTTTCATGAGGTTGTATGCATATTTGGTTTGGAGCCCTGAGGGTTCGGGGGAGTTTTGGATAGGCCACGTAAGGCTGGAAGTGGCCCGGTTCGGAATCGGAACCGCGGTTCTGGCGGTTCCGGCGGTTCCGGTGGTTCCGGTTCCGCGGTTCCGGGTCTGGCGGTTCCCCGGAACTGTGATGGAGCGGTTCCACCCGCTAGAACCGCGGAACCGGAACCGCCAGAACTGGAACCGGACCGGTTCAGGCGGTTCCAAATGGTTCCGCAACGTTTGAAATTTAAAAAAAAAAAAATTTTAAAATTCGGACCGTTGCGGAACCATTTGGACCCGTATGGAACCGGACCGGTTCAGGCGGTTCCATCCGGTTCCAAATGGTTCCAACCGGTTCCGCAACGGTCCGGAATTTTAAAAAAAAAATTTTTTTTTTTTAAATTTCAAACGGCTCTTTTTCAAAATTAGCCGTTTGGAATTTCAAAAATAGCCATTTAACCCCCCAAACTTTATATAATTACACAATTTTCCATTTCTCAACTATAAATACCCCCTCATTCTTTCATTTTAATTCACCAATTCATCAATATATCTCAATCTCTCTCAAGCTCTCTTTCAATCTTTCTAGTGCAAGTGCTTAATTTATTGTTGCAATTTCGTGAAACATTGTGAAGTTGTTGAATTGAAGTTTTCAAGTGTTCGATTTCAACGATTTTCAATTTTCAAGAAGTTGTTCGTCAATCCGGTAAACTCGTTTCAACTTTTACGTGATTAGAATATTTTTGTGTGTTGTTATTTTGCTTAATTATAATTAATATGGCATTTTCATTGAAAAATATGTTCGAAAAAGGAAAAAATAAAACCGGTGAAAGTAGTCGCCAAAATACTACCCCTCCCCCGGCTCCCCGACCTAAAAAAGATAAACAAGTTGAAACTAGTAGCCAACCTAGAAATACTAATGAAAACTTCGGAATACTTGATAGTAATCACCCGTGTTTTCAATTTAGCGATGTTGATTCTCTACATGATGTAGCAGTCGGTGATAGAATAGATGATGATATTATGAATATGCTTTATCCTAATGCACCAATATTAGAGGGAAATGAGGATGATGATGATGACGAAACCCAAGCTCCGATAGATTTAGATGATACACCTACTAGTCCTGCTACTAATGAACCGGAACACCCACCCGTACAAACTCCCACTTTTAGTAGACAACCTCCTAAACGTTCAGAAACTTCATTAGTTTGGCAATTTTTTATTCAACTAAGAGAACAAAATAAGGCTAAGTGTAAATCTTGTGGGAAATTACTTGTGCATAGGTATACTGGAGATCGTAGCGGCACAGGTAGTTTAGTTAAACATATAAAATTATACCCTAGAGATAAGGCTAGATGTATCCAATTGAAAGCGCAACAAGAGGGGAGGACAAGTCCTGAAACAACAGTTAACCCAAGTACTGGTTCTAATCTAGTTTAGTATATATTGCCGCACTTGCTAATTTATTTGTTGATTTTAACGAGGGAGGGAAAATTTATGAATATGCAATAACAGAAATGAAAAAGAAGTTTAAAAAATATTTTTTTCCAATCCCTACTATATATGGTGTGTCCGCTATGCTAAATCCTACTATGAAATTAGGAGGACCTCACTTTTGGTATTCTAGTATTTATCAAGCTTTAGATCTTGATGAAGAAGAAATGGCTACACTATCTGATGCGCAAGCATCAATTAAAGTGAATGCTCAAACTGTTTATAATGCTTATAAACAGGCGTTAGAGCATGCTAGGCCAAATATTCCAACCCCAACTTCGTCCACATCACAGGCGTCTAAAAGAGCTGCTGGCTTAACAGCTCTTAAATCTTGGACTGAGTTCAGGAGTACTCAAGGGGAAAATGTAGATGATATTTCCCATCTAAATGAGCTTCAAGTTTCTTTGTCGCAGGGATTAGAGAATGAGAATCCAGACGGCTCTTTCGACCTTTTGGATTGGTGGAAGACAAGGGAAAAGCATTTTCCCGTTCTTACAAGGATGGCTCTGGATGTTCTGTCGATTCAAGCGTCAACTGTTGCATCGGAGAGCGTTTTTAGTCAAGCAAGACTACAAATAGGTGATCATAGAGCGTCGATGCGGGACAGCTTGGAAAAATCAGTGCTATTCCGAGATTGGATTTGCTCTGAAAGAAGGAACTTTGGGCTAGCTGAATCTCAACCAAAAATAGATGAGTGCTATGAAGAAATGCTAGCAGAACTTGCTCAGGAAGCAACTTCACCCGGAAGTGGAGATGAACAAGCTTCATTTCCACCACCGCCAACACAACCACCTCCAAACCTTGAAGGTTTTATGAGATTTGTTAGAAATAATGCATAAATTATTATGTAACTTGTACATTGGCATGTCTTCTTTTAGTTTTTTTTTCTTTTAATGGTGGTATTAGTACCATGTTGTGCTCATTCCATTGGGGAAAGGAAGACTAAGAAAGATATGCCATTTGGTCAATAAATATGCTTTTTATCATATCCTTGAATATCTTTGTCTCAATATTTTTTTGTCTTTACTTCTATATCAATCCTTGAATATTTATATAACATATAATATATAACATACAACACATAATACTAATGACAGCATTCTTTTATCAATATGTACTACTTATATAAAATTTATACTAATTACTAACTACTACACAATATACACTATTTATATACAATAGTGTATTACTTAACAACAATATATACACCACTTATACACTATATATTCTAATTACCAAACACAATATATACTATAATTAATAACATAGTACACCATGTAAAATATATTCTACAATATACTAATCACTATTATACAAGATATTGATTTTAAAAAAAAAATAACTCGGAACCGCCGGGAACCGCCAGAACCGCGGTTCCGGAACCGCCAGAACCGGAACTGGGCGGTTCCGGAACCGTATGGTAGCGGTTCCAACTCCGGAACCGCCAGAATCGGAACCGCCAGAACCGCAAAATCGGAACCGCCAGAACCGGAACCGCAGACCCAAATAGACCCAGAACCGGAACCGGATATAGCCTTAAGGCCACGAGAGCATTTTGGAAATTGAAATCACAGCTGAAGCACTTCTGACCTGCAGGCTTCGCGTTTGCGAAACCTGGTTTGCAAAAGCGATATCGCAAAAGCGAATGGCCAATCGCAATTGCGAAGATGGTCCAGGTCTACTCAGTCCCGCAAATGCGAGATGTTCCTTCGCAAATTCGAAGGGTCTTCTTTTATCCTCCGATCACAAATGCGATATTTTTCAATCTGGCCCGAGTTTGCAAATACGAACATGTTCTCGCAATTCCCATGTCTGCAGGGTTCCCAATTGCGAACCCTGTTTCGCAAATCCCATATCTACATCCTAACAATTTCATACTTAGATGAATTTTTAACCTATTTCTTCATTCTTTCAAAACTCAAACACCCATAGGCAATTTTCCCAAGCAATATTTCTTCTCCAAATAATTTGTAAGTTGATTTTTACTCAAATCCTTCGATCTTTAACATCATTAAACATGTTTTCATCTTAAAATCAAGGATTTCATAGGTGAAAATGAGGATTTTCGGTAGAACTTAGGTTTTTAGAAATTGGGTGATTTGGACCTCAATTTGAGGTCCAATTTTAAAACTAATCATAGATATGGACTCGTGGGGAAATGGGTAACCGAGTTTTGGTTCGAACCTCGGGTTTTGATCACGTGGGCTGGGGGATATTTTTTGATTTTTTGGGCAAAACTTTGGAAAATTCATTTTATGCATTCAAATTGATTCAATTAGTATTTGTTGGTGTATTCAAGTAATTTGTGACTAAACTCGAGCGATTTTGTGGTGGAATCGAGGGGTAAAGCTATACTTGAGGTTTGAGTTGAGTTTGAAGCATCGAGGTAAGTGTTTGGTCTAACCCTAGCTTGAGGGAATATGAGTAGGTTCTTGTTTGTTAATTGCTAATTGTCGAGTACGATGTATAGGCATGGTGATGAGTATATATACATTGGTGTCTAGCATGACCGTGAGTCCTTATGTTGTGATTATCCTGATTTGTTGTAGCTTTCATGCCTACTTGATAATTTCCATATATTGTAAAGAATATGTGATATAAATTGTGATCTTCAAACTTCGAGGAGCATTGGCTCGAGTTGTGATACGAATAGTATATTAGATAATTAAATTCATTGGAGCGTTGGCTCAAGTGATAAAGTGAAGTATAAAGTAAGAAATGAAAGGATGAGAAAGCGTTATTGATTATTCCCTTGCAGGAACATTTTGTTGAATTGTTGATTTTGTCCCTTACCGGGATATTGAACTTATTGGTATGGTTCCCTTGCCGGAATTTAACTATTTACTTATATATTTCCTTGTCAGGATTCCTATTATTATTTGTCCATTCCCTCGCCCCATTGTTTGTGATTGCTGTTTGGGAGAAAGAGTGATAAAGTACGAAGAGTGATGTCGTGCATGATTGTGATGAGAATATGTTAATGCATGAAGGATCATTCTGTGCCATCATTATGTGAGGTAAAGCACTAAGGGTGATATCGTGTATCTTGTATGATTGTTTTGGTGAAGATAAGAGTAAAAGTACGAAGGGCGATGCCGTGTTGATTTTTCTACTCTTGTTGACATTCTAATTGTGCTGTTTCCTTTCCTTAATTGGTGTTTTATTTATGAACTGTTACTCTCCCTACAACAGTTCCTTTCCCCAGCTTTAATTATTTATTTCCTGTTATTTTTCGCCAAATATTGTATAACAGCAGAGGTTTATCTGGAGTCTAGTCCTAGTCTCATCACTACCTCGTCGGGTTTAGGCCAGACACTTACCAGCACATGGGGTCGGTTGTGCTAATGCTATACTGTGCTCTTTTGCACAGATCCAGGTACCGGACATCACCAGTAGTTCGGGAGCCATCCTTGAGTTCACCAAGACACCGAGATAGCCTTGCAGGCGTCGGCAGGTCCGATGTCTCCTCTAGCTTATATTCTCTAATGTTATCTCATATTATTCGAGACAAAACAGTGTAGTAAATCTTTCAAAAGGTTGTATTTAGTATTATTAGTAGTTCGTAAGTATTGTGACACCAGTCTTGGGTAGAGACTTATGCTGGATTTTTCGCATTTCTAATAAGTTTTCTATAATATAAGACTTCCTCTTATGAAACTAACTTCCGACTCTCAAGAGACTTTGAATTTGAAATATCTATTATAAAAGGTGGGATGAAAACTGTTAATTGTTTAATTCAAGAGGTATGGTTGGAATTTGAGATTCTCTACTATTAAATCTTAGATTTCAGTTTTAAACCATTACATGAAACACCAATTGTTAAAAAGGAGTCTATCAAATCCAAAACAGTTGGTCAATATATTTTGAAATACTGAATGCCTAAACTTAAGAAACAAATGTTTGGCATTACATTCTCTTTACATGGTATGGTTTTTTTTTAAAAATAGTTTGTTAAATAAGTGCACTTCTTAACGATTTTCTCTTTTCATGCTAATTCTCTATTTATGGAATGAATTTATTGCCTAAGCATGGGATAGCCAGATCAAAATTAAAGTACATGTAGTCCAATATATTTTTGGGACAAAAATATTCTCGGGGCAAAGGCAAGCTGTAGGAAAGATTCAAAATAAAAGTCAATGGCATCTTAATTCTTACCTCTAATAATGGATCTCTGTTTTCCCCCCTTTTTCACCTTCTATTTTCTTTTATTGGAAAAACACATTCACATGAGTTTTGACTTTTGAGTTATGGCATTACAGGAAATTTCGATCAAGACGGCGGTTAATTTATTTATTATAAATTCCGTCGGTTGTCGCCATGGTTTTCATTTATCTTCTCAGAGAAAAATAAATGCCAACATAATAAGTTAGCCAAAAAAATATTGTTGGTATATTTAGACAAAGAAATATTATAAATGGCACGTATGTATTTTCGATAGGGGCCAATTAATGATATTAGAAATTGTAAATTTGCCGTCAAATCTGTACCCTCTTTTCTTTTAAATTTGGAGATGCATCGTAGTATTAATTATTTTGGAATACGAACCATACTTTATCAAATTTGAAATTGAAGGTAAAAGTATTCAATTTCTTTTAAAGTCATTGTATTAAATCATATATATATATATTTATCAGATCTATTTTAAGAATAAAATTAAGAAAATGATGAAAGTTGTTTAAAAACTAGCATAGCCTTTAGCGTCTGTTTGAAAAGCCATGCATAATTACCTGGCGGTGTAACTACTAGAATATTAATTGCATACCCTAGTAATATAGTAATTATAATAACAGTTTTATTTGTCACAATGTAATTATAGTATAATTTTCATTATCATGTTTGGTTGGATAAGTATAATTATATAGCTAAATAAAATTACGCAGATTAATATGTGATAGTTTTACTTTGTTCTCTCTCTTTCTCTCACACACATATATATAATATTAAAGCATGAATACAATGTCAACGACCAAAATAGACTTAAAAATAAATTTCATATTAGAAAAAATAGTCATTTAACTATTTTTTAATATTTTAAATTTTAAAATCAAGTAAAATCGTGCTTATAAAGTCTTTCCTTATTTCACTAATATTCCTTTTAGTTCTGGTAAGTTGCCTTCATTGAAATTATCTTTAAGAGATTTTAAGTCAACACACGATAAAATACACTTCAATAGCTATTTTTTCTTCAAAAGATAATTTCATGTTGGAAAAAGTTATATTTGCTACAATGTATGCTAGATAAAATTTTAATCACTATTATAACTTTTAGATGAACTAAAATTTATTCTAAAGTCTACTATAAATTCAGAAAAAATAAGATCTATTTCCTTATACTTCCTTTGGAGTTAAAGATTGCCCAGTTTAGCTAATTCTTCGGAAGGGAAAATTCCTTATTTGTTATGAAATCTCCTATTTAAGGTGAATGTCTATAATTAGAGAGATTCTAGAGTTCTATTCTTGATAGATAAATCATCCTACTCCCTATAAATAAAGGGGTCTTCTACCATTGTAATACATCCCTAACAATCTCTAAGTATCAATAAGAATACTTCTCTCTCTCTATTCTCTCTATTGCTCTTGTTCTTGTATTATTGTTCTTGTCTTTATATTATTTCATAATACGTTATCAGCACGAGTCTCTAACCAATTGAAATTTTCGATTGTCTTAACTTTTGTTTGTGTAGGGTTTTGCTTCAAAGAAAGAATGAAGAAAGAAGAAAAAAAAAAGGAGGAACGAAACAGAAAGCAAAAGAAGGAAAAGAAAAAGAAAAAAAAAGGGAGGAACGAAACAGAAAGCAAAAGAGAAAAGGAAGAAAACATTGAAAATATAATTGGTATACCTTAAAGGTAAGTAATTTACTTTTCCCTTTCAAATTCTTGGAATTCTATAATTTGATTTTATATACAAAGCATAGACAACAAAGTTTGATTATAACTCTAATGGAGTTTGTAAGAAATTATAACCACATGAAGTGGTAAAATCTCTATGTCCTGCCATGATTAAATTCATGTATGATTGTGGGCAAATAATTGAAAATCCGTCCCATTGAATTTGCTCCATTCCCTTTAGAGAATGTGGAAGCAGTATATGATAAGTCTGAAAGAAGACTAAAATATTACCATGAAGGTATCAATGAATGTGGACGTGGCAAAGAATTCCGTCCAATTGAATTTGCTCCATTCCCTTTAGAGAATGTGGTAGCAGTATGTGATAAGTCTGAAAGAAGACTAATTACCGTAAAGGTATCAATGGATGTGGACATGGCAATAAACGAAGTTATAATCGTCATTATTGTGGTAATGAGAACAATAAGGATTCTCAAAATAATCTTTCACTTTATGAAAGTAATATTTGACATGAGATTGTGTAAAGTACATGATTTTGATCCATTCCCTGAAGTGAATGTGATAATTGTAATAGAGCCCGTAAGTATGAACACGCTCTTGATGTAATTTTGGTTTATGTCTGACATTATGAAAAGAAAGTTCGTTGCCCTTGAAATTTCGGGCAAGAACTATATGATATGGGTGTTGGATACTTAAATCCATTTTGGATGCTATGGGTCTTGGAGACGCCATTAAAGACAGAAATAATGTATCCACCCAAAACTATGCTAAGGCCTTGATTTTCTTGCGCCATCACCTTGATGAAGGTTTGAAGATTGAATATCTCACCGTCAAAGATCCACCTATCTTGTGGAATGGCTTAAAGAAGAGATATGACAACCTGAAGTTGGTCACTCTGCCACAAGCACGATACGATAAGAACCCAAAAGCAAATAGTTTATAAACTATATATTATCGTTGCGGTGAAAACGGGCACTGGTCAAAGGCTTGCCGTATACCATGACTTTTGGTTGACCTTTATCAAGCATCTCGAAAGAGTAAATGCCCTGAAACGAATTTTGTCTCTGACGACAACTTTGACATCACCCACTTGGATGTGGCAGACTTCTTTGAGCAACCCGAGGGGAAGATAGACCACCTAACAATCGATTGTCTATGTTTAACAATCGATTGTCAATGCTAACAATCGATTGTCGTTAGACAGTGTGATCTAGGATTTTTCAAAAATAGTCAACAATCGATCGTCTATGCTTAACAATCGATTGTCTTAAGACAGTGTGCTCTGGAATTTTTCAAAATAGCCAACAATCGATTGTCTTAAGACAGTGTGCTCTGAAATTTTTCAAAATAGCCAACAATCGATTGTCTATATTTAACAGTCGATTGTCTTAAGACAGTGTGCTCTGGAATTTTTCGAAATAAGCCGACAATCGATTGTCTACGTTTAACAATCGATTGTCTTAAGACAGTCTGATCTGAAGTTTTTCAAAAATAGCAAATAATCGATTGTGTGTGTTTAACAATCGATTGTCAATGTTCAACAATCGATTGTGTGTGGTTAACAATCGATTATTTTATGAAAATGCTTAAACTGAAATTTTCAAGCTGCATAGTAATCCAATAATCGACTATCTGATTTAGTTTGTCAACTGACCGCAGCAGATTTTGAAAATATTATTTAAATGTGACACAAACGGTTGAAGTTGTTTATTCTCATGTTCGTATATTTTCTTTTATATGTCAAACCATGGGAAGTAAATTGATTGAAGGCTCTGGAAGAGCAACTGTAACTCTGCCCAAAGGCACGACGTTTATCTTAGAGAATGCAATATTCTCCTCCAAGTCTAAGAAGAACTTGTTGAGTTTTAAAGATATCATTCAAAATGGATATCATATTGAGACAATAGATGAGAATAATCTTGAATTCTTCATGAAAACGAGGCTGCCCATTTCGGTTTGGGTTCACGCCATTTTGCATGCAACAATACTAGTTCGTCGGCTGCCCACTTCGGTTTGGGGTCACGCCATTTTGCATGCAACAATGCTAGTTCGTCGGCTGCCCACTTCGGTTTGGGGTCACGCCATTTTGCATACAGCAATACTAGTTCGTCTCTGACTGACGAATTGACACAAATATTCCCCGTTGCAATTGGTTTTGGGTCATGAACCCAATATATCCCATTTAAGAATCTTTGGATACGCAGTATATGTGCCTATAGCACCGCCATCCCGCACCAAAATGGGTCTGCAAAGAAGGTTAGGAATATATGTTGAGGTTGAATCGCCCTCCATTATTCGCTACCTCGAAACATTGACAGGAGATTTGTTCACTGCACGATTTGCAGACTGTCAATTTAATGAGACACTTTTCCCAAAATTAGGGGGAGAAGTTGGTGAAACCAAACGGGAAATTTTGTGAAAAAATGCATCATTATCTCATCTTGATCCACATACCTCTATTTGTGAAAGAGGCACAAAAGATTATCCATTTGCAAAGAATAGCAAATCAAATGCCTGACGCATTTATAGATTTGAAAAGGATAACAAAATCACATATCCCCGAAGTGAATGTGACAACATCTGATTCACGAATACATATTCATTATTGGAAGAATATGAACATGAAATTGGTATTAAATATACCACACTCACCCCTAGAAGGAGGTTTGAGATGATACCACACTCACCCCTAGAAGGAGGTTTGAGATGATATATGGCATGAATGATCGTTGGTCACGTACCTATTGTACGCCAAAGTATTTTGGAAATATGACTATTAAAGGACAATGATAATGCAAGAAACATATCTTGCATATAAGTTTGACATGACCATAATGGTATAACTTTCTCTTTAAGAAAGATATTCACCACATGGATGTTGATGAATCTGTGGTAGTACAAAATTAATTGAGAGCTCTAGAAGAGCCAATTATTACTATGTTGGAGAAACACAATTGAGTATTGTGCTGTAGTAAGTCTCAAAGAAACTTATTCAGTTTCCAAAGTACACGCGAAAGCGATTGATTATATTGAGACTATATAAAGGAAGGCTTTGATATCTCCTATTACTACAACTTGTAGCGGGGTAATTTGCATATGAAAAGCTACCC
Organism: Nicotiana benthamiana; assembly: GCA_034376525.1. NCBI lineage: Eukaryota > Viridiplantae > Streptophyta > Magnoliopsida > Solanales > Solanaceae > Nicotiana > Nicotiana benthamiana. Next base: position 125,715,021 of record CM067339.1, read on the forward strand.
GCTTTGTTCTCCAGTTTGTACTACACAAAAGAAAGAATGCCACAATAAAGTGGATATCTATTGGTATAAAAACCCATGTCATAATAAACCTGAAGTTTATTGATAAGTGCACATGTCATGGTGTAAATTTGAAGTTTACCAATATTGATAATTTATTCAGTTGACATTCGTGTTAGCCATCTCATTTTAAGTATGATGTGCAAATTCACATAGGTGAGTATCAAAGAACTAGAAAGTTCTTTACGAATTCTCTTGTATCACTTGTTCTCATTTATGAACTGACCAACTAAAGAGTTCGGGTTGAAGCCCATAAATTCTGGAAATATTAAAGGTGAATATGGGCCCATTCACCTGCCATGTATACCACACATGATGCATCTATGAAATGGTTACATGCGCAATTGTTATTAACCCGCAGCCTGGCCGGTGCTTGCGAGGTAAATTGCTCAGTAATCTAACTTCGAGCATAATTTCCAGATTTTCTACTCAAGATAGTTCATCTTGATAAGTTGGTTTATATCAAAGTTGGTTTAGCAAGATAATTATTGAGTGCTTCCACTTAATAGCTAAACTGTTTCTTATGAGAACAAAGTTATATATATCAGTTTGATATACGTTGTATACGAGAGTATATTCTCCCCTCACAAGTGGTTCAGGGTCAGGAACCAAATAATTTCATCTTATTATTAATGTGCTGTATATATTGACATGATAATGCACAAAGATGATTTCCCAAAGTTGAGGAAACAAGTTAGCTTTTCTAACATGAGGGGGAGACATGATAAACACTTGAGAAAAGGTTACATGGGATGAATTATCATTTGTATATGTATATCCCCGAATATCATGATATGAACCTGAAGTTCATAAAAGGGATAATTCAATTGCAACATATTGCAAAGCATGCTATACGCATTTGCTGACCCAAAGAAAGCGACTAAATGGAAAAGATACAATTGAAGAAGAATTGATTCCATATGAAAGACATGTAGTTTTGGACATGAAGTTCAAATACTTGAAAGTGTAAAGTCAAAGGTATGTATAATCAGTTTTCGATATCTTATTTGTCTAGCATGACATGGAAAACTTGATATGCATCTAAAGTCTATTATATGGCTTATATGACTTAACTTGAAAGATTTAAGTTGCTTGAAGCATATGCAATTCTTGGTCCTGAAGTACCACATCCTAAGTACAATTTGTGTACATATGAATCTTGCTATAACTATAAGCATGATGGCATTGAGAATACATCTATGAAGATATTGAAGAGTCATTCCACGACATTATATGAAGATGTTCATATCTATCAAGAATGATGATTTCAAGGTGAGGAATATTTATTCAAGTCAATATGGTTGATTTGTCAAACGTCTACCAAAGATCGTTTTGAAGATGATGCACAAGATTGGAATGCAAATGCTCAAGGATATATATTGACGTACTCATTAGGGGGAGTTAATGCGCGTTGCACTCTTTCTCCCATACAAGGTTTTGTCCCACTGGGTTTTCCTTGCAAGGTTTTTAACGAGGCAACCAATAGGCGCATATTCAAACATGTGTACTCTTTTTCCTTTCTTTAATTTTTCCCATTGGGTTTTGGTTTTAAGGTTTTAACGAGGCATATTGTTGAATAGACATTCAAGGGGGAGTGTTATGAAATCTCCTATTTAAGGTGAATGTCTATAATTAGAGAGATTCTAGAGTTCTATTCTTGGTAGATAAATCATCCCACTCCCTATAAATAAAGGGGTCTTCTACCATTGTAATACATCCCTAACAATCTCTAAGTATCAATAAGAATACTTCTCTCTCTCTATTCTCTCTATTGCTCTTGTTCTTGTATTATTGTTCTTGTCTTTATATTATTTCATAACATTATTGTTAATTTGGAATAATATTTTTAAATTTTTATGATCAAAAACAGTGATAAAGTATGTTTAATACAATAACAACAATAAGTATACCTCAGTTTAAATAAATTGGGCTCAATGATATGAATCCTCATAATTTTTTTCTTTAAGCTCAATGCATACTATCATCATTATCAATTACCACAATAAAATAAAAATAAACTAAACAACTTTAAATTATATATCGACCATATACAATCAGCTAAATAAATATTTTCAACTAAAGAGTTAACTTTTTCAAAATGTTTAATAGGCTATCAATATTTTTTGGACTAAACAGTTTTAAATTCTATATTGATTATATACAATTAGCTAAATAAATATTTTCAACCAAGGAGATGATTTTTTTTCAAAACATTTATGCTACTTATATAAAGTTAAATATTCCTTTAATCTTGATAGTAGTACTTGGAAATTGGAAGTCCTTGACCGAGTAATAGAGGAAAATGAGAATGTATGTCGAAATTTGTTGCATAAATAAAAAGTGATAGAGAACAAATAATAACTACAAGTAGTAAATTAAATTCAAGAGGAAGTTTACGGCTTTGGGAACTAGTGGGATCGCTAGTGGGAGCGGTGGCAGGTACTGGTGGCGGCAGCGGAAGGACATTTAGGGAGACCGGAATGGATACAGGGGGAGGCTTGGGGTTAGACAATTTGGAGAACGGAAAGACGTCTTCATGGAAGGTGACATGACGCGAGACGAAGATTTTAGACGTTGAGGGATCAAAGCATAGATAGGCGCTTTGAGTAGTAGAGTAGCCGAAGAGGACACAGGCACGAGATCTGGGTTCCATTTTGTGTGAGGTGTAGGGCCGAAGCCAAGGGAAGCATTGACAGTCGAAGACACGTAGTTTGGCAAGGTTGGGGCGCTTATGGAAGAGAGACTCAAAGGAGGAGAGCATCGAGAGATTTGTCTTGGGAAGACGATTGATGAGATAGACCGCTGTGGCAAAGGCATAAGGCCAGTAAATGAGAGGGACAAGGCATAATGAAGGAGGGTGAGACCAATATCGACAGTATGACGATGACGGCGTTCAGCATAGCCATTGTGTTGAGGTGTATGAGGAGGTGAAGTGAGATGTGAGATGCCATGGGAGGCAAGAAAAGAGCGTAAAGCTAGAAATTCACCCCCATTATCAGTATACAGAGTAATGATTTTAGTAGAGAAGTATTTTCAATGGACTTAAAAGTGGGGAAGGTTTGTAAGACATCAGATTTACGCCGTAACGGAAAAAACCAAACGTACTTAGAAAAATGATCAACAAAAATGGCATAATATTTAAATCCTTCATTAGAAATAATTGGAGAGGTCCATACATCAGAAAAAATAAGCTCCAGCGGAGCAGTAGAAGATAAACTTGACTCAGAGAAAGGTAACTTATGAAGCTTGCAAGAGACACAAGCAAAATCAGACACACTACTGGACGCTATACTGCTAGAAGACACTAAATGACGTAGGATTTTAGCTCACGGATGACCAAACAGAGAATGCCACTATGACGCAGGGAGTTTTTGTGCCGTGAGGGCGGACGGTAGACGGGAAGCCGCCGGCCAGTAGTAGGCGTTGTTCCTACGTGGGCCGCTGACGAGTGTTGCCCACGTGCGATGATCCTTCACCTGAAAATCAGTATCAGAAAAAATGACATAACATTATTGTGATAACATAATTGAGCAACAGAGATCAAATTATTACGAATATGTGAAACACAGAGAGCCCCAAACAATAAAAGAGATGAATAACTGAAAAGTTGGCCAGTATGTGTAATTTTTAAACCTTCACGTTACCAATAACCACATCATCGAAACCAGTGTAGGGACTGTGAAGAGACATATTGGCAAGATCATTGGTTATGTGATGAGTGGCACCAGAGTTCAGGATCCAATCAGATGGAGAGTGATGGGCAGTGTGAGCAGCCGGATAAGATGATGCAGCGTATGCTGGTCGCGACTGTGGTCCACCGTAAGGGGGCTGATTTGCGCCGGAAATAGGATAGGACGGACAGCGGCACGTGGAGTGGCCAAATTCACTGCAGAGCTGGCACTTCCCATTGTACCCGCGAGATTGGCCATTGTTGGAGTAACCACCGCGGCCGGAGGATAGACCACGGCTACCACGGCCGCGCCCGCGGCCACCTAAGCGGTTACTGCCGGACTGCTGTCCGGCGACGAAGGTAGCCGACGGAGCCAAATCAGATGCGAAGGAGGTGGCCGGCACACGAGCAGTAATCTAAGCCTTCATGCTTAACAGCTTGTCATGTAATTCAGCAAAAGAGATTGGAGATTCACGGGCTTGGATAGCATGAGAGAGCTCCATATACGGATCATCAAGACCATTTAGAACCTTAATGATAAGATCCTGTGAATCAACAGTAACACCCAGGAGAGATAATTCATCCACAATCACGCGAATACCGTGCATAAAATCAGTAACAGATTTAGAACCTTTTACCGGATTATGGAGCTTCTGTTTGAGAGCCATGATACGACCACGAGAAGCAGTGCCGTGTGTGCGCGCGAGGATGTCCCAGGCCTCTTTAGAGGTTTCCGTAACGGCAATAAAGGAGATGATCGTCGGTGTGATCGATGAGATGATGGCACTGAGAATAAGATTGTCCTGGCGAATCCAGTAAGGATATGCTGGATTGGGGGAAGTTACCTCCTTGTCAAAGATAGTGGCTGGTGGGCACAGATTCGATCCGTCCAAGAAGCCGAGGAGGTCGTAACCCGTAAGAAGGGTTCGAAACTAGAATTTCCACGCCAGGTAATTAGTGGAATCCAATTTAAGTGGGATCTGAGCCGATGCATTGATGGCAATCGGCTGAAGAAGATCGTTGGATGTCGTAGCGACCATGAAGCGCGAGGCAGAGGACGCGCTGATCGATGTCGAGAGAGAGAGGGCTACCGGTTAGTGCAGCGATGGCGCGGAAAGACGCCGGAGAGAAGCGGTGGACCGAGAAGGTCGGCGGCGACTGGCTGCCGATTAGTGCAGCGACGGCGGCGGCGCGGGGAAGAATTAGGGTTTCTTTGGCGATAAGCCACTGGCGTATGATACCATGTAGAGAGTTTTGGGAGAATTGATTTTCTCGTATTGCTCACAAGTATATATAGAGTACAGTGAGGTATCAAATCCTACCAACTATAGGACTGTACAATAATGAAAGAAATCAAATCCTATCAACTATAGAACTATACAATAATAAAAGAATATTTTACTAATAATAAAAAGACACACACAATATATTCTAATAGTTATGACCAAGATGAGGACTATATCCTCGTGACAATTTACTTGCCTAATGCTTATGACAATCTGTTAGCCATGAAGCAATTGTATGCTAAGAGATATAATTTCTATACATGGAAGATTCTCAAGTTAGATTATACATATAACTGCCATGTTTCCGTAAAAACAAAAACTTATACCAATATGTCCCTACTACAACATGAAGGCATGTTCCAGATGTCTACAATCAACCATGCACTCGTGGAATTAATTTCTCTAGCATATACAATTTTATAAACTGTGGCACGCAACTGAGCATCGTCAAGAATCAAATGTACAGTGATCATTTTACAGCTATCTATTATACATTCTTATTCCTTCCCCTAGCAATAGTCTAAGCAAACCATATTAAAAGATAAAACGGAAGACGTATACACAAAATACTAATACATCTAATGTTCTTCTTACCTGTGGTTGAGGAGCAAATTGCTCAGGAACTCTTCCTTCCTTTGATATCATGTAAGCTTTCAATGCAGTTAAGGTGTCTGCTAATTGAGACTTCAAATGAGTGACGTCTTGTTGCAAATAGGTGAAAGTTGCAGATGATCAATGGTTCAACTCATTACGTCTTTTCTTGATATTCTTGAATGTATTATATTTGAAGGAGTTGCTTCCATACCCACACATCGTACCCTCCCAGAATTCTCTGCCCCTAACACCTTGCCAATAATATCATGTGGGGAAATTGCATATTCATTGGTATTTCCTTGAGTCAATTCAATTTGTTCCTACCCGCAAATAAATTATCAATTCGTATGTATAGCAGGCAAGATTGAGACGTAAAATGTTAAAATAGAACTTCAAATAATGTAAGAGAAACACACAAAAGGAGGACTTAACAATATTGTGTAGATTCTCGTTCAGGATGGTGTGTGGACGTTTCACGTGGATTTGAAGGCTGGGTTGGAGCTTGTTCTTGTTGTGGGTCTTCATCAGCTGCTGAGGAACTTGTAGAAGCATACGGGGAGCTTGTAACGATATTGAGGGCTCTATAACAAGTGACAAGGCTGGAGTTGTTGATGATGAAGAACATCTAGAAGCATCATATGGTCCATGAGCTGATTTTAATGGATTTCGGAAACGTTTAACCTTTGTCATGGCTGCATATTCATAAGAAAATAAAAAATTGGTGAATCAAATATGATATAGTGCACTAAGATGAAGCGAACGTGGAACTATGTTGCATCCTATCAAATGTGGTGGCCATAAATTGTTGCATCTTAAGTCTTTCAGATCGTATACAAATATTATGGAGACTCCTCAGTTCCAAAAAATTATACAACATATTTGGAGACAAGATTATGTGGGAGCACCAATGCAGCAGATATAGAGTAAATTAAAGAATATGAAACAACAGCTAAAGGAGATAAATGCTTATATGGCTTCATATAGACAAAAACTTGTACTGGCAAGAGAGAAACTGGGTATTATCCAAAACCAGTTGCAGCAATTTCCATTATCACAGCCTCTGTTTAATGAAGAAAAAGAAGCATTAGAAGAAATTGAGAAATGGAGTATGGTGGAGGAACAAATAATGAGACAGAAATCCAAGGCTTGCTGGATTGAATGTGGTGATGCTAACACAAAGTACTTCCATGCCAGTGGAAAATCAGAAACAGCCAGAACAACATAACTTTCATATATACTGATACAGGTATGAATTTAACAGACCCCAAGTCAGTGGAGCAAGAGTTTATGAGTGTCTTCCAATCATTGATGGGAGACTGTGTTGGGGAGCTGCCTTGTGTTAACACAGCTACTATTAAGGAAGGAACTTGCTTAACTATATCACAACAAAGACAGCTGATTCAGGAGATTACAGTGGAGGAGATCACAGAAGCAATAATGGGGATGCCAAAGAATAAAGCACCAGGAGTGGATGGACTCCCAATGGAATTCTTTACTAGGAACTGGGAAATAGTAAAGGATGATATACTTGCTGCTGCAAAAGAATTCTTCTCCACAAACAGAATGCCTCAATTGATCAATGCAACAGCTATTGCACTTGTTCCCAAAGTTAAAGCTCCTGCAACAGTTAAAGACTACAGGCCCATAACTTGTTGCACTACTTTATATAAGATTATATCAAAAGTCATTACTAGAAGAATGAAAAGTGTGATTGGAGATTTGATTGGGCAGGCTCAATCAGCTTTCATTGAAGGAAGAAGCATAGTTGATAACATTCTACTCAGCCATGAAATCTTCAAAGGCTATTCTAGGAAAGGAGTGTCTCCCAGATGTGTCTTGAAGGTGGATCTGAGAAAGGCTTATGATACTCCGGAATGAAGCTTTCTTAAACAGGTTCTTATTGATCTGGGCTTCCCTGCTAAATTTGTTCAATAGATAATGACATGTGTCACTACAGTCTCATAATCTCTAGTTCTGAATGCTGGTTTAACAAAACCTTTCAAAGCTAAGAGAGGTATTAGAAAAGTTGATCCTATGTCACCTTACCTATTTGTGATTGCTATGGAATATTTGAATAGGGAACTGGGACAGCTACATAAGAATGAGGACTTTAATTTTCATCCTAAATGCAGGAAGCTTAACAATACTCATGTATGCTTTGCTGATGACTTATTAATGTTCTGTAGAGCTAACTTTGTATCAATTAAGATTTTAAAGGAGGCTTTTCACAGATTCTCAGAAGCATTTGGATTGCAAGGTAATGTTAACAAGAGTGCAATATACATGGTTGGCATAAAGCAGAATATTAGAGAGGAAATTCTAGAAACATTGGGTTTTACTGAAGGAAAGCTTCCATTTAAGTATCTAGGGATACCTTTAGACTCCAAGAAGCTTGCTGTCTGTCACTATTTGCTTATGATTGAGAAGATAACATCAAAGATAACATGTTGGTCTGCAAAACTGCTATCTTATGCAGGGAGATGTCAGCTGATCAAAGCTGTCATATTTGGTATCCAAACTTACTGAGCTCAAGTATTCATTATGCCAAAGAAAGTGTTGAAAGTTATTGAAACCATTTGCAGAACTTTTCTTTGGACTGAAAATGCTAATTTCTCCTGAAAGGTATTAGTTGCATGGGAGAGAGTATGCAGGCCAATAGCAGCTGGTGGACTCAATATCCTAGACATAAAGGTATGGAACAAAGCAGCAATTAGTAAACATCTTTGGGATTTAACAAGAAAGAAGGACTGCCTGTGGATAAAATGGGTGCACAACTATTACATCAAGCAGAAAGATATTGAAACAATGAACACTCCTAAGTCAGCCTCTTGGGTTGTGAGGAAAATACTGGACAGCAGGGATGCCATCATGGAAATCAGTTGCTTCAGGGGAGTTTACATAGCAGACTGCAAGAAATGTGCAAACTGGATCACTTCCAGGTCAAGCAGCTGTATTTAACACTGATTCCTAATTTCAGCAAAGCTGACTGGAAGAGTTTGATGTTGCTTGCCAATGTTCATCCTAGGCATATATTCACAGTGTCGTTAGCTGCACAACAGAGGCTTCCAACAGTGGATAGATTGCAAAAAATTGGCATTCAAGGGCCTGTAGCATGTGCTTTTTGTAAACAAAGTCTAGAATCTTTTAACCACTTATTTTTTGAATGTTCAATCACAAGAAATCTGTGGTCTAGACTCTGTTTATGGCTGGGACATCAGAGGACTGTTGGAGATTGGGAAAATGAAATGAAATGGATATGTAGTAAAGCAAAAAAGCAGAGTGGGGATCAATGCTATAACAACCTGTGTGTTTATCAGTACTGTTGTACTAATCTGGAGGGAGAGGAACAACATCAGATTTGAAAGGAAAGATTATGAGGAGAATCAGATATGCAGAGAAATTGTTTTACATATTCGTACTCGATGCACGAATTGTAGTCGATGGAAGAATGGTCTACGACAACTTAACAGTTTTCCATAGCTATAGATTGTAATAGAATGATACTATACTAAGTTGTAATTAGTGAAAGATAGGTAGGTACTTAGTAGAGTTAGATTGTGATAAAAAGGAGTAGTAGCAAGTCAAAGCTACTACTAGAATTTAATCTTGTATATTTTCTGTATTAATAGATATATAATGTTCAAATCAAAAAAAATAAAAGATCTTGAACTTAAGCACAAAAAAAAAACGTGGAACTATGTTAGAACTTTAAAGATGTTTAAAGCTACAGAAAAAGACTGCAATTATAATTATGAAACTTCTTAAAGTCTTTTATTTGGTATTAGTAGAATAGTGTTCAGAATTTGGAAAGGTAAATTCTTACTTGTTTTAATTATTTAGTCAGATTGTCAAACAAAAGCAAAATGAAAACAATACACCAAGCTAAATAGTAACATAATATGATTCATACCAAGTATAAAACCAAGAACTAATTATTTCAAACCAAGAATAGTTCCATTAATAAGGAAATAATTCTAGATATACAGAATGCTGTTATATCTAATAAGTAAAAATAGAATAAAATAAATGCACTGCTCGGTAACCAGCTTTTAAAAAATAAATGCACACAAAAAGAAGATTTCAAGTAAACTGACTTTCAATATAAACTTGACAAAAATTGATTCTTCGAACGTGGATTTTATTAAACATGGTAAAGGACTGAGTGAAGGCAATGAACCTGTCAAACTCATGGGATTTAAAATGAAATGAGAGATATCATAATATTTTCAAGGAGAACACATTTTCCTTTTCACTTAGATAAGTTAGTGAGAGATTAGAGCTGAAATATACTTGCTATTTTTAAGTTAACTGGAAGGAGATAAACTTATATAAAGAAGTGATTTCTAACATAAATAACAAGAATCATACTATTATGGAGACAACCCACATAGCAAAGGTATCCTGACTATAGGTGTCAACCGGGCCGGGTTGACCCGGGACCGGCACGGACCGGCCCGGTCAAAACCGGCCCGGACGTGACCGGTTTAGCGCGGGGGCGCCGGGCTGGGTTAGGGGGGGAAGGGGGTTGGGACGTAAGGCCTTACCGAGCAATTAACCCGGACCGGACCGGCCCGGGAAGAGAAATACCGGGCGAACCGGCCAACCCGGACCGGTTATAACGGTAAAATTTTTTTTTTTTTTAAAAGAAAATTTTTTTTTAACTGCTGGGGCCCACTTGCCCGTTGACAACGGTCCAGAACCGTTGGCCAACGGGTGTTTTTGCATTTTTGGCCCTTTTTTGTTTTTTTTTTGTTTTTATTAAATTACATTAATAACCCTTCTAAAAATCTATAAATACCCTCCCCTCTTCTTCATTTCCTCACTCAAAATTATCTATCTCTCTCTCAATTCTCAAATTAGCAAATATCAATCACTCTCTTCTCTTCAATTTTCAAGAATTCATATTCTACTTTCATAATTTTATTGTCTTTATTTTCCCGAATTTAATTTATCGTAATTTCTTATTTGGAAATCGGCATTCGAAGCTTGATTCTTGAAGTTCAAGTGTTCAACATTCTTGAAGTTCAACTGTTCAAGTGCTCAATTTATTGTCGAATTCGGTGCACTCTCTCCAACTCTTTCTCTTATTTAATATTTTAATTGCATATTTGATTTTAGCTTATATATTAAATTTTCCAATATGTTGAATGCTGCTAAAAGAGCGTGTAGAAAAGTTACTGGTAGGAGTGGAAGTGGTAGTGGAAGTAGTAAAAAAAGTCCTATAGCTTCTGGTAGTAATAGTAATAATGAACCAATAACACATGTTTCTGAATCATCGCCTAATTTGCAAGATGTAAATATTGATTATGAACAATTACACCAAGATTTCGGAATAGAAGATAACGAAATTGGAATAGAAGATGAGATACCACCTACACCTACTAGTGCAAATGTTGGTAGTATTGGAGTTGTAGTTGCTAGTGCAACAAGGGGTAGAAGACCACCAGTCGCTCCAACTTCTAAATCTAATCGTAGAAAAAGAAGTCCTGTTTGGAAATTTTTTGATGAGATAGAAGATAGTGATAGAGTTAAGTGCAGACTTTGTAACGAAACGTTTAAACATTTGACCGGAGGTAATTTAGGGGGGACTGGCACACTAATTAGACATATGCAAAATTATCATCCTATAGAATGGGGGGTTAATGGGGATGGAAGTCAAACAACCGGTAACCCTACTACTGCAGGTCTCCTAAAATATGATAAAATGAGGGATCGAGAGGAATTAGCGAAAATGATCGCTTTGGGTTGTCTACCTTTTTCTTTTGCTTCTTCTTCTTATCTTGTTACGTATATTCAAAGGATATACAACCCTATGTTTAAAGGTATCCCTAGAAGTACCTGTAGATCTGACATCTTTAGACTTCACGGCCAATATCAAACATACATACGTTATTTGTTTAGTCACCTTCCTTCTAGAGTATGTCTAACTTCTGATATTGGCCATGCTGTAAATGGAAATGATTATTTAACAATTACATGTCATTGGATAGATGACAATACTTGTATGCAAAAACGTATTATTGCTTTTAAATATGATGAAGATCAGAGTCATACTGCAACATTTATTAGTAGTACAATTGTTGAAGTTGTCGAATTTTATAATCTAAACCAAAAAGTTTTGTGTATGTCTTTTGATAATGCTTCAAACAACAATGTTGCAGTTTCAATTTTAAAATTGAATTTACATCCACCTCTTGATGATATTTTTCATGTTAGATGTGCATGTCATGTTTACAATTTAATTGTTAAAAGTGGGCTCGATTTATTTTCAACTGAGATTACTCTAGTTAGAAGAGCTGTTGGAGTAATTCAGGGAAATAATAGACAATCTAGAATAAGAGAATTTAAGAACAAGTGTATGCAATATAACCTTACACCTAGATTCATGCCCGACGAAGTAGTTACTAGATGGAATTATACGTATATATTTTTAAAATGTTGCTACAAATATAGATTTCCAATAACAGAAGTTGCTAATGCACATTGTACTGATCCTAGGCGTATGTTAACCGGTGATACCTGGGAGGTCATTAGTGATGTGATTAAATTTTTACATAAATTTTATACTGCTACTGTTGTGTTTTCTGGGGCATATTACCCAACTATTACTGTGGCTTTAGTACATATAGCTGAAATTTCTTTGCTACTATTTGAATTTAAGAAGAAAGTTAGATATACGGATGCTGTTGCAAGTATGCAAGCAAAATTAAAAAATATTTCTTTCCAATTCCTCCTGTTTACTTAATTGGTGCAGTTTTAAATCCTTCAATTAAAATGTCTGATTGTCAACAATTAATGAATGCTTTATACAATTATATGGAGATTGGGCCCACTGAAAGCCCAAATTTGTATGAATCTATGAACCAACTAAATGAACATTTACAATATCTATATACTTATTATGCAACTCAATGTGATAATGCTCGTGCTTCAACTGCTGCAAATCCCACTATGCAATGTAGCACTTCTAATGTAGTCGGAGATGATGATGAAGGCTTTGATAGTTTTAATATTTTTTCAACTTTTTCTAACACTCAAAGTAGTAGTAGGAATATAGATGAACTGCAATTTTACTTGCAGAAGCAAAAGGAGCCTCGCACCAAGGAATTTTCACCGTTAGGCTGGTGGCAGGAAAATTCAAAGCAATTTCCCGTTCTTTACGCTATGGCGCGGGATGTCCTGAATGTCCCAATTTCCACTGTTGCATCCGAGAGTGCATTTAGCCAAGCAAGACAACAACTTGGAGACACGCGGCACTCATTGGGAAGCAATGCTTTGGAAGTCTTAGTGTGTCTAAGAGATTGGATAAGATCTGAACGAAGAAATCAAGGAAAGGAAGATCTTGATAGCCCGGAAGACGAAGAACTTGGAGATATATTAACGCACGGAAACCCATCCGAATTTAACGCTGCAGAAGAAGGTCCAGAGGTTCATATTAATATGGAAGAACTTGCTATTGCAATGCAAGCCATTTGATGTAAATTGTAAACTAATTATGATACATTTTAGTTTTTCAGTTTGAAATTTTGAATTTAAGAAATAAAGTAGCACTTGCAATAAGTGCAATTTTTTCCCCATCTTTTGTTGTGTTCATTCAATTATTACAAAGTATTAATATAACTTAATATTTATACTATACGTAATTCAAAAAAAAAATAAATAAATAAATCCGGCCCGGCCCGGACCTGACCGGATCAACCCAGCCCAATTGCAACCCGCCCCCAATTGAACCCGGACCGGACCGGCCTGGACCCGGACGGGTCATAAAATTTGGACCCGGACCCGGCCCGGCCCACCCGTTGGTCACCTTTAATCCTGACACTACCCACATATAAGAACTAATTACTTCTCTCAAGTCTCACAACTTTGAATACGAAACAAGTAACAGAGAATTAAGAAGAACTTTCTAACATAAACAACAAGAATCATAATAATATGGAGAAAATAAAACAACCCAGATTTCACATTTTGGCTACAACAAAAAATAAAAATTTAAAAGAATGGGCTGACCTCTTTTGGGACGTCGAGCCAAGTCGCCAAAGATTCGGCTCCCAAATTAAACTCTCAGACTCAAGCTCATCCGAATCAAACAGAGGAGAAACCTAAAATCAAATCGAATAAAACTTAGTAAAATCGAAGAGCATAAAACCTAAAAAATTAAAAATCTAAACTAAGAACTCAAAGGCTCTCACCAAATAAGAAATCAAAAGGTGAAAATTAAATTTGTTGAAACTTATAGAGTACCAGATCTTGTTAGGATTATAATATCCACTAAAATATTATAGCCTTCATATCAAATTATTTGGAATAACAACATAAGCGGAAGCGTACCTGAATCCATAAGCGGAAATCCTTGGTCCTTCTTGATGATTGTCCAAATGTTTGGCTTTGAAAGCTCCTTGATCCTTCTTGAAGATTGTCCTTCTTGAAGTATTGGCTTTCACAAGAATTTATCTAAGACCAAAATTGGAGAATGGTTTTCCACTTGATATGCAAGACAACAGTGGTTCTCTCTCTCAATGGGTGGAAGAAGAAGAGAATGTCTTGCATTCTTATGGGAACCATAACCCCCACTTATAACACATGAGTTATGAAACTCAAAAGTCATAAGCATGTAACCATGGTTACATATATGTAACCTTAGTTAGCCCATCATTAACTAAGGTTACCCTTTTGGGTATCTACACATTAGTCCTACACTTTATATAACAATATATTGGCCCCCTTAACAATGTCCATAAGACCACCAATTTAGGCCAAACCAAAAGATAGCACATAATATATAATTAATCCATATATTGTTCATATGTATGTAGATATAAGTCCATATATCTAACAATCTCCCACTTGGACAATATCTAACATATGTACAAACCTTAGCATTATATGTTACAATATAACTTTATGAGCTCAAAATTGCTATCATAATAAAATTGTCATGAACAATCCGGTCCATCAATCATACCAACATAGGAACTAAGAGCTCTTAGTTACTCTTTCGTAACGAGAACCAATATAGATCACGTATATCAATATAACCAACAACATGGATCAAGTATAGGTGTGTAGCATGGAAATAACATAAAGTGTGGTCTGAAATAGAATGTCTATTTGCAACTGGTTCTCTTTATTGAGATCAATCATAAACTTTAAGAGTACAAAAACTTTAAAACTAAATATCTGCAGATATAACTTTAAAACTGAATTACTGAATGTAATGGACAATACATAATTGTATAATACAAACTCCTACTAAACTTCATAATCCTTAACTGATTTGACACCCATATAAGCAATATGCTCATGAAATACTTTTGGTGTCAATCCCTCAGTAAGCGGATCCGCAATCATGGAGTTTGTACTGATGTGCTTAATGCACAACTGTCCATTTTGTACTCTTTCTTTAAGAACCCGAAATTTGACGTCCATATGTTTTGCTTTCGTCAAACTACTGTTGTTATTAGCATAAAGGACTGCCGATCTGTTGTCGCATAATAGCCTAAGTGGCTTTTTAATGCTATCAACAATGCGCAGTCCACTAACAAAATTCCGCAGCCATAATGCCTCATTGGATGCTTCATAACATGCCATGAATTCCGCTTCCATGGTGGAAGTGGCCGTAGGAGTTTGCTTAATGCTTCTCCAAGAGATAGCACCGCCAGCAAGCATGCAAATATAGCCTGATGTAGACTTCAGACTATCCTGACATCCAGCAAAATCGGAATCGGTGTACCCAATGATCTCATGCTGGTCCGATTTCCGATATGTAAGCATGTAATCCTTTGTTCTCTGTAAGTACCTCATGACCCTTTTGGCTGCCTTCCAATGGTCCATTCCCGGATTGCTTAGATATCTACCTAACATCCCAACAATGTATGCTCTATCAGGCCGTGTACATACCTGAGCATACATCAGACTACCTACCGCCGAAGCATAAGGCGTCTTCTGCATTTCCGAAGTTTCATAATTATTATTTGGGCACTATTTGAGACTAAACTTGTCTCCCTTAGCAACAGGGGTGTTGCCTGGTTTACAATCCTGCATGCCAAATCTTTTAAGAACCTTATCGATATAGCCCTTTTGTGACAGACCGAGAACACCTTTGGAGCGATCTCGTTGTATCTGAATTCCTAATACAAAAGAGGCTTCACCAAGATCTTTAATTTCAAATTTCTTTGAAAGAAACTTCTTAGTTTCATGCAATAATGCCATATTGTTACAGGCAAGCAGTATGTCATCGACATATAAAACCAGAAAAATATACTTACTCCCACTGAACTTATGGTATATACAGTCATCAGCAATATTCTGTTCAAAACCAAAAGATGTAGTGACTGCATGAAACTTATAGTACCATTGAAGGGAAGCCTGCTTGAGCCCATAGATGGATTTCTTTAATTTGTAAACCCTTTTCTTTGATTCATCCGAAACAAAGTTTTCAGGTTGCACCATATAAATTGTTTCCTCAATGTCACCATTGAAAACGCTGTCTTAACATCCATCTGATGAAGTTCAAGATCAAAATGTGCTACTAGTGCCATTATAGCCCTGAAAGAGTCTTTCGATGAAACTAGAGAGAAAGTCTCTTTATAATCAATGCCTTCCTTTTGAGTGTAGCCTTTTGCGACAAGACGAGCTTTATACTTAATGACATTTCCCCCTGAATCCCTCTTGGTTTTAAATATCCATTTACAACCAATCGGTTTAATACCTTCGGGCAACGTAACAAGCTCCCAAACGTCATTATCGCTCATATACTTCATCTCATCATTCATGGCATCAATCCACTTTTGAGAGTTAGAACCCTTAATGACTTGACGGAAGTTGATTGGATCATCTTCCTCAAGTCCAATGTCACTTTCTTGTTCTTGGAGAAATACAACATAATCATCCGAAATTGCATTTCTCCTCTCTCTAGTGGATCTCCTTAATGGCACTTCAGTTTCTTGAGGTTGTTGAGTTTGATTTTCATTAGTAATATCAGGAACTTGATTGGGGAGATTTTCGAGATTGTCTTGAACTGGAGTTGTGTGATCCGTGTCAGGAATGAGAACACCCTGACCAAGATCAACAACTTGAGGGAAAGACACATGTTCTTCCTCAAAGACAAAATCTCTAACAACTTTATCTCCCCACCCCCCCAAACTCAATATTCTCAAAAAACCTAGCATTACCCGTCTCAAAAAAAGTTCTAGAAGTGGGATCATAAAACTTAAACCCCCTGGATCTTTCAGAGTATCCAACAAAATAGCACTAACCGTTTTAGCATCCAGTTTCTTTTCATTCGGCCTATAAGGCCTTGCCTCAGCTGGACAACCCCAAATGTGTAAGTGCTTAATACTGGGTTTATGCCCAGTCCAAAGTTCATAAGGGGTTTTGATTGTAGCTTTAGTTGGAACTCTATTAAGAATATAAGCTGCGGTTTTTAATGCTTCTCCCCAGAGTGAGTCTGGTAAAGTAGTACGACAAATCATACTTCTTACCATATCCTTAAGGGTCTGATTTCGTCTCTCAGCTACACCATTCATCGTAGGACTGCCTGGCATAGTATACTGAGGGACGATCCCACACTCATCTAGGAATTTAGCAAATGGCCCTGGACGTTGTTCACCTGAACCATCATCTCTGCCATAGTATTCACCACCACGGTCAGATCTAATGGATTTAATCCTTTTGCTTTGTTGATTTTCAACTTCAGCCTTATATGATTTGAACACGTCTATGGATTGGGACTTTTCATGAATAAGATATAGGTACCCATAACGAGAGTAATCGTCTATGAATGTGATAAAGTATTGTTGACCATTCCTACAAGGAGTAGGGAATGGCCCACAAATATCCGTATGTATCAATTCTAAGACGTCTGAAGCTCTCTTAGCGCCTAATCTCGTCTTGTTTGTTTGTTTTCCCTTGATACACTCAACACAAATATCCGAATTTGAGGAATCAAGAGAATCAAGAATTCCATCTGACACGAGTTTCTGAATTCTTTGAATGGATATATGACCCAAACGTTTGTGCCAGAGTGATATAGAATTCTCATTAGTTAATTTTCTTTTGGTACCACTTAAACTTGTATGCAAAGTTTCATTATGTGTATTGTGTCAACCAAATATAGGCTATCAAATGTTGATAAAAGACCAGTACCGATAAGATTTGAATTTTGAAAGAGACTAACTTTATTATCACCAAATGAACATGAATAACCGGATATGTCCAATTTGGGAACAGAAATTAAATTCCGTCTAAAAGACGGTACAACAAAAGTCTCATCCAAATCTAAATAAAAACTGGTCTTAAACAACAGCCTAAATTTTCCAATAGCCTCAACTGGCACCTTCTTGCCGTCACCCACATAGATGTATCTTTCACCATCATTTGGTTTTCGGCAGTTCAGGCAACCCTGCATAGATATACTTATGTGAGTAGTAGCAGCAGAATCTACCCACCAAGTATCCTTAGGTACCGAAATTAAATTAACTTCAGAACAAACAAGAGAAAGAAATGTACCTTTTTCACACGCCAAGCGTGGTACCTTGTACAATCTTTCTTCACATGATTAGTCCCCTTACAGAAAAAGCAACCTAATTCAGTAATTTCAATCTTAGGTTCCTTATGTTGCTTATTCTTGGGCCTTGCAACCGCAACTTCCTTACCTTTCCTCTTCTTCGTATCCTTAGAAGAGGATGCCAAATGAGCACTTTCTGTCTTATCTTGCTTTATCCTTTCCTCCTCTTGCACACAATGTGAAATAAGCTCATTAAGAGTCCATTTCTCCTTCAGGCAGTTGTAACTGACCTTAAACTGATTAAAGTGTGCAGGAAGAGATATCAAAACTAAGTACACAAGCAGTTCCTCAGGTAATTCCAGCTTGAGTGACTTAAGTTTCGAAGCAAGATGAGACATTTCCAAAATGTACTCCCTTATGTTTCCCTTGCCTTTATACCTCATGGAAACAAGTTTACTCAAAAGAGTACTTGTTTCCGCCTTTTCGTTTTTGGCAAAACGCTTTTCAAGGTTTTCAAGGAAAACTTTGGCATTACTTTCATCATTCATAGTGCCCCTGAATGATTCTGGAATTGCACGTTTCATGATCATTAGACTCATGCGATTTGAGCGTTCCCACTTCTCCATCTCCTTCTTTTCATCAGAAGAAGATGTATCCTCAAGAGAAGCAGGTTGCTCAATCCGAAGTGCAAGGTCTAGATCCATGCAACCGAGAACGATCATAATGTTCTCTTTCCATTCCTTAAAGTTTGTGCCGTTAAGCACAAGGATGATGTTTATGTTTGCAGATATCGAAGCAGCTGAAGGATTAACTGAAAATAGAACAAGGATAACTTAATACATGCTTACAATTACTTGAACTTTAACTTTAGTTTATAGATTCAAAATAGGCAAATCCCATTACAAGATACCTAGCACAACATTGATTTTAGTCTTTGGACAGAAAATCAACTTGTAAGTGGTACTGTTGGTGTAGTGATCAAATATTGACAATAAACTCCTGTCAAATATCAAGCCTTCCTTTGGGCCGACTTAATATTCACATGGAAAACCGAATAATTGTCACATATTTATCACCACAAGCATGTTCGAATTCCTGCCAAATAACAACCTTCCTTTGGGCCGGTGTTAAACGCATGGAAGACTAACATCCACAGTCATCTTATATTTCAAGATTAATCAATCTACACAAAAGAGGTTACTTTGGCAACATAATGCTTCAATTGACTAATTTAAAATATTAGATGCTAAATCATATAGTTTCTTAAGCCATATATTGAATCTTAACTGAATATGTTACATGTTTTGACATGTAACATCTGAATATTAATTGTTTTAATCTTATTTGGATAATACCAAAATCTGAAGCATGATGGACTAAAAAAACAATTAATATTAAAAACTGAATATTAATGTATAAAACATTAATAATTTAAAAACTGAATATTAATTGACATATTATTAATGTACAATTAAAAAATCTGAAAACTTAATACTTAAAACGTTTCATTAATTATGAAAAACGTTTCTTACATTATGTCCTCATTAAACAGCCAGACAACAAAACGTTTCTGCAATTTATGGCCAGATAATCGATTATCTGAGCCTGATAATCGATTATCTGGGCGTTCTGGAATCTCATATTTTTGCTGAAAATCCAGATAATCGATTATTCTGGCTGAATAATCGATTATCCTGCAATGCTGTTTCAAACTTTTTTTCAATAATCGATTATTGTTTGAGCAATAATCGATTATCCTAAGGTTCTGTCTCAAAAATTTTTGATGACCAAAATTACATAATCGATTATTTTCAGGGAATAATCGATTATGTGATGCTTCTGTTTTGCAAAATTTTGATGAACAATTCAAGATAATCGATTATCTTAATGAAATAATCGATTATCCTATAAGTCTGTCCAACAACTTAATGTGGCATTTAACAAGATCTTTAAACAAGAAATCATGTTGTTCATCAACCAAAATCATGCAAATTTCAATATTTTTCATTTCATCTAGTGATAACAAGATATTGAAACACCAAAGTTCATCAACAACATATCATTCATGAAATCATGCTATATCATGGTACTAGAATTTCATAATCAATATTCTATCTTAATTTAAACATGAACTTTATATAACATGAATTTCATGAACTTCCAAATAATCAAATATGAAGGAGGCTCTGATACCAATTGTTAGGATTATAATATCCACTAAAACATTATAGCCTTAATATCAAATTATTTAGAATAACAACATAAGCGGAAGCGTACCTGAATCCATAAGTGGAAATCCTTAGTCCTTCTTGATGATTGTCCAAATGTTTGGCTTTGAAAGCTCCTGATCCTTCTTGAAGATTGTCCTTCTTGAAGTATTGGCTTTCACAAGAATTTATCTAAGACCAAAATTGGAGAATGGTTTTCCACTTGATATGCAAGACAACAATGGTTCTCTCTCTCAATGGGTGGAAGAAGAAGAGAATGTCTTGCATTCTTATGGGAACCATAACCCCCACTTATAACACATGAGTTATGAAACTCAAAAGTCATAAGCATGTCACCATGGTTACATAAATGTAACCTTAGTTAGCCCATCATTAACTAAGTTACCCTTTTGGGTATCTACACATTAGTCCTACACTTTATATGACAATATGTTGGCCCCCTTAACAATGTCCATAAGACCACCAATTTAGGCCAAACCAAAAGATAGCACATAACATATAATTAATCCATATATTGTTCATATGTATGTAGATATAAGTCCATATATCTAACAGATCTGATTCACAAAACTGGATGAATACTAAAGGTATAGGGGAGTGGGTTAGGACAGTAACGACACGACCGGTCGTTTTGATTCCTGGCGCGTCATTCAGCAGTCTGAGGCCATGAGCAGCTTCATTTCAGGTATTGTAACTTGTACGCGTAGTCGGAATTGAATTTAGAGATGTTCAGAGTTAATTTAGAAAGAGAATTCTCATTTCGAAAGCTTAAGGTTGACAGAATGAACAAGGATTGGATTTCTGAGTAAGCGACCTCAGAATCGAGATCTGAAGGTTCCATCAGGTTTGTAGGATGATTTCGGACTTGGGACGTATGCCCGGTTCAGGTTTTGATAACCCAGAACCATTTTGGCGCCTATTGTTGAAGTTAGTATTTTGGAAGAAATTTCTTAATTGTGGATTGAAGTGCATTTAAGCGTTATCAATGTATGTTTGGGATTTCGAGACTAGAAGTAGCTTCGTACAGAGATTCTGGAATTGGGAGCGCAATTGGAAGTGAATTCAGAGGTTCGTAGGTCATTTTGAAGCCATTTGCCTAAAGATAGAAATTTGAAGGTTTATGAGAAGTTTGACCGAAAGTGGACTTTTTGATATCGGGGTCGGAATCAGATTCTGGAAGTTAGAGTAGGTCCATAATGTCAAATATGACTTGTGTGAAAAATTTGGGGTCAATCGGACATGATTTGATAGGTTTAAACATCGAAATTAGAAATTAGAAAATCCAAAGTTCATAAAGCTTGGATTGGAGGTCGATTGATGATTTTAGCATTGTATTATGTGATTTAAGGCCTCAAGCAAGTCCGTAATGTATTTTGGTATTGGTTGAGGTCCCAGGAGCATCGGGTTTATTCCGAATGGTTAACGGATTGAAACTTGGAATTTAAGAAAATCTGAAGCAGCTGGTATCTGGTATTTCCGCTTCTGTTGAAATAGGACCGCAGAGGCGGCCCCGCAGAAGCGAGGAGGCATCCGCAGAAGCGGTTGAGCAAGAGGACATCCAGGACCGCAGAAGTGGCCCTTGATCCGTTGATGCAGAACCGCAGAAGCGGATGGCTGACCGCAGAAGCAAAATGTGGGCTAGAGCCCCTGATCCACAAAAGAGGAGTTTTGTCCGCAAAAGCGGGACCTCGGAAGCAAAAATAGTTCCCGCAGGTACGGAAAAGCCTGGAGGCAAAAAGGTTATTTTAAATCGGATGTTTGACAATTTCTCTCATTTTCTTCACTTCATTGGGCGATTTTTGGAGAGCTTCAAGGAGGGATTTCATCATCAATGTCAAGGTACGCTACTCCTACTTACTTCCACGTTAAATACAAGATAATACCATGGAATTAGACATGAAAATTGTTCGAAAAATTGGAATTTTTGGAAGTAAACCTAGAAATTTAATTCTTGGAATTTGACCGCGGTTTTGAGTATGAAATTGGGAGAAAATTATATATTTGAGTTCCTAAGGTCATGTGCAAAGTGCATCTTCAAAAAATTTTGGATTTCGGGTACGTGGGCCGAGGGCATTTTTGTCAACTTTTCATTCGGGGTTAGGAATTGTTATAAATTGGGTTGTAAAGTATAATTGAGCATATATTAATGGATTTGTATGATCGTTGGATAGTTTTGGAGTATTGCACATTGGTTCAAGTCTTCGGAAGAATGTAGAATGCCGGTTGTAGATCTTCAGAGCGAGGTGAGTCTCCTTTATAATCATGTGAGGAGGAATTTACCCCATATGTGAGTTAAATTGATTATGTGCTCCATTTTGTGGGGGCTACGTACGCACGAGGTGACGTGAGTCAGCACATAGCTACTATTATGCTATTGTTCGGGTAGTCTAGGACTCCAAAGGCATGTTATACTTGGGATATTTGCAATTTATTGGCATTTGAATTAATTAAAATCCAATTGAACTAGAAAATAATTTCAAAAAGTATTAAACTTCATTTTCGCAAATTATTAAAAGAGGATTTGGTTTTTATTTGATAAGATGTTCTCTGATAATTCTTAATTGATTGTTTGAACATGTATTCATGTGTGTGCCTGAGTCACATGGATGATTCGTGAGTAGGATATTTGTTTACTTTATGTTGACCGCGTCGCATAGATGATTCAGGAGCCAGGAAAATAGATGCATCTATTGGTTCGGGCAGTTCGACCCTCGGCATTGCACAATTTATATTTTTGTTGGAACGGGCCACTGCCTCGGCATGATATGTGCATGTTTATATTGCTTACTTGAAGTACTCGATGTTGATATTGCCTTTTGGCCTGATATAAATTGCTGAAGATAAAAGAAAAGAAATCTTTAAAATTCTTTGCTAATTATTAAATGTGTTTACGTGGTTTACACTTTCGTGAACTAGAGCATGCTATATAAATTCGTGAATTCCTCACGTTTTAGTATATTATTATCGGACCATTAGTAAGTGTTAAAGTTGACCATCTCATCTCTACCCCTTCGGGATTAGGCCTAATACTCATTGGGTACACGTTATTTTCGTACTCATACTACATATGCTATGCATTTTATTCCACAGGTATATGTACCCCAGCGGCCTACTAGGCATAGCAGCACAGATGATTCTGGGACTAGGTGAGCTGTATCATTCGAGATGGCTGTAGCTAGAGAAGACCCATCCAGTGTACTGTGTTTACTTTCCGTCCATTGTATTCCGGACTAATTTTGTATTTTATTTCTCTTATCAGTAGATGCTCATGCACTTGTAACACTGGGTTCTGGGACGGTTTTAATTATTGTATTAACTATAAAACATTTAAATTTGATTTGAGACTTTATTCTCTGAAATTTCTAAATATTGAAAAAAATTCCTAGATTTCAAAAGCATTAAAAATGAGATTTTTATTAAGTAATTTGTTTGGCTTGTCAGACAGCAGTGTGCGGTGCCACCACGACCCTTAGTGGTTTTGGGTCGTGATAATATCGTATCAGAGCACTAGGGTCCTTTCAGTCTCACGAGTCATGAGAAAGTCTAGTAGAGTCTCGCGAATCGATATGGAGACATCTGTACTTATCCTCGGGAGGCTACAGGGCTGTTAGGAGTACTTCCCTTCTTGGTTTCCTTATCGTACGGTTCGATTCCGTTGAGGCTTATGCCTTTGATTCATTCCTATTCAATCTTATGCGACGCGAGCACTTGTCATAAATCGAGAACTTGAAGAATTGAAATGGTACTACAATTGTGCTTGGGATGATTTTCCCGGTACAATTGATTGGACTATTATAGTCGCTTTATGGAAGGATATTCTATTGCTCAGCTCAGTAACATGACTTCTAAGATCCTCGAGACTGCGCATAGGTTGACATGATGCTTATGAGCGATTATTTCCGCAGTGGTATTGTGATGGTCAAATGTGAGCTGGTGGAAGTAATGAGACTTGGTATTTGCAAGCGTTGTGGAGTCCTATGATGGGTGTTGTAGCCTTAATGGAACGTACTAAGTTTGTTGATGCTATAATCTTCTACTAATTCGCATATATGGCAAGATGTTTTGAAATAGTATTGGAGATTCACATGTCAGATATCGCATGGTGCAATGGTTTAAGATCGAATTAGAATTCTAATGTTGACGGATCAATAAAAATGACCTTTGGAAAGGTTTTAAAGTTAGCAGCATGGCATATTTAAGTGCCATGAAGATGGATTTCATTTAAGGAAACAATTGAGCAGCAAAGTATGAGGAAGGACATGTGGGAAGTTTCATGCGATGCTTCCCATTATGAGGAGCAAGGTCGAGTGGTTAATTAAAGAGATGAGTTCCGCCAAACTGGGAGTGTGGTGGGTGTTGCACATGGGCTTTGTAGTAGGATGACTACGCGACTTAAGGAGAGTTTGGATCGAATAGGGCATGTTAATGATTGGTGATTGAAGCATGCGGGCATGATGTGAAGTATGTGTTATTATGCGGTAGAATATTGATATGGCGGAAATGAGCTGCTTGAAATGGAGGAGGGTGCAACATAACCCTGAAATTGGAAGGATGTTGCCGCACATTTAATTGATGTCCGCGAGGAGCGAATGGACTTGTGAAACAGGAATATCAGCTCGGACTCAGGATGGGCTATTGGTATCATAGTGAATGTACCCCGTGCGGCAGCGCGGGAAGATGTCGGGAGGTGATTCCCCAAGGTGGGTTATTCCTCGTGAGCAGGTTAGCGGTCGTATGGTTGGCGAATCTTCTGCAAAGAATTATATTGGTTGTTCAACAAAGAGATTGGTCGTGCGAATGTGGTTAATGATTAAGAATATGAAGTATGTGGATTTACAGGACGATTCCAAGAAATTTTGGTAACTTATGGCGCGAGGTTATTTTAATAAGAGGTAAAAAGGCCGGGCGATCTCAAGAATTGTGAAATGATGACTTCAAGCTAAGTGGGAGAGTACCACCGCTTATGATTGGGCTGTATGATTAATTACTTGCGTGATTTCTTGTTATTAGCATATTGAGGGATTATTTCAGCTAAGATAAAAGACCATAAGTGGAAATTCGAGCAAATGAATAGTTGGAGGCATGCGATGGTTGGCCTTATTGGCTCATGTTTGGACCTGGAAAAAGGTTCATGATTTATGCCTTGTATAGATTCAGGTTCCAAAGAAAGTGATTTTTCCGAGTGCTTCGCCGATAAAGTATTCGCGTGTTATAAGATGTATGGAGGGAATTATTTTTGGGACCAAGTCAGAGCGGGTGGATCTAAAGAATGGACCTAGTGAATTCAGCAGTTAAAGTGTGGTGCCTAATGATTTCGAGTCTATGAGTATATTTCAGAATCAAGCTTTGTAGCAACTTATGAGAAGGTGCCCAGGACGTTCTATGATATTTTGACTTGTGGTGTAGCATTTGAGTGATATGGAATAGTTCGTGGGGATGGGGACAGCCTCGTCTCGGATTCAAGGTCATTCGGGGCAAGTGTAAATGGAATATGTTATGTGTTTAATGTAGTTAGTCTTATTTGTAAGGCAAGCAAGGATGAATTAGAGGAAGGTAAATTGATTACCCATAGTGAATTGGCATATTGGGGCTAGTGATCAGTTCGGTCCGCGAGATCAAGTTATGTGTATGATTTGTGGCGGTAATTGTGAGGATTGTTGATCGCCGTAATTGACGTTATTCAGAAGCATTCTTCTGTTATGTCTTGTTAAGTGGAAGCAGACTCTGGAAGAACTATGGTGGCTTGGACCACTATTTAGAAATTTGCATATCTTACAATTATGGGCACTTACCTGAGTGCTGTTGTGATCCTCCTGAGGTGATTAGGTGAAAAGTTTGTATATAGTGAAATATTAAATATCAATGATTTCGGAGTTATGATAAAAATCATGTCCTATCGTATGTTGGCACGTTGGGTGCAGTGAGTAGCATGGAAATACGAAGTGAAGATCAAGGTTGCAGTTCGGTGTTGACAAGGATGTCACGGGCTCGGATGAGCAAGGAATGGGTTGAATGATTAAAGTAAATTAGTATTGTCTTCAGCGTCACCTAAGATCGATGTGTTGTGAAAGAGGCTTTGCATCCTGGCTAAGGATTCTTGATCGCTTTTCATCATTGGTACGGGCCTGTTATTTATTTCGGAAGATTGTGGGAGCGTGTCCCACAAGAAGATTATATAAGTGTGACATGTAGTCACTTGATTGACTAAAGATTTAAACCAAATGTGAGGATTTTGGTAAAATCATGAATTTGAGAATATATGTCTGAAGGGAACTTTTTTTATTGGGTTATGAAATGAGGAGGTTGCTCCAGTTATGATGATATTTCTTGTGTGTAATGAGGCAAAAGGGAGTTACTATGGACCTTTGAAGGTTATTAGCTAAGTTGGCGCAATCAGAAATCGTCTGGAGATCAGTGGATTGATTTATATGTGAACATGGATGTATATCAGGCCAGTTGTGTTTGTTTCAGTGAGCGCTCCTTATGGAGGAATAATCGAGGTGTCATCAGCTATTCCAGGTAATGATGTATTGCACCGTATGAGTTGTGAGAAAGTTTGGCAAATTCTTATTTGTTGAGGGTCCGCGTGGCGATGATGTTATGTGAGCAGAATGGCTCTTGAGATTCAGATCTTATATCGCACTTCAGTTGTGCTTGAGTTCTGTAGCCTATGGCACTATGTGTCTCCTTGGGGAATGGTCTTATACACTTAGTGTGTTTCTCACCATTATCTAGTATCTTGTTGTAATGAGCAATTTAGCTTGGCGTACATCTCTTTATGTGAGTTCTATGCGTGGATCGGGTGGCACGCCGCCATGGGTATGTTATTTGGATCGGGTTGCACGCCGCAATAGTGTGATGTTCAGTACAGTTCCTCCTATTTTCCTTTATGTATTCTATTTTCCTTTTTCGAGGGGAACTTGTGTTAGCAGTGATCCCATATCGCATGTATGATTCGCGAGCAAGGTGTCTGTTCATTATATTGTCTGCATCGCATGTGTGATTCACGAGCGGGGCAATTGAACTTCCTTTTTAGAGTTCGTTTTCCTTTTGTATCGTATCCTAATTGGTAGCCTATTGGTACATTGTGACATCATATGGGTCTTGTGATCATGTACATGAGGGCTTAGTGCCTGAGCAGTTCATACTGGGTGAGACGAGATTATGGGATTTAGGATTGCTACAATCTGATTATATGAAGTATATTAAGGAGCAAAGATAATTAATTGTTCCAGAATATGGTGATGTTTCTTGTCAGAAATGTAGACTCAATGATTGGTTGACTCAGCAGTTAATTATAAATTTCGGCACATCTCAGGCGGCATACCCAGCAGGTCTGAAGGGAAACCCTCGGGGAACTCGCGAACAACAGGAACATAGTCAATAGATGGAACCTCTGCGCTGGAGTCACGAACATACGCCAGATATGCTAGACACCCCTTCTCGACCATACGTCGAGCCTTGACATACGAAATAACACTGCGGGTGGCATTACCTGGGGTCCCTCTCCACTCAAGTCAGGGCAAATCTTGAAAAGCCAAGGTCACAGTCTTGGCGTAAAAATCCAAAATAGCATGATTTGGGGACATCCAATCCATCCCCAATATAACGTCAAAGTCCACAATATCTAAGAGCAATAAGTCGACACAAGTCTCAAGACCCTCAAATACTACCACACATGAACGATGCATTCGGTCGACCACTATAGAATCACCAACCGGTGTAGACACATATACAGGAATACCTAAAGCCTCACTAGTCATAACCAAATAAGATGAAAAATAGGACGACACATAGGAATACGTAAATCCCGGATCAAATAATACCGAAGCACCCCTATCACAGACCAGTATAGTACCTGTATTCACAACATCTAATGACTCGGCCTCTGGCCTGGCTGGCAAAGAATAACAACAGGGCTGGCCTCTACCTCCCTTAACTATGTCTCTAGGATGATCTGCTACTGGCTGACCCCATCAATAAATCTCTGCACCCTCTTCCTCTCAGTGGGGAGTATAACAATAGCATGGCGTGCTAAATCAATAAAACGAGTCTCATATTGCATGACTTTCATAGTAACCTGCTGACCTGCCATCGCTGGCTGAACCACTAGAAACAAACCCACTCAAATAACGTTCTCCACAAAGCCCACAAATCTGTCCTGAAGAACTGGGGTGGCTATGAACCCCTCTGGGACCTGAGCTGGGCCCATAGCAGCTGCTGGAGCTGGAACCTCCTCGCCATGATAATTCTGAGAGTCCGCCACTGGGACTACGGCAAGGGGCTAAACTCCCTCCCTACCTCAGACTCTGGCACGGCCTCGGCCCCTCGTGGAAACTGCTGCTGGAGGCTCGAACTGCTGAGCAGTAGAAGAGGAAGCGCGCGTTCTCGCCATCTAAAAAGAGTAGAGTAGAAAATTCATTCCGTGTTTGAGAAACGAAAACGCACGACACGAAAGAACAAAGTGAAATTTTATTCTAACTCTGTAGCCTCTGTGGATAAATACATATATCTCCGTACCGATCCCTTAGACTCTACCGAGTTTTTCTGTGAGTTGTGAGACCTAAGTTACCTAGGGTTCTAATATCAACTTGTCACGACCCGAATTTCCCACCATCGGGGTGATGGCGTCTACTGTCGGAGCTAGGCAAGCAAAACATCACAACATTTCTACTGATTTCATTTAAACAATTATAATAAAACGAAACAATAATTTAAGTAGAAGACTTCTAAATGCTTAAATAACTGAAAGAAAAAATACAAAAGTTTCAAAATACACTTCTAACCAGTATTTGGTATCATTACTCATGATTTGCTATGGAATACTAAAACTAGAGTCTAAAAGAAATGCATAGAAGCGCCTGTCTCAGTACAAGGGAAACAAACTAATAATATAGAACTGACTCCGGCCTACGGACGCCAACTTGGCTACCTCAGAAATCCCTCGACCAAAGTCGGCGCACAAGCAAATATTGCTACTGAGGTCCAACACCTCCACTCGGATCTGTGTAAAAAGATGAACAGAGTGTAGTATCAGCACAATCGACCCCATGTGCTGGTAAGTACCTGGCCTAACCCCGGCGAAGTAGTGACAAGACTAGACAAGACCTACCATAAATGACATGTACATATATATGTGCAATAACAGGAAGTACACGAATTTAAACAACTAGGAGGGAGGGGAGCATGCTATAGTGTATGACAGTTTAAATATAGAAATCATTAGATAAGAAGTAAAACCATACAACAAAAACTGATAAAGAAAAACACGGGAAAGCCCTACATACAAAAACAATATAGTTGATCCATACTCTGTGCGCGCGCAACCTGATCCTCAAATATATCCGTTGCAGCGAGAAACTCAATCCTCAAATATATCCATTTCGGTGAGCAACCCGATCCTTGAATATATCCGTTGCGGTGAGCAACCCGATCCTCAAATATATCTGTGCAGCGAGTAACCCGATCCTCAAATATATCTATAGCGTGCAACCCGATCCTCAATAACTAGCAATAAGAAATTACCCAAACAACAACTGCAACTCAAGTGCGAGGGGAGTAACCACAAATACAAGGAGTCCCAACCAGGGAATGCAACTAACAAATCAAAAATCCCGGCAAGGGAGAATTCAATATATACCTAAATCCCGGCAAGGGAATAATCATAGTACTTTCGCGCTTAAACTCTTAGTCGTCAACAAGTTCTAGGTCAAGCCAATGCCCCAATGTTATAAAAATCACTATTTTTCCTCAACCGTTCATATCATGTGAAATATATCAATTCAGACAAGAAGCTGTAACATCATTGGAATTAAAAGCAATTAATACTCACGGTCATGCTAGACTCTGGTGCACAGATAACCGTCACCATGCCTATACACTATACTCTACACTTAGCACATAGCACATAATATCCTAGTGCTATTCCCTCAAGCCAAAGTTAGATCAAACACTTAACTCGGTCCGAAAATAGCAATCCAATCTCTAACACTGCCTGTCCTCTAGAATCCAACTCTGAAACAATTATATCTAGGCACAATGTAGTTCAATATTATCGATAATGGCTCAAAGATACAATTCCATAGCCTAGTTATGAATTTTCTATCATTCTTCCAAAAATACCAAAATTCGACCCCGGTCCCACAAGGTCCAAACTCGAGACTCGGACCAAAATCCAATCACTCATAACCTCACGAGTTCAAATATGTCATTTGTTTTAAGATTCGACCCCAAATTGGGGTTGAATCACCCAAAATCCCCAAAAACTAAACTCTACCCAAAAGCCCTAATTTCTACTTTGATTTCACATTTTAGGCCTAGGAATTCACTAGTTAATGAATAAAAATGGAGGAAATAGGTGGAAAATTACTTACCCAAGAAGTTATGGAGGAAGGGGAGCTTGGAATTTGTCTATGAGGGTTTGAGGGAGGAGTTCGTGTGAAGAAATGGCAAAATACCGTAATGAACACTGTTTTTAACTTAAAAATTCACTGGAGCCTTTATGTACTATGCGTTCGTGACAGAAGGTCGTGTTCGCGTTGAATGGGGCCAGACGTGCATCGCGTTTGCGAGGTCAGAGTGCTAATGCGTAGGGTAAAAATCTTGGGTGGCCTAAATCTATGCAATGCGAACGCGGTGATGCCACGCGAAAACGTTGAAGGTGGGTGTGCAAGTCTTCGCGAACGCGAATAAGTACCGCGATTGCAGAAGAGGAAAATGTCAGAGCAATAAGAACGCGAGCCTGGGCCGCGTTCGCAATGAGTAAAAATTGGACTGCAATAGCTGAGAAAATCTGATGTGTTTCTAATGCAAAAACCACCCCGAACCACCTCCGGATCCCTCCCGAGCCCTCGAGGCTCCCAACTAAACACACATGCTAACTCAATAATATCTTACAAACTTGCTCGAGTGATCAAATCACCAAAATAACATCAAAATCTATGAATCAAGCCTCAAACCACAAAATTCTTCTTTAAAGTTTCATAACTTCAAATTTCCCATTTATAGTCCGAAACACGTCAAACGACGTCCGTTTTCAACCAAATTTTGCAGATAGTGCTTAGCACCTATTTAAGACTTGTACCGGGTATCAGAATCAAAATACAAGCCCGATACATATATTTTCTAACTCATTTAATTTTCAAAATTTCATATCATTTTAAGAAAAACAAATTTCTTTCAAAAATTCTATACTCGGGCTCGTGACCTCGGATTTCGATTCCAGGAATATGCTCGAGGCTCATATTTTTCTACGGACATCACGAGACCGTCACATTACGGGTCCGGGTTTGTTTACCTAAAATGTTGACCATAGTCAACTATATCAATATTAATATTGACATTCTTAAAAATTTTAATATTAAAATTTTCCGGCTTCACGCCGTGACTGTGCATGCAAATTGAGACAACTAAAAGCGAGGTTTTCAAGGTCTAGAAAGCATGAAAAAAGAGAAAATTATAGTGATGACCCTTTGGGTCGTCACAATTTGTATACTAGAGATCCTGTTTAGGACTTTTGTTCACTTCTGTACACTAGAAATACTGCTCATGGGGTCCATTCATGCTTTCAACAAATGTGCATTAGCCACTATGCCTATAGGACTTTATTGTTTGAGTTAACTGTCCTTCCTGGCAATCTGTTTAATTTCTGCCCGTACACAATCAATAGATATCATGCCTATAGGGTTTAAATCAATCAAATTAATAAATATCATGCCTATAGGATTTAAATCAATGTCGAACCTTGAAATCATGCATATATGGTGTTAGATATCATGCCTATAGGACTTAAGTCAATTAAGCAATTAGAAAGCATCCCAATAGGAAATAAAATCTATCTTTTACGAGTAAAAATTAGGACTACACCTAGAAACTATGTTTATTTTTCTGTTATTAATAAGCTCGTAGAAATCATGCTTATAGGATTCTGTTAATCGATCCTGAATTCAATCGCTATTGTCAATCACCGAGGCAACGCACCTATAGGCCTTAGTAATGATTCTGGATCTAAATTCTGACATATTACTGCCTGAAGTGCCCAGATTCATGCTGAATAAAATCAGTAGGCAAACAAACATGTCTTAACGCTAGCTTTAATAAGGTGCCCTAACACTCTGTTTTTCTCACGTAGATATCCTACCTATAGGATTCCAATGTTAACGAAGCTTGTTGATTTAATTGCATACTTTTGTTGCTTGTGTGTGGAGTCAATGTGATCCCAAACTTATTCTTTATTTGAAAGTCCTACTTGTTTTGTTTGTTGCCTAGATTTTATATTTTATGTAGCATAAGTAGGTCTAGAACTATCCCAAATAGATATCCTAATACCTCTAGGGCCATAGGTAATGGACGGGTATTGCACTCATAAGGAACGAGTTAGAAACTACTAGAACACTTAAATAACAACTTAAAGATAGTAATCAGATAGTAAGGAGATGATATCCCATGAGCTAATGCTATGAGTAACATCCCGACTTGAGAGAGTTATAAAGTATTGTAAGGAATGACCTTATATGCTATAAAACTTAGGGTCACCCCCTATACCCCTGTTTAATAAATTAAACATTGTATTTGTCCAAATTATTTTTCTCCTGTTTAGACTAATTCACTTAATTTATGTTTGGACTGGACCCACCGTTATGGACCTCGAGGGGTGACTAACACCTTCCCCTTAAGGTTATATGAGTTATATGCTCTAGGTTCCCTTACACACCTTAATCTGTTACGTGGCGACTCTTCAATTTCAATTCCATACCCTCTTAGAATAAGAGTTGTCCCAGAAATGTTAAAATCCTATTTCGTGTGAAAAAAGGGCGTGACAACATGAAGACTCTGCTGGGGATATCTTTAGGCTCTTACCATAACGAACTTATTTGTGAATTAGTCCTTAAGCATTTCTTTATTATTCCGTTAATACTTGCACACCATTTCACTTTCCCACTCTATGTGAATTTATTTGCATATCTTCTTCGTTTATGAATTCTCTTTTCTTATTTATCACTTTTTAATATGGAAACTGACTTGTTTCCTTGTTTCTCTTTCTTAAATGTCTTTACAATTATTAAATGCCATATTTTATCATCATTTAAGGTGCAAATACTTGGCAACGAGTAGCATACCTTCATGCTCAACATCATATCCCACTCGTGCAATCTAAAACTATAGCGGCGCTTGATGAGTGTCCACGATCTTACTAAAATTACCCTTTAAATTTGGAAAGGCTTATTTGCGGTAAAACTAATCGATCAGCGGTGCAGTCGATGATTCCATGCCTTTATCTCTCAAGTTGTCCGCTTGAGGGTACCAGTCTAGACTTCTGTAGAAACCTTACTCTGATAATAATTGTACATGCATCATAACCAAACCTAGCCTGGGTTAATATGTTGTCCGCATAATAACCCCCTAAGAAAGCCTTGTCCAAACTACACCTATTTTTCTGCACAGAATTAGATGCAAATAGTGTTCTCTAAAGAAGTGTGTAGACATATAAAATTTATTGGGTTTAATCCATACAAAGTTTGGTTTAAATTCAGTTGGGTTAAATAATTAATTTGGATTTTACAAGTTAAATTAGTCCATTTTATTATTTTCAGGCCTAAAGTCCATTTCATCTTAAGGCCCAGACTTATGCCATGTGACATGGCATATCTAGTCAAACTTCAGGACAATAAGGTGATGCCACGTGTTTAATGATGTGGCAATTCAAGTAAAAAAACAAGAACCAACCATAAGTCACCAAGTGGCTAAAATGACATGGGCCAATCAGAATCAAGCAAGAGAGTTATTGTGTAGATGGACTGTCTATCCTCTACAACTATAAATAGAGGGGTAACATAACTTTTAGGGGACATTCAGAGTCGGAGAAGAACACTCCGCAATTGGTGAAGGTGCATCCACGAACAAAGAGATCAATCATCAAGTGCTTAGTTTTTCAACAAAGGAGTGATCAACGGAGTTCTTCCCGGAGATCAGCCCGTAACAACAAAGTGCTGCTCGATTTTCATGGTCATTGAATACAAGGAGGTATGCATTATCCTACATTCGAGAAAGATGCTCCTCAAGCCCTCGAATCACGGAGAATTTTAGATAGGACATTCAAGAGATACATAGAATTGTACTCACAAATATTTATCAATAAAATCTTTTTTCTTAATATTATTTTTGTTGCGATTTATTTTTCGTCATACGAAAATTGGTCGCGAACAAAGTATTTGTAAAATACGTAACAGTTTGTATTTGACTAAATCATTTGAAAAGCACTTTGTTAGTTGTTTGTATTTGACCAATATTTTCATAAGGTATTTTTACATATCAAATTAGGAAAAAGAAAGTTACTATTACTTTTAATTTGGTAGATATAAATTCTTTATATGGGTAATCTTATCCAAAAAAAAAATTAAAAATACTTACTTTTAGGAGAAATTACTTTTTTCAAACTTTTGCTATTATTAAAAAGCATTTATTTCTTCACCAAAAAGCTTTAAGCAAACACCTTTATTCTCTAAAATGAGTACTGTAATAACAGCAGGAATTAATGAAAAATTTGACGTGCACGTAAACGGTAAACGTACTACTCCGACCCCCAACCGAAAAGAAAAGAGAAATTCCACAGAAAGACTAACATATAGTTATCTCAAATTATTTATTATTTTAAAAGTTCAAAATAAAATTAATTATTTTTTTAATCTTCAATAATAATTATTTTTGAAGACAAATAAGAGTAAAATAATCAAAATTTTATTCTAATTAATTTTTCCTAAGAAGCATATAAAAAAGAATCATACCACATAATATGAGACGGGAGGGGTATGCTCCATTAGAGTATCATTCTGTTTTGTGTGCATCTTTATTTTTCCATCATGAAAATACTAATAATAGCCAATTATCTTGGGAGTAAATATGAATAAATACCACTGTCGTGCCGTGCAGACTGCAAAGAGACCAAATACATATTCGTCGGTGATATATATTATGGCCACCTCTCGTTCCTTCAACCAGATTTCTCGGGCAAAAATTATTTATTTTACTCAAAAGAATATTAAAACTTAATATTACTCTCGATCCATTTTAGTTAATTTTTGGCTATTTTTATGGTGCATAATATATAAAAGAATTTAACCTTTTCTTTCAAAGTTGCCTTGGAGTAACAAATTTTTGGGAGACTAAAGGTAGAAGAGAACAGAAAAAAACAAAACATACTATGAGAAAATGAAATCCAAACAGCTGTATAAGCTTGCACTCATATTTTATACTACTCCAATCTCAATTTTAAAGTCATTTTTTTTTGTTAACCAAATCACATGTTGTATTCGTACTACTTGAAAACGATAATAAAATCTGAAAACGAAAGAATGTGTTGGGTTTATGTATTTAATTAATAAATTAAATACTTAAAAGAGGGTGAATGAAAAATGGAGGAAAATAAAATTTTTGGGTGAAATTTCAAGTTTCCCTCTTGGCACGTAGACATTGTCCCTCATTGGAAGAAGAAGAGTGTGACGACCCGACCCGTCGTCTTATGTATTTTAGCCCCATTATCCCCATTTTATGCTTCCCCGTGTATTGGTATATGTGTTTGGTGAGTTTGAAGTGTGTTAGGTTGAATTTGGTTAGAAATGAGACCAATAGTCTCTTTAAAGAAAGCTTAAGTTGGAAAAGTAAATTGGATATTGACTTAAGAGTTATAGGACTCGGAATTGACTTCCGGTTATTCGACTAGTTGCACATGGTGATTTGCGACTTGGGAGATAAAACTGAATTGAATATGGAGGTCCGCTGTAGAATTATGCTTGAATTGGCTAAGTTGAATTATGGCGAATTCCGGTTGATAGGTGAGATTCTTATCCGGGGGCCGGAATGGAATTCCGAGAGTTGCAGTAGCTTTGTTAGGTGATTTTGGATATGTCTGCAAATTTTCAGGTCATTCGGACGTCGTTTGGTCGGGTTTTGATCGAATGTTAGTTTCGGAAGTTATAGTTGAAACTTAGGCTTGAATCCACCATGATTTGATGATTTTTGTGTTTAAGAACGTGTTTTTACGATTGGAGCAAGTTCGTATGATATTTGGAGTAGGATGGTGGTTTTAGTTGGGGTCCCGGGGGCCCCTGGGTGATTCCAGATGGTTAAACGAGAAATTTTGGAGTTTGCTTCAGATTTGGGATCTGTCATCTGGTATTTCCATGTTTGCGGACAATGGACCGCGTAGGCGGCGTCCGCTGAAGCGGAATATGAGTCGTAGAAGCGGCTAATGGTAATTTGGCTGGGACTACAGAAGCGGTCGCTAGAGATTTAAGTTAAGCCGCAAAAGCGGTCAAAAAGGGCACGGAAGCGGACTCGCGGTAGCGGAGAAATGGCCGCTGGAGTGGAAATCGGCTTGGGTTTAATGCAATAGTAGGTTTTCAAAATTTAAAAGGGAAGAACATTGGAACCTCGGATTAAGGCGATTGTGGGAGACTTTTGGAGAGATTTGTGAGGGGATTCATCAGGTATGCACTTTGACCTAAAGTATGTCATTATAGTATAAAATCATGGAATAAACAATAAGAATTCACGGTCTTTGAAGTAAAAAATAATGGTTAGGGCTTGAAACCCAAGTGAGCTTGAAGTGTCGATTTGAGAGGTCAAATGGACTCTGATTCTTGTAAATTAGATAAGTACGTGGCAACACGAGGATTATGAAAATGTGAATTTCGTAATTTTTTTAGAAGTGAGCCTGGGGCTTGGGTTTTGCCAACTTTGTGTTTTTGGGTGTATTTTGAGTCATTGCGAATGGGTTATGTTCTATTAGCATATTTTGATGTATTCTTATTGCTTTTGATCAAATTTGGCATCCGCGGAGGTTGATTCTCAAGGGAAAGGCATTGCGAGCTATTTTGCGGCTAGCTTGAGGTGAATAATGGGTGTAGATGATGACCCGAGGGTTTGAAACCCCGGTATATCACATTGTGACGCTATATTGAGGCGAGACAGGTACTCTACTGCAAGTGCGGGGCCGATTATGAAATTGGAGACTATGTCTTAGTCCGACCGACTGGCATTGTATTGTGTTGTTGGCTATAGATGAGCCAGTGAACTTCCCACTTGGATGGTTATGAACATATTTGGGGCTGCGTGCCGGTTATTTGGATCCCATGAGGATCGTTATCATTGTTTCCATGAATCATAACATGTTTTTATGATATCAGTCCTGCATTAGAATACTGTTTAAAAATGATTTGGCAAATTCTAAGGTTTTGAACACGTAATTATATAATTACTGAAAAAGGCAACTAAAAAGGGTTAGTTATTTTGTGCATGTGAGGCTTGCATGCATATAGCTGAACTGATAGTTGGGTCGGGCTGCGTGCCGCATCATATGTTACTATGATATTGCGCTTGGGCTGTAGAAGCCCCTCCAGAGTTTGAACCCCCACAATGAGCACGGGTACCCAAATGGATCGGGTTGCATGTTCCGCAGTGTTCATGCATTGCATTGCATCTCATGCATTTTATTCACAATTGCTTTATCTGTATATCTCTGAGACTTGTATTGTATAGGACTGCTAGATAGTTTCATTTTGTGTTATTTCGTGATATCTTATCTTTGGATTTTTATACATGCTTATTACTCACTGAGTTGGTAGACTCACCCCATACTCCTGCACCTTGTGTGCAGATCTAGGTGCTCCAGAGACCTAGTGCTTCTGCTATTGATTTCCCAAGCTATTCCGAACGTTGAGGTAGCTGCCTATTGTCCGCAGGACCACTTACTCTGTCTCTATTAGTTTGTTCTTTTTGCTATTTTGTCAGACTTTTGTATCATTTCTGTTCAGACTCGTATCCTGTTTTGTTAGAGGCTTTGTACTCGTGACTCCTCTGTTGTTGGAGGATTATTGTTCTTGCTATGGTGTGTTCTCATTGGTATTGTCTATCAACGGTTGGGAGTTTGATATTAAATTTGTTGTGTTATCTTAAATTGTTTCTTTTGGCTAGAATGCCGTTCTTTGTTGGTATCAGAGCCTAGGTTGCTAGGCCTCACGAGTTATGAGATAGTTTAGTAGAGTCTCGCGGATCGATACGTAGACGTCCGTATCTATCCTCGGGAGCTGCAGAACCTTTAGGAAACACTTCACATTTTTGAACTCTTTTCGTGCGGTTTTGTTGTGCCGAGAACTAAACTTTTATATTCTATTCTCTCGTAGATGGCGAGAACTCGTGCTACCGGACGAGGTGGACAACCACCATTGCCAGCAGCTAGAGGTCGTGGACGTGGTCGAGGACGTGGTCGTGGATGTGGTCGAGGACGTGGTCGTGGTAAAGCAGCAGGGGCAGTACCAATTGACCAACCTGTTGCCCCTATTCAGGATCATCCCTCGGTTGTTGAGGCTCCAGCAGCACCCGCTTAGGCACCAACAGTGCCTATTGTTATTCCTGGCCTTCGGGAGGCATTGGCCCAGATCTTATCAGTCTGTACTGGTTTGGCCCAGGCAGTTTCAGCTACAGCTACCGCAGCGACATCTTAGAACTGGGGTGGTCACCAGACCACCACAGCTCGCACACCAGAGCAGGTTTTATAAGGACTTCAGATGCCAGAGGTAGCACCAGCTCAGGCAGTTGCGCCAACTGTTTCAGTTGCCAGTTGCGCCAGCCCCAAGGCATGTTGTTCCAGTGGTGCCTGACGACGAGAAACGTCAGTTAGATAGGTTCGGTAGACTTTAGCCTCCTACATTTAACGGTACTGAGGGCGAAGACGCCCAGGGATTTTTGGATAAATGTCAGAGGATGCTTCGTACAGCGGGGATTCTAGAGTCCAGCGGGGTATCTTTCACTACTTTTAAGTTCTCGGGGCCAACATTCACATAGTGGGAGGAGTTTGAGAGGCGTAGGCCTGCAGGAGCAGCACCCCCTACCTGACAGCAATTTTCCACTCTCTTTTAAGAGAAGCATGTGTCGCAGTCCCGCAGAGAGAAGCTGCGCCGCCAGCTTGAGTGGCTAGTTCAGGGGGAGATGTCAGCGACTCAGTACGAGTTGAGGTTTACTCAGTTGGCCAGAGATGCTATTTGGATGATCCCGACTGATCGGGAGAGGATCAGGAGGTTCATTGATGGCCTCAACTATTTTATTCGTATCTTGATGACTAGGGAGAGAGTGGTAGACACATCATTCAAGGAGGTAGTGGACATGGCTCGCCAGATTGAGGCGGATCATCGTCGGGAGTGAGAGGAGAGGGAGGCCAAGAGGCCAAGAGGTTCGGGCAGTTATGGTGGTTCTCCGCCTAGGGTCCAGCTTTATCAGGGCAGAGGTAGTTCTTTTAGACCTCCTTAGTCAGGCTGCCCAGAGCACAGGGAGCTTCTTCCGGTCGTGGCCGTCAGGGTCACCAGCAAGGCCAGTCTTCACTAAGCGCCCTCCCATCTTAGAGTTCTGCACCCGCTTCGTCAGCCCAGGGTTCATCTGCGGCGAGGGGTTCCCTTCATTCCCCTTCTCCAGCTCCGGGAAGTTGTTATGAGTGTGGCGAGTTGGGCCATATGAGGAGGCAATGTCCTCGACTTCACAACAGTAGGTATCAGCCAAGGGATCGGCCCTCCTCTTCTTCTCCATCTTCTTCAGCACCATCCCAGTCTAATAGGGGTGGGGGACAATCATCTTGAGGTCTCCCCAGGAGCGTTGAGAGGTCGAGGGTGGTCAGACTCATCTTTATGCACTTCCAAACATGAGAGATGTTGTTGCTTCAGACGCGGTGATCACATGTATTATCTCAGTTTGCCACGGGGATGCCTCAGTTTTATTGGATCCCGGATCCACATATTCTTATGTATCTTCTTACTTTTCTCATCATTTCGGGACTACCTGAGGGTGTCTAGCGTTGCCTGTGCATGTATCTACCCCGATGGGCGATACTATTATTGTGGACCACATGTATCGGTCCTGTCTTGTTACTATTGAGGGTCTGGAGACCCGAGCCGACTTGTTGCTATTGAGCAAGGTCGATTTTGATGTTATTCTAGGCAGGGATTGGCTATCACCGTGCCATGCTATTCTGGACTGTCACGCCAAGATAGTCACTTTGGCTATGAAAGGTGTCCCGAGGACTATGTGGCGTGGTTCGACTGATTATGTACCCAGCAGGGTAATATCTTTCTTGAAGTCCCAGCGGATGGTTGGGAA
The DNA here is from genome assembly GCA_034376525.1 of Nicotiana benthamiana. Classification (NCBI taxonomy): domain Eukaryota; kingdom Viridiplantae; phylum Streptophyta; class Magnoliopsida; order Solanales; family Solanaceae; genus Nicotiana; species Nicotiana benthamiana. Next base: position 125,755,506 of record CM067339.1, read on the forward strand.
GGGATGTTTATCGTATCTGGAATTTGTGAGGGATGTTGGAGCTGAAGCTCCTAGTCTTGATTCAGTCCCCGTGGTGAGGGAGTTTCCTGATGTGTTTCCAGCAGACCTGTCGGGCATGCTGCCGGATAGGGATATTGACTTTGGTATTGATTTGGTGCCGGGCACTCAACCCATTTATATTCCTCCCTATTGTATGGCACCAGCAGAGCTAAAGGAGTTGAAGGAGCAGCTGCAAGAACCCCTATATAAGGGGTTCATTCATCCGAGTGTGTCGTCGTGGGGCGCACCGACACAATGAGAATGTGCATTTATTATAGACAGCTGAACGAAGTGACAGTAAAGAACATGTATCCACTGCCCAGTGTTGAGGATTTGTTTGACCAGCTTCAGGGAGCAAAGGTATTCTCTAAGATTTATCTCCATTCAGGCTATCACCAGATGAAGATTAGGATTCTGGTATCTTGAAGACAGCCTTTAGGACGAGATATGGGCATTATGAGTTTCTAGTTATGTCATTTGGGCTGACAATTGCCCCAGCAGCATTCATGCACTTGATGAATAATGCATTTCGGCCGTATCTGGATTCTCTTGTGATCGTGTTTATTGATGATATTCTTGTGTACTCGCGTAGTCAGGTGGAGCACATGCAGCATTTGAGGGGGGTATTGCAGAGGTTGAGAGAGGAGAAGTTGTATGCAAAGTTCTCCAAGTGTGAGTTCTGGCTCAGTTCCGTGGCTTTTCTAGGACACGTTGTGTCCAGCGACGGTATTCAGGTTGACCCAAAGAAGATCGAGGCGGTGCAGAGTTGGCCCAGACCGTCCTCAGCTTCTGAGATTCAGAGTTTTCTCGGTTTGGCGGGTTATTACCGCAGGTTCGTTCAGGGTTTTTCATCTATTGCTTTGCCTTTGACGAAGTTGACGCAGAAGAATGCACCATTTGTGTGGTCTGATGAGTGCGAGGAGAGCTTCCAAAAGCTCAAGTCATTGTTGACTACGGCTCCAATGTTAGTATTGCCAATTGCTTTAGGTTCTTGTACGGTATATTGCGATGCTTCGAGGATTGGTATTGGATGTGTTCTGATGCAGTAGGGTAGAGTGATTGCATATGATTCCCGGAAATTGAAGACCCATAAGAAAAACTACCTTGTTCATGACTTGGAGTTGGCTGCTATAGTTCATGCTTTGAAGATTTGGAGGCACTATCTATATAGCGTGTCTTACGAGGTGTATATGGATCATCGCAGCCTTCAGCATTTGTTCAAGCATAAAGATTTGAATTTGAGACAACGGAGATGTCTTGAGTTACTCAAGGACTATGATATTACCATATTGTATCATCCGGGGAAGCCCAATATAGTGGCTGATGATTTGAGCCGGAAGGCAGTGAGTATGGGTAGCTTAGAGTACATTCCGATTGGGGAGAGGTCCCTTGCAGTTGATGTTCAGGCCTTGGTCAATCGGATGATGAGGTTAAATATTTCAAAGCCCAGTTGGGTGTTGGCTTGTGTGGTTTCTCGGTTTTCTTTGTATGAGCGCATCAGGGAGCCAATATGATGACCCGCATTTGCTTGTCCTGAAGGACAGGGTCCAGCATGATGATGCCAGAGATGTGACTATTGGCAGTGATGGTGTGTTGAGGATGCAGGGCCAGATTTGCGTGCCCAATGTGGATGGGCTCCTAGAGATGATATTAGAGGAGGCCCATAGCTCGCGGTATTCTATTCATCCGGGTGTCGCGAATATGTATCAGGACTTGAGGCTGCATTATTGGTGGAGGAGGATGAAAAAGGAAATTGTGAGTTATATGGCTAGGTGTCTCAATTGTCAGTAGGTGAAATATGAGCATTAGATACCCGGTGGTGTACTTTAGCAGATGGATATTGCGGAGTGGAAATGGGAGAAGATTACTATGGAGTTTGTGAGTGGTCTCCCTCGCACCTCGAGGAACGTTGATTCTATTTGGGTGATTGTGGATAGGCTGACCATGTCTGTGCATTTCATTCCGGTGTGTACCACCTATTCTTTAGAGCGTTTGGCGGAGATTTTCATATGTGAGATTGTACGGTTGCATGGAGTTCTAGTTTCAATTGTCTTAGACATGGGTACTCAGTTTTCCTCCCAGTTCTGGAAGACATTTCATCGGGAGTTGGGCACTCAGATTCAGATGAGCACAGCTTTTCATCCTCAGATGCACGGACAGTTCGAGCGTACCATTAAGATATTGGAGGACATGTTGCGTGCTTGTGTTATTTATTTCAGAGGTTCTTGGGCTGAGTTCTTGCCGCTTGCGGAGTTTGCTTATAACAATAGTTATCAGTCCAGCACTCTGATGGTGCCGTGTGAGGCTTTATATGGGAGACGGTGTAGGTCTCCATTCGGTTGGTTTGAGCCCGGCGAGGCTAGATTATTGGGGATATAGTTAGTTCAGGATGCCTTAGAGAAAGTGAAAGTTATCCAGGAGAGACTTCGTACGACTCAGTCGCATCAGAAGAGTTATGCGGACCGGTAGGTTTGGGATGTATCTTATATGGTAGGCGAGAAGGTTCTGTTGAAGGTCTCGCCTATGAAAGGCGTGATGAGGTTTGGAAAGAAAGGGAAGCTGAGTCTGCGGTTTATTGGACCTTTTGAGATACTCAGGAGGATTGGGAAAGTGGCCTATATGCTCGCTTTGCCACCAGTTTGTCAGGGGTTCACCCGGTGTTTCATGTTTCTATGCTCAGGAAGTATGTTGGAGACCCGTCTCATGTATTAGATTTCAGCGCGATCCAGCTGGATGAGGACTTGACCTATGATGTGGAGCCAGTGGCTATCTTGGGTCAGCAAGTACGAATGTTGAGATCAAAAGATATAGATTCGGTGCAGGTGCAGTGGAGAGGTCGACTTGTGGAGGAGGCCACTTGGGAGACCGAGCAGGAGATGCGGAGTAGATATCCTCGTTTGTTTGAGGCTACAGGTATGTTTCTTGACCCGCTCGAGGACGAGCATTTGTGTTAGTTGGGGAGGATGTAACGACCTGACCCGTCGTCTTGTGTATTTTAGCCCTGTTATCCCCATTTGATGCTTCCCCATGTGTTGATATATGTGTTTGGTGAGTTTCAAGTGTGTTAGGTTGAATCTGGTTAGAAATGAGACCAATAGTCTCTTTAAGGAAAGCATAAGTTGGAAAAGTCAACTGGATATTGACTTATGAGTTATAGGAATCGGAATGGACTTTTGGTGATTCGACTAGTTTCGGATGGTGATTTGTGACCTGGGAGATAAAACAGAATCGAATTTGGAGGTCCGGTGTAGAATTAGGCTTGAATTGGCTAAGTTGAATTTCGGCGAATTCCGGTTGATAGGTAAGGTTTTGATCCGGGGGTCGGAATGGAATTCTAAGAGTTGCAATAGCTTTGTTTCGGCAATTATGGATATGTCTGCATACTTTCAGATCATTTGGACGTCGTTTGGCCGGGTTTTGGTCGAATGTTAGTTCGAAAGTTATAGTTGACACTTAGGCTTGAATCCGCCACGATTTGATGATTTTTGTGTTTAAGGACATGTTTTTATGATTGTAGCAAGTTCGTATGATGTTTTGGAGTAGTATGGTGGTTTTGGTTGGGGTCCCGGGGGCCCCGGGGTTATTCCGGATTGCTAAAGGAGGAATTTTAGAGTTTGCTTCAAATTTAGGGTCGTCATCTGGTATTTCCGTGTTCGCGGACAATGGACTGTGTAGGCGGCATCCACTGAAGCGGAAGATGAACCGCAGAAGCAGCTAAGTGTATTTTTGCTGGGATCGTAGAAGCGGAAAGGCGACCACAGGAGCGAAGTCATGGAAGCGGTGTACGACCGCAGAAGCGGTCGCTGAAGATTTAAGTTAAACCGCAAAAGCGGTCAAAAAGGGCGCGGAAGCGGAGAAATGGCCGCTGGAGCAGAAATCGGCCTGGTTTAATGCAACAGTAAGTTTTCAAAATTTAAAAGGGAGGAACACTGGAACCTCGGGTTAAGGCGATTGTGGGCGACTTTTGTAGAGATTTTTGAGGGATTCATCAGGTATGAACTCTTGGACCTAAAGTATGTCATTATAGTGTAAAATCATGGAATAAACACTAAGAATTCAAGGTCTTTGAAGTAAAAAATGGTGGTTAGGGCTTGAAACCCAAGTTACCTAGAAGTGTCAATTTGAGGGGTCAAATGGACTCTGATTCTTGTAAATTTGATATGTATGGACTCGTGGCGATACGAGGATTCTGAAAATGTAAAATTCGTAATTTTTCGAGAAGTGAGCCTGGGGCTCAAGTTTTGCCAACTTTGTGTTTTGGGGTGTATTTTGTGTCATTTCGATTGGGTTATGTTCCATTATCCTTTTTGACATATTCCTATTGGTTTTGATCAGATTTGGCATCCGCGGAGGTTGATCCACGAGGAAAAGGCGTTGCGAGCTAGTTTGCGGCCGGCTTGAGGTGAGTAATGGGCGTAGATGATGACCCGGGGGTTTGAAACCCCGGTATATCATATTGTGACACTAAGTTGAGGCGAGGCACATACTCTACTGCGAGTGCAAGGTCGATTATGATTGGGGACTATGGCTTAGTCCGACCGAGTGGCATTGTAGTGTGTTGTTAGCTATAGATGAGCCAGTGAATTTCCTACTTGGATGGTTATGAACATATTTAAGGCTGCGTGGTGGTTATTTGGATCCCGTGAGGATCGTTATCATCATTTCCATGAATCATAACATATTTTCATGATATCAGTCCTGCATTAGAATACTGCTTAAAGATGATTTGGCAAATTCTAAGGTTTTGAACACCTAATTCTATAATTACTGAAAAACGTAACTAAAAAGGGTAAGTTATTTTGTGCCTGTGAGGCTTGCATGCATATAGCTGGACTGATAGTTGGGTCGGGCTACGTGCCGCATCATATGTTATATGATATTGCGCTTGGGCTGTAGGAGCCCCTTCGGAGTCTGAACCCCCACAGTGAGTGCGGGTACCCAAATGGATCGGGCTGCACGTTCCGCAGTGTTCATGCATTGCATTGCATCTCATGCATTTTATTCACAATTGCCTTATCTGTATATCTATGAGACTTGTACTGTATAGAACTACTAGATAGCTTCATTTTGTGTTATTTCGTGATTTCTTATCTTCGGGTTTTTATAAATGCTTATTACTCGTTGAGTTGGTAGACTCACCCCATACTCCCTGCATCTTGTGTGCAGATTCAGGTGCTCTAGAGACCTAGTGCTGCTGCTGTTGATTTCCCAAGCTATTCAGAGTATTGAGTTAGCTGCCCAGCGTCCGCAGGACCACTTACTCTGTCTCTATCAGTTTCTTCTTTTTGCTATTTTGTCAGGCTTTTGTATCATTTCCGTTGAGACTAGTATCCTGTTTTGTTATAGGCTCTATACTAGTGACTCCTCGGTTTTGGAAGCATTATTGTTCTTGCTCAGCTGTGTTTTCATTGGTATTGTCTATCCCTGGTTGGGAGTTTGATATTAAATTTGTTGTGTTATCTTAAATTGTTTCTTTTGGGTGGAATGTCGTTCTTGGTTGTGGTTTGGTCGGGCTTGCCCAGCCTCGCAGCTGGGTGCCATCACGACCGGGATTGGGGTCGCGACAAAGAGGTTTCTATGGGTATATAAGCAATTGCTCTTCTTCTATCTCTTAAAGAGTTGAGAACGAATTTGGTCAAATGATTGATTGATTAATTTTTTGGACCAAATTATTTGTTAATAGTAAAATATTAACAGAAATATGTTATTAAATATTTGTTTTGATAACAGAATATTAATATTAAATTCAAATCAGTTATCCACTCTTTGTTTTCCCTCTTTATTGTTGAGTAAATAGCCATTTATGTAATGACATTTAATGTTGTGGCCGTTTTGCAGAAACAACCATTCTGAAGAGTTGCACCTCTTCAGATTTCAGCCCAAATTTTGGCTATAAATACAACACTATTCTACTCAGACTTTCACTACGAATTTCTGAGTTTCTTCTCCTTCTTCTGCATACTTTTAGCATAAAAACAAAGCAAAAAGTAAGTATGATTTGCTACTGATCTGTGTGTTCGCTGAACCACTGGCGTTTGAAGTACCACTACACCAGTGTGTAATTCATTCTATCCTGGGAGAAAATAATCCATAACCTTGAGTGCTAGAAGGGGATTAAATTTCTGAAAATAATACTACGAATTCAGTGGGCTCAAATTGTTTATTTCATTTTTGTATATGTCATTTATGTTTATGATAATTTCTGTTCATATTCATTAATATTTGTAGAATTATTTTACGAATACAGTTTACTAACAAGCTTAAGGAATTTAAATATACTTCTGTATTTGTATTATTGTTACTGTAGAGTAAAATCTTTGTGGTTTTGCATTCTATTAAAATCTACGTGATTTTAATGTTGGTGTCATTCTTTAACAGAAATGACTTATGAGAATGAGAACCAAGTTGTCCCAATGGTGACTCCCAATGCATCAACAAGATGAAAGACACCGATAGCTTTGGCACCGGTGCAGAAACCCGAAAAGTTTTTTGGGATTGATTTCAACCGCTGGCACCATAGGACGTTATTCTATTTGACTACTTTAAGTTTTCAGAAGTTCATCAAGGAAGATGATCATGTGCTGTCTGATGAAACTCTCGATAATGAACGCTTTCTTGTGACTGACGGGTGGAAGCATTTAGATTTCTTGTGCAAGAATTATATTCTTAGCGGGTTGGAGGATGCCTTATACAATTTCTACAAAATTGAAGATGCCGGGTGGACTAGCCTTGAAAGGAAATACAAAACTGAAGATGGCGGGTTTAAAAAGTTTGTGGTCGCAATGGTTTTAGACTACAAAATGGTAGATAACAAATCTATTATTACCCAAGTCCAAGAACTGCAAGTGATTATTCATGATCTCCTTGCTGAATGTATAAATCAAATTAATATTGATGTTGAAAGTAGTAATCTTAGTATTCTTAAAAACAAAAATTTCATTGAAGGTCTTGTCATCAATGAAGCATTCCAAGTAGCAACAATGATTGAGAAGTTGCCTTCTTTGTGGAAGGACTTCAAAAACTACGTGAAACACAAATGCAAGGAGATGTCCCTTGAAGATCTCATTATTCGATTGAGAATTAAAAAGGACAACAAAGCTGCTAAAAAGAGAGACTGTGGAAGTTCAACAATAATTGGAGCAAATATTGTTGAAAAGAACAAGAAGAGGAAGAAGGCTTCGATTCCGAAATACAACCCAAGTAATAAGCGGTTCAGTGGAATTGCTACAACTGTGGAAATACCGTACACAAACCTGCGAAGTGCCGTGCACCGAAGATAGACAAGAAGAAGGGTCAAGCAAACATGGTTGAAAAGCATGATGATGTTGATGACTTATGCGCCATGCTTTCCGAATACAACTTGGTGGGCAATCCTAAAGCGTGGTGGATTGATTCTGGAGCCACTCGCCATGTTTGTGCTGTCAAGGAAGCTTTTGCTACTTATGCTCCTGTTGACCCGATGAGACAATTTCCATGGAAAATGCTGCATAGGCCATGTTTGAAGGATGTGAGAAGATATTTCTCAAATTGACTTCCGGCAAAGTAGTGACTTTGAACAACGTCCTTCATGTTCCCGAGATTAGGAAGAATTTATTGGTCTAATGGACTTCTTGTTAATAATGGTTTTAAATGTGTTTTTGTTTCCTAAGGCTGTAATAAGTAAGAATAAAATGTTTGTAGGAAAATGTTACCTCACCGAGGGCCTTCTCAAGCTGAATGTGGTGGTTAAGGATAATTATAATAAAATTTTAGCTTCGTCTTACTTACTTGAGTCAAATGAATTATGGCATATACATTCGGGTCATATCAATCATAAAACCTTACGGAAAATGATTAATTTGGAAGTATTGCCTAAATTTGAATGTGAAAAATCAAAATGTCAAGTATGTGTGGAATCCAAGTATGTTAAACATCCTTATAAGTCAGCTGAAAGGAATTCAAATTCTTTAGACTTAATTTACACAGATATTTGTGACATGATGTCAATACCATCTCGCAGTGGAAAGAAGTATTTCATAACTTTTATTGACGATAGTACTAGATATTGCTATATTTACTTACTTAATAGTAAAACATGAAGCAATAGAAGAATTCAAGCAATATAAAAATGATGTTGAAACACAATTTAACAAGAAAATCAAAATGATAAGAAGTGATAAGGGTGGTGAATATGAATCTCCTTTTCAAAAAATATGTTTAGAATATGAAATTATTCATCAAACAATGAACCTTACACGCCCCAATCTAATGGGATTGCAGAAAGAAAGAATCGTTCATTAAAGGAAATAATGAACGCATTATTGATAAGTTCTGGTTTGCCACAGAACTTGTGGGGGGAAGCCATTCTTACGGCTAGCCGAACATTAAATCGAGTACCCCATAGCAAAACACAACCCATTTCATATGAAAAATGGAAAGGAAGGAATCCCAATTTGAATTATTTTAAAGTGTGGGGGTGTTTGGAAAAGTGCAAGTTCCTAAACCCAAAAGGTTAAAAATAATACTGAAAACCGTTGATTATGTTTTCATAGGATATGTAACTAATAGTAAAGCATATCGATTTCTCGTTCATAAATCAGAAAATTCCGACATTCATAATAATACAATTATAGAATCAAATAGTGTTGAGTTCTATGAAAATATATATCTGTATAAAAAGGAATGTGAGTCGATTGATGATGGATCGAAAAAACCTTGGGAAGAAACAAAAGAAAGTACGCTTAACCAGGAGGATCCAAGACGAGTACACATCAAAGAATGTCTACTTCATTTGGACCGGATTTTTTGACTTTCTTATTGGAAAATGAGCCTCAAAGAAGCTATGTCTTCTTTGGAATCATTATTATGGAAAGAGACAGTCAATAGTGAAATATAATTCATACTGAACAACCATACATGGAAAATTGTTGATCTTCCTCCTGGAAATAAACCGTTGGGTTATAAATGGATCTTTAAAAGGAAAATGAAAGAAGATGGCACTATTGACAAATATAAGGTAAGACTTGTGGTCAAAGGGTATAGACAACAAGAAGGTCTTGATTATTTTGATACATACTCTCCGATTACTAGAATTACTTCCATACGAACGTTGGTAGAATTAGCTATTATTTATGGTCTTGAAATTCATCAAATGGGTGTTAAGACGACCTTCTTCAATGGAAAGTTTGAAGAAGAAATCTATATGAAACAACATTAAGGGTTTGTGGTTCCAGATAAAGAAAAGAAGGTCTATAAAGTTGTTAAGTCCCTTTACGGACTAAAACAAGCACCCAAATAATGACATGCGAAATTTGACCAAATATTATTGTCAAATGAGTTTAAGATAAATGAATATGATAAATGGGTGTACATTAAAAATGTTTCAAATCACATAGTCATTGTTTTCTTATATGTGGATGATATGCTCATAATAAGTAATGATATTGCCAACATAAACGCTACTAAGCGTATGCTAACTAGAAAGTTTGATACGAAAGACTTGGGAATTGGTGATTTAATTCTGGGAATTAAGATCCATAAGACATCTCAAGGTCTAGCATTGTCACAATCTCATTAAATTAAGACGGTACTTGAAAAATTCAATCACTTGGGCTTTAAAGTTGCAAAGACTCCAATTGATGTGAATCTTGCATTAGCGAACAACAAAGGCCAAAGCATATCACAGTTGGATTATACTCGTGTGCTAGGATGCTTAACGTACATCATGAATTGTACACGACCAGATATAGCTTGTGTTATAAGTAAATTGAATTGATATACGAGCAATCCAGGTCAATCTCATTGGATGGTCATGAAACGAGTTTTGGGGCATTTAGAACATACCCAGGACTTTGCTTTGCACTACAGTAAATATCATGCCGTCAGTGATGGATATTGTGATGCAAATTGGATCACCGGATCAACTGATTCCAAGTCCACAAGTGGATATGTATTCACTAATCATGAAGGAGCGGTATCTTGGAAGTCGTCCAAACAAACTTGTATTGCCCGCTCTACAATGGAGGCTGAGTTTATAGCCTTGGATAAAGCCGGTGAAGAAACTGAATGGCTCCAGAATTTCTCGAATGATATTCCATTTTGGCCCAAACCGTTGGCGCCAATATGCATACGTTGTGATAGTCAAGCAACATTTGGAAGGGATGTGAGTGTTATGTATAATGGTAAATCTGTTCATATACGATAAATACATAAAATCGTTATACAATTACTCTCTAAAGGAATTATCACGGTTGACTATGTAAAGTCAAGTTATAATGTGTCAGATCTGCTTACAAAAGGCCTAACTAGAGAGGCAATTGAGAAGTCATCAAGGGGAATGTGACTGTGGCCGAGAACAAGTCATAGTGGCGGTAACTCTACCTAGAAGACTGGAGATCCCAAGATCTAGGTTTAATGAAATCAAACAAAGCACTTTATGACGGTTCAACATTGTCAATCAAAGTTTTGGTCCATTCTCGTGATGAGACAATGTGCAGTACCAATGATAAAGTATTAAGGCTTTTTAATGATTTCTAAGTTTGATACGGGGTATATCAAATAGTGTATTTATGGGATGACACATTTAGAAATCATCTATGTAAGTGCGAAGTGTAGCCGCTTCAAGGAGAACTTTGTAAGGCCAGTTCTCTACGCACTTATAAAACCAGGCAGTGTTCATGGATGAAACAAACACAACAATGAGAACCAAAGACGGTTAAGGGTTGGTTGTGTGACTTGTGATTTTCTAGATATACACCAAAGTTTGAAAGTTTTAAGATATCAAATCTACCGATTTATCGAGTATATCCGACAAAAGTTCACCACGGAAAGTTCAAAGGGAAAACCTACTTATTAAGATGCAATTAATCATTGCTTGTGAATCACACATTTTTTCATGCATACTTCCGCGATATAACCATTCCCCATTCATGTGGGGAATTGTTGGGTTTATGTAATTAATTAATACATTAAATACTTAAAAAATGGGTGAATGAGAAATGGAGGAAAATAAAATTTTTTGAGTGAAATTTCAAGTTTTCCCCCTTGGCATATGGACATTGTCCTTCATTGGAAGAGGAAGAGGTCTTTTATGGATATATAAGCAATTGCTCTTCTTCTAGCTCTTAAAGAATTGAGAAGAAAGCAAGCTTCGCACCATCGCCGTCGTCACTAGTTCGGCTCGGCTTCGGCTTCAGCTTCGATTTCGATCAAACGATTGATTGATTAATTAATTTTTTGAACCAAATTTATTTATTAATAGTAAAATATTAGCAGAAATATGTTATTAAAAGAAAAGAATCTGGCAGCGGATCAAGGAGGGAAATCAAGGATCTCAAACCAACTCTAGCCCCATATATCGTTCTTTGATTCAAGCAATAAGTAGTCAAAAGATAAAATAAACCCTAGATGAGAGTGTGAGTTTTGTTGTGTAAAAATTTAAAAAAGGCTAGCGAATTGGATCATTAATAAAGCGGGTCAATAAAACAGTATGAGGGCGGCTTTTTGTTTCTTAAAACTTAACTTCAAAGGAAAAAATCACATCAACTAAAGCCACATGAAATATAACTTGAATGTATAGAGTGACTTTGTAGGTGAAATAATAAAAATATAATGACTTCTTTATTATAAAAAAGTAACTTTGTAGCTAAAATGACAAAAGTAGAGAATGTTTTAGTTACAAAATAAAATACAATAATTTTCTTGCATAATTTCCATTAGTTAAGTGACCTCCTAAAAATCTAACTCTTTATTTTATTCCACTCAAGTAGTTAGGCAATATCAATTTATAGCATTCAAATGTAGGGGTAAGTTGTAACGTGTACTTTTAGGAAAAGCTTGAGAGCTTCGCACTGGAACTAGAACTGACACTAACTTTGAAAAACACACACATATATATATATATATATATATATATATATATATATATATATATATATATATATATATATATATATATATATATATATATATATATAAATACTCTTTCCTTTACGGTTTACTTAAGGCGTAATACATAAGGAAGACACTTTGTATATATATGCTCTTTTCTTTACAGTTTATTTAAGGCGTAATATATAAGGAGATACCAAAAGTTGGCACGATCTTTCACTTAGACATTTAAATTAGGCATCTTTCCAATTAGACATATTTCTTAGACAATTCTCATACCAAGTAGACACATTTTTTGCTGGTGGCATATAGCGTGACTTCTAACCTAAGACGCGTGAAGGATTCCAATAAGTGATTTTTCCTTTCCCAATTAGACACATAACTGTAACATCGATTGTCAATTATTATTTAAACCCTATTCCCTTTCCCAATTCTTAAAAACCTATTTGATCGCTTCTCTTCTTCTCAGATTTCTCCAGCAATTCTCCTTCTATTCTTGTCAATTCTTTTCTTTTCTTCTCTTCTTTCTTTTGTTTCTGTTCTCTTCTTGGTATCAATTAATTTCTTCTCTTCTCTTCTTCCTCTCATTTCTGTTGTTATCGTGTTTATTAATGTCGAACTTATCGTAACCGACGAACTCGTCAATGTCACCTTGCGTTGTCGCTCAAATTTGTAAGTGCGGTGTTTCTCCAAAGTTGAATACTTCTTTGACCCAATTAAATCCAGGTCGTAGGTTTTTTGCTTGCAAAATCGGAAAGGTAAATCGTTTGTTCATAATTTGTTTTATGGATTATTTTCTTTGATAAAAATTGATTAAAAATTTATTGTGATATTTGTAGAAAAAGGGTGGATGTGATTATTTCTGTTAGTATGACGATGAGATGCCTATTCAAGTGAAGATATAATTTGGGGTTTATTAAAGAGAGTCAAAGCTTTTAAAGAGGAGAAAGTTCGAGCAAAAAGAAGACGAATACTTTTGACGATTGTTGTTGTATTGTTGGTCGTTTTATGGAAACTATATGATTGATGTACTTTGGTTTTTTTAGGTGTTGTTGGTTTGATTTTGTTGTTGATTAATATGTAATGTTGGTGATGTTGCTTTAACTTTCTATTTTGAATATGTTGTTGTAATATTCAGCTGTAGTTTCTATAAACTTTAGTGCAGCTGAATTTTATTATAAACTTCTGAATTTTATTATAAACTTCTGAATTTTGTTATAAACTTCTAAATTTTAAAACTGTTGTTGTAACATACAACTGTTGAATTTTAAAAGTGTTGTAATATATAACTTCTGTACAAGGTATAGAACCATAAGATGCAATTTCAAAATTCAGAACGTATAACTGAACTTGCTGCTATATAGACTAATTATTAAGAACATAAAGAAACTATTCTGCCAAAACAAACAAAATAAGGCTGAAGTTGCTGCTATATAACATATGTCCACAACAACAGTAAGATTACACGACTGAATACAACCATTAAAGTTTAGTTCTTTCAAAAACTAGATCACAAAATATAATATGTTGTTGCTACATAACATATAGACAAAATAAGTTCTAAGATATTACTTCTTGCTGAAGTTTGCCTTCATCTACTGCAACTGGAAAGTTGTGACAACATCTTGACCCTTCCATCTCAAGCCTCCAGCCTTAAAACTAAGGTTAATTCCTGTTGGAGCTGAACTCTTATAAGTTGAACCACTTGCAATAAATCGTCAGCTTGATGTTCCAGGCTGCAGTTTGCCAAATAATTAACCACAATCAATAAGTTATTTCTAAGTTATATTATAGATGAAATACGTATGAATAAATACATTTACTATTTGAGTTCCACTTGCAGTTGTGTAAATGCCAAATCCAAATATTTTTGGACTTTTTTTGTGCGCTTTTTTCTGCATCTTCTTTACTTGCATCCCCTTCTCTCTTTTGCTGGTAATTGTTTTACCCTTTGGAGGAAGTTGACTACCTAATCCTCTTCTATCAGGCCTACTCGAATCTGCTAAACTTGGTGTTGGTTGGCTTGAGCTTCTAGCTTCATTAACCCTTCTAACCCTTGTTGTATCAAAACATACAGAGCTTGTAGGTTGGCTTGAGATTCCAAGCTACATCAGGTTGGCTTGAGCTTCCAGCTACATCAGGATGGCTAGAGCCTTGTGAGTAGTGGTGGCAAATGGACGGGTTGGGTCGGATTTGGGCGGGTTAAATATGAGTTAAGTAAAAATGGGTTGGGTCTCAACCCGCCCATTTTTTATGCTAGTCAAAAATGGGTTGGGTGTCAAATGGGCGGGTTGAATATGGGTTAACCGATATAATATAAATATAATATTTTTAAGTGCAATTTATAAATTTTCTTTTGCTCAAATTATTTAGTGACATAAGTTTAACATGAATACTATATACTTTTAATCATTAAATCTATTCAAATTTGACTATCATCTTGTAAGCTTAAGTTACTTTTCAACAAAACATCATAATTTTTATTTTAGGAAGAAAATGCGACCAAGATGATAAGATGCCTCTTTGTCCCAAACTTAAAATTTTAGCCAAAAATGAAGGAATAACTACATCTTTGAACTATCACATAATAATCTAAGCATCAACACGAATTTCATATTGAAAATATTTTGTTCGATAGTATTAAATATTGAAATTTTGTAAGAGGATTCTTAGAAAATATTTTTTATTTATTTATCACGATATAGCGGAATGCATTAGATCGACTTTTCATTAACATTTTTCCCTGTTTCTTTTTATTTTTCTTTTGCATCAGTACACCAGCAATAACACTAAGAAGTCTAATATTAAGCACAAATAAAATCATGTCAATTAGTAAATTACCACAATGACTCAGGAACTTTACTGTCATTGCATCTTTCCCTATCACTAAGAATATGTATTATGATCAAAATCTACTTTGACAAACAATGAAGAAGAAAAAAAAAGAAGGAAAAACTAGCTTACATACAAATCACGTCTATATAGGCTAAAGAATCCACTAATGGTTCTAAATTCTTGTGATGTATAGAGCTAATTAGTATATTCAGTTCAAAGATATTTTCTAAATGAAATGCTAAGCAAAAGTAAATTATACTTACAACGTTTAGAAGAGAAAAAAGGAAAAGATACTCACAGTCAATTATAGTGAGCAGAAACATAGGAAGGAAGAGGAGTTCGAATACCTTTATAGCATTTTCAGTTTCAAAAATTCTATCGTTGTAATTTGAATGAGTAAAACTTAGAAGATAACCCATTAGGCTAACCCATATTTTACCCATATTTTACCGATAAATACCCATATTTTTATGGGTTAAACATGGGTTGAAGCCCAGGTTTTACCTAACTTAAATATCACTCATCCAACCCACTAAAATATGGGCAGATTGAGCGGGATGACAAAATATGGCTCATTTTGCCAGCACTACTCGTGAGCTTTGGCTACCTTGCTATGAAGGCATCAAATTTTCAGCCTACATAACATTGAGCAACAGATTACATAACAATGATGGAAATAGATTACTAGATTCATATGAACTTTAGGAAACATGTGATGGCAATAGAAAATATTTGACAAAAAACATTTACCTTACAATATCTTTTGTTATGTCCTTGTTGATGACACTTGGAACATGTCATTTTCACTTCATGCTTGGAGAACTTTCCATATTTCTTTTTTGTTTTATATTTGCCTTTTCTTCTATTCCTCTGAGGTCTACCGGGCATGAGTTTAGGTTTGAAAGGCTCTATCTTAGGATTGTTGGTTTCATGCATATTTGTCATAGGCTGGATGAAATACTTGTATGCTTTTAAGAATGTATCCCTCTCATACCAATGCTCCACTACTGTTCAAGTTCTTCGTTCATCTGATAGTTTGCAAGAACAACATGTTACCATGGAATACCCCTCAACTGCCAAGCTCTACAAGTACAAACCTTATCAGTTGTATTAACTACATGCTTATGCAACCCTTCTCCAATCTCAAATCCAACATTCGCACTCCAAAGGACAGTACTTTCTAGAATGCTCTTACTATCCTTTAACAATAGCCTTGCTATAGGTGCTATATCGGATATCTAAGTATCAGCAAATTTCAACATATCCACTTGCCTAGTCATTATTTCCTTCTAATCTCCTCCAACATAGTTATAATTGATTTATGTCTAGAAGCTAAAATTCATGAATTAAAGGTCTCACCCATATTATTTTCAACAACATCAAACTTGAAATGCACTTCAAAATAAGCTCTAACTGATGGCCTTTTTTGGATAATATAACAAATCCCTACAAATATCCTTACCAAGTTTGTCCATTTCTTCAAGCCCCTCTTTAAACTTAACTTCATAACTAGATTTAGAGCACCTCCAAAACTGTTTTTGTCCTTACCTCTCCTTTTCATTTCTTATTCCAGTTAGACTAGATATGCCTGGCACATATCCTAAATTCAGCATTGAGTAGAACTCCATTCAAAGCCGCAACAAATCCCTACAGAATAATTAATTCAAATTACATCAACATCTTACTACAAGAGCAGAACACTTAACAACGGAATTACTTAACAGCTAATTGCTTAACAGTAGGAGAATACTATTGAACAGTTAATTACTACAACAACTAATTTCTTTCAGTAGCAGAATACTAATAAACAACTAACTACTGCAACATCTAGTTACTTAACAAAATAACATAATACTTAATTACTTAACAAAATAATAGAATACTTAAGTACTTAACAACTGAACATATCACATTAATGAACAATACATTGTTTATTACCATCCCGCCTACTTCTGCCCCATATAAAAGACCAATATTTTCTTTGACAACTTCAGGCTGACTCACCTCATGACACAAATAAACATTCAAATATCACCATGTTTTAAATCTTTCACAAATTCATATAGCTGAAAATGTGAGAAGACTTTGATAATATCACCTTCTTTTTCCCTTTGACAATAAAGCCTTTCGACAGCTGCATACCCAAGGTCTTTAGTATAAGCAGACAACTCGACAACACTAAAATGGTCTTTATCGATAGCAATAGCGAAGTCATCTAATTCCACTTTGTATATTGGGACAAGTTGCTTACCCTCGTGGTGAAAGAAAATTAAAATATAGCCATCCTCCATAATATTCCCTCACATAAGATGAGAAGGGACAAACACATAGGAAAATCCCCAAAAAAACTCGCTTTATCAATAGCTTACAAATAAAAAGCCCTAGCTGTAGCAATAGACACTAAGGAGAGATTAGACCTTGAAGAGTTGCAAATACAATGAGAAATCAGTGAAAATACTAGATTCCAACACCATTGACCAATAGAAGAAGAAGCTTAACAGTGGTAGGACCTTTCTTCGTTTTTATCGATTGTAAAAGGAATGGTAGTAATATGTTTAGGTCGTTTGTTTAGGGCTAGTTATTTGTATTTTAGTGGAAATAACACTATATAGCTGAGGTGGACAGTGAGGTAGATAAAAAATGATGTGGCATGATTTATAATTGTTACTTTTGCCACATATATGGAGTTTGCAGAACACGCGCTTGGTTAATTAATAAGCCAGCAAAAAACGTGTTTAATTGTTAAGAAAATTTTCTTAAAATGTGTCTAATTAGAAAGATGCCTAGTTTAAATTTCTAAATAAAAAATCATGCCAACTTTAAATGCTTCGGTATGTATTATGTCTTTATTTAATTTGAAGTTTTATTGGGAGTATATATGAAGTAGATCACATGATAAGGTGGCCCCCCCAAATGGTACGAACAGGACGAATATTGAACAGTTCATGGAATGGCGGTGGTAAAAATAGCATCTTTGTTCTAATGTGGCGTCTTGCTTGCTATGAGATCAACGCGTTTTTCTAGTTTTGTTTGATAACGAAACAATTGTTTGAACCTCTCACCTTAATTAGATGTTTTAAATTCAAGTGACTGAAATAAGTAACTTCTTAATAGAAAACGTCTTTTGTCAGATCGATAAATTTTAAATATCAAATAATATTAATTCATCGCTTTAGTTCGATAAATTTCAAATATTAAATAATATTAATTCGTTGCTTTTGTTCCAGCCTCTGTTTACAATACTCAGTTTTAATTTTATATTTTTATATTTTTGCTTTGGTTTTCTAGTTGGTATAGTTGGTGCTGCCCTTCTTTTTACTTTTTTCTAAGACGACGGTCTTCCGAACATAACATTTTTACTTTCTTGAAGGTAGGATTAAAATTTTATGTCCATATTATTTTTTCGGAATCTCATTTATAGAATTACACTAAATCTGTAATTGTTGTTGTATCAAATACTATTAAATAAAACAGTATTTCATGAAAAGAAAGGCGAAGGACAACATTATGGCACGTTCTGTGATGTCACTAGTTTGAAATTAAAACTAGTTGTTGCTTTATGTACTCGTAGAGAATTAATACAAAGTGCGATTCTCCATAGGGGCATATGGCATGTTTCCAATCTTTCTCCAAGTCCCATGTGACCCTGCCTCTTCTAGAACCCTCGGGCTGCGATATGAGGGCGACTCTTATCTTAATAGTGTTATGGAAAAGGTATGCTAAACTTTGAAATATTAAATTCAAAAGTGAATTTAGGTTTTTCATAACAGGATTAATAAATAAAATAGTACTAAGTGGAATTATTTTTTATTTTTTTGGATAAAAAAGTAATTATTTAATTAAGTGCATTATTTAACTTTTTTTGAAGCATGGGTCTTGTATAGGGTAAAATATGCTATGACACGTGACCGTCCAAAAGAGGGACGCGTGGAACCCAAAACGGGGGATGGCCAAGACCGAAGGCAACTGTACTGTGATAAATACTCTTCGTTCGGTTGTATTTAATAGAGAATATTCAATGGCATTAAGAACGATTGTCCCCATTACAGGAATAATGCATTTATGTCCACAATTAAATCTTCATCAATGATCCTCATAATTGACATTAAAAGGGGCACGATCCTATGATCTCCTTTCCTGGATGTAGCTATAAATGATGAGCTCAGTTATCATTGTAACGGACACGATTTTTTTCCTGCAAACTTTTGCTATATTCTATTCAAAGCTTAATATAATCTTATATCCTTTTTTCACGACCCAAACCTGTGGGTCGCACCGAGTACCGGGTATCTTACTTAACTGAATACAAACATAACATATCGTTCTTATTGTACTTTCATTGGCAAATGGGCCAAATAAGATGTCATGGGCTAACCAAAATAATCATAGGAGGATACTCAACATAGGACGACTCAACCTGATGTAAAAACATATATATGTGATAAATGGGCATATAGGGCCAACATGATCCTTTATAAACTTAAAAGACATAGGCCGACAAGGCCATACAAGCATTTGTAACATGAATCAGTCTACAAGCCTTTAAGAATACACACTTAACATAAAAGCAGGGACAAGACCTCGCTATACCAAACAATACGCGTCTAAATCATACTGACCAAACAAGTAACTCTGGAGCAAATGGAGCGTACCTACATCTTCCGTAGAAGACAACCTACTTGGAGGACTCTCGAACTGTCTATCGAGACCTGCGTGCATGAAACGCAGTATCCCCAAATAAAGGAACGTTAGTATGAATAATGTACCGAATATGTAAGGCACATAAATAAGTACATAAAAGACATGAATAAAATATAGAGTAAATAACTCAACCTGTAAGTCTGGATAACTCTGTAAATCATGAAATAGTTATAGTGTCATGCATATGCGTATGAATATCATGTCGTGCATAGGTACATGTGTTCATAACATCATCAAGCTTCTGAAGGCATCCCATCATATCATCTCAGCCAATGTGGGCAAAATCATAAATGTATACTAGCTGACTAGGTGGTGGTGGGTATACAACGCCGTAACCTTTTTTCATCCCCCCCCCCCCCCCCCACACACACATATATATATATATATATACACACACACACACACACACACACATATATATATATACATACATATATATATATATATATATATATATATATATATATATATATATATATATATACATGTATATAATGCCATCTGTCATGAGTCAATGTAAATGACTCCAATGCATGAGAAGTAAGTCAATAAAGTCTTTCAGAGTGGCATAAGACTATTATGCCTTTGATTAATATCGTGAAATAAACTTTATCAACTTACGTATTTTTTGATATCCATAAACATATGATAGAATAATATGACACACGGGGAGTAAAGAATATTGGCATTTAATATTTCTATGAATAGAGTCATTTATAAAAATTGTATATTTACTCGTTTCGTTTGTGTCCTATAGATCATTCCAAAAGGAAAGAAGGCATAACCTTAACATACCTGAGTTGATTCTCTTGTCAGCCCCTTTAATACACGTTAATTTTTATAAAATACGCGATGATAAAGTCGGAGTAGGAAAAATCCATATAAAGTTTTATTATAGCAAATTACGTTGCTATCGTCTAATCTTGTATGAATTTCGTTGCTTCTTGTTGCCTGTCTTGGATATACTTTTGTATATGTTTGCCGAAGAAAATCACGTTTCCATCTACTCTTTGTAAAGAATTCACATGAATTCTTTCTTTGATAAACCCATACGTTACTTTGTAGTAGGCGTCTCCATGTTTTGTATGTTAGAGAGCTTTGTATATTAGTGGGTGTGGGCCCCACTTATAGGGATTATTTTTATCCAAATATTCTCCTAACATGCTACCAATTATAAAGACTAATGTGCTGCCACGTTGCTACACTTAAACTTATCCAAAATTTTAATCCTCCTCCTTAATCAACTTATTAATACCATACTAACTCAATAATTAATCAGTTATCTATATAATTAAAAATTATTTTAAATTACATAAAATACTAATCACTTTTAATATATTTTATATACCTTACTATTATAGTCATGTGGTACTTTTTATAGCACTAGTCCATGAATACATGATATTATAACTTGGACCGTATTTTATCTCCAAATTTTCAAACTGCGATGGAGCTCATTTTCTTTGATTTGCTTATCATCTTACCTTCATGAATTAACTTATCACTTGTTTGAAATAGCATAATACTTATAATTTCAAAATAAATTTCATTCCCGAACTTACATAGATTAACTTGCCATGAAACCTTAACGTACGAAAATGCGGAATATAACATCTCATTTTCGAGCTTATATCAATTTATTTATGGCGTACTTCCATGTATGAAAATATGGGGTATAACATCGTTCCGCTCTTTGAAATATTTGTACTCGAATGTTGACTGATGCACTTATTATTTTCATAACCTATAGCTCTTGCGAATACTTTAATACTCTTCTTGCCATTTAGGAAACTGTTCTTTGAATATCCAAAGGCCAGGGCATTCCCCCCTTTAGGTCCCTTTCTCGCACCACGT
This sequence comes from Nicotiana benthamiana, assembly GCA_034376525.1. Classification (NCBI taxonomy): domain Eukaryota; kingdom Viridiplantae; phylum Streptophyta; class Magnoliopsida; order Solanales; family Solanaceae; genus Nicotiana; species Nicotiana benthamiana. The sequence goes on from CM067339.1 coordinate 125,776,803, forward strand.
TGTGTGGTCGGAATTCTTCCAATCTCGTAACTCTTGCTATCTTCTATCATGTAGCTTGTACGACTTTTTTCTTGTATGTGCGCCTATGAGTCTCTTCTCTCCTCTTTCATCCTGCTTTTGGCAAATATTTAGGCTTCACTTTGAAAATATATACAGAGCTTGATAAAATGTCCCTCTAGGCATCTGTAGGTATGCTGAAGTTATTCGCTCAGTACTTCGTCAAACTTACGAATATTGTTATACCTTATTTCATTGATTGCTTATCTATTCGTTCAACTTTACTGCATCTAGGTAGGTCATACCATACCATAACTCTTACTTCGATTTATCGTTATTGAGGTCTTCTACTGAACTACCAGGTTACTTTCGTTACTTATCCTCTATGTATAAATGTAAGTCCTTTAATGCTTCCCCATTACTTGTTCATCTTAAGAATCACAGCCTAATCTCACCTTATATTTTTGACTTTTGTCCATCCACTGTTGATTTACCTTAATGTTGATCTATTATCTCCCACTGATAATTTGATCTCTTATGTAACATTGCCGCTAGGGCTCACATCTCATTAGGGACATCTGAAATAATTAGATTGATCCACATATGGGTGATACTATATTTCCATAACCATGTTTTATAACATCTCAATATGACTCACCTTACATGGGTATTTAATCCTGTACAGTTCATGAAACCCTCTTCAAGTCATTACTCAATCGAAGGCCCAAACGTCATCATTTATCTATCCCAATCACAACCTCATTCCACTCTAGATGCTATTAGTCTTAGATTCCTTTGAATTTATTCAGGCCATACGGAACTTTCTATAACTTAGAGAAACCATTAGCTCTATTGTTTTCATGAGCTTAATCTCGGGGACTTATCCATTCTCATCATCTTCTTACTCGCCCTTTCTCATCCTTACTCTTGTGATAAAACCTCGTCGTTTTACTATACTTAAGCTTGAGGCCTCTACGTATCTATTTATACTATTTGCAACCTTCCTTCAACTTGCTTGCACCATAGATTCCCTTATGTTATTCTAGAACATCAAGAGAGACGTCACATTGTTTCTATCTCTTCTTTATTCTCTTGGCTAGATCTCTCAGTACCTAGAAACCACATACTGGAAGATATGCCACCGACAACGCTGCTATCATTCCTAGATATTGAATCCCCGTGCTTCTAGACATTTATCCAAAGTATGGACTATTCTCAACCGTCTGCTTTTGAGTATCTCGTACGTTACTCACCTTAATGTCTCACATCACATCTTCTACCTCTTTCATGACCTCCCCTCAACATAGGTATAATTCATATCCACATCTTTTACTTCTATTATAATACATGCATCTCTTTACACAATCTCATGAGATCTTACTATTATCTTTTTATGAGGCTGGGACATTTCTAACTGGATTTATCGTAGAGCCATTATAGAATATGGCTACTGTACTATCTCTCTTGTACCCGTGATATTAAGAGTGATTCTGTATTGTTCTCAATCATGGTGTCTATAAATTTTTGGGTCTAATAAATATACTCCTAATTTACTTAGTTGATGTAAGTCTTTAGTTTCCTCTTCCTTCTAATTAGCCTTTATGTAGCCTTAAGCTATCTTACGATTTGTGGCTCAGGACATTTAGTTATTACTTTATACTTTCATGGATACTACGGAAAACCATGATACGATCTTCTAATGATTCCATCCTTTGTGATGTTTTAAGCTTCAGTACCACACGGGGGGGGGGGGGGGGGGGATTTTAGTGGTACTTGATTTTCACTTAACCGAACTATAGAAGAACATGGTTCTTCAAGGTGTTCCAACTAATACTATTTGCAGAATAATAAGCACGGAAAATAAAGAACATAGAGATTTTTCGTGGAAAACACCTGTATCAATAGACAAAAAAATCACGACCTACTACTCAGTAGAATTTTCTCAAATTTCCACTAAAATCACTGAGCCAAAACAACATTTACAAAAACTCTTTGTAAATCTAAGGATTAACTCTAATCCCGTTGTGGCACACATCCTCAACTGTTGTGACAACTTCAAGTTAACTCTAACTTTAACACTCAAGGTACCTAATACAATTACTTAAAAGCTAAAAGGTACAATGCAAAATCACCTACAACAATTGAACTAGAATAAAAGATAGACACATGGAGTTGGTTCTTCTATCTCGTTCAAGTAGCCAAAGGATTGCACACTCAAATCATATATAAATTGCTTGCAAAATCTCCTTGCCCTTTTGCTCTCAATTTAAGTTTAACTTCTACTGACAACACTGACATTTAATAGTTTAGTAATCAGAGTTTGACTAGGATTCAATTGCTACTCTTCTATCGTAGAAGATTTTATGATGATCTCAAACTCTAACACTATATTCATCCTAACCTGTGTTCTTTTCATGTAAGGAGTCTTTCTCTCCTTATCCAGTATGCAACCTTTTCGATTATATAAGGAGATATTGTTGCTTAATCAGTTAGACTTATCTCCATCACGTGCATCTCACAAGTCAGGTTGATCAGGACTGTGCTTCACAAGATAGACCTGGTCCATGTCTGAGTTTTTTTATCAATCTTCAAAACTTCAACTGTTCTTGGGCCAACAAATTTCCCCTTTTTGTTGATGCCAAACTCTATGCTTTTTACTTATTTGGATCCTGTAAGAACTCAACTTAATCATCAATAGAAAGTTTAGAAAATTCATTTATCATCAAAGACCAGGTTAATTATGTTATAAATATCACTTATCCAGAATGTGTAAAGCATAATATCTCTTCCCTCTTTTGGCATCATCGAAAAGTTGCATACAAAGTGTGAGTCCTAGATTTTAGTAAGTACTCGTGGCGACTGGGGCAACTACAAATGCAATGATGGTTTAATCATCACTAATCAAGCAAATATATTTAAAAGTTTAATCATCAGTAATCTAGCAAACATATTAAAAAATCAAGGAAAGATTAACATTGAACAGGGACAAAACAGTAGATATCATTGATAGAGATATGTTTCTACCACAATCTACAACAAGAAAGCAAAAAACATTTAAAACATGAAAAAAAAGATAGAAAGATTCCTAATCTGGGTCACTGAAAGTACTAGACAGGTTTGTAAGACAAAAGATAGGATTCCTAAGGTTTGGAGGATAGTTTTGGGCTTAGAGAAGATTCAGCATATTATGAAGAATTCCATCATTCTTCTCCTTTTCTTTGGTAAGCTCATATTTAAGAGCATCCCTTTAAGATTCCACCTATGCTACACAAGCCTTGAGCCTAGCAATATTAATATCCTTAGCTTCACATTCCTGGACCAAAGCCCTGCCTTTGCTGTTGATAGGAGTCTTCTTGGATGAACCAGGTTCATTTGGGATGGAAGTGACTAAGTAGTCATAAGCAATCAAAGTGTTAATGCCAAAATGTTCTTTTCTTGAGGCTATTTTCCATTTCTTCAGAGGCACATTGAACCTACCCAGAACCATGGTTAGAATAAAGCCATATGGGTTAGCATGAGCTTCGGAGCCATTTATGACCCTGTCTAGTAGCTTGATGATAAAGGCAGGCCAATTAATTTGCCTTCGACTTTCTAGGCACTCCATAAGAACTGGGTCCATATAATTGGCAGTGTGCCTTTTCTCCAGTCTAGGCAATAGGAACTTATTGAAAAATTTAAACAAGACCTTGTGATGAGGCCTCATTTCACTCTTCTTGAACAACTCTGGTTTCATTCACATCCTTAATTGTATGCGGTGAAATCAGAAGACTTAATTTCTCATTCTTAAGACATCCCGGAGGCATGCCTCAGAATCCCGAGGGCAGGAGGCCGCGATCGGGTTCCCGACCTCGGGGCTCGTCGAAGCCCAACTCGGAGGAAAAGAGGATCGAAGCCAGGACATAGGAGGAAGCTTCCAAGGCACATGGCTATGTATGACGGGCCTGGCCTATCCAGAGCCTATGCCGAGGCATCATATCAAGCCATCCAATCTCTGTACTTTATATTTTGTCTCCCCATGTTTATAGCCGACTCTCTTCTACTATATAAAGAGGACTCGTCTTAGCTTGTAAAGGGCTGATGTTGGTCCACTCCTCCACTAAGGCAATAATATCCCCCCCCCCTCTCTCTCTCTTTCTCACTCTCTCTATCTCTATCTCTCTTTTTTCTTATAAGCTATTCGTTCTCATTGGCCCAAGGCCACTTTAGCATTTATTGTTATTCACTGTCTAGCTCACCATTTGCCATAAATAGCCTTGCTTAATCATATTCCTTCTTGTTATCGCACTCCCGACTGTACTTGGTAATTCGAGCTCGGCTCAATCATTAGCCTTGAGGCCTTCATTGACTGGCTCTGCACTCGGGCAACAGGCCCCTTAAGTTTGGTTATTGCCTCGTTTTTTCTTGCATTTCATCATTATGCTTAATATTTCTAGCAGTAATTGCTTTAGCAACAAGCTCGAGGATATATCGCGTATTTTTAGAATCCCATTACAAATTTAACTGTTGTTACCATTTTCATGATAAACAGTTTGGCGCCCACCGTGGGGCTAAAAATAATAGTGATTATTTTCTTGCTGGGTATCATTACGCAAACACACATTATCTTTCACACTTTTTCGTGTCCAAATTTTTTTGATTTAAGGTTAATTTTCGGCTCGATAAACAAAATCGAGGACGACCACCCTAAAAATTACGACGAAAATAGTATGGGTGCTCCAGTGGTTGGCGCGACAGTGCATTATCCCAATAACGCATCTGGATAGATTCACGCGGGCGCGGGCTTGCAATGCACACAACAGGTCGGCGAAGCCTCGCGCACTAATGATAACATATAGCATATTGACCGACACGAAGTCCAGAAAACCTTGATCCGGAAGGAACAGAAAGTTATTCTTCATGTTAGTTATGAAATGTTGTAGGCATAACAGTCAGCTACCGCTCAGTTGTGTAGTCGCCCGGAGACTCCCAATGCAGTAGCACTAGAAATGTACCCTTACGTTGATCTAGTACCCGAGAGATCAAGTAAAAATGGATTGGTAACCGACTCCACCATAGTAAGGATTCTTGGGAACCTCTTCAAAAGGATCGAATCAGGCCCAAGAAATCTCCTACACCAACCCCCTCCCGAGTAAATAATCCCGAAACTTCCTTGGTGCGATAGGACCTCGGATCCCTATAGGCGTACCACTGCTTACGCGTGCTCATTCGAAGAAAGTGACCTTCGAGATAATGAGTTCGAGTTTGTCTCTCAGAGGAAGTTTGAAGAAACTCTCTCGAAAAGAACCATGACATAGCGCCGCCACTTGGAACCTGGCCTCACAGACTCACTCGCCATACCAGCATGGTTCTTCGTAGAAGGAAATGCCCATCCCATCTAAGCGTTACCGAGAAGGCCGGGTACACCTGAGGCCGAACAAAGGAGAAATAAAATAATGTGAGAAGCCGTGCCCCATCCCTTGATAAGACGAATGATATCTCTCCCAGTTTTGAGTGGTTGGGCAGCACATGCCTTCACCCGAAACCTAAACGAAGTATGATGTTGGCCCAAGAACAGGTGAAGTTTTGAAGAATGACAAATGAACTCAGTTATGAACCAGGTCCATCCTATGAAGCACAATGTTTGTCAATCTATACATGTGAGATGCACATGAAGGAGATAAGTCACATTGATCGAGCAAAAAATATCTTCTGAACTGATCGAAAAGGTTGCAGATTAGATAAGGAAAGAAAGTTTCCTTATGAGAAGAGAACACAAATCTGGATAAAAGATAATGTTGGAGTTCGTGTTGCTGAAGGACTGAACTTCGATGGAAGATCAACAATTGAGTCTCAATCAAACTCTAATTACTAATTCATTAAATAATAGTGGTTGTTCTCTTTTACAGGCATTGCACATACACAGAAGTTAAACTAAATTTAGATAAAAAAAGCAAGGTACTTTTGCAAGAAATTTATGTGAGATTCGAGTGTGCACTCCTGAAGCTACTTGAACAAGATAAAAGAACCAGTTCCATTGTATTTTTTCTTATTCTAGTTCAATTGTACCTTTCATCTTTCATAGAAGCATTTGTACTAAGTACTCTGAGTGTTAAAGTTATAGGCTAACTTGAAGTTTTCGCAACAGTTGATGTTGTGTGATACCAAGGGGTTAGAGTTAATCCTTAGGTTTACAAAAAGTTTTGTGAATGCTATTTTTGCTTACTGATTTTAGTGGAAGTTTGGGAAAATCCTACAGAGTAGTGGGTCGTGGTCTTACCACCTTTGGGCCAGGTGTTTTCCACGTATAAAATATATGTGTTCTTTATTTTATGACTTTTAATTTCACGAATAGTAGTAGTTAAATCACCTAGAAGAACATGGTTCTTATATATCAAAAATTGGGTACCACACAAATCATCCCTCCTCTTATAATGTATTGACGTTTAGAACATCAATTGGTATTAGAGCGGGTTATCCTTGAAGAGGCTAACACCTTAGGAAAAGATCAACATGAGTGTGCCACCTGGGAACTAGGAAGGGCAATCCACTACTAGGCCTCCACTTTTCAACAGACAGTAGTATTCTCGGTGGAAGAATAGGATGATGGATTACATCATAGGAGATGAATATGAACTCTGGGACATAGTCACTGATGGTCCTCTAGCAACTACAAAGAAGAATGATGAAGGAGTGGATGTGCTAAAGACAAGGGCTGACTGCACTGCTGAAGACCTGAAGAAGTGGGAGAAAAATGCAAAAGCCAAGAAATGGCTTGTGTATGGACTAGGTTCAGATGAGTATGGTAGAATTCAAAGTTGTACCATTGTAAAAAAAATTTGGGACACTTTGCAATTGGCTCATGAAGGAACACCTCAAGTAAAGATGTCCAGAGGAACACTGCTATATTCTGAATATGAGAATTTTACTATGAAGGAAGGAGAAATTATCCAAGAGATGTATACTAGGTTCACTACACTGACAAATGAACTTAAGTCTCTTGGAAGGATTATTCTTGAAGAAGACAAGGTTGAAAAAATCTTGACAAGGTTTCTGTCGTCTCATGGGAAAGCAAAATCACTGCTATTCAAGAATTTAAGAATATTGCTACCCTCAAGCTGGATGAAATAGTTGTAAATCTTACTGCTTATGAACTAAGAAGGCAAACCATGGAGATGGATACACCCAAGAAGGAAAGAAGTCTGGCTCTCAGAATTGCTGAAGGTTCAGATCTAGAGGATGATAAGATAGCGATGATCACTAGAGATTTCAAAAAGTACATGGTGAGAGGAAATGGTTCTTCAAGAGGTACAACATTCAACAAACCAAGGGCTCTTGAGAAACAAACCAATGAGGGTTGCTACAACTGTGGTAAGACTGATCATATGATCAAAAATTGCTGTCAATAGGAAATTGAGGGGAAGAAAGAAAGGGCTAAACAAAGGAACATGGAGAAGGAATATGTTCAGCCAAAAAGGAACAAAGGATCAACAGAGGCTATGGTTGCTGCCTAGGGAGAAACATCGGATGAGGACTCAGAGGATGAAGCTTGAGAAGAATAGGGCTGTATGGCCATTGGAAAATCTAATGTTGAACAAGAGGTAAGCATTCTTCATCTCAAAGACAAGATTAAATTCCTGTCTAAAGAAAGGTTATCTAAGTTGTTACTAGACTTCATTGATGAATCTAAGATAATAAACAATGAAAAGGAAGTTATGTCTAGGGAATGTGTGATCCTAAAAACAAACTGCAAAAGTCTAGAGTCTAGGGCTAATGAGAGTGATTGCAAAAATGCTGAGTTGAGGAATCAGGTTCTTGAACTTGACAATAGTATTCTAGAACTTAGGTCTGAAAACTTGAAACTGAAACTAGGAAAAGGAATGAAGAATGATGATCACACATATCTCACTCTAGAGGAAAAATTAGGAAAAATGAAGGATGATTTGTATAAGATGGATGAATTGATTAAAGTCCTAAAATAAGATCTAGGAAGGGTGAAACATGAAATAGACAGAACCTGCAAATGGCTTTTGATAGAACAAGGCTTTTGATGCACTTTCTTGGTTGCAAGAGCATCACAACAACAATAAAAGAGGACTTGGCTTTGGGACTCAAGCACCAAAATGGCACCCTAATAGAAAGTACCTCACATTTCCTGAGAATAAAATCTGCACACACTGTTGCAGGACTGTCCATTACAAAAATGAATATAATGCAAAAGAAAAAGCTAGTCAAAAGAACAAAACTTTTATTTATGAAAAGAAGAAGCTGCCTGGGTGGGCAAGAAGAAATATGATTTATCCCTTTGCACATAGAAAGGGACCCAAACTAGTTTGGGTTCCAAAGACTAACCCCTGATATCCTTTTGCAGGTTCAAGTGAAGGGAAGCAGCCAAATATGTTACATGGATAGTGGCTGCTCAAAACATATGACTGGAAGCAAGAACTAGTTTCTTTCACTTGAGAACTTAAAGGGAGGAATTATCTCCTTTGTAAATGGGAGGAAAGGTGAGATTACTAGGGTTGTAAAGGCAGGTAAGATAGACTCTCACTCCATTAAGAATGTCTACTTGATTGATGGCTTGAAATATACCCTGATCAGTGTGTCAGAACTGTGTGCTAAATGCTTTATGATTAATCTTACCACTGAAAAGATAGTTTTGCAGGAAAGAGAGTTAACAATATTTACATTGTAGATCTGTCCACTCTTTCAGAAAGTGAACTAACTTGTCTAACTGTGCTAGATAATAATCCCCTTATGTAGCACAAAAGACTTAGTTATGCCAATATGAATCAGCTGAATAAATTAGTCTCCAAAGACTTGGTGATAAGGTTACCTAACATCAAGTTCAAGGAAGACAAAATTTGTGAGGCCTCTGCAACGGGGACGCAGGTAAGATCATCCATCAAAATCAAGAAAATGGTTAGCACAGCCATGTTGTTGGAACTGGTCCATATGGATCTCTGTGGTCCAATAAGAACCATGAGCAAAGGTGGAAAGAAATATTAATTGTGCGTATTGATGATTACTCTAGATTTACCTGGGTTCTATTTCTAACTTCTAATGATGAAGCATTTGACATATTTACTGTGTGTTAAAAAACTCAGAAATAATTAGGAAATCAACTTGCATCCATTAGGTCTGATCATGGAACTGAATTTTAAAATGCTAAGTTTGTTGATTTTTGTGATGAAAATGGTATAGATCATTATTTCTCTACCCCTAGGACTCCTCAACAAAATGGATTAGTTAAAAGAAAGAATAGGACTCTTGAAGACAAGGCTAGGACTATGCTTCTTCCGAGTAAGCTACCCCATATCTTTTGGGCATGGGTTGTAAACACTGCATACTACATTATAAATAGATGCATGACCAGAACTCTTGTAGGGAAGACTCCCTATGAGTTAATTAAAGGGAGAAAATCAAATATATCCTATCTTAGGGCATTTGGATGTAAGTACTTTGTGCACAATAATGGAAAAGACTCCCTAGGTAAGTTTGATCCCAGAAGTGATGAGGGAGTATTCTTAGGATATTCTTCACATAGAAAAGTATATAAAGTGTTCAATAAAAGATCTTTGTGTGTTGAAGAAAGTGTACATGTAGTATTTGATGAAACTACCATTCCTTTTGAGAGACATGAACACGAACATGAACATGAAGCCATTGGATTAGTAAAGTACTTGACTTAAGCCTTAACACAAGTCAAAGTGGCACCAATAGAAGGAACATGTGAAGGAACAAGTTCTTCTATCCAGCGCAATCTGATTGGGGGAACTAATCAAAGATGAATTGAAATAAATCCCTTAAAGGAACCTGTTCATGACCATGTTCCTCAGTAACAGAACATGGAAGAAATATCTAGTATAAGGCAGTTGGTTGTGAAACCTCACAAGTATCAAATTTCTAATCCCATTGAGAACATTATCACTGATCCAACATCTGGAGTTAAAACTAGATCACAAAAGTATCAGTGTGCTTTTGATGCCTTTTTATCTCTTATTGAACCTAAAAATGTTATTGAGGCTTTGCAGGATGCAAATTGGGTGATTGTGATGCAATATGTACTCAATCAGTTTGAGAGAAGTCAAGTTTGGCCTCTGGTTCCAAGACCCAAGGACAGATCAACCATTGGTACAAAGTGGGTCTTGAGAAATAAACTTGATGAAGATGGAACAATTACAAGAAACAAGGCAAGATCGGTGGTTCAAGGTTACATCAAAGAAGAGGGCATAGACTATGATGAAACTTTTGCTCCAGTAGCAAGACTAGAGGCAATCAGACTCCTCATATCTTTTGTAGCACATATGGAATTCACTCTTCGTCAAATGGATGTCAAAGGTTCCTTCCTGAATGGCTACCTGAAAGAAGAGATATTTGTGAAACAACCTCCAGGGTTTCAGAGCAAGGAATGTCCTGAGGATGTGTACAAGTTAGACAAGGCTCTGTATGGACTCAAGCAGGCCCCAAGAGCATGGTATGAAAGATTATCAAAATTCGTGCTGAAGCATGGTTACAAAAGAGGAAAAATTGATAGTACCTTATTCTTAAGGGAAAAAATTAAGGAATTCCTTATTGTTCAAATATATGTCAATGACATAATCTTTGGTGCCACTACTAATAAGTGAAGTAAGGACTTTGCAAAATTAATGGGATGTGAGTTTGAAATGAGCATGATGGGTAATATTAACTTCTTCTTAGGCTTACAAATCAAACAAAGTCATAATAGAACCATGATATATCAGCAAAAGTATGCAAAGGAGCTAATCAAAAAGTTTAAAATGGAAGAATCCAAAGAAATAGAAACACCCATTGGAACTGTTACTAAATTAGATGTTGATGAACCTGGTTCATCAGTTGATCAAAAGTTGTATAGGGGCATGATTGGCTCACTTCTATATCTTACTGCTAACCGACCTGATATTGTTTTCAGTGTAGGGCTTTATGCTGGCTTTCAGGAAAATCCTAAAGAGTCTCACCTGACTGCTGTCAAGAGGATACTAAGATATTGGAAAGACACTACTGATCTTTGTCTTAGGTATCTGAAAGGTAGAAATTTCAAACTAGTAGGATATGCTGATGCTGATTATGCAGGTTTTTTAGTGGATAGGAAGAGCACCTCAGATATGGCACACTTCCTTGGTTGATGTCTTGTGTCATGGTCTACAAAAAACCAAAACTCAGTGGGCATATCTACTACTGAAGCTGAGTAAGTTGTTGCTGCCTCTTGTTGTGCTCAATTGCTATGGATCAAACAGTAGCTGGTAGATTTTATATTGAAATTTGTTATATTCCAATATTCTATGATAACACTGGTGCTATAAGTATGACAAAGAACCTTGTTCATCATAAGAGGACAAAGCACATAGATGTTAGACATCACATCTTAAGAGATAACTATAAGAAAGGATTGATCTTCAGATAATTCTGCGCTAGTGATAAGCAAATTACTGACATTTTCACTAAATCACTAAGTAGAGAAAAATTTGAGAGGAACAGGTTAGAATTAGGGATGATTAAGATCACCTAATAGGTCCAGTTCAGAATGCACAATGAAAAAAATAAAAAAAATTGAAAAACAAAAAGGAAAAAAAAAATGAAAAAATAAAGTCTGGTTAGGACTTCTAACTTGTGTAAATATCCAGATTAGTTCTTACTCAGGTTCATACTTTAATTGGTATACTCTTGTGACATGTGTTTATATGACTCACTGATCTCTTACTAAGTTTTTCTATAATGACATTTGAGGCATGTTCAAGAGAGTTCTGTATGAAGAACCTGGTTCATCAGCATGGTTTACTTGAAAGCTCATGTATGTTTTCAATACTTTGCATAATTATGAAGATTAGCAATTCAAGCATGAGCAGAAGTCATGTATTTGCCTAATTCCTAGAAAATTCTATCCGTTGAGACATTGAACCAGTTTCGTCCATTTAGAACTCTAAAAACCGCGATTTTTGCCTAAAATCTAGGGAAGCCAAATAATCATTAAAGGACTGGAATTACAGGTTGATTAGACTTCTATTTGACCCTTGAAAAGCAGTCGTTACTAAGTTAATGTCTAATTTTCTTTAAATACACACTACATCTCTAATCTTTTTCATTATTCTATAACCGTCAAAACTCATCTTCAAATTCTAATTTCCTTCTTCTCCAAAAATTCCCAAATCTCCTCAAGAAACGAAAAACCATGTCTAACCCACAAGATAATCCTAGTACTCCTTCACCAACATCTCCCTCCAATTCATCCTGATCTACTGCTCCTAATGAAACCCCTAAATATAGGTTTCGAAGGAAGAAAATGTTGGCTAGAAAAATTGTAGCTTCTGGAGAATTGAGGAATACTTTAAATAAGAGACTGAAAGCTAGGAAGATGAAAGAAAGCCCATCTCAAAAATCTGACTCCAGTTCTGTGTCTGAATTGTTTAAATCTACTAGTGAAGGTGAAAAACATGAGTCTTCTGACACTGAGAAAATTCAAGAAATCCCTACTAAGTTAAGTTCTTATACGGTTGAAAATTATAAGATAAGGTTGTTCTAGTTGGTCCTATTAGAGATGTAAAATTGGCTGAATCGAGTAGGAGTGGAGGTAAAAAGAAATGAATAGAGAGAGAGAGAGAGAGAGAGAGAGAGAGAGAGAGAGAGAGAGAGAGAGAGAGAGAGAGAGAGAGAGAGAGAGAGAGAGAGAGAGAGAGAGAGGGTGAAAATAGTGAAGAGATGGGAAATGGGATGGAATGGGTTCATGCTATATGTGGAGTTGTTGAAGAAAGTGACATAAAGGTAGGGGAAGTGGCTCTAGGTAGGCAGCAGAAGGATTGATTCATCTGAGAAAACAAAGAGATGAACCTGTTTCATCTCCTGAGGAAACCTTGGTTGGCCTTCTGAAAAAGGTTGGGGCGAGTTATGATCCAAAAAAATGCAAATCCGCATCCCAAAAGGCTCCAATTGCTTCCAAGACAACCAAGAAAAGCAACACTTCATCCTCAAAACCTACCGCCCCTTCAGCGCCTAAGGGAAGAGCCACTAGAAGCAATGTAAAACAATCTGAAGCTGACCTACAAAAAGCTCTAGAAGAAAGCAAGAAAAAAGGATAAGGGAAAGACAAATGTTATAGAATCCTCTAAAGCTGGAGAAGAAGAGGAGATGGAACTGGTCCATCGAGAAAGAGGAACAATAGTGGAGGTTCCTACACACAAACCTAAAAGTCCAAGACTTGTTCCAAGAGGTCTTCTTCTATACCTATGTTTGCTGAACCCTCATTTTCCAAAAGGACAAGATCTGTAGTGAAAGGAAAGCAAGTGAAAATTGCTGAAAAAAAGAAGAAGAAGAAGAAGAAGAAGAAGAAGAAGAAGAAGAAGAAGAAGAGGAAGAAGAAGAAGAAGAAGAAGAAGAAGAAGAAGAAGAAGGAGGAGGAGGAGGAGGAGGAGGAGGAGGAGGAGGAGGAGGACAAGTTTGCTACTTTTGGCAAAAGAAAAATCTTGAAAGGTAGACTGTTGAAGGACCTGGGTGAACCAGGATGATGAGATTGTTGGATGCTTTAGATGCACAAGGTTGGAAGGACATGATATTTGAAATGGATGGGAGGCTGGCTAGGAATGAATTGATTGAATTTATGGCCAATGCTGTAGTGAAGGATGGGGTAGTTACTAGCCCTGTGAAGGGAGTCAAAATGAAGCTTGATGCACTCAAACTAGGTGAGATCCTGGACATACCTACTGAAGGGTATGATGACTATACACGGCAAAAGTGGCCATGTCTGGATTCTCTCCCTACTGCTCTTGAAATCAATATGAGGTTCTGTGACTCTAGAGATGTGACTAAAGATAGATTTGTGCCAGAAAAGTGAAATGAGCCTGCACACAAGGTCTTTTTGAATTTGCTAACAAGTTCCTATTGCTCATACAGGAGAGAAGGCACACTGCAAATTACATGGACCTGGTTCTTGTGGAGTGCCTGGTGAGAGGAATACAAATCAACTGGCCTTCTTTTATTGTCAAACTCTCAGAAAGAGTCATCAATGGATCCAAGGCTCATGCCACTCCATATGGGTTCATATTGACTACAGTGTTGGATAGGCTGAATGTGCCTTTAAAGAAATTGTAAATGGCATCAAGCAAAGAACATTTTGGCGTTAAGACTCTGCTAGCTTATGACTATCCAGTCAATTCCATCCCTCCTGAACCTTGTTCACCTCTGAGGAAACCCATCAATAGCAAGGTTAGTGCTTTTATTCAGGAATGTGGAACTAAGGATGATGAAACTGCTAGGATCAAAGCTCCTGTGGCTGAATTGGAAACTGAGAGAGATGGCCTTATAACTGAGCTATCGAAAGAAAAGGTGAAGAGTGATGGAATGCTTCAGAATATGCTAAACCTTTTCCAATCTCAACCCTCTAGTTCCTCCAAGCCTTAGGTCTCCTAGCAATTGTCTTTTGAACTAGTCTAGTACGACAATTATCCAGATTAGGGATTTTTTTTTGTTTTTTGCTCATGTTTTGAAAGTTTTTCTTTCTTTTTGTGGTCTGCTTATGGAAGAATATCTTTATCAATGATAACAACTGTTTTCTCTTGTTCAATTATGATTCTGATCTTAATAGTTTAAATATGCTTATTGATTATTGATAATTGCACAATGATTTCACTTGTAGTTTCCCTAGTGGCCATGAGTACTTTTTAGCATCTGTGATTCACATTATGTATGCAACTTTTCGATGATGACAAAAGGGGGAAGCGATATAGTGCTTTACTCATTATTATGAATTAAGTGATATTTATCACCTAATTAACCTGGTCCTTGATGATAAGTAAAATTTCTAAGTTATGTGTTGATGGTTAAGTTGAGTTCTTACAGGTTTTTGATCTGTAAAAACCACAGAGTTTGTCATCATCAAAAGGGGGAATTTGTTGGCCTAAGAACAGGTGGAGTTTTTAAGAATGACAAATAAACTCAGTTATGGACCAGGTCCATCATGTGAAGAACAGTGATTGTCAACCTATACATGTGAAATGAACGTGAAGGATATAAGTCTCATTGATCGAGTAGCAATATCTCCTGAACTGATCGAAAATATTGCACATTGTATAAGGAGAGAAAGTATCCTTATAAAAAGAGAAAATAAAACCGGATAAAAGAAAGGGTTGGAGTTTGTGTTTGTTGATACCTAATTTTTCCCTATATATGTTTATACTCAGAATATTCTCAAAAAAATAGCATATGTAAGCATCTACAAAGGTTTTGTATTTTTCAACTTTTTAATGAATTTTTAAATCAATTTATTACCTATTTTTGCATTTTAAAATCCAATAATCATTCCCAAAATTTGTTTTCTTGGTGAATAATTTATTTTATTCTCTCATCTAAATAAAAATAGATTTTACATGATTTTTACATAATTTTACAAGTTCATTTGGTATTTCTAAACTAAAATTGCATGAAATTACAATTTTAGCTTATTTCTCGATTTAATTGCCTTTTTAATCATAATATAATTTCTAATATTTTTAAATTAATACTTATGCAGTTTTTACTAACTCAGAATTCTTAATTTAATTTATAAACCTTATCTGCTATTCTATAAAATTCAAAATTAGGGGAAATTGGCTATTTAAATCATAGCCCTCCTTATTTAAATTATAGCCCTAATTCAACTCCAATTACACTGCTCAATATTTAAAATCGCCCGACCAAAATCCAATCGAACCAACCCGCCCTGTTATCTCTTTTTATACCGTGACCGTTTATCATTTATATCAACGACCCACAATAACCCCTTCCTTAATTAAACCCAATACACCCCTAACCCTAATCATTTTACACATTCAGCTGCCCTTGTATCTCCCTTTCGTTCCCAAAATGCTCTCAACCCCCTGAAACCCTAACCAACCTCCAACCACTTTCCCACCTCGTTTCACCAGAGACCATGGCCTCCCAGGCTTCGAGCTACCTGTACGCACCCCTTACTCCCTTCTACGACCCTTTTGTTCAAAGATTGAAGCCCTATTATGGGGACCACCGTCTCAGAGGTCCTCCGACTTGAGTTTTGTGGCCACGTCCGGTCTCTGTACGGCGAGTCTTAATGTTGTGAGTCCGTTGTCGACTAAAAACCATTCCGTTCCATGGCTTTCTTGTTCTCTAGGGTTCTCTCTGAAACCTTAAATCTTCAAGGTTCTTCTATGTTTCTCTTTACAATCAAATTTAGATCTATCTAATTTTCTAAAGTTTCAAAGTATTTTCTATTGTTTTTTAACGGATTTTATTTTTCAAACTGTTTATCTTCCTAAAATTTAGGGTTTCTCCGATTTCTCTATGTTATTTGCTCTACTATGATTTCTTTTTCTTTTACTATGATTCCTGAGTATCTTCTACTATAGTCCCTATGTATTTTCTTTACTATGGTGATTCTAGGGTTTCGAGTAAATCCTTTACTATGTTCTCTGCTTGCCTTATGTTGTTCATGAAAGTTATGTTCTTTCTGAGTTTATCTTCACCTATGATTTCTTCTTTACACTCGAGATGTGATGAAAATCCTAGATTTAGGGGTTTTTCGATTTTCGTGTATAATTGCCTGTTGCATGTTTAATGTCGAAACCCCAACTGTCTAAAACGCTTCATGCTTCTGATTTCTTGCTAAGCTCTGCAAGAATTTCTAATTACATTCCATACTTGTATGCTTCTGCTCTTTGATTACATGACTGTTCTATCGATTCCAGCCTTGCATGTTTGAATTTGTGCATCTCTTTATAGTTATATTTTCCCCTTTCGAATAACCCTAATTTTGGGGTTGATTTTTTATGAACTTATTTGATTCTTTAATTTGGACCTGATCTATGACTAAATTCAGTATCAATTCATATCCCAGTTTCCTTGATTCCCTATGTGATTGATGATTCTATTTACCTTATTTGTTTAAACCGTGTGTATTTCAAAAAAACCTTATATGTATTTACGCTGTATTTTACAACTCATTCTTGATTTCTTCCCAAAAATAGAACCTTGTTAATTTATCATTAAGATTGATTTCTTAATTAAAGGGAATCATTTCCCTAATTGATTGTGATTGATACTAAATTATTTTCTTGACTTGCTGACTGCTTATTTTCGAACTATAAAACCCCCACCTCTTTTCTATTCAAACACACGAACAACAAAAGTTTACTCACTAAAACTCTCTCTTGTCTTCACTACTTTTTCTCTGCTACTTGTTCTATTGTTTGAGCTTAGCATGTTGAAAGCAAAGGCTAAACTTTAAGGTTTCATCTGTCCTATTTGCTTCACTCTTCGAGTTTGCAACTGGTAGGTCCATGATTTAAATACCAATTCCAAAATTACATGTTTACTTACCCCTTTTCATATGTCTGCTTATGTTCATTATGTAGTTAAACTCCAGCATGTACATCCCTACCTCCATATCCCTATATTTGATATTGTATGCTTGTATGAATGCTTTCATGTATATCCCTTTCCCCAAATCCCCTTAGTCTAATTCTGTTTGTTACAAATGCTCTCATGTGATCCCCTTTCCCAGCCCCTTTGTGTGTGAGTATTTTTTTAGACTAGGGTAGCACTCCATTGCTACCCCTAGTTTAGAACCAGATTGCTCTAAACCTATACTCACATCAGTCCCATTCCCTTAACCCCCATTATGTGTTGAGCATGACTCAGGTCTGTTGGTGTCCTAATCACCCTACAGGCCTAAGTCTAACTTATTTCAAGTCTGCTTTTATTTGTTTAAACCATATAAAGGGTCAGGGGTGTGCCAGTCCCATTCATGGCCAGGTATGACCACCATTTTCTTTGGCCTTCCTCTAATTCCCTAACTTTTACAATTACTCTTAGTTCTTTAAGTCTTACCCCCCTCTGGTAAGCCATGCTTAGGGATCCTAGAATTCCCTCTAAACATGGATGCCAAAGGGCTGGTACTTCCATACCTTGCACTACTCTAATCGTTATATTAGGGTGTAAGCATTTCCTGGGTTTCCTGAGAGCCCTTGGAACTTTGAACACTCTAAGAGAAAGCCTTGGAATTGGAGCTTAGATTTGCTAAAATACATATGTTGGACATTCAGCTTCCACGGGTCCGTCTTAGCTTTGATGTAATCTCTCCTAGAAAGCATGCCTATAGGATTTCAATATTACATCTCACCTAGAAATCATGCCTATTGGATTTCAATATTGTATCTCATCTAGAAATCATGCCTATAGGATTTCAATATTGCATCTCACCTATAAATCATGCCTATTGGATTTCAATATTGCATCTCATCTAGAAATTATGTCTATATGATTTTAGCATTACATCTAGAAATCATGCATATAGGATTTCGATATTGCATCTCATCTAAAAATCATGTCTAGAAGATTTTAGCATTACATCTAGAAATCATGCCTATAGGAATTGCGTTGAAACGCTAGGCAAACAGTAGGTCCCCCAAACATTCTAAAAGCAGCAAATATCAATATGTAGATATCACGCTTATAGGGTTCAAAACTCGCCTAACTTGTTAAACATTTCCATAAAATTTGTCCAATGTCGTCAATTTTTGAAATATGGCCAAGTCTGCCTTTTTACATTATTTTTGAATCTACAGAATCTTTTAAAGCCCAAACTTGCATTTTTTTATTCCGAAATCAACTTTTCTTGTTTTTCTACCCGAAATCAACTTTTCTTGTTTTTCTACCTAGATTTACACTTCAACGCCTTTTTGAAAACTTTTCTTGTACAATTTTACTCAAGCAGTTCGGCCAGTTTTGTTAGCCATTTCTGGATTTTTTGTAGACTTCAAATTCCTGCTTTCAGAAATCCTATTTAGTGATTTTTGTATAAAATCAATGTTTCTTCTAAAATTACTGGTTTTAAACTATTTTAAGTTCCAATTAACCGGGCCCGAGGGGCTCAAAGCAGATTTATTATGCAACTTTATGTGTTAAACTAATATATCCATTATTAGTTTTAAGCTGAAGACCAAATCAGTAATTGCAAGTTATGCTAAACTAATTGATGTATGGTTTAAGGGGTTTATGTGTAGCCTTGTATGTTTGTTTACCGCCCTTATGTGCTATTTGTACGCCTTAGCATTTTTACCTTTAAGCTCCATATATGCCCTCGTCCTCTTTCTTCCCTCTTTTGATTAGAAGTCCAAATACTCCGGGACTAATAGGTCGGGACGGGTATTAGCATACAATAAGTAAATGAGACTAAATGCACTTAAATACCTTAACGGGGTGGGAAGCGTAGAATATGGAGATGATGACGATGGATCATAAAGCGACCACTCATTGGTAATAGGTGTGGGATATTGCATCAAATGATCCATATTATAGTTAAACCTAGGACCCTCTTTACTTTCCTTTCTTTTATTCAAATGTTTTCTTTAAACTAAAATTCCCTTTTACTTGTGTTATCCTTCTTTCAAAATTGTCAACTTGCTTGTACTCTTTATGTGCAAACTGTGCTTGTCTATTTCTATGCTTCTTAAAGTCACATCTAATCAAGGTCGGGAACCACACTTGTGGATCTTGAGGGGTGCCTAACACCTTCCCCTCGAGATAATTTCAAGCCCTTACCCGAGCTCTGGTTTTCATTCAAAATTTTCTTTTCTTTTTAAATTGTCCTAATGCACTATAATCATTAGGTGTCGACTCTTCAAACTCCATAGCCGAATTCCCAAAAGGGAATAAGAGTTGTTTTATCCATAATGTCGTAAACCCGATTTCGCTTTCTTTTTAGGGAAAAGGGGACGTCGACAGTGTGACGACTCTGCTGGGGATTTTCTTTATGGCTTTTACCAATACATGCTTTTGTGACTTTATTTTCTTACTTAATCGCATTTATTTCCTGTCCTTGTTTATTTCATCACAATTACTAACTTGGCTCTTCATGTGTTTTCTTTCCTTTAGTTGCTTTCTTTACCACTTTATTATTTCAATACTATTGCAATTTCAAGCAATCATCGTAATCATTTATCTTATGGACGTGAAAATACATGTAACTTGTTTCATTATTGTAATTGCATCTCTCTACATCATATTCCACTCGTTCCAAAACAAATCCGATAGCAACGCTTACAATGAGTGGTTGCACTCTTCCGATATTATAAACCCCCTAAATATGGCAAAGGCATATTTGCGGTAAAACCAGTCGATCACCGGTGTAGTCGATGGTTCCGCGCCTTACCCACTTGAGTTGTCCGCTCAAGGGTACCTTGTCTAGTACTTCAAAAGTAGAAACCTTATTCTTTTAAACTGTTCATGCATCATGGTCTACCCAAGCCGAGTCAGTTATATTGTCTGCATAATGACTCATTAAGATAACCTAGACCAAAGTCCATCGGGTTTCCTGAAACCCAAACAAAAAAATTCACGTTATGTGCATTAATTTGGAGAACTAAATGCCTTTTGCTGATTATTGATTTAAATAGTCGAGTCTGGTGGGGTTAAGGGTTTAACACTTTGTTTTGCAGAAAATGAGGCATGAGTTCCCCATATTCGGTATGGTATCAAACATCCACCCAAGGTTGCTAAGCTGGTGGGAAGATCTTCATAGCAGTAACCAAACCCTCATCCGCAAGTACTTAGGGAATTTGCCTTCACTTCTGGAAATCCAACCCAACAACAAAATCATTTAGGCTGCCACTTTGTTTTGCTATGGTGATCGATCAATGTTCCATTTTAAGGATTTGGAAATGACCCCTTTGCTAGAGGAGATAGGGGGCCTAGCTTACATCCCTTGGGAAACGCCAAGTCTACTTATGCCAGAAAATCGCTAAAGTAGAGGCTTTCTTAAAATGATGGGACTCAAGAAAAATCCCGACCTTTCTTGCTTGATGGACTCCTACATACCATTCGACTTCTTATACGAGAGATATGTTTAGAGTAAGTCCTACCGCACCAACATGGTCGAATTCGCCCTCACCGCAGTTTGTTCGATTCTAAGCACCTTCTCAGATCTAACCATCACGTCCGTTTTTCGGAATTCCCATCGGCATGTCCCGTCTATGGTTCTTAAACTACATATGGCCTGATTCCTGTAAAACCAGGGATATATAGGCAGCTTAGAGGCCAGAGCACGGTCAATGTCTTTTACTATCACCATCTCCGGTCAAAATTGGCCATCTTATCTTTCCCCGACAACTCTTTCATCCTCCTCGGGTAAAGAAGGGCAGTTGTTGATACACAATTTTTCCCTATATATTTTTATACTCAGAATATTCTAAAAAAAAATAGCATATGTAAGCATCTACAAAGGTTTTGGTATTTTTCAACATTTTTTAAAAAATTTTAAATCAATTTATGGCCTCTTTTTGCACTATAAAATCCAATAATTATACCCAAAATTTGTTATCTTGGTGAATAATTTATTTTATTTTCTCATTTATACAAAAATATAATTTACATAATTTTACAAGTTCATTTGGTATTTCTAAACTAAAATTGCATGAAATTGTAATTTTAGCATATTTCTCGATTTAATAGCCTTTTTAACAGAAAAATCGTTTCTAATATTTTTAATTTAATACTTATGTATTTTTTATTAACTTTGTATTCTTAATTTGATTTTTAAACATTATTTGCTATTTTATAAATTTCAAAATTAGGAAAAATTGGCTATTTAAATCATAGCCTTCTTTATTTAAATTATAGCCCTAATTCAACTCCAATTACACTACCCAAATTTTAAAATCATCCAACCCAAACCCAATCGAACCAATCCACCCCGTTCCCTCTTTCAATAATTCCTTCCTTAATTAAACCCAATATACCCCTAACCCTAATTGTTTTACACATTCAACCGCCCTTGTATCCCCCTTTTGTTTCCAAAATGCTCTCAACCCCCTGAAACCCTAGCCCACCTCCGACCACTTTCCGACCTCGTTTCACCGGAGACCATGGCCTCCCAGGCTTCGTGCTACCTGTACTCACCCCTCACTCCCTTCTATGACCCCTTTGTTCGAAGATCGAAACCCTATTTTGGGGACCACCGTAAGGTCCTTCGACTTGAGTTCTATGGCCACCTCCGGTCTCTCTCCGGCGAGTCTTAATGTTGTAAGTCCGTTGCCGACTCAAAACCAGTCCGTTCCACGGCTTTCTCGTTCTTTAGGGTTCTCTCTGAAACCCTAAATCTTCAAGGTTCTTCTATGTTTCTCTTTAGCATCTACTTTGGAAAGAAGTGAAGCACGTGCTATAGGAAGTTACCTGCTCTATCAAATAGCTCTCATAGTTTGAGCTCTAGTACGCCTCATATCGCCAATGCTTCAGCTCAACTTGCTTCTCCTTGCTAAGGAGCCTTAGGGACTCGCCATCATCCAGAATTTTCCGAAACTTGGCCCCGTGACGGAGTAGCTAAGACCTAAGCCTATCACAGGACTTTATAAAAAAGGGTTAGTAAAGGAAGGAGAACGCGAGATATAGGGAAATTGCACATAAACTCACCAAAAAATGAAGGCGACAGACTTACTCGAAGTTAGAGCAAACTCTTGATAATCCTGCCCCTGTAGCCCCAAAAGATCTAACCTCAGGCACGACGTATTCACTCAAAGGAACCACTGATCGGGAATCAAGAACTTTGGGAGTAGCAGAGGACACTCTTTCCTCAAAAATATGAGCCAGGCCAGTACCACTAAAAGCTTCGTCACACTACATATGCCTATCCTTCTTATCACCGTCGTCTCTCGGCCCGGAGGCCAACGAATCCTTCCCCTCCTCGAAAGAATGTTTCCTTTTCCTGAGGAACCGCCCGATTTTCACAAACAACAAATTCAGCACCAACGGAAAGGGAAAATGTTACCTTGAGTATACGAAATAAAGGTAAAGGTTGCATACGCACATACCTCAGTGTTGGGCTCCTTATTTGGTATGTAGTATAGCTTGCCACCTATGGTCGTCGCAAGGCGAATGGTTTACCAGCTTTTGGGCCTAGCCGGTCAAGTCATGAACGTCACCCGGCATCCACGAGGTTGCTGCAATAAAAGATGCAACATTATTACTTAGCTGATTTTCGCTATAGGCAAAATCTAAAAAAGTGAAAAAACACCTCACTCACGTGCATGATTCCACCCTTCGGGAAATGGCAAAAACTCACAGTGATAATATCGATTATCTGAACTCAGACAAACCAACCGGGCACTCTCGATCCCCTCCTTCCTTGTCATCAAGAACAAAGGGCATGGATGAACGATCCCTCAGAGTTAGCAGGCCTTGATGATGAAAGGGCCGATATTTCCTGACAAGGTGATCAAGCGTGAATTAATGCCCGACTTTCTTTGTGATGAACCACATCATCAACACCATTTTCCAGATCGATGGATGAATCTGTGCCAGGGTAACCCGATACTTCAAGAAACAATCAAGTACAATCCTATCAAGGGGGCGAAATGCGAAAGGTTGTAGGTGTACGCTCAAGAATCCGTCAGTGGAGTCCGCAATGCCCCTATCAGGGGAACGCACATGCATGATTATCTTTTCACTCCACCCACAATATCTCCTATCCATCACCATATGTTCCTCTCTTATCAAGGACTCCATCTCCAAAGCGTACTCCCTCGATTTATAAGTGCCAAGAGCAGCACCCTTATCCCCTGCCGGGTCGGCTCCGAAGTAATTTTCATGACTATGGTAAAACTCATAGGTCAGAACAAGGACGTGCACCAACACCTTTTGAGACTAAGGAGAGGAAGTACCTTGTGCCACCACAGAAATACGACTACCTAAAAGTAATGAAGTCATGCAAAAAGGATGAAGCCGCCCTACAAATAAGCGAGAAGCAACAATGACTCGCCTGCCTGAGGCAAGCCTCGAAAAGAAAAAAGCCTCGATATAGATTGGTGAATCGATATTTGAGCCAGAAAACATCTTTTAATGACGAGTCAAAACTCGAGGGGCCATTCGTATTATCCATGAGCTCGAGGTAGCAGTATACTTCAAGAGCCCATGGCTCAAAGAAGTTAGACTTCGGGAAGCTTTCAATGCCAACACTCGATGCGAGGCAAGTAACTCGTCTGACAATTCACTCTCTCCAAAAAAAGGCATAAACGCAGGAATCTCCGATTGTAAAAGCTCCACAAAGGTCTAGGGAAGCGCCCAAATATGTGCAAGCTCCTCAGAAGAAGTCTACCTTATACAATGAAAATGGGCTATTTACATAAAAATCGATAGGGATCCCCGGATACCGAAAAATAAGCTACATCCATGATAGCGCTCCCGGACCCCGAAATTTGATGCATGATCTCTAAATAACTCAGAGGGCTTTGATAGCCCTGACATATCTGATCGATCTAAAACTTCTCCGAAGTACGCCGATGGGTTTGAAAGGGATCCATGTTGATTAGCAGAACGGAATGAATGCTCGCACCTAAGTTAGGTATCAACACTCGAAAAATAAGAGAAGGAATTCAAAGAGCCTCGAAAGGCATGACAGAATACAGAAACAAAGAAAAATTTGAAAGCAGAAATCAACAAAGTTTATTATTATCCACAAAAGTTTATATACAAGGAGACCTCGAGGGGTCATTACATACAATTTCAGAGGCCTACAAGAATCTACGCCTAAATTAGAGGAACCAAAGGATGTACATGTGATGAAATTCGGGCACCCGGTCTTCCCTCGAGAGTCATCTTTGGTATCACTTTCCTCTCGTGCCGCACCCTCGAGCACGTATCCTCGAGGGTTACGCCTTCGACCTCCACCTCCCATAGGTTCCCTGCTCAATCCCCCGAAGGATCCCCGCCGGAGAAGAAAAAGAAGAGGACAAGGAGGGGACACAGAGGAGGCAGAGAAAAGAGACATGGCCCGCCGAAGCAAAAGGATGAAGATTCAACGGGCCCCAGCCTCAGCAGGCGTTAGTGTCATTTTATCCCTTGGTATGAAAGAAACCCAAGGATGAAGTGCCGCACTAGGCACGGGAAGGAGAGTGAGCAGCGATGCATAGTCCAAACAGCTATCTAGATAAGGGACAAACCGACTCCCTATCTTTTATCACCTCAGCCCAGTAGTAGAAGCATGGTCCAACATACCAACAACCATGGAAATTGTAGGACGGAATGTCTATGTTCGACGAAGGATAGTCTCGGAAGAAGGCCACGATGCAGTATAAGGAAACTCCTCAAAACGGCCATAAGGTTATAAGCCCTTAGCATGATGATCAGGGGTGAAAGAAGGTGATAAAAAGGGCAACGAAAGCGAGCCAACGGAAGCAATGAGATATAAAAAGCAAAGCCAAGGCTATCCATTTATAGGAGATCATGACACGGTTATAGAGGCTTTGGAAAATTGACCGACGGGTGCAGTTAATGCATCCATGGAGAATCGATTTGATGATGGTGCCTTCACCTTGAAAAATGAGAATTCGGAGTATGAATGAAATTGAAACACACAAGCCCGTGTAAGTCACATTGTCGATATGGCTCCGCCGAAAGTAGCTCGAGGAGTCAAGTGTCAAAATCATTTCCCATCTCTTCGTTATGGGAAATGCAGAGACTATCTATATGCGGTGAAATCATAAGACTTGATTTCTCACTGTCAAGACATCTCAGAGGCATGCGTCAGAAACCCAAGGGTGGGAGGTCCCGACCAAGTTCTCAACCTCGGGGTTCGTCGAAGCCCGACTCGTAGGAAATGAGGACTGAATTTAGGATAGAGGAGGAAGCTCCCAAGGCACATGGCTATGTCTGACTGGCACAGCCTATCCACAGCCTATGCTGAGGCATCACATCAAGTCATCCAATCTCCGTACTTTATATTTTGTCTCCACATATTTATAGCCCAGTCTCTTCTCCTATATAAAGGGGACTCACCCTACCTTGTAAATGGCTGATGTTGCTCCACTCCTCCACTAAAGCAATAATCCCTCCCTCTCTCTCTCTCTCTCTCTCTCTCTCTCTCTCTCTCTCTCTCTCTCTCTCTCTTTTATTCTAAGCTATTCGTTCTCATTGGCCCGAGACCAATTTAGCATTTATTGTTCTCTTATTTGTTCTTCACCATCTAGCTCAACATTGGCCATAAAGAGCTTTCTTAATTGTATTCCTGCTATTATTCCATTTTCGGCTATCCCTAATAGTTCAAGCTAGGCTTGAGCCTTGGCCCCGAGGCCTCCATCGACCGGATCTGCACTCGGGCAACATCCCCCTTCAGTTTGGTTATTTCCTTATTTTAGCTTGCTTTTTGTCATTAAGCTTAACATTCCTAGGACTAACTACATTAGGAACCGGGTCAAGGATAAATCACCTATTTTTAGAATCCCATTACAAATTTAATGGTTGTTACCATTGTTACGGTAAACATTAACATCAGAAAACCTCCTGGTAATTTCAAGGGTAGTAGGAAAGGAATCAGACAAGGCCACCTTTGCCTTGTGTAATAATCAAACCCTTCAAAGGGTATCTCATCGGTATCTCCAAGTTTTTCTGCATCAAAGGACACTTGAACCCCCATTCACCAGGCTTCTAACTTTGCCATCCTGAACCTCTGCATTTGCCATAAACTCAATTATCACCTTCCTGGCCAGCCTACCATCCATATGAAGTACCATGTCCTTCTACCCCTGAGCAGCTAAGGCATCCACTAGTCTCATCATTCATGGCTCTACCAGGTCTTTCAGCAGTCTACCCTTCAAGATCTTTCTTTTTCCAAACATGGCAAGCTTGTTCTGTTCACTTTCAGAATCATCTTCTACTTCTTCTCCACTCCATTAATCTTTTCAGAAATTTTCACTTGTTTTTCTTTAACAGTACACATTTTCTTCTTGTCTAGTAAAGGTTCAATAGCCTCAAACACAAAAGAAAACTTCTTGGAAGAAGTCTTGGGATTTTTGGGCTTAGAGGTCTTAACCTCTACTGGTTGATCTTCCTCCCGATGGACCTATTTTATCTCTTCAACCTACACATCTTGTGAGGACTCTGTAACCTTCTCTTTTCCTTTAAATAGTTTTTTCTTCTTACTCTCAGCTAGAGCTTTTTGGAGATCACTCCCACTCTGCTTCTCCCTGCTTCTTGTAGCTCTACCCTTTCACAATGAAAATTCAGTAGTTGTTGGGGTTGAAGACTTTCTTTTCTTGGATGGCTTAGGAACACTGAGGGCTATTGGTGTGGGAGTTCTGCGCTTCTTTGGGTCATAGCTTGCCCCAAGCTTTTTCATCAGGTCTACTAGGGTCTCCTTAGTAGATGAACCAAGTTCATCTCCCTGTGTGCTCAGATTAACCAGCCCCTCAACAGCTTCCCTAGAATCACTTCCTCCTAATTTCTTGCCACTTTTTTCTACCCTTTATTGTTCAACCACACAGATAGCAGGCACTTGCAAATCAATAATGGGTGAATTATCAACCACTCTTTTACTATTTCCCCTCTTTACAACATGCACCCTCTGTCTTTTTCTTTTTCGAATTCTTTTTACCTCCACTCCTTCGTGACCTTGAAAATTCTACATCCTTAGCAGACCCAACCATAACAACCTAGTTTGTAGATTTTCAGACACAGAAGAAATTTGTCATGCCCCAAAATCGAGGGGCGTGACCGGCGCTCGACCAGGTAGCCCCAGTCAAGCATGTTGGAAACACGTTCTCAAAGCATTATACTAAAACGTGTATTCATATGTGTAGGTTTTGATGAATGACAAACGATGCGCAAATTGACATATGACGAAGTTCAAGTACAAGCGCACAATTGATATATAACGAGATTCAAGCACAAGACCATGTTTTATAGTTTTACATGAGTCGTTCTTAACTGTGATCTTGATCCGACAACTTGACTCATGACATGGCTTCTCTCGTAAAATTATTTTTACAAAATCATGCATATTTAATTTAATGCTAAATGATTTTAAATCATGCATATTTACTTTAGTCAAAATGATTTTTAAACATGCCTCAAAAATCTGGACTAAGATAATCGATTATGTACTTATGATAATCGATTATGTTAAGCCAAGGCTGCATGACAATCGATTGTGAACTAATGACAATCGATTGTGTTAAGGCAGTGAGCATCAGGTTTTTCAAACCTGCATGACAATCGATTGTGAACCTTATGACAATCGATTGTGATGAGGCAGTGTCCATCAAAGTTTTTCAACGCTCAAAATAATCGATTGTGATGAGGCAGTGTCCATCAAAGTTTTTCAACGCTCAAAATAATCGATTGTGAAGTTAATGACAATCGATTGTGAAGAGACAGTGTCCATCAGATTTTTCAAAGTCACAAAATAATCGATTGTGAACATATGACAATCGATTGTGTTGAGACAGTGTCTTCCAGACTTTTTCAAAGTTATTAAATAATCGATTGTGAGTATATAACAATCGATGTCACGAGGCAGTGTCTAAATTGATTTTTCAAGACTGATATATAATCGATTGTTAACTTAGTATAATCGACTGTATAACTAACCGTTGCCAAAATATTTTCAAATACCGTCAGGTAATCGATTGTTGATATTGTACAATCGATTGTTGAAATTAAAATCTGAAAAGGATTTTTTGAACGTTGCTGAATAATCGATTATTGATTTTGTATAATCGATTATTTTACGTAAAATCTGGAAATGATTTTTTGAACGTTGCCAATAATCGATTGTTGATCTTAGATAATCGATTGTGAAGCGTAAAATCTGGGATTGATTTTTGGAACGATTGGCAAACAATCGATTGTGGATTCTTGACAATCGATTGTCACAAAGTAAAATCAGCAGTTCTTAATTGGCAATTAGGTAACGGTAATGCCAAGTTTTTCAACTATAAATACAGCTTAAATTCAGTCTTTTTAGTACACAACAACACACAACAACTGATCATATAATTGTTATAAGCTTGCATGCTCTATTGCTTATCATTTTATATTCATTACTTAAGTTTTTGAGAGCCAAACTCTTGTCGAAAGTTGTTGCGATCTTGAGCGTATTCTTTTACTCATATCTACTCATTAAGGAGTGTCTTGTTTGAGTGCTTAGTGTTTTGTACACTTGAAGAGAATTGTTATTCTCTTGTTGTAAGAAGGAACTTGTGTTTCCTTGGTTGAAGTCTTGGAGTGTTGTATCTTCGAGCAAAGGTAGTTGAGGCTTGTGTCCTCAAGTTGTGAAGGAACTTGTGTTTCATTTGGTTGAAGTCTTGGAGTGTTGTATCTCCGAGCAAAGGTTTTGAGGCTTGTGTCCTCAAGTTGTAAAGGTTTGTTAAGCACCCGGAAGCTTGACAAGTTAGTGGAAATCTCGAGAGAGTCTCTCGGGGACTGGACTAGCCACGGGTTGTGGTGAACCAGAATACTTCGGTGTGTTCTTTCTTATTTATCGCACTTATTTATTTCCTGCAAATTTTAAATTCCGCAAGTTTACGCTAATTTTTATTATAACGCTATTCACCCCCCTCTAGCATTAAGCGTATTATCTAACAATTGGTATCAGAGCCTATCTCTCTGAAAGACTTAACAGTTTGAGAGAATCCTTCTATGGCTTCTACTCGTGACTCTTTTGCAGGAATAGAGGAAGGACAGTGCTCCACCCGACCACCACTATTCAACGGTACAAACTATACGTACTGGAAGGAGAGGATGAAAATCTTCGTTCAAGCAAACAATATTCATCTTTGGAAGGTGATAACAAAGGGAAATCAAATTCCAACCAAAAAGGTTGAAAACGAATGGGTTCCCAAGTCCGAAGAAGAATATGACACGGATGATGTCCGAAAGGTGCAAAATAATGCTAAAGCAATTAATTTATTATATTGTGCTGTAAATGCTGACGATTACAGGAAAATATCGTGTTGCACAACGGCGAAGGAAATGTGGGACAAGCTGGAAATTACGTACGAAGGTACGGACCAGGTAAGGGAAGCCAAAATTGATTTCCTAACCCATGCTTATGAATTATTTCACATGAAGGAAGGTGAAAAGGTAGATGAAATGTTTGAACGATTTTCAATAATCGTAAATGACCTACATGCTCTCAAGAAGACTTTCACGGATAGGGAACTTGTCCGACAAATCCTTAGAAGTCTCACTCCGGCATGTCGATCAAAGGCCGACGCGATTCAAGAGTCCATTGGCGTCTCAAATGTTACCATCGACGCATTAAGAGGTAATCTTAAGACTTATGAATCTACTATACTTAACCCTCTTGTTGATGATCAAAGGAGGCACAGAATCGCTCTAAAGGCAAGCACAAGCCAACCGCAAGTTGATGAGGACGGAGAAAACGAGTTTGGACTCGTTATCAAAAGATTTCAAAAGTTCATGCGAAAAGAGTATGAACGAAAGGGCAAAAAGAAAGGAGAACAAATAAAGTGCTATGAATGGGGAAAAACCGGGCACATCAAATTAAATTGCCCAAACATCAGAAAGGAAAAGAAACCTTTCAAAAAGCAACGTGCATATATATCTTGGGGAGGAGACTCCGGAGATGAGTCAAGCGAAGGAGAAGAAGAGGAAAGCGCAAACCTTTGTCTTATGGCACAAGAAGACAAGCAAGATGAGGTATGTCAAATCTCTTCTAAAAATTTCTTTTCCCTTGAAGAACTGCAAAATGCTTTTGATGAGTTATATAGTGAATTTATTAAAGCTTCAAAAACTGTTAAATGCATAAAGGAAAATGCTTCTTCAAAAGAAAAAGATTTTCAAAAACAACTCTCATTGAAAGAAAAGGATTTGGAAAAACTGGTTTTAGAAAATGAGAAGTTGAAAGAGGAAAACAAGTTTTTCGGAAAAAGAAGCGTCGACAAGCCTGAAAGCTCTATTAGAAATTGTACTTCTTGCATGCATCTCAAAAATGAAGTAGAAAGGCTTAAGGGCACCTTAGATAAGTTTAATTCTTCTCACAAAAATTTGAATGAGGTCCTTGTTAGTTTGAAGTCAACCAAGCATGGCATAGGTTTTAAGAATGAGCCTAAAGAAAAGGTTGAAGCCAAACCCAAACCACCTAAGGCTCAACCTAGGATTAATAAAACAAATGCTCATCCTAGAAATAACAACCCTAGAACCAATATGCATGCTAGACCAAATGTTGAACACCTTAGAAGACCTAGAAATGACTTACCACCTAGAAATAACTACTCTAGAAATGATGCATATTCTAGGCCACACACTAGAAGGAAGTTTGAACCTTTTAGAACACCTAGAAATGGCCCTCAACCTAGAAACAATTATTCTAGAAATGCTGCTCATAATAGTAGGAATGACTTTCATGAAATGCGCAATAGCCATAGTGTCGAAAATAGAGTGAACAATTTTCGTCCGTCTAATTACTATGAACCTAGAAGGATGCATAATCCCAACGTGACTTGTCATTATTGTAGACGAATTGGTCATATTGCTCCTGCATGTTTTATACGACATAGACATATCACTCAATCGCATCATTATGATATGCCTAACCCTCAAGGACCCAAAATGGCATGGGTACCTAAAACGCATTAATTTGTTTAGTAGGTGTGTTTGAAGGGATCAAGTGTACTATGGTACCTTGATAGTGGATGCTCCAAGCACATGACGGGAGACGAATCCAAATTCCTTCAACTAGAACACAAAGAAGGAGGAAGTGTTATTTTTGGTGACAACAATAAAGGAAAGATTATCGGCATCGGATCGGTCGGTAAGGATGAAAATTCTTCTATTAAGCATATATTACTTGTTAAAGGTTTAAAGCATAATCTCTTGAGCATAAGTCAATTATGTGACAAGGGAAATCTTGCCTTATTTGATTCGGATGAATGCTTAGTATTTAGACGTAGTGATCCTTCGTGGTTTTAGAGTGGATAATATTTATATGGTTGATCTTGCTAATTCCTCACCCGAATATGTGGATTGCCTTATGAGCAAAGAGGATGATACTTGGCTATGGCATCGTAGAGTAGCACATATAAACATGCATCTTTTGAACAAATTGATTTCACAAAACTTAGTTATTGGTCTTCCCAATTTGAGATTTGAAAATGACTCTATTTGTGATTCTTGTCAAAAAGGGAAGCAAACAAAAGCATCTTTCAAATCGAAAAACATTGTTTCAACTACTAGACCATTGCAATTGCTTCACATGGATTTATTTGGACCATCTCGGATTGAAAGTCTAGGAAGAAATCGTTATGCTTTTGTGATTGTTGATGATTATTCTAGATTCACTTGGACTTTATTTCTTGCCCATAAAAGTGATGCTTTTCAGAATTTTAAATATTTCCTTAAAGGTGTTCAAAACGAAAAGGAAACAACTGTCACTTCAATTATAAGTGATCATGGGGGAGAGTTTGATCACAATCTCTTTGCGGACTTATGTGACGAACTCGGTATCGAGCATACCTTTTCCGCTCCACGAACACCACAACAATATGGGGTAGTGGAAAGGAAAAATAGGTGTCTCGAAGAGATGGCTAGAACCATGCTCGAAGAGGCTAAGATTCCCAAACATTTTTGGGCGGATGCCGTGAGTACCGCATGCTACATCTTAAATAGAGTAGTTATAAGGCCAATACTCATGAAGACCCCTTATGAACTCTACAAGGGAAAGAAACAAAATATCTCCCATCTTAGAGTATTCGGTTGTAAAGTTTTTATTCATAACAATGGAAAAGATCAATTGGGAAAATTTGATGCTAAGTCCGATGAGGGAATTTTCTTTGGTTATTCTTCACGTCGCAAAGCATATAGGGTTTTTAATAAAAGAACCGAAACTGTGGAGGAAGAAAAGATCAATTGGTACAACCAATGGAGGAAGCGCCACAATTGGAGAAAGAAACGAAAATGCCTAACGAGTGGAGAACAATCAAAGATCACCCTCTCGAACAGGTAATTGGCAACGTCGGAGAAAAGGTAAGTACCCGAAACACTCTTAAGAACACCCTAGGACACACTTCTTAAGAGATCACGCTCTCACTTGGCCACACTTGTTTAAGTTACTATTTCTTTACATGATTTCTAACTTGAGCGTCGGAGACGTCTAACGAATTTTTGCAGGTATTGCCCTAAAGGTAGGGGGAATTATAAAGCATGACGCGCAATAATCGAGTCTTCTTCAGAAAAATCGGTTTCTGTCGTCTAATAATCGATTATCTCGTATCAATAATCGATTGTACTGCTATTATTTGAGTTATTGTACTTTCTTTAAGAAATCACGCTTTATTTTCAATAAATAAACAAGTTTTTTTTAATCCTTGCCATCTTATTACATTTTTTTTGCTAATGACAAAAGGGGGAAGATAACGGGGTATGCACTCTCAATACTTATCAGCATAAATTGAGGGGCAATTCATATATTGAGGGGGAACAAATTGCATATCCATATACTTGTTGCATATCTTTACTTGTCTTGAATCGTCATTATGAATTGTTCAATTTGCATATCCCGCTTAAAGTTTGCCATTTTCAAAAATGGGGAAATTGTTGGAAACACGTTCTCAAAGCATTATACTAAAACGTGTGTTCATATGTGTAGGTTTTGATGAATGACAAACAATGCGCAAATTGATATATGACGAAGTTCAAGTACAAGCGCACAATTGATATATAACGAGATTCAAGCACAAGACCAAGTTTTATAGTTTTACATGAGTCGTTCTTAACTGTGATCTTGATCCGACAACTTGACTCATGACATGGCTTCTCTCGTAAAATTATTTTTACAAAATCATGCATATTTAATTTAATGCTAAATGATTTTAAATCATGCATATTTACTTTAGTCAAAATGATTTCTAAACATGCCTCAAAAATCTGGACTAAGATAATCGATTATGTACTTATGATAATCGATTATGTTAAGCCAAGACTGCATGACAATCGATTGTGAACTAATGATAATCGATTGTGTTAAGGCAGTGAGCATCAGGTTTTTCAAACCTGCATGACAATCGATTGTGAACCTTATGACAATCGATTCTGATGAGGCAGTGTCCATCAAAGTTTTTCAACGCTCAAAATAATCAATTGTGAAGTTAATGACAATCGATTGTGATGAGGCAGTGTCCATCAAAGTTTTTCAACGCTCAAAATAATCGATTGTGAAGTTAATGACAATCAATTGTGAAGAGACAGTGTCCATCAGATTTTTCAAAGTCACAAAATAATCAATTGTGAATATATGACAATCGATTGTGTTGAGACAGTGTCTTCCAGACTTTTTCAAAGTTATTAAATAATCGATTGTGAGTATATAACAATCGATGTCACGAGGCAGTGTCTAAATTGATTTTTCAAGACTGATATATAATCGATTGTTAACTTAGTATAATCGATTGTATAACTAACCTTTGCCAAAATATTTTCAAATACCATCAGGTAATCGATTGTTGATTTTGTACAATCGATTGTTGAAATTAAAATCTGAAAAGGATTTTTTGAACGTTGCTGAATAATCGATTATTGATTTTGTATAATCGATTGTTTTACGTAAAATCTGGAAATGATTTTTTGAACGTTGCCAATAAATTGATTGTTGATCTTAGATAATCGATTGTGAAGCGTAAAATCTGGGATTGATTTTTGGAACGATTGGCAAACAATCGATTGTGGATTCTTGACAATCGATTGTCACAGAGTAAAATCAGCAGTTCTTAATTGGCAATTAGGCAACGGTAATGCCAAGTTTTTCAACTATAAATACAGCTTAAATTCAGTCTTTTGAGTACACAACAACACACAACAACTGATCATATAATTGCTATAAGCTTGCATGCTCCATTGCTTATCATTTTATATTCATTACATAAGTTTTTGAGAGCCAAACTCTTGTCGAAAGTTGTTGCGATCTTGAGCGTATTCTTTTACTCATATCTACTCATTAAGGAGTGTCTTATTTGAGTGCTTAGTGTTTTGTACACTTGAAGAGAATTGTTATTCTCTTGTTGTAAGAAGGAACTTGTGTTTCCTTGGTTGAAGTCTTGGAGTGTTGTATCTCCGAGCAAAGGTAGTTGAGGCTTGTGTCCTCAAGTTGTGAAGGAACTTGTGTTTCCTTTAGTTGAAGTCTTGGAGTGTTGTATCTCCGAGCAAAGGTGTTGAGGCTTGTGTCCTCAAGTTGCAAAAGGTTTGTTAAGCACCCGGAAGCTTGACAAGTTAGTGGAAATCTCGAGAGAGTCTCTCGGGGACTGGACTAGCCACGGGTTGTGGTGAACCAGAATACTTTGGTGTGTTCTTTCTTATTTATCGCACTTATTTATTTCCTGCAAATTTTAAATTCCGCAAGTTTACGCTAATTTTTATACGCTATTCACCCCCCTCTAGCGTTAAGCGTATTATCTAACAAAGCAGACTTGGGTGCCTTTCCTATCCCACGTGTTACACCGTATTTTTCCTTACTTATTAATCAAGTGTAATATCCAGTTACAATTTAAACACCTTTTTATGAGATATACATAACATACAAGGTTACTTTGCGTGGTCTACAGGTTATACTGCCCCAAATACAAAATACATAAGTGCATAACCCATATTTCCTATCTATGAAGCCTCTATGAATACAAAAGAGCGTAACAATACTTGTCGGTAACAAGGCTCCGGCTATACCTTGCACAAATACCCAAATAAGACTCTGGGAGGAAAAGCGGCAAGAGCCACGGAGGGCCCCGAAAGGAAAGGGTCTCCCTAATACAGCTGACAGAAAGTGGAGGAGGTGCTACTGTTAGTGGACTAGAGTACCTGCTGTGGAACCACCTACAATCATAACTAGAATGTAGCGCCCCTGACAAAAAGGACGTCAGTGAATTTGAATTGTACTGGTATGTATGAACAAACTTCATCCCAAGTAGAATCAAACAACACACAAGTAACAAAGAGTAATAGAATCAACAATCAATGCACATGAAAGGAATAACATGGGCCAACAAGTTTCGCAATCTCTCATTTTCTCCTGTCAAATTCATTTTATCATATCAACAATTTCACAAACTTTCATTTAGATAGTGATAGTGATCACATTCATTCTTATTACCTCGGTCACCCTTATTACCTCGGCCGCCCTTATCACCCCAACCCACGATTTATCATTTTTTGTTGCAGCACGCAACCCGATCCTACCAGCTAATCATATTTCATACAACAACAATAGTTCATAGTTCAATCATATGGCTTCAAGCCATCTAGAATATCATTTCACAACAACAATAACAATTCACAAAGAGTTTTTATTAACATCAGTACCATTTCCATCATATACAACAGCCCTTACCACATAAACATATTCACACACAGACTTGGTTTGTTACCATTTGTTTACACCATCATATCGGGACGTTTAACCAACAATATTCAAGGCATATTAATCACAAGAATCATGAAATAGGCTATCTTGCCATAACACCCGTAAAACAATCCAAATTCACAAATAATCCACATAAGTAACACATACCAATTACTCGTACAACAAACAGGGTGACTTTACAAAGGTTGAAGTTAGCCATACATACGTAGAATCGAATTTTCCCTTTTGTTTACGTCTACTTCGGCTCACCAATAGCCAGGTACCGACAATATAGTTTACAAGTTAACACATATATCTTAGAGTTGAAATCCACAATTACTACTCGAACTTATTTAGGTTATCAATAACCCGCTTTTTGCAAATTCATACTCCTACCCACTTCTTTTACTAAATTTCAGGTATTAAAGAACATGCATGTAT
This sequence comes from Nicotiana benthamiana, assembly GCA_034376525.1. NCBI lineage: Eukaryota > Viridiplantae > Streptophyta > Magnoliopsida > Solanales > Solanaceae > Nicotiana > Nicotiana benthamiana. The sequence continues at coordinate 125,813,353 of CM067339.1, forward strand.
GTTTTCAACTTTTATTTTCAAGAATCAATGCATGAGATCCCATTTTTGTTTAAATCTGAAAACCAATGAAAAGGATTGGGATTCTTACCTGCAAGAAACGAAGATGAAGATAGTTACTTGAAATTTCCCAGCCCGGGTGATTTTGATGAATCAACTTGATGAAGCTAGGGTTTTCTCTCTCAATAACTCTCTCATCCCTCTCTATAGTTTGTTAAGAAAATATGTAAAATGAGTTGAAAAAGGGGTCGGGTTTAAAATATAGAAAAATAGGAGCCCCAAGTCAGTTGCGGTCTCACTTTGCGGTCCGCAAAACACACCACAAAAGCACCTCAAAAAATCTGAAATCTCATTTGGGTATGCGACAGGAATGCGATCCGCATACACGTTCTGTGGTCGCATAATGCACCACAAAACTGACCTTCACAAAATTCCAAGGAAATTATGCGACGACTATGCGGTCCACATATTGATTATGTGATCGCATAATATACCTCATATTTAAGCTCAAATTATCTAACCCTCTCGCTCACTTTGCGGTAGATATGCGGTCCGCATACCTAGTGTGTGATCGCATTCTGGACCACATTTTTGTACTCTTCTAGTAAACTTTGCTTCTTGATTTTTAAATGGATAGTCATCTCTAAGGGCCTGAGCATAAGGTTTTTCACGGGGTCTTACAAAATTACTTTAGATGGGGATTCTTGAGTATTTTCAGAGTCAGAAGACCCAGGTCCTTCCGCCCCAGTAGCGGATTTATATGATTCAGAATCGAGTTGGAGACAGAGTTTTAGGCCTGGCTTGCCTTCAACTTCTCATTTAATTTCTTCCTTATAGTCCAGACGCTTCTGTTTTTCGAGCAAGCATTTTCACCCTTCTCTGCCTGGGTTTGCGAGATGTACTAGGTGGATACAGTGTAAATGCATTAGAGGGAGTGGATGTGGAGGAATTCCAGGATTGTCTTGTGGGTTGATCATGATTGTTGGTTTCTTGAGATAATTTGTGAATTAGACTTTTGGAGAAGAGGGCAAGTGAAAGTGAAGAGGGATTTTTGACGGTTTAGAATTATGGAGATGGTAGAAGAAATGATGTGTATTTAAAGAGAAATACACATTTAATGGGTAAAGACAACTTTAGTAGTGGTAAATTAGAGGTCTAATCAACCTGAAATTGTAGGTTTGAATGATCGATTTAACTTTCCTAGATTATAGGCAATTTTTTCAGTTTAGAGTTCTAGGCAGATGGAACTGGTTCAATGCTAGCAGATAGAATTTTCTAAGAATTTAAAAATTATAGGGCTTCTGCTCATGATTTAAATAATTATATTTCTAACTATGCAGGGTATAGAAAACATACCTTAGCTTTCAGATGAACCCATACTGATGAACTAGGTTCTTCATTTAGAATTCTCCTCAACATGCCTCAAATTGCCATGATAGAGAAAATTTTGTAAGAGATTAGTGAGTCATATTAACACATGTAACAGGAGTATACTAATTAAAGTATGATGCCGAGTAAGAATTAATCTAGATATTTACACAAGTTCAGAGTTCCTACCAAAATTTTTATTCATATTTTTTTCATTGTGCATTCAGAGCTGGAACTATTAGGTGATTTTAATCATCCCTAATTCCAACCCGTTTCTCTCAAAGTTTTTTCTATTCAGTGCTTTAGTGAAGAGGTCAACACTTTGTTTATCAGTAGCACAGAATTCTATAAACATCATTCCTTTCTCATAGTTATATCTTAAGAGGTGATATCTAACATCTAAGTGCTTAGTCCTCTTATGATGAACATGATTCTTTTTCATACTTATTGTACTAGTGTTATCACTGAATATAGGAATTCATCCAACTTCAATGCCAAAATCTACCAGATGATGTTTCGTCCATAGCAATTGAGCACAACAAGAGGCAACATCAACATATTCAGCCTCAGCAGTGGATATGGCCATTGAATTTTGCCTTTTAGTGGCCCATGAAACAAGAAATAAACTAATAAAATGAGCCATACCTGAGGTGTTTTTACTATCCACAAGAAAACCTGCATAACCAGCATCAACATACCCCTAGTAGGTTGAAATTACTACCATTAGGGTACCAAAGACACTGATCAGTAGTGCCTTTCAAATATCTTAGTATCCTCTTGATAACTTTCAAGTTAGACTCTTTTGGATTAGCTTGAAAGTGAGCACAAAGCCATATACTGAAAGCTATGTCAGGTTTGCTAGCAGTGAGATACAAAAGTGAACCAATCATACCCCTATACAACTTCTAATCAACAGATGAACGAGATTCATCTATGTCTAATTTAGTGGCAGTTGCAACGGGGGTGTCTATTTCCTTTGATTCATCCATTTTAAACTTTTTGATCAGCTCCGTTGCATATTTCTGCTGATGGATCATGGTTCCATTTGGGCTTTGTTTGATCTGTAAGCCTAAGATAAAGTTAAGCTCACCCATCATATTCATTTCAAACTCACTCCCCATTAATTTAAAAAAATCCTTACCTAGTTTGTTAGTATGGCCCCAAAAATCATATCATCAACATATATTTGTACCACAAGATGATCCTCACCTTTTTCCCTCAAGAATAAAGTACTGTCAATTTTACCTCTTTTGTAGCCATGTTCAAGCAAGAGTTTGGACAATCATTCATACCATGCTCTAGGAGTCTACTTGAGTCTATAGAGAGCCCTGTCTAATTTGTACACATGCTCAGGACATTCCTTGCTCTCAAACTCTGAAGCTTGTTTCACAAACACTTCTTCTTTTAGGTAGCCATTCAGGAAGGCACTTTTGACATCCATCTGATGAAGAGTGAATTCCATGTATGTTGCAAAGGCTATGATGAGTCTTATTGCCTCTATTCTTGTAATTTAGAAAAAAGTCTCATCATAATCTATACCCTCCTCTTGGCTGTAACCTTAGACCACCAGTCTTGCCTTATTTCTTGTAATTGTTCCATCTTCATCAAGTTTATTTATGAAGACCCATTTTTTGCCAATAACTGATCTGTCCTTGGGTTTTGGAACTAGAGGCCAAACTTGACTTCTCTCAAACTGATTGAGTTCATCATACATTGCATTTACCCAATCTACATCCTGCAAAGCCTCAACCATTTTCAGGTTCAATAATAGATAGGAAAGCATCAAAAGCACACATATTCTATAATTGTGATATAGTTTTGACTCTAGAAGTTGGATCAGTAATTATGTTCTCTATAGGATGAGAATTTTTGTGAGGTTTCACAACAAACTGATCTCTGCTAGATGTTTCTCCCATTTTCTGTTGCTGAGGAACAGGATCATGAACAAGTCCCTTTAGGGTATTGGTTTCAGTTCCTCTTTGATCAGTTCCCCCTATAAGGTTGCCCTGGATAGAAGAACATGTTCCATCACATGTTCCTTCATTAGGTTCAACATATGATTTTCCCAGACAATGGTTAGATCATGGTTTTACCCGTATCCATTACGGTGCTATCAAAATCGCTTTAACATATCACAGAAGAAAAGGTCAACCTGTTGTAGCTCGACTTTCTCTTCTAGATACAAGATACTTGGAGTACTAACATGCAAATTTGGGTACTACAGAAGTTACCCTGAATGCTGGAACTGTCTTCATAACTATCTTTTCAAATTTCAACATGTCCCTTTATGACCCACACTTAAACGAAGCCCTAAAAATCCAAGTTCAAATCCAGGGAGCCCAACAAGCCAAAGATTCCATCCAAGCTACTCTTCATCACCAAATGGCATGGCGAGTCCCAAATCATGCCATGGATCTTTCCCTTCTTGGAGGAGAAAATGCTTTACTCTTAAATATTGATGCTATCAAAGGAAACACCATGTGAACCCAAATACCCAGACAAATTTAAAGAATAAACTTTTCAAAATTCTTCCTGATTCCTGGATCAAAAATTATGAAAAGCTAAGAAAATCGGAGGTATCTCTGCAATCTGGTGAACCAACTTTTACTAAAAGAGATGACAAAATTGTTTGCATAAGCTTTGACCAACCCCATCTAAAAAAAAACAAATAAACTATCTTCTCTTGTCAAATTATTCAATCCAAAGATACAACAGATACATATCCTGAACCGGATAGAGAGTTCTTTTGGAATATACAAAGCATCATGGAAGAACATGATTGGTGTCAGAATTTTGACAAAGAAGGAAAACGAACTTGGTGGTTCAAATGCACCTTTACGGGAAATAACCCTTGGGATCTTGATTGCGATTGTCAAGACTGTTTGGAAGATCCAGTTGGAGAATATGATGAAAGGGTCGGCCTAAATCAAAACAAACTAAAATCCAAGAAAAGGGGGAAAACTGAAAAATAATTTCGAGCCAAATACGAAAAAAAAGATCCTTTAATTGGCTCATTAAGCCGTCCAGGTAAATATGAATTTCTTGTCAGTTACAATCCCCAGGAATTGCCAAAATTACCAGAAAAATTCACTCCAAGTTGGGAGGATAATGAAACCGTACCCAAATCACCATCACCCCATACCCTAGAATCCAAAAAGCCACCTGAACCTAAAACTTCACCAACTCAAAAGACCACAAATCCCCTACAACCAGAGATATTCATGCTAAGTCCTTCAAGCTCCAGTCATACCCTAGATTTTCCTTCACTCCAACCTTTGAAAAAGAGCGTATAAGCCATGATCCAAAAATTCCCAAGAAAAACATAGTGCTACTTACTGGAGAAAAACCCCCAACAAGTGATATCGAAGCAACAATAAACTGGCAATCAGAAAACCTCATATGCCAAAATAAGGTGCTAAACAACATTGGCAACACTATAAATAACGTGGTCCATACACAAAACAAAATGGCGAGCAAAGTGGAAACAACTGAGAAAAAGATGGAGCAGACATCATCAATACAAGCCTTGGAACTAAGATTGGCAAATTTAAAATACGAGATTTGTCTGCCAGGAACTTCTCTTTTCTAATTTTTCCAACAACAATAAAAGGAAAAAATTTACATCACAGAACAAATTCAACTCTTGAGAAATGACCACTTTGAGCCACAAAAAAACCAGTCTACTCCTCAAAACCTACCTTTTTCCCCATGTCTCCATAAGCATATTCCCCGCCTAAATTAGACTACACCTTTTCTGCTTTTCCATCTACCTCACAAAATCTAATATCTTTCACCCAACCCTTAAAATATGAACATGATATTGATATCGCAAAAATGGTTTGGGAAAGGAAAGATGCCCTTGCAGCACAAAAACAAACAAAGAAAAGGCGAGACAAAGGTGAAAGTTCAAAAGGGTCCAACCTTGCAAATTTGATGATTTCTTACCAGAAGGCTCTAGAACTCTAGGCGTCTCAGCCAAGATACATACCAGAAGAAGATACTCCATGGTCGGAATCTCTGCATTCATCAGACGATGAATCAACGAAAGATAGCTCTTAGTCAAGCAATGAATCCATTATGAACTCTTCCGAAGAAGAAAATCCCCCAATATTTGTGAACAATCCAATAGACCCAGATGTATCTAAAGTAGATAAGGAACAAGAAGGGATGACAGATGATCCAATCCCAGAAAGAAGACATGAGCCCATGGCGTCAAAACCAGTTGGAACTAGCTTCCACACTTTCACCTTAGATGATATCAAGGATTCAAAATGGCCTCAAAGAATCCAAGACTCCTACACTTGGATTTAGCATTTATGTCCACAATTGTATCTTCATCAATAATTCTCATAATTGATACTAATGAGGGGCAAGATCCTAGGACCTTCTTCCCTAGACGTAGCTATAATTAATGAGCCCAGTTATCATTATAAGGGAAAGAAATATTATGGGAAACTTATGCTTCATTCTATTCAATGCTTAGCATAATCTTATTATCTTGCTTTTTGATTTCATTGTTGTCATGCCCGGAAACCTTGTTCCAGGAACTGTTGTTTCTGCTAGTTCGTCTATATTCTAAGACTAAGTGTTGCATAATTCATTAACTATTTTATTATTTCAGGATCAAATTAATTTACTTGTCTAGAAACCACGTATAAATTCAATTGTGGTGTTTTACGGGTAAGCAGACATTTAACTACCCAGGTGGTGTATTAAAACATAATTTTCATTTATTACTAAACTATCAAGACAATACAAAGATTCAAGATTCAATTTATATCCTAAAAGTTATATTCATATCCTACGAGTTTAAACTTAAACTAAAAAGTTCAATTTATATCATAAAAGCTTCAACTCATACATAAATGCTTCAATTTATATCCTAAAGCTTCAACTCACACCTAAAAGGCTCAAGTCATATCCTAAAAGTTCAACTCATATCCTAAAAGCTTCAAGTCATATCCTAAAATTTCTATTTATAACTGAACTATCAAGATAATACAAATATTCAAAGTTCAATTTATATCCTAAAGTTATATTATATCCTACGAGTTTAAACTTAAACTAAAAAGTTCAATTTATATCCTAAAAGCTTCAACTCATACATAAATGCTTTAATTTATATCCTAAAGCTTCAACTCATACCTAAAAGGCTCAAGTCATATCCTAAAAGTTCAACTCATATCCTAAAAGCTTCAACTCATATCCTAAAGTTAGTTATCCTCTATGTGGGTGACTCGTTGTACTCAAACAAGAGCCACGCAATGATTCGATTATGGCCTTAAACATTAAATTATCTTGAACTTTAAGAAAAAACCCAAATATATATATCATCACGTGTCTATATTAAAAATCTACCTATAAACTAGTCTAGATTAAACTAAAAGTTCAATTTATACCCTAAAAGTTTGATTCACAAGAAAAAATCATAAACCCTAAAAGTTTAGGGTTTCTTCTCTTCAAATCATTTATTGCCTAAATTAATAGTTAAAACCAAATATTTTAGCTACTAACAATTATCATAGATTTAATTTATCTAAGAAAAATTAATTTTTAAGGTTCAAACTAGAAGGAATTAAACAAATTAAAATATATAAGTATATTTCGAAAAAAATAAAGGAGAGAGAAGCCTACTAGTTGGGTAGTGGAGGACACCGGCAGAGCTGCTGCTGCCACCGGCGGGCGTCGGTGGCGCCGCTGCTGGAGGGAGACATAAGAGGGGGGGGGGGTTTGAGTAAGAGAGAGAGAAGAGAAGGTTTGGGGAATTTTTTGAAGAAAATAAGAGAATGGGAGGGGAAACCCGTTTTTAATTCTGATTTTTCAAAAAGCGACCAACCTTGGTTGCTATTTTTGGTACCAAATATGTTTTGACTATTTTGACCAAAATAGCGACCATAGTTGGTCGGTAAATTCAAAAACAATTCTGAAAGTATATCCAAAATAGCGACCAACATTGGTCGCTATATCCAAAAAAAAAATTAGTTATAATTCAAATTTAAATTTATATTTAGTTGATTCAATTAATTTTAATTCAATTTAAAAAATACAATTAATTTTAATTCAATTTAAAAAAATTAATTTAAATTAAGTTTAATATATATATATATATATATATATATATATATATATATATATATATATATATATATATATACATACATATATATATATACAGACACACACATGCCATACTCGATATAATATATCGTAAGTACATATATAAGTTGTATTCGATAAGGTAATACCTCATACACTTATACTTAGTGCATAATATAGCGTAAGTACATATTATATATATATATATATATATATATATATATGTATATGTATATATATAAGCAGTATTCCGTATGGTAATACCTCATATACTTATACTTAGTGCATAGTACAGCGTAAGTACATATACTATATATATAAGCTGTATTCGATACAGTATCACCTCATACACTTATACTAGTGCATAGTATAGCGTAAATACATATATTGTATATATATAAGTTGTATTCGATACGGTATTAGCTCATACACTTATTCTTAGTGCATAGTATAGCGTAAGTACATATATTGTATATATATAAGTTGTATTCGATACGGTACTACCTCATACACTTATTCTTAGTGCATAGTATAGCGTAAGTACATATATTGTATATATATAAGTTGTATTCGATACGGTAGTACCTCATACACTTATACTTAGTGCATAGTATAGCGTAAGTACATATATTGTATATATATATATATATATATATATATATATATATATATATATATATATATATATAAGGTGTATTCGATACGGTAAAACATTATACACTTATACTTAGTGTGTTGAATAGCGTAAGTACATATATCGTATATATATATAAGCTGTATTCAATACGGTATTACCTCATACACTTATACTTAGTGCATAGCATAGCGTAAGTACATATATATATATATATGTTCGATATGGTATTACCTCATATACTTATACTTAGTGCATAGTATAGCATAAGTACATATATTGTATATATATATAAGCTGTATTCGATACGGTATTACCTCATACACTTATACTTAGTGCATAGCATAGCGTAAGTACATATATTGTATATATATAAGTTGTATTCGATCTGATATTACCTCATTCACTTATACTTAGTGCATAGTATAGCGTAAGTACATATTTTATATATATATATATATATATATATAATAGTTGTATTTGATACGGTAATACCTCATATACTTAACGCATAATATGTTAATTAATTTGAACTATGGGAACTCAAATTTTTTATTTACCTTTGTCTCCATATCTTTTCTTTGGGTTAAATCTGTAGGTGAATCAAAAAATGATGAAATTCACCCTCATCAAGGATCTGTATGGCGAAATTGAAAGGCTAAAAGCAAGTGAGTGCTTTTATATTCGAGCCATTTGTGTTGTGAGATATATTCAAAGCACTTTTTTTTTTGTAGAAATTGAAGTAACAAATTGTTCAATTTTTTGTTCTTCTCATTTTTCAGAGGTGTATGCTGCTCGTGAAAAAGAATGGTGTGTACATGCCAAGAGAGCGATATTATCAGAAGGAGAATGAGAGAAAGGTAGTGCATTTTAGTTTTTGCCCATATTTTATTTTTCTTGGCGTCTATGAGTGATACTATATCATCTAAAAATGATGTATACTAATATGATCAACCAATTGGAACTGCAAATAGTGATAATAATTCATCACCTCATGCTTATAAATTAGAATATCCTCAGTAAACTGGAATGAAGGAAATCTAACAACTCTTTTCTTATGAGTGGTATTTCATATTTGCCTTCTACCTTCATAAGTCTATATCCTTTTCCCTTTACAGGGTTACTTGGATGTTATTTTGCTTTATAGTGAATTATTCGTCTTATCTGATTTCCCAGCTACCTTGTTGCTGCTGCTGGCTTGCAGAGCTTATGGAGTTAAAATATGTCCCATGGGTAAGTGGTTTAACCATTGCTAGTGTAAATTTACGTATATTATTTTACCAATTGTTATTCATCATCTTTTCAAAATTTTGTACTTACAGGTTTTGAAAATTGAAGCTACAAGTCAAGATTTATGTTTGAAAGATACACAAGTTCATTATTAGTTTGTTAGGATGGTTGTGTAAAACTTGACATCATAGTCAAGCTTAGGATGTTCGTAAGTTTTTTTGTTAAGGTGCTAAGCATATATTGAAACTAACATCATGGGATGTTAACATTGTAATTAATAACTTTATTTATATATTATATATATATACCTTTTTAAATTTAGCTTTCTCAATCGCAATTTCATATTTATTCATAAAATAACACATACTACTTCTGAATAATAAAAGATACGAAATTCGGTCATTAAAATAACTATAATTATTTAAATAGGGACCACTGTTACTTGTCTCAAAAGGATAAGTTTCGACCAGTTAAATGATGGTCACTAAAATTGTTTAACGACGGGAAAATATATATTTTTCATAATATATTTATCGTTTATTAAGGAGGAGAAGAGTGGTCACTAAAACCTTTTAACAACGGAAAAATATATATTTTTCATAATATTTTAAGCGTCTACTGGGACGAGATATGTAGTCTCTAAAAATATTTAACGACTAGATTTCTTGTCCGTCTCTAAAACATTTATCGACCAGATTTATTACCCCATCGTTGTTGACCTTTAGAGGCGGAAGCTATTACGACGGGTTGCGACCAACTTTTTCCCGTCCCAGTTGGTGTATTAGGACCAGATTTAGATCTTTAGGGACCAGATTTCACTTCCTTAAAGGTCGTTTTTCTTGTAGTAATTACCTCATACACTTATACTTAGTGCATAGCATAGCGTAAGTACATATATTGTATATATATAAGATGTATTCAATACGGTAATATCTCATACACTTATACTTAGTGCATAATATAGCGTAAGTACATATATAGTATATATATATATATATATATATATATATATATATATATATATATATATATATATATATATATATATATATATATATATATATATATATATATATATATAAAAGCTATATTCGATACGGTAATACCTCAGACACTTATACTTAGTGCATAGTATAGAGTAAGTACATATATTATGTATATATAAGTTGTATTCGATACGGTATTACCTCATACAGTTATACTTAGTGCAAAGTATAGCGTAAGTACATATATTGCGTATATATATATATATATATATATATATATATATATATATATATATAAGTTGTATTCGATACGGTAACACCTCATACACTAATGCTTAGTTCATAGTATAGCGTAAGTACATATATTGTGTGTATATATATATATATATATAAGCTGTATTCGATATGGTATTACCTCATACAGTTATACTTAATGCATAGCATAGCGTAGGTACATATATTGTATATATGTAAATTGTATTCGATACGGTAATACCTCATACACTAATACTTAGTGCATAATATAGCGTAATTACATTTTTTATGTATATATATATATATAAGTTGCATTGGATACGGTATTACCTCATACAGTTATACTTAGTGCATAGTATAGCGTAAGTACATATATTGTATATATATAAATTGTATTCGATACGGTAATACCTCATACACTAATACTTAGTGTACAATATAGCGTAATTACATATATATATATATATATATATATATATATATATATATATATATATATATATATATATGTATATATATATATGTCGTATTCAATAAGGTATTATCTCATACACTTATACTTAGTGCATAGTATAGCGTAAGTATATATATTGTATATATAGACACACACTTTCACTTCATAGTACTATTCATCCCTTGTATTACAAAAGTATTAACGATTTCCATTTATATTATTTACATAGTAAACACAAAAGTAATTTTCAATTTTTACCATTGTTGACCTGAATAGTGACCAGTTATGGTCGCTATTTATTCATGAATTTAGATTTGTGACTTTAAATCATATTTAATTATATTTCATATAATAATTAAATTATTAATATAATTATTAAAATTGAATAACTGGAGCTAGTTAAGTGACTAAAATTGGTCGATACCTTTTTTTCCTTTATTTAGCGACCAGTGTTGGTCGCTAACTATATATATATATATATATATATATATATATATATATATATATATATATATATATATATATATATATTATAGAATTTATTAAAATAATAATATAATTATTAAAGTTTTATAAGTGGGTCCCACTTTAGCGACCAAACTCAGTAAAAGTTTTTCCAACCAAGTCTGACCAAGCCATTCAATATCTTGACTACTTTAGCGACCAACATTCGTCGCTATTTTGTTTTCAGAATTTATTTTATTATTTTCGCTAGTTTAGTGACCAACTTTGGTCGCTTTTTCCCATAGACCAAATTCGATCGTTATTGTTTGGTCGCTTTGTGCTTGAATCCCAGTAGTGCTATTAATTAGGTCAATGGATGATATTTATTACCCCTACTAACATTATCATTCTTTCAGTAAAGTTTAGATAGAAACTTGAGGAATAAGAATAAACACTTGTACTGGTTTTTGAAGTCAGAGTTATGTGAAGTTTCAGTATGGGAGTCACTCCGGTATTTGTTTCAAATAGTAATTTATAGTATGTTTTAGAAAAATAAGCAGTCGGATATATTTGTTCATCATATCTACTCATGGATATGAAGAGATTGATACTCCTTTGACTTAGCAAGTGATGACCCAATTGGGAGTACAAACAACTGTCTCCTTTTTCATAAAAACATATATCGACAAATCAAATTTGAAGGTAATCATCAAAATTTACAATGTAGGAAGTGACTACTCCTAATTTTAGTTCGACGCGAGAAAGTTTTTGAAAAGAGCAGACAGATTATCATGTACAGATCCTAACTATGAGATGTGATTTGCTAATTTTTTGATACTTGAAGAATATTATTGTTCACAACGATAGATTAAGGATGTAGTTTAAGCTTGGGTATAGTTAAAAGATAGTTTTTGGCCAAAAACTCAATAAAGTTTAGTATGGTGGAGTAGAAGGATTAGTCGCCAAGTATTATGGTGAATTGATAAGTATCCCTTTATTCATAATCATAGGTCTTAAGTTCAAGATTAAAGTTACATTTTGTAGGGAGTGCTTTATCCGGTGTAACTTTTGGCACGAACCAAATTTAACGAAAAAATGCTTAGTTTTATAAAATGCCGAAAATTTTACAATTAAGATGACGGGAAAGTTTAAATATCCCGCGCCGTTCCCATCCATTAGAAGACTTGTTCAGCTTGACCTTTTTTCGTTTCTTCTGTGTCATTTTATTTGCAATTAGCGGCCGTTAGATTGATTCGTACACAAACTATGCAAAAATTAGTTTGCAAAGGTTAATTATGTAGGAATAGCAATGCAGGAATTAATTTTATAGATACTAGTAGTACATGGATTAATTATTCTAGATATATGTATGAGTATAACCATACAAATATAAAGACTCCAGCTTTTGTCATTTAAGCTTTTAAGATCACATATTTAAAAATTTTTATTTTCTTAAACTCGTGTCGAGTACTACTATGCCACATAAATTAAAACGAAAAAATTGTTTTAATGAGATGATTAATTGTAACGACCCGATTGATCGTTTTGCATTTTAGAACCCTTTCTCTTAAATAAAACTTCTCGTGCTTGTTTTACCTAATTTATAACTTGCATGGACGGTTAGTTCGGAAGTTGGAAGGGCTTTGAGTAAGATTATGTCCATTTGCTTCTTCAAGATTTCCTTAAAAGCCCAAGTTTGACTTCGGTCAACTTTCTTGGGAAACAGATCCAGATTCATGATTTGACGGTCCCGGAGGGTTTGTGGGAAAATATAGGACCTGAGCGTCTGTCCATAATCAAAATCCGAGGTCCCTAGCCCGAGTAATAAAATTTTATATGAAATTGTTAAATTTAAGTTTTAAAGAATTAATGAAACTAAGTATTCATTGATTTCCTAGGTACCGAGCTCGGATTTTGGTTTCGAAACTTGGTACAGGTCCGAGAGATCAACTAATACTTACCCGTAAAATTTGGTGTCAATCCGAGTAGTTTATAGGCGTTTTGACCTATTAGAAGAAAACTAAGAACTTAGAGTTCAGTATATTGATTTATTTGGTTTTAGGACGTGATTCCTAGAGTTAACATTATTTTGAGTGATCCGAGGGTTCTAGTAGGTCCACCTCGTGATTTTAGATTTTTCGGTATGTTCGGGCGGGGCACGAGAGCCCCAAACGTCAAACGATCGAGGATCAAGTGAAGTTAAAAGCTGAAAATGTGCTGAGTTTTGCTACTTCTGGTATAACCGCATCTACGGTTCTAGGACCGCAGATGCGGTCAGGCCTCTGCAAAAGCGGCCAAGGGCAACCCAGGGAGTACCGTAGAAGCGGTCATGAAACCGCAGAAGCAGTTCCGCTACTAAAACGATACTTCGACCGCAGAAGTGGTCTAGTCAGCTTGGGCCAGAACCGCAGAAGCGGTTTTTGCTGAAGCGGAAAAAGCACTGCAGAAGCGGAAATAGCTGGGGGCAGAGAATTCATTTAATTCAAACCAAAGCCATTTACTCCATTTACAACTCAAAACTTGGGCGATTTGGGTGCTTTCAAAGAGAGTGTTTCGACATAACTTTGTAAGGCAAGTAATTCACCTTCATCCTTAGCTTAAAAATATGTATATTAGGTAGATTGAACACTAAAAACTAAGTAAAAATTAAGGATTAGAGCTAGACCTAGGGTTTTAATAAAACTAAGATTTAATCATGTAATTTGCTATGTAATGAACTAAAAAGCATATATTAGCGATCCTTAGGTTATAGTGAAAAACTTCGTTCTAAAAATCTCGGAATCCGGCCACATGGGTCCGGGGTCGAAATTTAGGAAACTTTTGAAAAGGATTGGGAAATGGCTTTATTAGCTAGAATTCGATCTTGTAAATTTATATTGATTAGGTCTTATTTCCTTTAACTAATTTGTAATTATTTGGCTCCGACTTGAGGGCTTGGGCTTGTTTTTTATATTGGAACTGCGCTTTGGAGCGAGGTGAGTTTCCTTTCTAACATTTTAAGAGGGAATTGTCCCTATAGGATTTATGAATGAGAAATTGTTGCTAAATGCGGGGGCTACATACGTACTAGGTGACGAGAAATCGTGCGTAGCTACTATAATGTTAATTGCTTTTGTAGTTTAGGACCCACATCATGCCTAATTTAGAGATTCCTTTTATTTAAATTGCCAATATGATCATTTATGATTTGGTAGGGACTTGGGAAAATGAAACGTGAACACCTGATCTTGTTGAAACTTTGTAGGAGTTTCCTTGTATATAAATGAGCCTTTGTATGCATTCTTGGTGTTCTCTTGATAATTATGGATTGGGCCGATCGCCTCAGTGAGAATAGATGCATCTATGGTACAGGCCGTTCGACCCTCGACAGTGTACAATTTATTTTCTATTGGAGCGGACCGTTGACCTCGGCATGATTGCGCATGATACATATGCTTAAGCTTAGACATGACATGATTATTTGTTAAGTATGTAAAAAGGAAAATTGTAATTGAATTATGGTCAAGACTATGATTATGGCTTTTCATCTTGACTTGTTATTATTGAAAATGTTTCATGCTTCATATAGAACATTATTACAATATTATCTTGACCTTAGTAAGTATCAAGTCGACCTCTCATCTCTACTTCTTCGAGATTAGACGGGATACTTACTAGGTACATGTTGTTTATGTACTCATGCTACACTTCTGTACTTAAATGTATAGGATCTGAGGCAGGTGGATCTGGATATCATTCTGGTGCGTGGCAGTGAGCACGTTTGGGACTTCTATAGTGAGCATGCTTCTCATTCGTTCCGATCCGATGCCAAAGAAGTATTTCTTTGTACTTTTGTTTTCTATATATCCTGATCCAGGCAGTAGGATAATGTATTATTCTTTTGTGTATATTCTACTAGTTGCCCGTAGCTGGTGACACCAAGTTCTGGAACACACATTGGTAGACTTATTTTGGATTTGTAATGTTGCTTTCAGTATCTATCTGTTTTGATCTTAGATCAAACATTTGAAATGGTTATTTCACGTAAATCCTGATAAAATAAATATAAGATGTTAGATATGTTCCGCAGCTGCTGGCCTGGCAATGGTGCCTGGCGCCCTCACAATCTATTATGGAAATGGGTCGTGACAACATGGTATTAGAGCACTAGGTTCATGTAGGTCTCACAAGTTATGGGCAAACCTAATAGAGTTTTGTAGATCGGTACGGAAACGTTTGTATTTATCTTTAAGAGGCTATAGGGTGTTAGGAAAACTACTCTTTATTCATTTTCCATTGTGTAGTGGTCAGTGTACTAAATTTCCCTCTTCTATTCTCTCACAAATGGTGAGGACTCGCACCGCCGACATTTCGGACACGGGAGGGGCTGCTCCCCCCATTGCTAGATGCCGAGGTAGAGGCTAGGGAAGGGCACCAGCCTGTGGTAAGGGACAAGGGCTTCCCAGAGTCGTTCCAGATGCATGACCAGCAGCTCCTGCGAGGGATCCCATTATTGAGGAGCAGGGCGAGGTGCTTGTAGCTGAGATTATCCCTGTGGATTTCATCACAGCTCCGGGATTTCAGGAGGTCATTGGCCGCGTGCTACGGTTCAGGGACACTATGACTCAGGGTGGTTTATTTCCAGCAGACTCAGCTGCTTCACAGGTATGAGGGGGATCCCAGACCCCTACTGCTTAGGCTCCAGGTCATGCAACTGTAGTATATCAAACTCCGGGTACTCTACCCACAGATGGGGATTAGTTAGTTGCTGCATTGGCACCCCAGCACAAGCCAACTATGGACGGCGATCCGCAGAAGTTATTGGATCAGTGGACCAGGCTTCACCCGCCAGTCTTTAGGGGTGAGCGTCATGAGGTTTCCCATGACTTCATTGATAGGTGGAGGGACAGACTGCACAACATGAGGATATTGGGGTCGCATGGAGTTGACTTCACTACTTCTCAGCTAGAGGGCAGGGCCCGTAGATGGTGGCAGTCATACGCACTTAGTAGACCAGCAGTGCTCCTCTCCTCACCTGGGGTCAGTTCACTCAGTTATTCCTTAAACGATACATTCCACCCTCTGAAAAGGAAGATCTGCATCATCAGTTTGAGCATCTAGAGTAGGGTCAGATGTTAGTGACAGATTTTGAGCGAGTTTCTCTGAGTTGTCTCGCCATGCACTTATGATACTTCCCAAAGAGGCGGAAAGAGTACGCAGATTCATTGCGGGGTTACACCCCAGTACCCGGTCAGGTATGGCCATAGATATAGGGATATGCACAGGGTATTAGCTAGTACTTGAGATTGCTCGCAGGATTGAGGGTTACCGTCTGAGGGTAGAGAGCAGATACAGCAGGATAAAAGGGCCAGATTCTCTGGAGAGTTCAGAGGCGCTCCAACTAGGGGTAGAGGTCACTTTGGGAGGGGTCAACCCAGCAGGACCCCAGTTTCAGCATCACCACCTACTCGGGATGGTCCAGCGCGCTCTTATTTTAGCGTCATGCCGTAGAGTGCTTATCGCCCGCCAGCTATTCAGGGTTCATCCATTCAGTATTTCAGTCCTCCGAATTCTTCCCTTTCTTATTTCAATGATTATCCGGAGAGTTCATATCGCCTACTAGCTATTCTGGCTTCTTCTAGTGGATCTTCTGGTTTTCAGAGTAATTCATCCGGATAGCAGGTCACCGCACAATGTTGTTTTGAGTGCGGAGACCTAGATCACATGAGGAGATACTGCCCTAGGCTTCGGGGTAAAGCAGTACAGCAAGGCAGCATCCTACAGTTCTAGCACCAGCGGCCCAGCCACCTAGAGCTGGAGGAAAGACTGATAGAGGGCGTCCCAGAGGTGGAGGTCAGGCAAGGAGAGGTCATCCAGCTGCTACTCAGTTAGGCGGAGGCCAGACAACAGGTGCTCCCGCTAGATTCTATGCACTTCCGTCCAGGCCATATGCATTGGCCTCAGATGCCATCATCACATGTATTATTTCTGTCGGTGGTAGGGAAGCTTTGGTGTTGTTTGATTCGGGGTCTACTTTTTCATATGTATCATCTATGTTTGCTCGTTTCCTGGTTATTTCTCCTGAGACTTTGGGTGTTCTTGTTCATTTGTCCACCCTGGTGGGTGATTCTGAGGTTGTGGATCAGATCTACTAGTCTTGTGTGGTTACTTTCTATGGTTTTGAGACTAGAGCAGATCTTCTATTTCTTGATATGATCGATTTTGAGGTCATCCTAGGCATGTATTGGTTATCTCTATATGACGCCGCCCTAGATTTCCATGCCAAGACTATCTCAATAGCATTGCCAGGATTGCCGAGGTTGGAGTGGAAGGGTTCCACAATTGATACGCCTAGCAGGGTTATTTCCTTCTTGAAGGCTCAACACATGGTTGAGAAAGGGTTTTTGGCTTATTTAGCTTACATTTGAGACACCACTACATAGTATCGACGATTGATTCAGTGCTAGTTGTTCGAGAGTTCGCTGATGTTTTTCCTTCTGATCTTTCTGGCATGCCTCCGGATTGTGATATTGATCTGCAATTATTTGACTCCAAGCACCCAGCCTATATCTATTCCCCCATACCGTTTGGCTACTAAGAAGTTGAAGGAGTTGAATGAGCAGTTAGAGGAGTTGTTAGCAAAGGGGTTTGTTAGGCCTAGTGTATCACCTTGGGGTGTACCAATTCTATTTGTGAAGAAAAAGGATGGGACTATGCGCACGTGCATTGATTACTTCCACTTAAACAAATTCACCATAAAGAACAAGTATCCATTACCCCGTATTGATGTGTTTTTTCTCTAAGATTGACTTGAGGTCAGGGTATCATCAAATGAGGATTCGGGACTTAGATGTTCCAAAGACTGTATTCAGGACTAGATATGGCCACTATGAGTTCCTGCTGATGTCATTTGGCTTGACTAATTCTCTAGCGACATTTATGGATTTGATGAACAGGGTTTTCAGGCCTTATAGCCATTGTTATCGTCTTCATTGACGACATCTTGATATATCCAACCAAGCCTTCCTTCTCATCCACGTCATGATTCAACAATATAGCTTCCAAAGGCTTTTCCATATTAATCACATCACTTGTGTCTTCAACAATCACCTCGGTCACAAGATCCACAAACGAACACACTTCGTTGCTATTAGGCTGCCTCATTAACTTGCAAACATCGAACACAACATTTTCATCGCCCACCTGGAAGGTGAGCTTCCATGCTTCCACATCAACTTAGGCATTCCCTGTAGCTAGTCCCCAATATGATCGGCACCTCCTAGTTAACCTCACACTCAAGTATCACAAAATCTGGAGGAAGTATGAACTTGTCGACCAAACTAGCACCTCATCAATATCCCCAATGGCTTCTTTGTTTTCCTGTACGCCATTTGCAACCTCATGGATGTGGGCCTTGGTCATCCAATCCCCATTGTCCTGGACACAGAGTATGGCATCAAGTTAATGTTTTCCCCCAAGTCACACAAAGCTTTGGCAAAATTGGCACTACCGGGGTCTTCTAACTTTAGAGCCATGGAGTGCACAATAACACTCATTTGATATGTTATTTTTGTTGTTTCACATTTTATTATCTCTTCTTTGTTACCAAGTCCTTCGTGAACTTGGCATTACACGGTATTTTTTCTAGAGCTTCAACCAAATGCACATTTATAGACAAACTTTTCATCATATCAGCAAATTTCTTGAACTGGTTCTCATTGTTTTGTTTGGTGAGCCTTTGACGTTATGGTGGAGGAGGCCTTCGAAAAGGAGCCTTGGCTTTAGGCACTATCATTTCCGGTATGTCTATCATGTGTTCTCTAGGCGCGTTCACATCATTGTGTGTTTCCTCCATGTTGTCATTAATGTTTATCCTCACTTTATCATTCACATTCTCATCAATCAATTGCACATCATTTGTTGGTTTATTTCCATCTAGCACCAACACTTCATCACTCACAACCTTTCTTGGATTAGAGGTACTCGCAACTCCACCTCTACCACTCCTTATTGTCACCATCATAGCATGGCCCATATGGTTCCCACCCTTCGGGTTTATTACAATGTCACTTGGTAGTTCCCCCTTAGGGCAAGTATTCAAAGCTTGAGAAATTTGGCCAAGTTGGACTTCCAAGTTGCAGATAGAGGTGTTGTGGGAGGCCAATTGGGCATCAGAGTAGGCATTTTTCTTCATCAGTTTCTCAAACATTATCTATATCTGTCCCGTCTAATTATTGGAAGAGTTAGGACCTTGTGATGGATATAGAGGTGGGTTATTTGGCTGTTGATACATCAGAGTCCTTTCAAAGCCCGGCCTCCGATTCCCTTGATTAGTGTTATTCTAAGCCCCTTGGTTGTTAATGCTTCTCCAATTGTTATTATTATTGCCACCCAATTACCTTGGTTTCCTTAGTTACCCCAGTTTTGATTGTTGTTGTTCCCCCAATTACTTTGGTTGTTGTTGTTTCCACTATTCCAATTTCCTTGTTGATATTGATATTCCCAATTTCCTTGGGATCTCCACTGTTGTTGATTTGAAGCATTGCCCCATTCACCTTGGTAGTTGTTCACATATTGACCTCTTCACTTTGATCATCATACATATCATCTTTATTGTAACCACTACCAGTTTGCTCAAATTGATCTTGATTTCCTTGAACTTGTTGACCTCGTTGCCTCCTCTTCTTGACTGTCATATTACCCCTTCCATGTCATTTACTTGTTTTGGCCCTTGAACTTGTTGCAAATGAGCTTTGGAAAACTGGTTCATGGTCGTAGTTAACTCAGCTATTGCTTGGTCGTGGTCATGGAGCTCCTTGTATTAATGACATTGGGATCACCTTGTGGCACATTAGCTCGACTTTGCCACGCCGAAGAAGTATCTTCCATCTCACAAATCATTCCACGCCTCAGCACATCGCATGTTTATGAAGTTTCCCACGATGAGTTGGTTAACTTCACATAGGTTGGTAGTGTAGATGTCATGGTAGAATGTTTGTTGGTTCATGGCTTTGGTCATCTCATTATTCGGACATTCTTTTACCATTGTCTGATATCTTTCCCAAATCTCATGAAGCGGTTTTTTGACTCATGTTTAATAGCAAGGATCTTATCTCTTAACATCAACATATGTCCCGAAGAAAAGAACTTTGCGATGAACTTCTCGGTCAACTCATCCCAAGTGGTGATGGAATGGTTGGGCAAACTTTCAAGACAATCTAATGCCTTCCCCCATAGAAAAAATGGGAAAATCCTTAACCTCAATGCATCCTCAGAAACGTTAGTTTGCTTGCTTCCCCAACATGTATCAACAAAACCTTTGAGTTGCTTATAGGCATTTTGTTGTTCAGCTCCGGTGAAGAAACCCCTATGTTCCAAGAGTGTAAGCATGATATTGGTTATTTGGAAGTTTCACGCCCTTATCCGAGGCTGGAGTATTTTACTTACATAGCCTTCGTTAGGAAACACACTGTGTGCTGCCCTTGCTGGAGGTGGGGAGGGTTTTGAATATTATCATCAGGCAGTTGGCCTCTCCTTTGTGCTTGAGGTTCGGGTTGAATCTGATCCATGTGATCATCATCTACCTCCTCCTCCAACGGAAAATTTCCAAGGGCTTCATTGATAAGATCCATTTGGTACCTAAGAGAAATTTAACACACAGATTAGAAAAATGGAAGAAAAGAAAAACAAAACACACAAATACTCAGATTTAAAGCTAAAACCGTTTAACTCCCCGACAATAGCGCAAAAAGTTGATCGTATCAAAGCTTGCACTACTATTGAGTAGCGAGGATGGTCGATGTAGTTTTACCTAACAAGGTTGGGATCGAATCCACAAGGAGTTAATTTGTTCGGAGTTAGGTTTATATCCAAGTATAGATGTGGGTTTTGCTTTTAATTTCCCTTCCACAAATGGTTGGTTTGCTTTCTACTTCTAATTCTATTATATAGTATGCAATATTTGAAACTAAGTACAATATTTTTGTTGTTTACTTTTACGGGTTTAAAGGGACTATGGTAGTGACTTCTACCTAGGTGGATATCTAATGGGTAGCAAAAAACTAGGACAATCATGTGATTAATTAGGGTCGTAATACAGCTATTACACCCGAGTACTCACTCTATGCCTCTCATTAGTTTGAGTGATTTTTCCCAATTTGGCTTTCTTAAGTACAAATAGTATTCATGCAATTCAAGTGGTTTTAGCTGAAGTCAGGTATTACTATCTCTAGGTTTAACCCTTTAATTGAGGCTATAATTTTCATGAGTTCACCCTAATTCCTTGTTAGCCTAGTTTTCTAGACTTAGTTGCTCTTTCTCATGTAGAGACTTAAGTCATAAATCAGTGTTTGCAACCACTAATCCAATAATTCTAGCAAGAACTATGCTAAATATAACTAACCCATACATATTCAAGCCCTAAAATTCAAGACCAATCAAATACCTACATTAGGATTGGGTCACAAACCTAGCTATGAGTTCAGCTACTCATTGAAATAGCATAAATCAAAGATGAAATAGATATAAAATCCATAATATTATATTAAAATTGAAAATCTAATGTTAAAAGATGACTCTAACACAAAATTGCCCAAAATAGAAAATCCATCTGTCTCACGTGTTCAGGAAAAACCAAACTTCACCTAAAAATGTAAAAAAAGATCTATTTATAATAAGCTAAAATTTCCGAACAAAAATGCCCCTGCGGAGGTTTCGCGATCGCATAATTCTGACCGCGACCGTACTCTTGCTTTCGCGGCCGTGCAATTTTGATCGCGGTTCGCGTTTCTTCATATATAGGACTAGGTTGAATCATGTTTCACAGACCACATAAATTTTACCGCGTCCGCGTGAGAGCCTTTTGCGGCCACATAATTTTGATGTGGACCACTCTTAGCAATTTTTCATAACTTGTGAGCTCTCTCAACCTTAGCAATTGCGGTCTATAGAATTCCAATCGTGGTCGTGGTGGTAATTTTGCGAGTGCCACTTTCTGGCACGTTCCGCGTCCATGTCTGTGCCTAAAAACCACCTCTGATCATCCATCTCTCGATCCGCAAATTAATGACCGCATCCGCATTTACACTTTTGCGGCCGTACTTTTCTGTCGCGGTCCGTGTTCCACACTCTTAGCCCAGTCTTGGTCTTTGTTCAAGTTTTGACTCTGTTATGAGTTGATCATGGCTACATTGGCTCATTGTGAACGATCCATGCAAGCATATTACATTAGTTTTTAGGAATGCTTTCACGTATTTTAGGCCCAAAACGCAAGTGAGAAAGATCAAATAATAGGTTAAAATCCCCACTTATCACACAGATCGAACATCACATATGGCAACTGAATCAGCGAGTCTGATAGGCATATTATCAATCAGAATACATCGTAGAAAAGTATATTGAGCACATTAAATACTAAGATCATATAGACAGGATTTCTACTCTTTCATGCAAACATTAGAATAGACCCATTTTTTCAAATTTACTAATAACCCAATTGTTATTACAGAATTATTACAGGCCCAGTAATGAAATAAATTACAAAGTCATAGAGATAACTATAATAGGCCTAAGACAGACGCAAAGTATACCCAGCCCTGCGAGGCCTTCAATTTCATATCCAACAGGTTTCACCAGAGTGCAGAAGTCATAGACAATCAAACCCAAAACAATATTCATTTACAAAAATAGCCAAAATCCAGTAGCTATTAGAGATTCATAAAACAACCATATACAAATGCCTTCAGTAGGTGAAAAGGGGGAAGAATTGAGCAATTAGGACAAAGTGGCCAAAGAACCTTAGACCCTAGTGTGTCAGAGTTTACAAGGGTCTCAATTGGACCTCGAGCAGTGCTCACACTAAGAAGGTCAGTAGTAAAACTCTTGGTAGCCTTGGCTTTCAGCCGACAAGAATGGTAGGTTTAGAATAGCATAGGCAACAAATGAGAGAGAGTGGACAATGGTTAAGGGGGAAGAAGTCTCCTTCGTAGTAGATTGAAAATGATAGGAATCATATCGATAAAGAAGAGGCATAAGCATCGCCTCTCGATCCAATCCATCTTCCCTGAGAAACTAAGAAAACAGGTCAAAAGACTTATAAGGGGGTTCAGCAAGACTCAGAAACAGGTTCAGCAGGATTTTAACAATTAGTAAAGTAACACATAACAACCAGATATTGAAAGAGTTATGGGTGAAATAAGTTTACAATATTAGTAGAAATTACCAAACAAGTTGAAAACCTAAGAGGTCTAAATTATGCTAAGTATATATCTTTGTGCTACATGAAGCAAGATTGCATAGAGACATGATATGGAGCACACATCATTACAAATCAAGTAGTTACTGCAGTAACAAGGATTAGGTGAGCCAAAGACGTACTTAAGGACATATTAGCAGGGATACAAGATCATAATTAATAGAAAAGGCCTTAACACTGATTAAAACACATTATATATGCGAGAGAAACTTTGCAACGATTCAGAGCAGTATGGGAAAGCAAACTCATGTCAAATAGCACATGTAGGTATTCTAGCATTGACACGGCAAACTAACTAACTAAAGAAGGTCCAAGATATGTTTGATATTTACCCTAATATCATGAAGCATTTTAACAAATTGAGATGACTATTCTAAAACCGCAAACAATCACCGAAAGGGGTATGAAATTGATTGAACGTGTTGAGTGATAAAAATAGCAGAGAAACATGTCATAGTTAACAAAGCAAGTTCCAACACAAGTCATTACAAATGTGAAGCACATTACAAAGATTCAGGACGAAACAAGAGAGCACAATTATGAACTTTCATGTACCAATACACTGGTTAAACGAGCTTAAGAGGGTCAGATTATCCTAATTAGACTTTGACAATCTTAGAACTAGCAACATTAGATGAATGTTAAATGCTATAGAGACCTAAAAAAAGATCCAAGTTATAGAGTCATGCATAAAAGTAACCCAGAAACTCATTAAGCCATGAACTTCAGAGATGAGAACACATGCGAATCAAAGAAACATAAGGATGAAACTGCAAAAGGTCAAGTGGCTTACCAGTTAAACGAACAACAATAAAGAACAAAAATCCACATGAACCTAGAACCTCAATGCATCAAAGTTCCCAAGAGCTTCAAAAGAACCCGGGGCAATGCTCCCACCAAGAAAAATTTCGAATAGTAGATTCTTAGTGGCCTTGACTTTCAGCTGGCTAAAACAAAGAATAGAACAAGATAAAGAAGGAACCATGAACAAAGCTTCAAATTTCAGTGAGGTTATAGCGATTCAGGTCCGTCTTAAAGGGGAATGGGGAAAGGTTTATATAGTAACATAAATCGAACAAGTAAATAAGGAAAAATGTAAAATCAAACATAAATAAGGAAGTATTAACATGCATAATCAAATAAAAATCATACTAGGGCAAAAAATAGGTAAATCCTAGTTGATAGAAATTGAAGATTGGCCGGGAATCCTTGTTAATCGTCCCTATATAGCCATAGTCATGTTTTATATGGACTAAATATTGTCTAGATTCAAACGTTGAAGCTAATCTCCCTTGATTCGTATATTTACACTTTCCAAAAAAGTGCAAGTACTTATGTAATACCAAAATCTGGTAGGAAACGACGAGACAGAGCATAAATTGAAAGGGAATAATAGAGTGATTCCATATTGAAGTCGGATATTAGATAGAATAAGAGAGAAGAATTCTAGAATTTGAGAGGAGAGGAAAATAGAGTATTTAGGGGCGGCGGATATGGGGAATGGGTCTTTAGGGTTTCGGTTTGGTTAGTTAAGGATGAGGGAGGATCTGTGGGCCGTTGATCTCTAGGATCAACAACTGAGATAGAAGAAACATGTTTTAAAATGGGTGACCGAATCTTTGAAGGGGTTGTTTGGTTTGGGCTACTAAAGGGATCAATGGATATGGGCTAGAATTTTTGAGCCTAGTTTGGTCTGAAATTAGCCTAAAATTGGACTAAGAATTGAATACACGAAATTATTTAAATAAAATAGTTAATAAATAATAAAATGTTGCTTATGAAATGAAACGACTGAAAATAACTTGACATTATAAAAATATAAAAATATTATTTTAGCATGAATAATGTAATAATTGCAATTATGCACAACATATAGGCTATTATTGTAAAATTATGTAAATAACTTTAAAACTACAAATATAATTATATGAAATGAAGTAAAAATATTATGAAACATATATGCGGATTCAAATATTAATTTTTGTTGATTAAGTCAACACAAAGTAATTTGAAAGAGTCAGTAATAATTAATTAAATGGGGGAAAATTAATTTAAAAGCTTTAAATATTATTGAAATTATAGAAAATGCTTGTATATATTTGTAAACTAAATAATGATGCAATATTTATTCTTTGAATGTGTGTGTGTGTGTGTGTATATATATATATATATTATTTTTAAATATGAGGGCAAAATTATGTATCAACACCCGGTACAAGATTTGATTATGAGCAGTTATTGTGATTACAGATGTTGTTATGGGGATATGTGTGACGTGTTACATCATGTGGTTATATATTGCAGGTGTAGGCATAAGTTTTTGTAGGTGTTTGAGGCTGATAGCGGGTGTGGATGTAGGAATCAGGTATTTTCGAGATGATCAGATGGTGAGAATTTCGGTACTAAGGCTTATTGGTATTAATGGAAGGGATAAATTTCAGTGGGATGGTGTCACCGGGCTTGTATGGATCAGGGTGATGTGATATCACCCGCGGGTGTATGTAGGGTGAATACATTCAGTAATTTGATGACTTCCAGACGATTCTTGGCATGTTCAAGAACGAATATTTGTTTAAGAAGGGGGGGATGTAATGATCAGTTTGAGAATTAGCGTCCCGCACAGCAACATACGGTCTCGAGAAGCTCTGTATTATGTATTATGACTTGCGTGTCTGGTCGAGTTCGGTTTCGGATTATTCGGGGTCAATCTGGAAGAAGGATTCTTGTTTAGAAGATTAAGCGGTAAGAGTTTACCGAAGTTTTGACTTTTGTATTGACGACTCTAACATGACCTTTTGATGATTCCAACGGCTTCAAATGGTAACTTTTGACTTAGGCGCACGACAGAATTTTGAATCGGAGATTCATAGGGTAAATTGATGCATTTCATTGAAAGTTAGAAAGTTAAAGTTTCGAAAGGTTGAAAGGCTTGACCGAGAGTTGACTTTGGTGATATTGGGATATGAATGTGATTCTAAGAGTTGTATTAGCTCCTCTATATTATTTGGGAGTTTCATGCAAAATTTAACATTATTCCGGATTGATTTGATATGATTCGGTGCGAGTTGTAGAAGTTGAAAGTCCATAAGTTCATTAAGTTCAGTTTGAGGTGTGACTCATAATTTTGACATTATTTGATGTGATTGGAGACCTCGAATAGGTTCATATTGTGTTACGGGATTTTTTGGTATGTTCGGATGATCTCCCAAGTGGCTTGGGTGATTTTCAGACTGGTTTAGGTTGTGTTGCGCTTGTTTTTTATGCTTCGGCGTTGTTATTTCAAGAAAAAATGGTTCCACATTAAGAAAATCAGATTCAAATTCTGTTTTTATTAAAGAATTATATCGGTATCATAATTACAGAGTCATAGAAAAAAGAATAGTTGAATTCAGACATCGTATGAGAGAGTTATGCTCATTTTCGTGTCGGGGAAACTACCGGTTTCTGGTGTAATCGCAATTGCTTTGCCAAGTTTTCAATTTCAAACATTTTTTTACAATTGTGCATTTTCCATCCTTTTTCTTGTTCTCACTTGCAAAGGCTTATTTTATTTTGCTAGAGTTTGCAATTGCGAATACTGAATCGCAAATACGATATGTGCAGCTTATTTTTAGCTGTGTAATTCAGGTTTTGCTTCATTTTGTGATATTTTTTAACCCTATGCCCGATAATGAGAGATTTGGAGAGAGTAATTTCATCTACAATCTTTGGGTAATCATCGTTGTTCAATTTCTATGTATACTTCATGATTTTATTTGAATTTTAACACCAAAATAGTGAGAATCGAAGTGAAAATGGAAATTTATCAAGAAATCTTTCAAAATGTAAAATGATGATTTGACGGACAAATTTGTATCTAAATTTGATAATTTTTGTATTGTTGAAATCGTATCAAAATGGGTATCCGGATTTTATAAATCTTATCGAGTTTTGAGGTGTGGGCCCGGGGGTTGACTTTTTAATTTTTGTTAAAAATGGAGGTTTTACTATTTGGAATTGTTTCTTACAAGTTTCATTTCTGATTTGAAGTTATCTTTTTTAGATTTGAGCCGTCTGGAAGGTGTTTCACTCGAGAATTTCATTTTAGAGTAATGGTCGTGCGTTTTTGAGGTAAGTTTCTTGCCTAACTTTATGTGGGGGAACTACCCCTTAGGATTTGGGTTTTTGGTGCAAATTGTGTCATGTGAAGCCCGTGTACATGAGGTGACGAGTACGTGCTTGGGATTATTCGCAGAAGTTTTACCATTTAGGGCTCTTAGGTTATTATGTCCATTAGATATGAAGTTGATGTGTTATGTTAAATCCCCCATTTTTTTAATTCACCGTTACATATCTCAGTTGAAATTAATAGCTCCATGTCTTACCCTTATTGCCGATTATTCTTATGTTCCTTAACTGAAGTTGTTGCTTCTTTTATTGATATGCTATCCTTTCCGTAATTACTTATCCTTGATTGAAGATATTGTTATCTTTTTCTTAATCTTCTTATCCTTAATTGAGTTTGTTGAATCTATTCCATAATTGCTCAACGCAATTAAAGTTTTGTTATCCCTTATAATTGTTGACTTACCATTAATTGGAGTTAGTGATTCACATTAATCCCTCTTATCGTTGGATTTTACTTATGTGGAGTCATTAATAAACAATATCTCTTACCTGTTGAGTTATGCAACGTTCTACCATTATTTCCTATAGCATCTTTCCTTGTGAGCTCGTTCCTCTGTCTCTTTGTATTTTGGAGTTTCTGAGTTGATTTACTTGATGTATTCTTGTATTCTTGTGTTATTGTCATTGTTGATGGTGTATTAAATATTGTGTTTGCACTAGATTTTTGTTGTGCGGTTGTTATTGTGGCACGAGATTTCTGTAGTGCGGTTATTATTTGGCACGAGGTTTTTTCCTTGCACTTGTTATTGTGGCACGAGGTTTTTTCCTTGCACTTGTTATTGTGGCACAAGGTTTCTGCCTAGTGATTGTTATTATGGTACGAAGTTTCTGCCGTGCGATTGTTATTGTTGCGGGAGGTTTCTACCATGCAGTTGTTATTGCGGCATGATGTTTCTACTGTGCGGTTGTTATTGAGGCATGGGGTTTCTGTCGTGCGGTAGTCATTGTGGCACGAGGTTTCTATCGTGCGGTTGTTATTGTGGCACAAGGTTTCTGTAGTGCGATTATTATTGTGGCACGAGATTTTTGTCGTGCGTTTGTTGTTGTTTGCGTGTGTTTTTTGCTATGCCGTTGTGATTCATTTTACGATTTGAGACTATAAGGAGGAACCTCAGGAGGATCTGTTGTCATTTCTTCTTTTCTATGCACTTTTTTTTGATTATTATTTTCCATAGCGGACTGCTAGTTGTTTTCCTCCGTGTTGCTCTATTTCCTCATTTCTATGTAGCTAATCTTGTTGTGCTGGTTGTTGCTTCAAACTTCATTGCTGCTTTTATTACACTGTACCTTTTGTGATATTCGTTCCTTATGTGCTAATCTCTTCTCTTATTTGTTTACTAGAAGTGTAGTAGTAACTTGCACAAGCATACACGGAGTTAAATCACACATTTCAATTTTAAAAGATTACTCCTGACGTCACTAACCATTATGAGTACTCCTGTCTACTTGCCTTCAGCGTATGGAATGTTTTATTGACACGAGAGTTGTCCACGCAGTTATGAGTTGTAATGCGGGCACAAAATGCAAAGTAATTAGGGTTCAAGAATTATGACCCGTGAGATGTGATTATGAGGTTCGGTATCTCCTGAAAATGCTTGAAAAAAATTTGGTGTGAAAGCGATTGTTTTATTGAGTTGTTGCTTGTTTTTCCTTATTTTTATTTAATTGAACTTAGACTGTGTCCGGCTTACTCTACGATATTAGTACTTGATAGTTTCTAGTTGAATATTGTTGTTATTGGAGTCTCCTTGCAAGTATTGTTTGGTATTCTTTATCCTATTTAGTTGTGTGTGTGTGTATATATCAGGTTGTTTAGTTTGGTTGGTTTCTTCACAGTTCCTCGTCACTACTTCATCGAGTTTATTCTTGATACTTACTGAGTACCGCTATGGTATACTTATACTATATTTCAGATATTTTTGTGTCAATCTAAGTGCCATGGTTGTTGTTGATTATTAGCCGGCTGGTCGAGCTGTGGACACTCAAGATAAACATGTCGTCGCGTTCGCAGGCCTCAGAGTCGCCTTATAATATTGTACTTGTAATGTTTAATTCTATTTCGAACAGTTGTATTTAGGAATTTTTCTAGCAAACTCAGTAGAGCTTATGACCTATAATACCGGTTTTGAAAATTTTAATTTGTATAAGATTTTTATCTCGTATTTTTCATTTCATGGTCGAATTCTTCTGTTTATTTAGTAGGTGTTAGGCTTACCTAGTTTTAAAGATTAGGTACCGTCATAAAATCTTACGGAGAAAAATTGGGATCATGACACAATTAATTCTAGATATAATTACAAACAAGGAAGTCAAATAAACAAAAGGATGCTCATAACAGACATAGCACATCAATGAAGAGCTTGCGTATATTAGTGATGACATTAAACAAACGACTATTGTTGAAGCAGACATACATCCCTGGCAGAAAATCAACAAAATCGTTAAAGAAAGTTTAACTAGAAAATCAATACATCCAAATAAAAAGTAGAAAAAAGAATTGACAACCATATCTCTAAATCTCCTTAGGCGTGTGATTAAGACCCTCGAGAGAAATTTTTTTATTAATAACTCCGGACTCCTTATATGCTTTGTGATATGTTCAATACTGGAGTACTTGCTTAATGAAAATTAACAAAGAAATTAATTAAACAAAAAGTAATTAGCAGAATGAATAAACCAATGGACAACAATACCTGATTTTCAGATAAATATTCAATCGTTGAGATATGCAATAGACAATGTATTATCGTAAACCAAACATTCAATTGTCGATGAAATACTACTGAAATAGTGACTCCCTACATATCTCCGTTATATAACTTGTTTCTACTTTATCAGATAATGAGCACGAAAGTAGATCTCGACTTGCATGAAAATCTATTAATTTTATTACAATATAATACTTAACGGTATTAATGATTATAACTAACGAAATAACAAAGTTTCCATGATTTAAAGGTAAATTGTACGTGTAAATTAAGAATCCTTACATGACAAAAATAAGGAAAGAATTAATAGACAAACTGTTGGTTTATTTTAATTCCTAAATATTAGGAAAAATACTTAAATGATTATTTTTTCTAATATGAACTCTATTTTTAAAGGATAAAAAGATGATCGATATTTGGTTTAGGGATTCATGCATTTAATATTTAATATAGTAATAGATAAATAGATAGAAAGACTTCGTTTCTTTCTCAAATTAGCAAAAGAAAAACGTAGTAGAGATATTTGAAGGATCTGCTTCCTTTCCTCAAGCAAATATTGTCTATGATTCATACATCCAATATTAAACCACACTTTGTGACATATGCATAGGGCACCATTTGATTACTTAAAAAGTAAAGGAGTTCGAAAATTTGTGGAATTTGTTTCGAATGGATGTTGGCAGAATAAATTTGGTGCATTTCATAGAATTTGAATCTCGATTATGAGATGATTTAGTGAAGATTTGAGGTAGTTTCAATTTAAATTTCGATGTAGACGATGAACATAAGAAGATGAGTTGTGTATTTCTCATGTATCTCCTATGTATTCCAGGTGTATCTACTGTATATCTACGTATACTTGTGTGTAAGATACATGTGCCGCAAAGGAATTTTTCATCTCGATTTCAGCCACAAAATTTCACTCTAGACCAGTTCAAATCACCTGCAGTCTTCCTCCAAATTTATATATTGCTTTGTGTTAATATACCGAATCTTATAGATTGATCGAGATAAAATTGAAGAGATGAAGAGAAAGAGAGAGAAAGAGAACTGGCTGTATCTTTATTCTGTGTATTGTTCTGTACAAGAAATGAAAAACAATAATGTAAATATAGAAGCTTCTCGAATATGTACACTTGGGCCGAAATAATTGTATTGTGTGTGTGGGCCTGAAACAAACTTGGGCTAGTTAGTGGGATGCTTAGTCTGGTCCAGAACTTGGGCTACTTGGGCTGCAGTCACTAACTCTAACACCCCCCTTCAGGGTGGAGGGTGAGTGAACCCCCAGCTTGAGCAATATGGAGTGATGCAGAAGCCCTGTCAAAGGCTTAGTAAAAATATCAGCAAGCTGAGAGGCAGTGGGAACATGATGCAAGGCAATAAGGCCCTCCCGAAGCTTGGTTCTGATGAAGTGAAAATCCACATTAATGTGTTTGGTCCGCTCGTAAAACATAGGATTCTTGGCAATGTGAAGTGCTGTCTGATTATCACAAAAAACAGGCACGGCAGAGGGAACAAGAATACCAAAATCATACAGAAGTCTAACAAGCCAGGTGAGCTCACCAACAACTTTACTTATGGCCCTGTACTCAGCCGCAGCAGAAGATAGGGACACCACAGGCTGCTTCTTAGCCTTCCAACCAATAAGAGAGCCACCCAATAGAATACAAAACCCAGAGACAGACCTCCCATTGTCTGGGCAGGAAGCCCAGTCACTATCACAATAGGCAGACAAGGAGATATCATGGGTGTTACTGAGGAAGATCCCAACTGCAGAAGTGCCTCTAAGATATTTGAGTGTATGCAAGGTTGCATGCATGTGAGAGGAAGTAGGCTTCTGAAGGTACTAACTGAGATGTTGCAGAGCAAAGGCCAAATCAGGTTTAGTGTGAATGAGAAAATTGAGCTTCCCCACCAGGCTTCTATAGGATTCAAGATATGGGAGAAGATCTCCTTCATCCAGTTTGATCTTGACAGAAAGGTCAAGAGGACAGGTAACAGGGGTAACATCTTCACAGTGATATGTTTTGAGAAGGTCAGTAATAAACTTCTTCTGATGGAGAAGCAGCCCATCAGAGTGGTAGCTGACTTCAATGCCAAGAAAATAATTGAGGACTCCCAAGTCCTTGATTTTAAACTCAAGGTCCAGAAAGCTCTTCAAGGCAGTAATCTCCTCCAAATCATTACCAGTGAGAATAATATCATCAACATAGACAGCCAACAATACAATGGAAGAGGCAGATTTCTTAAAAAGGGGAATAATAATTGAAAGAAGAAGAATAGCCTCTAGAACATAAGGCTTGAGATAGCTTGGAATACCACTGCCTAGAAGCTTGTCTCAAACCATATAAGGATTTCTGAATAAGACAAACCAGAGGAGGAACAGTTGACAGTCAGCCCAGGAGGTATCTCATATAAACCTCTTCATCCAAATCACCTTGTAAAAAAGCAGTATTCAAATCAAGTTAAAAAAGAGACCAGTTCTGCTTAACAGCCACAGCAATGAGGGACTTAATAGTGGAAAATTTGACAACAGGAGAAAGCGTTTCATTGAAATCTACACCCTCAACTTGGGTGTCACCCCTAACATCCAATCTAGCTTTATATCTTTCCACAGACCCATCAGCCCTATACTTGATCTTATAGACCTATTTGCAACAAATAGGTCTTTTACCAGGAGGAAGCTGAACTATAGACCAAGTGTGATTAGCTTCCAAGGCTGCAAACTCCTTTATCATTGCCTCCTGCCATGCAGCGAGGTAGCCTGCTGATAAGAGGTAGGCTCTACCTCTGCACTGTGAAGACAAGTGGAAGAAGAACTGGAGCCAGAAAGAGATGGAGGGAAATTGCAGACATACTGTTGGAAATGAGCAGGAGGAACATGAGTCCTGCTGGACCTTCTAGGATTAGGTTCATTAGGCACAGGAGGAGAATGGTGTAGGGAAGAAGGATATGAAGAAGGAGAAGCAAGGGGTGCAGAAGTGGAAGAAGGTGAGGAAGGATTGAGCAAGGATTGAGCAAAGAGTCATCAGTAGGAGGAAGCCAAACAGGGGATGGATTAAGAGTAGGAGAAGGAACAAGAAAGGTATTCCCTGAAGGAGAAAAGGGAAATACATCTTCATGAAAGACCATATCCCTGGAGACTATGGTAAGCTTAGTCTTCAAGTTGTACAGCTTGTATCCCTTTTTACCCAATGGATATCCCAAAAAAACGCAAGGATCAGCTCTGGGTTGAAATTTATCCCTATTCTGTTTGGGGACTGAAGCAAAACAAAGACAACCAAATGTTTTAAGATGGTTATAAGAAGGAATTTGTCCAAAAAGCAACTCAAAAGGTGATATATTGTTAAGGAGTTTGGAAGGAAATCTATTTATGAGATAGGTTGCAGTAAGCATACAATCTCCCCAGAATCTAAGGGGTAGTTGGGAATGAAAAAGTAACGCTCTGGAGGTTTCTAGGAGATAGCTTTGTTTTCTTTCAACCACACCATTTTGTTGTGGTGTATGAGAACAGGAGGTTTGGTGTATTATTCCATTTTCAGCAAAGAAACTGCTGCCATAACCACTGGACCCAAGTTTAAAAGCATTATCACTTCTAATTGTTTGCACAACACCCTGGAATTGAGTTTTGACCATGGCAACGAAAGCTTTGATAAGGGAAAAGGAATTTCTCTTGGACCCCATAAGGTGAGTCCAAGTAGCTCTAGTAAAGTCATCAACTATTGTTAGGGAATATATACATCCATTATGAGTAGAGGTGGCATAAGGACCCCAGGTATCTACATGAATGATTTGGAAGGCATGTGTTGTCTTAATCGAACACTCATGAAAAGGAAGTCTAGATTGCCTGGCTAATGGGAAAACAGTACATATGAAAGGTTGTTTATTTGCAAATTTGCATGGAATATGAGGGATGTCTTTCATTCTAACAAAAGGTATGTGCCCTAGTCTATTATGCCATAACATCTCCATTTTATTCAATTCATAATGGTATGTACAATGAGAGGAAGAAGAAGAATCAACAGCTAATGGAGAATGGTATTTACAATGAGTATGAGATTGAAGAGAAGAAGAAGAAGATTGAACAAGCCTGTAAAGTCCATCGTCCAATTTACCAATTTCCAGTGGCCTCTTCAGAGAAGAGGCCTATATCAAGCAAGAAAACTTAGTAAATAGGACAATAGAATTCAACTAATGAACAAGCTTGGATACAGAGATAAGATTGTAATGGAAGCTGGGAATATAAAGGACATGATGTAGAGTGAAACAAAGAAATTGTATGCATCCAGTACATGTTACCTTGACCTTATAACCATTAGGCAAGGTAACTAAGTATGGTATAACGAATGTCTTAGTATCAAACAGAAGATCTTTATTAGAGGTCATGTGATCAGTGGCACCAGAATATATAATCCAAATGCATTCACTAATTTTAGTTAACATGCAAGCCCCATAAGATATATTCTTTAAACGACTGGGGGGAGAAAAAGTA
Source organism: Nicotiana benthamiana (assembly GCA_034376525.1). Classification (NCBI taxonomy): domain Eukaryota; kingdom Viridiplantae; phylum Streptophyta; class Magnoliopsida; order Solanales; family Solanaceae; genus Nicotiana; species Nicotiana benthamiana. Next base: position 125,848,416 of record CM067339.1, read on the forward strand.
CCAGCAAAGTTGGCAGATGCCATAAGACTGGATTGTTGTTGAGACTCTGAAATTTGTGTCTGTTGAAGTAGCAACATGAGTTGTGAATATTGATCCTTGGTTAAACTAGGAATCAATGATTCTGATTCAGAGGACCCCTGAGTACTATCATCATTGTTTGAAGACCCAACAGAGTTCAGACATCCCTGCACCTCAACATTTGATGCAGTCCTCTTGCTTCTTGTAAATTTGAAGTCTGGTGGGAATCCATGGAGTTTGTAGCACTTGTCAATCATATGACCAGGTTTCTTGCAATATCTACGCACTAAGTTTGTCTTGTTGAGATCAAAGCTGACTCCTTGATTGAATTGTTTAGAATGGGCAGGTGTGCCAGGGAATTTGTTGGTGAAATAAGTGTTGAAAGCATTGGAGTCACTACGGATTTGAGAGGGTGATGATGGAACTTGTCTTTGTCTCTCATGCTGAAGCAGAATGTTGTACGCACTGTCTAGAGATAGGGGAAGCTGCAGCATGAGGATGTTGCCCCTAACTCCAACATATGTATCGTTAAGCCCCATGAGAAATTGATGCGGCTTGTTTCCATCATCCTCCTTTTGAAGCTCGAGTCTGGCAGCACATGTACAAGTGCTACCACGAGATGCACGCATAAAACCCAACTCATCCAACAATCTCTTCAGCTTGTTGAAGTAAGTTGCTATATCTAATGATCCTTGACTAGTAGATGCTAACTATTGCTTAATCTCAAATATTTTGGTACCATTCACAGTCCCATACCTACTATTAAGCTGAGTCCAAATACTTTGAGCAGTGTCAGAATACTGAACACTCTCAGCTATCTCTGGCGTAAGAGAATTAGTGAGCCAAGAGATAGCCATATTGTTACACCTATCCCACTGCCTAGACTGAGGGGAATTTCTGGAGGTTTGGGAACTGTTCCATCAACAAAACCTATCTTATTCCTAGCAGATAGTGAAACAATTATATTTCTCCTCCATCCCCCAAAGCGAGTCCCTGAAAAGGGATTACTAACCAAAGAGACTCCGGGTACATCAGAAGATATGAGAAATAAAGGGCTCGAAGGGTCAAGTACGAAATTAGTGGGACCAGAATCAAAATTATCACCAACATTAACCATTTTTGCAACTGAGAATCCTTACCAAGCCTGAAGCTTCACGAATCCAAACCCTAACAGTTCGTGGATATCCAAATCCTTAGGAATCGACTTATTCCTGTGTCGAACCGGTGAAACCGACGAAGTAGAAACCTCAAAAATCAAACGATTGCAACGGAAAAACCTTGCAAATGAGAAAACCCTAGATTTTCAGATAACAGAGAAACTCTGATGAAAATTGACGAGGGTAACATCGCGAGAAAGCCGGTGACGAGCAGAATCGGAGTCGCTGCTCTGATACCATGTTAACACACCGAATCTTACAGATTGATCGAGATACAATTGAAGAGATGCAGAAAGAGAAAGAGAGAGAAAGAGAACTGACTGTATCTTTATTCTGTGTATTATTCTGTACAAGAAATGAAAAACAATAATGTAAATACAGAAGCTTCTCGAATATATACAAAGTGCTTATGTTGAAAATAACTATGGATGTGTATGGTTAAAATGTGATGACTAAAATATTATTAAATTTGGTTGATATTGAAAGAGATGTGATTATTATAAGAACTTTAATATTAAATTAATTCAAATACTAATAGTTTATGTCTCAAACTACTTGCATTACTATATTGAATTATTTAAGGTTATTTTAAAATTTAAATAAATATAATTAATTCTAGGTTGTCTTCTTATACATTTGAGGGTGTAGAGTTAATTCCCTGTGCATTTATTTTTATGGCGTATGGATTGATCTTTTATGGACCTTTTTAAAATTTTTACTATTTCTTTTTGTTTTATTTGTCTAAGTTTTGGGGATTGAATTACTTATATATGTGATTGTGGAAGATAATTGATATTAATTAGGTGCGCACAAACAAAGACGAAGTCGGGATTGAAGCGTATGGATTCTAGATTTAATATATTTTAAATAATTAAGTTCTAGATTAATAATTTATACATATTCGGTGGATCTTTAAGATATATTAAGTTTCAGCTCCAGCTATTAGGTTCGGCAAATTAAATTCGTAGCGATACTTCAGCTCTGCCCCTACGTACAAGCTAGCCCAAACACTACAATCTTGGAGGAGTTCTGGCGTAGCGGACGCACTGTGGTCAGAGACGGCAAATCTGGTAAGGGAGGTAGCGGGGATGTGCTCAGAGTAGCCAAGGGCTATTCAGGCAGACATCTAGGTGACTGGTGGTGGAAAGATGTTGTTCAAGGAAAAGTGGAGGCGAAGAAAGCGGCGTTTGTTAAGTTGGCAGGGAGCACAAGCGAGGAGGAAAGGAAAGCGAATAAGGAGAGCTACAAGGGGAGAGGAAGGAAGCAAAGATGGTGGTCTCGGAAGCTAAAAATACACCTTTCGGTCGCATGTAGGAGGAATAGGGGGATAAAGGCAGGGACAAGAAGTTATTCAGGTTGGCTAAAGTGAGGGAGAGGACGGAGCGGGACCTAGACAAAGTGAGGTGCATCAAGGATGAGGATGGTAGAGTCTTGATGGGGGAGTCCTAAATTAAGAAGAGGTGGCAGGCATACTTTCGTGATCTTCTTAACGAGGAAGGGGATCATGACTTAGAGTTAGCAGAGTTGGGGTACTCAGAGTGTCATAGAGACCTTGGGTACTGCAGGCGCATCAGGGTGGGGGAGGTAGTAGAGGCTTTGCGTAGGATGAGTAGGGGTCATGTGTCCGGGCCAGACAAAATTCCGGTGGAGTTCTAGAAAATCATAGGTAGGGCAGGAGTGGAATGGCTGTCCAGGTTGTTCAATATGATCTTCATGACTAAGGGGATGCCGGAGGAGTGGAGGTGGAGCACAGTGGTGCCCGTGTATAAGGACAAAGGGGACATCCAGTGTTGTAACAACTATAGGGGTATCAAATTACTAAGCCATACCATAAAAGTCTAGGAGCGGGAGGTGGAGGCGAGGATGAGGACGATGTCGTCTATCTCCGTGAACCAGTTCGGCTTCATGTCGGGCCGTTCCACTACAGAAGCTATCCACCTTATCAGAAGAGTGGTCAAACATTTCAGGGATAAGAAGAAGGATCTACACATGGTGTTCATCGACTTGAAGAAGGAGTACGACAAGCCCAAGGAAGGTGCTATGGAGGTGAAAAGAGTGTGCCAGAAGCCTATATAAGAGTGATTAAGGGCATGTACGATTGAGCTAAGACTAGGGTTAGGACGGTGGGTGGCGACTCAGATCATTTCCTGGTTGTTATGGGGCTTCATCAAGGATCCGCGCTTAGCCCTCTCCTTCTTGCTTTGGTAATGGATGATCTGAGTCGCCATATTCAAGGGGATATGCCATGGTGTATGCTATTTGCTGATGACATAATCTTGATAGACGGGATGAGGATAGGTGTTAACGAGAGTATGGAGGTTTGAAGACAGACTCTCGAGTTTAAGGGTTTCAAACTAAGTAGGTCTAAGACAGAATACTTGAAGTTTAATTTTAGCTCAGAGTCAAGTGAAGAAGAAATAGGCAGGGTCGTGAGACTTGGATCTCAGGCCATCACCAAGAGGGACAATTTCAAATATCTGGGGTCGGTGACCCGGGGGGATGAAGAGATCGACGGGGATGTCACTCATCGTATAGGAGCAGGGTGGTCAAAATGGAGGCTTGCATCAAGAGTCTTGTGTGACAAGAAAGTGCAACAGAAACTCAAGAGGAAGTTTTGTAGAGCTGTGGTTAGACCTCCCATGTTGTATGGGGCGGAGTGCTAGTCGGTGAAGAAATCTCATGTTCAGAGAATGAAGGTTGCGGAGATAAGAAAGCTCATGTGGATGTGCGGGCTCACCAGGTTAGATAGAATTAGGAATGAAGTTATTCGGAAAAAAGTGGGTGTGGCCCCAGTGGATGAGAAGTTGCGGGAGTGTTACCAAACTTTTTCCGATGTATTGTTGCACCAAAAATACCTTCAAAATAGTATATGTATGCATATGTAAGCACGCCTGGAAATTTTGGTATTTTTCTTTAATTTTTATGATTTTTAAAAATTAATTTACTTCTTATTTTGACAGTACAAAGGGCAAAAATTATTTCCAAATTATCATTTATAGTGAATAGTGCATTTCACTCTCATATTTGAAACAAAATATAACTTTTGTAATGTTTGTGCATTTTTTAAATATATATTTGGAATTTTTAAAGATAATTGATTGCAATTATGGCCTATTTCGCAATTAACTATGTCTTATAGCTACAAAATTATTTCTTATAATTTTAGATTGATATTTATATGTAATAAATTAGTTCTATGCTTTCAATTCTACTTTTCAAATTATTTTAGCTATTTAATAAAATAAATTGGTAAAAATTAGCTATTTAAAAGTTTGCCAGATTTTATTTAAAATATAGCCCAAATTGCACCTCTATTCAACCCAATTTGAACGACCCATACCCATTTAATTTTAACCTGGTCCTCCTTTGATTTAATCTGAAACGTTGATCAAAAAAGATCAACGGCGCAGATTTTATTTCCTTAATTAAATTAGACAACCCCTCCCAAACCCTCATTCACTCAGACGGTCTCTCTCTCTCTCTCTAACAAATTCTCTCCCTTCTCTCTAGAACCTTCTGGTTCCTTCTTTTTCTATGAAGCTCGTCGCTCCGACAATTCTCCTCCCTCACTTCTCTCGATCTCTAATCGCCATGGAACCATCATCTCGTTGTTTCCCACTTAATCTCGAAGCCCAGAGACCTTCGCCATGAAAGACAGTCGCTGAAAGCTTCGCCTGGGTCCATTGCCGGCCTTTCTCCGGTGGGTTTTTGTTCGATGATGCCTTATATGGCATTATTAACAAGTTTTACGGCCAAGTTTCTCATTTCCCTAGTTTATTTTGCAAACCCTAATTTTTCTCCTAAATCTCTTTAATTTCTGCCTTTTCGAACAATTTTCAGTGTTCTACGCTACTTCTCACTCGATATCTCTGATTAATTCAAGTTTTCCAATAATTTTTTCTCTTTTTCAAACTAGGGTTTTTGACCCCTTGTGCAAAATCGCTATACTTTCTGATTTTTCTTGAGTATTATGTGGTTATGTTTGTGTTATGTGTTTGTTTGTGTTATATTCTGGTTACTCCGAGTTCCATGCTTTAAGTTTTCCACTAGGATTCCATCTTCTATTGAGTCTGACTTTCCTGCTTAGATTTATCTGATTTTCATAATTGTTCATCGTTTACCTAATATCCTGCTAATTTTTGTGCACCTCTGCGAATCCTTGATCTGTATGTGTTTTTTCCTTAGAAGTTTTACACTGATTTTTTTAATTTAATTACTCCCTTATTCGTAATATGCTTTCCTTACTTAGAACTAATTCCCTTGTGATTCTAGTCTCATATGTGATTCCTTGATTAATTTCAGAGTTAATTTATATTTCACCATATTTATGTGCATGGACATGCCTTCAAATATTCAGTATATATTTTCCTTACTTTAAAAATTATGTATTTATCCCTTATTACATAATACATGCTTTACTACTCCTACTATGGTAGATGCAGTAGTCTGATTGATTCCTTTTCTTTTAAAACGCTTGTTTGGTACCGTTTGACTTTGATTCCTTAATTAAAGGGGTGTCCTTATGCTGATTTGATTATGATTGATATCCAGTTCCTTAATTATGGATTTCTGCCTTGTTTGTTTACTAGTTTTCATTATTATAAGTACCTCCATCCTCTTTGCATAACACACCAACACACATTACAATCTCTCTGAACTTCCTTTCAATAACACTCAGTGTTCTCTATTTCTCTATTGTTTCTGTACAAACTCTCTCACTCAATCGGCCAAAAGCCTAGACTGAGTAATCTTGGCCGTTTATTTCTACACTACTAGGGTACTACTGCATCAGTTACTTGGGTTTTTTGCCTGCTGTTTGCTTCTCTGAACTGCTGTTCTCACACTGATGCCCTCATTCTCTGATCTCTCTGCTCATCTTGTGCATTGTTGCTCTTTGTGTTCTATTTGCCTTATACTAGTACGTTACTCATCTAATATATAGTCTCCAGAACAATATGTTCTTGTTAGTCATGCAGTTCATCTTGTTCCTTGTGTGTTTTTCTCTATGGTTCTGCTGTTCTTATTGTCACTAGCATGCACTTACCAGTTTATCTTATCATGTTCCCCCTTACCTCATTCCTTGTCTCAATAGCTGTTTACTTTTCCTTGTGTATTAATACCATGTATCCAGGTCTGCTTGGCTACTTGATCAGCCTAAAACCTCTTCCTGAGGTTAATTGTATTGGGGTTTGGTGCAGTAAGAATTGAACCCTTGTTTGCAACCACGCTTGATTACTCTGCTTCAATATGTTGTCTGTGTATTTCACTATACTTATTTGATCCCTTCCACTTTGTTCCTGTTTGTGTGATGCTATGTTTAAAACTAGTCAGTTTTTAAATGATTTCAAAGGAATTCTTTCAACTTTTTCAATCATTGTTTCCTCAAGCTATCTCTCTAATCTTCCGACTATTTTTCTTAAACTGACTTTCAACTATTTTAAACTCTCTAAATCCTATCACAATTTTATTATTTTTAGAACATTAGGTTCTGCCCCCTTAGTGTAAGCATTGCCTTGGGAGCCCTTTGAGCACACATTGAACTTTGATGCACAAGGCTGGCACTTCCACACTTGCACTTGTCAAATAATGACATTTTGGGTGCTTAGTATCGGCCAGGGGTTCAAATGAACCCTTAGGGAACTTTGCCACACCCAAGCCTTGGTAATGGCTGTGAAACTCGAAAGGAGTGAGGTTGGAGATGCTTGGCCTGGCTGAAGGCTCCCTATAGAATAACTTCTTATTTTCTTTACACTGTTGTATTTTAATTATTTGGGCTGTAATAATTTGTAAAGAATAATGGGGTTTATAGCTAATTGGGTGGGTTATGTATGTTTAATTAAGGGAGTGGGTAGAAAACATGGTTATAGGCCTTTTTTTATTTACCTGCGCAATAGATACCATGCTTTAAGACATGCATCTTCGCATATAGAAATCATGTTCTTAGGAAATTCACTTTCAGTTTGTTATTCTGCGTATTCTAATAACCATAACTAATTAATAATTAATAAGTTATTACCATCACATCTAGATACCATGTTTTTAGGACTTTTTGTGCGTTAGATACCATGCCTTTAGGACTCTATTTGAAAACTTTGTTATTCTGGGAAAAACCTGATTAAAAGCTCCTCGTTAAAACTGGAAATATTGCATGCTCACCATTTTAATAACGCCTAAGTAAGACTTAGGCCGGATGAAAAACTGACTAATCACCTTTACTATGCATGTCCGAAAACTGTTCCGCAAATGTTTCCAAGTGACTTTTGCAGATTGCTAAAAACTGCTACTGCTCTTTTTAGGTTCTCAACGATTTTCTTGCAAGTCTTTTCTGCAAAATTCCCCAGTTTCTTTCTTTATTAAATTATACTCCAACTTTTTGAAAATTCTTCTTTCCATAGACCTTAATTGAGTTTAAGTCATGCTATTTATATGCATTATTTGCGGAGGTATACATGAGCCTTATAAGTGTTTACACATTACCCTTCTAAATGCTGTCGTACTTGTTTTTGCATGTCGCCTTAGCATTTTACCTTTAAACCTATGAGTCATCTTAGAACCCCTTCTTATAGGAATAGTACTTCTAAATTCCTCCGGGACTGATAGGTTGGGACGGGTACTAGCATGCAATACGTTAACCAGACCAAACGCATTTAAATACCTTAATATGATACGAAGGGTAGGACATAGAGATAATGACGATGTGATATTATCATAAAGCGACCCCTCTTTGGGAATATGTGCGGATATTGTATTGAATGATCCATATTATAGTTAAACGTAGGACCCCCTTACCTTTTACTTTTATTTAATTATTTCACTTTCACTTGTGCTATTATTTTTCAAATTTGCCCACTAGTTTTATATTCCATTGCCCACTAGTTTTATATTCCTTATATGAATATTTTCTTGTTTATTTCTATGCTTCTTAAAGTCACATCTAAGCAAGGCCGGAAACCATACTAGTGGATCTTGAGGGGTGCCTAATACCTTCTCCTCGAGATAATTTCAAGCCCTTACCCGAACTCTAGTTTTCATTCAAAATCTTCTTAAAAGTTTCCTAATGCACTATAATTATTAGGTGGCGACTCTTCAAACTCCGTAACCCAATTCCCAAAAGGGAATAAGAGTTGTTTTTTTCCATAATGTCATACACCCGATTTCGCTTCTTTTAGGGGAGGGGAAAAGAGGGCATCGACAGCATGGCGACCCTGCTGTGGATTTTCTTTAAGGCTTTTACCATTACTTGCTTTTATGACTTTATTTATTTCCTATTTTAATTATTTCATCACAATTACTAACTTAACTCTTCATGTTTTTCTTTCCTTTTAATCTCTGCTTTTTATTTTAATTCTGTTTTAATTTTCGAGCATCAATTGTAATCTTTATGAATGTGAAAATACATACAACTTGTTTCATTATTGTAATTGCATTTCTCAACATCATATTCCACTCGTGCCAGAACAAATCCTATAGCAATGCTTACAATGAGTGGTTGCGCCCTTCCTATATTCTAAACCCCCTAAATGTGGCAAAGGCATACTTTAAGTAAAACCAGTCAATCAACGATGTAGTCGACGGTTCCGCGCCTTTCCCTCTTGAGTTGTCCGCTCAAGGATACATTGTCTAGCATATCAAAAATAGAACCCTTACTCTATTGAATTGTTCATGCATCATGGTCAACCCTAGCTTAGTCAGTTATATTGTCCGCATAATGACTCATTAAGGTAGCGTAAACCAAAGTCCATCAGGTTTCCTGAAACCCAAATGGACGCCTTCACGTTTTGTGCATTTATTTGGAGAACTGAATGCTTTTTTGCTGATTATTGATTTAAATAGTCAAGTCTGGTGGGGTTAAGGGCCTAACACTTTGTTTCATAGAAATGAGGCACGAGGTCCCCAGATTCGATTTGGTATCCAACATCCACCCAAAGTTGCTAAGCTGGTGGGAGTATCTTCATAGCAGAGATCAAAACCTTGTCCGTAAGCGCTTAGGAAATCTGCCTTCGCTTTTGGGAATCCAACCCAACAACAAAATCCTTGAGGCTACCACTTTGTTTTGGTATGGTGACCGATTAGTGTTTCATTTCGGGGATTTGGAAATGATCCCTTTGCTGGAAGAAATAGGGGGGCTAGCTAGCATACCTTGGGAAATGTCGGGTTTACTCATGCCGGAGAATCGCAAAAGTAGGGGTTTCCTTAAAATGATGGGACTCAAGAAAAATCACAATCTTTCTTGTTTGAAGGACTCTTACGTACCATTCGACCTCATATACGAGAGATACGACCACAGTAAGTCCTATCGCACCTACATGGATGAATTCGCCCTCACCTCTTTGGGGAACATATATAGAAGGGTCTTTATGTTTATGTTTTGGTTCTTGGGCATGGTAATTTTCCCTATGAAGAAGGCTAGGATCCACACCAAGACTAGCCATGGTTACTACGACTTTGATGGAAGGAATCGACGGGCAATCATTCAGCATAGTACCTATGATCCTTGCAGAAATCTATCGAGCCTTGGGGGAGTGTCAACAACGGGCTCCACATTTTGATGTTTGTAACTTACTACTTCAACTATGGCTCCTGGAACACCTTCAAAAAGGTGATCATAGACAGGAAATCATACTCAGAGATTGGGATGACCATATCGCTTTTCATCATCCAAAGCGAATGAACTTCATGCCCAATATGTTTTCTCTTCCAGAGGATGCCAGTGGATGGGTAGAGTTATTCAAAAATCTGAAAGAAGAGCAAATTCAATGGATGTTCGAGTGGTTCCCGATAAGGGAGTACATTGTCTGTTCTCGAGATGCACCATTCTTCATACTCATTGGCCTGAGGGGAACTCATCCTTATGTCCCCCTCCGAGTGATGAGGCAAGACGGAAGGAAACAAATCATACCCAGGATAGAAAAAATAAGTCACTTCAAGGCTGACTTTCAAAATTGACGATAGCCCGCATAGGTGTCACGCTCAACATATGTGGCACTAAAATCTCGCTCTAGCAAAGATTCTATTGAACGAGATAGGTATAATGCCAGGTGTATGTTGCACTACACATGTTGGTTAGAAGATGATCACATTGGTTTGGGTCGTCCGGGTTCATCCATGGTCACAAAATTATTGAAGAGAAAGCTGAAGCACAAGTCAAGTGAAATCAACTATGCAAGAGAATGAGAGAACGTGAGAATGAACATTGGGAAATACAGGAAGCCCACGAGAAGCTAATCAACTAAGGAAAGATATGGCTGTCAACGCCAAAAACCGTTTGGGGTATCTGGAGCAAGGTTTGGTAGAGATGGAAGGAAAGTATTTGCAAAGGATCGAAGAATGTCAGAATGGTGTGGGAAGTGCCAGCGGACATTTGGCTCGAGCCTACTTACTGTTGGGGATGCGCGAGTTGATGCAGCTGTACGAGGGAGGCAAGAATACCGAATCTAGGGAAGGTTCTTCTAGGACCAAGTAGTTAGGAGTATTTTCTTTTGCTTTATCACCATGATTCTAATCGACGAAGGATCCAGCCTCAACATTTGTCCGTTGGTCACTCTCAGGACACTGGTCAAGGGTTTGCACGAGATCAAAGATGGGGCTATCCGTGTTAAAGCTTTTGATGGATCTCAGAGGTCCACCATTGTAGAGATTCGCTTATGCCTGTAGATGGGGCCCACCTGGTTTGACGTTGAGTTCCAAGTCATTGATGTACCAGCGTCCTATAATTTATTGCTAGGAAGACCCTGGATCGACACCGCTGGGGCCGTGGCGTCAACATTGCATCAAGCTTTCAAATTTGTATGGAATCATCAGGAAGTAATTATTCATGGCAACGGTAGTAACCCCATATACAGTCATTAGACTATCCTGATGATCGGAGGAAGAAGAAGAATAGGTGGAGAAACATACCATCACATCAAGAGGGTCAATGCCATAGACAAAGATAAGTGATGGAATAGCAAAATCGAGGCATTTTGAATTGGAGCGTATACGAGCCAAGAAAGGGGCTTGGCAAGAATCTCCAGGGTATCTCCAAGCCTATCCAGTTGAAGAAGCATGGAACCACTTTTGGTGTGAGTTATGAATACACTTGGGAGGAGTTCTAGCACTGGTCGCCACTATGGCGCGGTTCCTACTAACCATAGGAGCACCCTCTACCCCAGTTAGAGTAGACTTTTCAGCCCACTAATATCATATCAGAGGGATGAGACGCTAGCAGCCATGAAGAACCTATTTATGAAGGATGATATGGATTGTTGTGTTACGTTCGAGGAGGAAGGGGAGGAAGGCCCTTCCATTCAAGCTGTGAATCGGGGAGAACACCTCACCAATTAGTCAATCAGGACAACCAGTGCCCGTAGAGCCTTGGGGTAGCAAGGCTAAACGACACACATGCATCGCACTTTACCTTTAGTTGATTCTACTTTTCAACATTATCTTTACTTTTGAAAAGAGCTCTGATGTTTTAGACAATTATGAATTTAATCAAAAGCATTGTCCAAGTTTATCTATTTATTTTGCTCTCATTTATTTTCTCTATCATTTACTTTATTTTGCACAGCATTACTATTACATATCTTGATGATGAACCAACGACTGTAACTTGCAATGAGCTAATGCAACAAACAAACGTAGATTCAGAAGAGGTTGAAATACCAGAAGAGGTTGTTAAAGAAGTCGAAAATTTTGAGAACTTACCTAAGTCCAATTTAGACGAAGCTGAGGTCATAAATCTGGGAGATGCAGAAAATATCATGGAAATACGAATCGGTGTACACTTGTCACCGTCACAAAAGGAAGAATACACAGAATTTTTGAAAGAGTATGAGGACATATTCGCATGGTCGTATGATGATATGACCGGCCTCAGCATGTCCATTGTGGCTCACGAGTTTCCAACTGATCTGTCATGCCCACTGGTCAAGCAGAAACTCAGAAAATTCAAGCCAGACATGAGTTTAAAAATCGAAGAAGAAGTCACAAAGCAAGTGAAAACCATGGTTCTCAGAGTAGTGGAGTATTCAACATGGTTAGCCAACATTGTACCGATGCCAAAGAAGGATTGAAAGGTTAGAGTCTGTGTCGACTACCATTCGTCGATTGGTTTGTTACCATCAGATATGGATGGATGAAGAGGATGTAGAGAAAACGACATTCATCACGCCATGGGGAATGTATTGTTACAGAATGATGCTTTTCAGTCTGAAGAATGCTGGTGCTACTTACATGAGAGCCATGACCATAATATTTCATGATATGATACACAAGGAGATCGAGGTATAATGGTATATGTGAACGACGTCATCGTTAAATCCAGAAAAGTTGCAGATCACATGGAAGATTGAGAAAGGTTTTCAACAGACTGAGGAGATACAAGCTGAAACTGAACCCCCACGTGTGCATTCGGGGTCCCGGCCAGAAAATTTTTGGGTTTCATTGTGAGTCACTGAGGAATAGAACTGGATCTGCCAAAGGGCAAAGCCATTCAAGAGTTTCCACCGCCAAAGAACAAGAAAGATGTAATGAGTTTTTGGGGAGGCTCAACTATATCAGCTGATTTATAGCTCAGTCCACTGTCATTTGTCAACCCATCGTCAAGATGCTAAAGAAAGATGTTGCCACTAAATGAACTGATGATTTGTCAAAAGGCTTTCGACAGAATCAAGAAATACTTGTCAACGACGCCAGTCCTGGTTCCGCCTGAGCTAGGGAAACCTCTATTGCTTTATCACGTAGTATTGGATGGGGCATTTGGTTGTGTTTTAGGAAAACTTGACAAAACCGGAAATAAGGAGCAGGCCATCCATTACCTCAGCAAGAAGTTTACCCCTAACGAGACTCGGTATTCCTTATTAGAGCGCACCTGTTGCACTTTAACATGGGTAGATAAGAAATTGAGACATTATTTCTGCGCTTACACCACTCATCTCATATCCAGGATGGATCCATTGAAACATATTTTCTAGAAGCCCATGCCTACTAGCAAGCTTGCCAAGTGGCAGATTTTATTAAGTGAACTTGACATCATTTATGTTACCCAAAAGGTGGTCAAAGGATAAGCCCTGGAAGATCACCTCGCCGAGAATCCTGTAGGAGGAGAATACAAATCCTTAAAGACGTACTTTCCTGATGAAGAAATAGCCTTCATTAGAGAAGATATCGTAGAATCCTATGATGGTTGGAGGATGTTTTACGACGGAGCCGCAAACATAAAAGGAGTGGGTATAGGAGCGATTTTGGCATTAGAAACTGGTCAGCATTACCCGGTGTCCGCCGAGCTCAGATTCCCATATACCAACAATATGGTCGAGTACGAGGCCTACATCTTAGCGCTCAAGCTGGTGATTGACATGAATGTTCAGGAACTGCTAGTGATCAGAGATTCAGACCTACTCATTCATCAGGTTCGAGAAGAATGGGCAACCAAAAATTCAAAGATACTGCCATTTGTATATACCATGTGCAGGAGTTGAGGAAAAGATTCAGAAAGACGGAGTTCTAGCATGTTCCCAGAATACAGAACGAGTTCACCGATGCTTTAGCCACTTTATCATCCACGATCCAGCATCCGGATACAAACTTTATTGATCCCATCCCGGTCACGATTCACGACCAACCAACTTATTGTGCTCACGTTGAGGAAGAAGCCAATGGGAAACGTTGGTTCCATGATATCAAGGAATACTTGACAACAGGAAGGTACCCAGAGTTTGACAATGCTACTCAGAAACGAACACCTCGGAGATTTTTCGATTATTTCTCTCACAGCAGAGGAATCATGTATAGGAGGACTCCTGATTTGGGATTATTAAGGTGTCTCGAGGCAAAAGAAGAAACTAGACTATTGGAGGAAGTGCACGCAGGGACTTATGGACCACATATGAATGGTTTCATTTTGGCAAAGAAGATACTTCTAGTAGGTTATTTTTGGATGACTATGGAGACAGACTGCATTAAGTACGTGTGAAAATGCCACCGATGCCAGGTGCATGCAGATATGATAAAGGTTCCTCTAAACGAGCTTACTGCAACAAGCTCACCATGGCCATTCGGCGCTTGGGGTATGGACGTCATTAGACCAATTGAGCCAGCCACGTCAAATGGGCACAGGTTCATCTTGGTGGCAATTGATTACTTTACCAAATGGGTTGAAGTAGCATCATACAAGACAGTCACGAATAAGGTAGTTGTATATTTCATCCTAGATCGTATGGTTTGTCGGTTCGGGGTTCCAGAATCAATCATCACTGACAACGGCTCTAACCTCAATAGCAACCAATTGAAGGAAATATGTGAAACATTCAAGATCATACATATGAACTCTACGGCCTACAGACCTCATATGAACGGAGCTGTAGAAGCAGCCAATAAGAACATCAAGAAGATACTAAGGAAAATGATTGAAAATCACAAGCAGTGGCATGAGAAATTGTCGTTTGCTCTATTGGGTTACGGCACCACGGTCCGCACATCAACCGGGGCCACTCATTACATATTGGTTTATGGAACAGAGGAGGTCATTCCCCCTGAAGTAGAAATTCAATCCTTAAGGGTCATACAAGAAGCAGAATTAGAGGATGCAGAATGGGTCAAAAGTCGTTACGAGCAGTTAGCCCTCATAGATGGAAAGAGGATGAATGATGCATGTCATAGTCAATTATATCATAACAGAATGTCCAGAGCCTTCAACAAGAGAGTTCGACCAAGGAAGTTTACACTGGGGCAGGTGGTGTTGAAGAAGATATTTTCCCATCAAGATGAAGCCAAAGGGAAATTCGCTCCCAACTGGCAGTGTTCGTACATGGCCCACTGGGTTCTGATTGCAGAAATGGATGGAGAAGTCTGGCCGAAGCTTATCAACTCAGACGCAGTGAAGAGATACTATACTTCATCATTATGCTTTCCTTTATGATGTAATTTGAACTACGCCTGACCTGATTCCCGTTTAAGAGGGGATACCTAGGAAGCCTTATGGGTTCGATCACATTTTAATAAAAAAAATTCCATTTTCCCCGCTATTGGAACTGGGGCAGAATTTTGACGAGGACCCATAAATTTCCGAAGTAAGTTTTCAGTCTCTTCATCAGCGCCGACCTAGTAAACTGGGGATGAATTTTGAGAAGGACCCTCAAAATTCTGGAATTATTCCACATTCGGTTATTCAGCACATCCATCAGTAGCACCAGCCCAGTAAAATATGGCGGAATTTTGAGGAGGACCCTCAAAATTTGGAGAACTGACCTAAGTCCAATTTAGACGAAACGGAGGTCATAAATCTGGGAGATGCAGAAAATATCATGGAAATACGAATCACTGTACACTTGTCACCATCACAAAAGGAAGAATACATAGAATTTTTGAAAGAGTATGAGGACATATTCGCATGGTCGTATGATGATATGACCGGCCTCAGCATGTCCATTGTGGCTCACGAGTTTCCAACTGATCTGTCATGCCCACTGGTCAAGCAGAAATTCAAAAAATTCACGCCAGACATGAGTTTAAAAATCGAAGAAGAAGTCACAAAGCAAGTGAAAACCAGGGTTCTCAGAGTATTGGAGTATTCAACATGGTTAGCCAACATTGTACCGGTGCCAAAGAATGATTGAAAGGTTAGAGTCTGTGTCGACTACCGGGATCTCAACCGGGCCAGTCCTAAAGACGACTTTCCTTTGCCAAATATACACATATTAATCGACAATTGCGCCAAGCATGAGTTGCAGTCATTCGTCGGTTGGTTTGTTACCATAAGATATGGATGGATGAAGAGGGTGTAGAGAAAACGACATTCATCACGCCATGGGGAATGTATTGTTACAGAATGATGCTTTTCAGTCTGAAGAATGCTGGTGCTACTTACATGAGAGCCATGACCATAATATTTCATGATATGATACATAAGGAGATCGAGGTATAATGGTATATGTGGACGACGTCATCGTTAAATCCAGAAAAGCTGCAGATCACATGGAAGATTTGAGAAAGGTTTTCAACATACTGAGGAGATACAAGCTGAAACTGAACCCCCACGTGTGCATTCGGGGTCCCGGCAAGAAAATTTTTGGGTTTCATTGTGAGTCGCTGAGGAATAGAACTTGATCCGCCAAAGGGCAAAGCCATTCAAGAGTTTCCACCGCCAAAGAACAAGAAAGATGTAATGAGTTTTTGGGGAGGCTCAACTATATCAGCTGATTTATAGCTCAGTCCACTGTCATTTGTGAACCCATCATCAAGATGCTAAAGAAAGATGTTGCCACTAAATGAACTGATGATTTGTCAAAAGGCTTTCGACAGAATCAAGCAATACTTGTCAACGACGCCAGTCCTGGTTCCGCCTGAGCTAGGGAAACCTCTATTGATTTATCACGCAGTATTGGATGGGGCATTTGGTTGTGTTTTAGGAAAACTTGACGAAACCGGAAAGAAGGAGCAGGCCATCCATTACCTCAGCAAGAAGTTTACCCCTTACGAGACTCGGTATTCCTTATTAGAGCGCACTTGTTGCACTTAAACCTGGGTAGCTAAGAAATTGAGACATTATTTCTGCGCTTACACCACTCATCTCATATCCAGGATGGATCCATTGAAACATATTTTTTAGAAGCCCATGCCTACTAGCAAGCTTGCCAAGTGGCAGATTTTATTAAGTGAACTTGACATCATTTATGTTACCCAAAAGGTGGTCAAAGAAAAAGCCCTAGCAGATCACCTCGCCGAGAATCCTGTAGGAGGAGAATACAAATCCTTAAAGACGTACTTTCCTGATAAAGAAATAGCCTTCATTGGATAAGATATCGCAGAATCCTATGATGGTTGGAGGATGTTTTACGACAGAGCCACAAACATGAAAAGAGTGGGTATAGGAGCGGTTTTGGTATTAGAAACTGGTCAGCATTACCCGGTGTCCGCCAAGCTCAGATTCCCATATACCAACAATATGGTCGAGTACGAGGCCTAGATCTTAGCGCTCAAGCTGGTGATTGACATGAATGTTCAGGAACTGCTAGTGATCAGAGATTCAAACCTACTCATTCATCAGGTTCGAGAAGAATGGGCAACCAAAAATTCAAAGATACTGCCATTTATATATACCATGTGCAGGAGTTGAGGAAAAGATTCAGAAAGACGGAGTTCCAGCATGTTCCCAGAATACAGAACTAATTCACCGATGCTTTAGCCACTTTATCATCCATGATCCAGCATCTGGATACAAACTTTATTGATCCCATCCCGGTCACGATTCACGACCAACCAACTTATTGTGCTCACGTTGAGGAAGAAGCCAATGGGAAACATTGGTTCCATGATATCAGGGAATACTTGACAACAGGAATGTACCCAGAGTTTGACAATGCTACTCAGAAACAAACACCTCGGAGATTTTCCAATTATTTCTCTCACAGCGGAGGAATCATGTATAGGAGGACTCCTGATTTGGGATTATTAAGGTGTGTCGAGGAAAAAGAAGAAACTATACTATTGGAGGAAGTGCACGCAGGGACTTATGGACCACATATGAATGGTTTCATTTTGGCAAAGAAGATACTTCTAGTTGGTTATTTTTGGATGACTATGGAGACAGACTGCATTAAGTACGTGTGAAAATGCCACTGATTCCAGGTGCATGCAGATATGATAAAGGTTCCTCTAAACGAGCTTACTGCAACAAGCTCACCATGGCCATTCGGCGCTTAGGGTATGGACGTCTTTTGACCAATTGAGCCAGCCACGTCAAATGGGCGCAGGTTCATCCTGGTGGTAATTGATTACTTTACCAAATGGGTTGAAGCAGCATCATACAAGGCAGTCACGAATAAGGTAGTTGTAGATTTCATCCTAGATCGTATGGTTTGTCGGTTCGGGGTTCCAGAATCAATCATCACCGACAACGGCTCTAACCTCAACAGCAACCAATTGAAGGAAATATGTGAAACATTCAAGATCATACATAAGAACTCTACGGCCTACAGACCTCAGATGAACGGAGCTGTAGAAGCAGCCAATAAGAATATCAAGAAGATACTAAGGAAAATGATTGAAAATCACAAGCAGTGGCATGAGAAATTGTCGTTTGCTCTATTGGGTTACGGCACCACGGTCCGCACATCAACCGGGGCCACTCATTACATATTGGTTTATGGAACAGAGGCGGTCATTCCCCTGAAGTAGAAATTCAATCCTTAAGGGTCATACAAGAAGCAGAATTAGAGGATACAGAATGGGTCAAAAGTCGTTACGAGCAGTTAGCCCTCATAGATGGAAAGAGGATGAATGATGCATGTCATAGTCAATTATATCATAACAGAATGTCCAGAGCCTTCAACAAGAGAGTTCGACCAAGGAAGTTTACACTGGGGCAGGTGATGTTGAAGAAGATATTTTCCCATCAAGATGAAGCCAAAGGGAAAATCTCTCCCAACTGGCAGTGTTCGTACATGGTCCACTGGGTTCTGATTGCAGAAATGGATGGAGAAGTCTGGCTGAAGCTTATCAACTCAGACGCAGTGAAGAGATACTATGCTTCATCATTATGCTTTCCTTTATGATGTAATTTGAACTACGCCTGACCTGATTCCCGTTTAAGAGGGGATACCTAGGAAGCCTTATGGGTTCGATCACATTTTAATAAAAAAAATTCCATTTTCCCCCGCTATTGGAACTGGGGCAGAATTTTGACGAGGACCCACAAAATTCCGAAGTAAGTTTTCAGTCTCTTCATCAGCGCCGACCTAGTAAACTGGGGATGAATTTTGAGAAGGACCCTCAAAATTCTGGAATTATTCCACATTCGGTTATTCAGCACATCCATCAGTAGCAACAGCCCAGTAAACTATGGCGGAATTTTGAGAAGGACCCTCAAAATTTTAAAGCAAACGAGGTCGCCATGTCTTGAACCACGTTGCAGTTGTTGGTTCATCATAAAACAAAATTATTCTTCTCTTTACTAAATATATATACATTTGCATCAAGTTTGTCAAACTTTGCATAAAATCATTTGGATCGCTATCGTTTAGCAACGCTACCCCAAATGGAATAGGATGTCACGAGTCGAGAGACGCGAACTAACCTCCCCCTTTACAGAACTCCTGATTTTTCTTTGGATCCTGGAATTCGGGACACGAGTTAACAATGCATTTTCTCTACAGAGTCGGAAACTTTCACTCACTTCACAAGAACTTACTATCTACACCCGACATTTCTCCAACAGTCAGGATATCTCAATCGTCTACCAGCTAAGAAAAGCGCTAATATCTTCTCCTTTACACTTTTTCATTGCATAAGGCTATTCTCTGCCTTCGAGGTTAAGCTTTACCTCCATCTTGCATAAGGCTATCTTATGCCTTTCGACACTAAGCTCTGTCTATATCCTGTATTGCATAAGGCTATTCTCTGCCTTCCGAGGTTAAGCACTACCTCCATCTTGCATAAGGATATCTTCTGCCTTTCGAGACTAAGCTATGTCTCCATCTTGCATTTCATAAGGCTATTCTCTTCCTTCCAAGGTTAAGCTCTACCTCCATCTTGCATAAGGCTATCTTCTGCCTTTCGAGACTAAGCTCTCTCTCCATCTGCATTTTGCATAAAGCTATTTCCTGCCTTTCGAGGCTAAGCTCTGCCTCCACATTGCATAAGGTTGTTATCTGCCTTTCGAGACTAAGCTATGTCTCCATCTGCATTCTGCATAGGGCTATTTTCTACCTTCCGAGGTTAAGCTCTACCTCCACATTGCATAAGACTATCATCTGCCTTTCGAGACTAAGCATTGTCTCCATCCTGCATGGCTGAAATATTGCCGTTTTATTCTTATCTGGCTAAAACATCGCCACCTGCATTTTGAAATTCTCATTTGGCTGAAACATCGCCACTCGCATTTTCAATTCTCATTCGGCTAAAATACCGCCGTCTATTTTTAAATTCCCGCTTTTGCTGAATGATCGCCACCCTTTGCATTCATTTGGCTGAAAGATTGCCACCTTCTCATGGTTGAAAGATTGACAACTTGTTCAAAGGCGTCATAGTTTGAAGGCACCATCTGCATAGCCCAAGAACATCATTTCATGGCCTGTGAACCCTTACTTTTATTCTTTCCACGGCCCAGGAAATCATAGTCTGAGGACTTCATCCTAACCGTCCAAGGACAAACGTTCATGGTCAAATGGAACTTGCATCACGTTTAAATTATGCATTATATATGCGCATCGCCCATTTGCAGGTGTTCCAGTTGGCTCACAGCCGTCTCAATAGAAGTGATCCCGCTCCAGCTCTCCACAGTTCGTCCAACCTACAAACCCCCTTTCAAATCTAACCACCGCGTCTGTTGTTTCAAATTTCCATCGGCATACTCTGCCAATGATTCCTGAACTACATATGGCCTAATTCTTGTAAGACCAGAGATATGTAGGCAGCTCAGAAACTGGAGCATGGTCAAAATTCTCTTATAATCGCAATTTCTGTCAAAATTGGTCATCTTATCTTTACCCGAAAACTCTTTCATCCTCATCGGGTAAAGAGGAGCAGTTGTTGGTACCTAATTTTTTCCTATATATTTTTGCATCCAAAATACCTTCAAATAGGATATGCATGCATATATATAAGCACGCCTTGAAATTTTGATAATTTTACTTTAATTTTTAAGATTTTTAATAATCAATATATTGCTTATTTTGACAGTACAAAGGGCCAAAATTATTTCCAAATTATCATTTTTAGTGAATAGTGTGTTTCACACTCATATTTGCAACAAAATATAATTTATGTAATTTTGTGCATTTTTTACAAATGTATTTGGAATTTTAAAAGATAATTGCATGAAATTACAATTATGACCTATTTCGCAATTAACTATTTCTTATAGCTACAAAATTATTTTTTTTATAATTTTAGATTGATATTTAAATGTTATTAATTAGTTCAATGCTTTCAATTCTGCCTTTTAAATTATTTTAGCTATTTTATAAAATAAATTGGGAAAATTAGCTATTTAAAAGTTGGCCCGATTTAATTTAAAATATAGCCCAAATTGCACCTCTATTCAGCCCAATTTTAAACCCAATTTTAACGACCCATACCCTTTTGATTTAAACCCGGTCCGCCATTGATTTAATCTGAGCTGTTGATCAAATAAGATCAACGGTCCAGATTCTATTTCCTTAATTAAATCGAACGACCCCTTCCCAAACCCTCATTCACTCAGATGGTCTCTCTCTCTAACAAATACTCTCCCTTCTCTGTATAACCTTCAGGATCCTTCTTCTCCAATGAAGCTCGTCGCTCCGGCCATACTCCTCCCTCAGTTCTCTCGATCTCTACTCGCCATGGAACCCTCATCTCGTCGTTTCCCTCTAAAGCTCGAAGCCCAGAGACCTCCACCATGAAAGACAGTTGCTGAAATCTTTGCCTAGGTCCATTGTCATCCTTTCTCCGGTGGGTTTTTGTCCGATGATGCCTTGTATGGCATTATTAACAAGTTCGCGGCCAGGTTTCTCATTTCCCTAATTTATTTTGCAAACCTTAATTTTTCTCCTTCTTCTCTTTAGTTTCTTCCTTTTCCAGCAATTTTTAGTGTTTTACGCTACTTCCACTCGATATCTCTGATTAATTCAAGTATTCCAACAATCTTTCTCTTTTTCAAACTAGGGTTTCTGACCCCTTTTGCAAAATCACTATACTTTCTGATTTTCCTTGAGTATTATGTGGTTATGTTTGCGTTATGTGTTTGTTTGTGTTATCTTCTGGTTACTCCGAGTTCCATGCTTTAAGTTTTCTACTAGGGTTCTGTCCTCTATTGAGTCTGACTTCTCTGCTTAGGGTTATCTGATTTTCATGATTATTCATCGTTTACCTAATATCCTGCTGATTTTTGTGCGTCTCTGCGAATCCTTGATCTGTATGTGTTTTTTCCTTAGAATTTTTACGCTAATTTTTTCTAATTTAATTACTCCCTTATTTGTAATATGCTTTCCTTACTTAGAACTAATTCCCTTGTGATACTCGTCTCATTTGTGATTCTTTGATTAATTGTCAGAGTTAATTTATATTTTACCATATTTATGTGCATGGACATGCCTTCAAATATTCTGTATATATTTTCCTTGCTTGAAATACTATGTATTTAGCCCTTATTACATAATACATGCATTACTACTCTTACTTTCGTAGATGCGGTAGTCTGATTGATTCATTTCCTTTTAAAACAACTATTTGTTACCGTTTAACTTTGATTCCTTAATTAAAGGGGAGTCCTTATGCTGATTTGATTATGATTGATACCCAGTTTATTAATTATGGATTGCTTCCTTGTTTGTTTACTCATTTTCAGTATTATAAGTACCCTCATCCTCTTTGCGTAACACACCAACACACATTACAATGTCTCTGAACTCCCTTTTAATAACACTCAGTGCTCTCTATTTCTTTATTGTTTCTGTACAAACTCTCTCACTCGATCGGCTAAAAGCCTAGATTGAGTAATCTTGGCTGTTTATTTCTACACTGCTAGGGTACTACTGCATCAGTTACTTGGGTTTTTTGCCTGCTGTTTGCTTCTCTGATCTGTTATTCTCACATTGATGCCCTCATTCTCTGATATCTCTGCTCATCTTGTGCATTGTTGCTCTTTGTGTTCTATTTTCCTGAAACTGGTATGTTACTCATCTAATATATAGTCTCCAAAACAATATGTTTTTTTAGTCATCTAGTTCATCTTGTTCCTTGTGTGTTTTTCTCTATGGTTTTGCTGTTGTTATTGTCAGTAGCATGCACTTACAAGATTAGCTTATCATGTTCCCCGTTACCTCATTCCTTGTCTCAATAGCTGTTCACTTTTCCTTGTGTATTAATACCATGTATCCAGGTCTGCTTGGCTACTTGATCAGCCTAAAAACCTCTTCCTGAGGTTAATTGTATTGGTTTTTTGTGCAGTAAGAATTGAACCCTTGTTTGCAACCACGCTTGATTACTCTGCTTCAATATGTTTTCTGTGTATTTCACTATACTTATTTGACCCCTTCCACTTTGTCCCTGTTTGTGTGATGCTCTATTTAAAACTGGTTAGTTTTAAAATGATTTCAAGGAATTCTTTCAACTTTTTCAATCATTGTTTCCTCAAGCTATCTCTCAAATCTTCCTACAGTTTTTCTTAAATTGACTTTCAACTACTTTAAACTCTCAATCTTATCACAATTTCATTATTCTTAGAACATTAGGTTATGCCCCCCTAGTGTATGCATTGCCTTGGGAGCCCTTTGAGCACCCATTGAATTTTGATGCACAAGGCTGGCACTTCCACACTTGCACTTGTCAAATAATGACATTTTGGGTGCTTGGTATTGGCCAGGCGTTCAAATAAACCCTTATGGAACTTTGCGGCACCCAAGCCTTTGTAATGGCTATGAAACTCGGAAGGAATGAGGTTGGAGATTCTTGGCTTGGATGAAGGCTCCCTATATAATAACTTCTTATTTTCTTTACCACTGTTGTATTTTAGTTATTTGGGAATTAATAATTTGTAAACAATAATGGGGGTTATAGTGAATTGGGAGGGTTATGTATGTTTAATTAAGGGAGTGGGTAGAAAACATGCCTATAGTTATTTATTTATATGCGCAATAGATACCATGTTTTAGGACATGCATCTTTGTATATAGAAATCATGTTCGTAGGATATTCACTTTCAGTTTGTTATTCTGCGTATTCTCACAACCATAACTAATTAATAATCTACAAGTCATTACCATCACATCTAGATACCATGTTTTTTAGGACTTTTTGTGCTTAGATATCATGCCTTTAGGACTCTATTTGCAAACTGTTTAAATAATTCGTTACTCTGGGTAAAACTTATTAATAACTCCTCGTTAAAACTGGAAATATTGCATGCTCACAATTTTAAGTACTCATTGGAAAAAATTATGCCGTATAAAAGACTTACTAATCACCTTTAAGTTATGTTCAAATTAATCCGCCTCTGTCTGGACTCGTTTGTCTCTGAAGCTTTCTAATCTTTATACGAACTTCTGCCCTATTTTTAAACTATTTATCCAAAGATTTTCTACTACATTTTGTCCGGAACTGGACTACTATTTTCAAATTAGCGAAATACTGTAAATTTCGAAAGCTAATAATATTCATTGTTTTTCTTTACACTTTTGCAATCCCAAGAAAAAAACCTTCATAATTGTTCTTTCACTCTGCCAGTCCGAAAACTGTTCCAGAAATGTTTCCAAGTGACTTCTGCAGATTGCTAAAAACTTCTACTGCTCTTTTTATTTTCTGAACGATTTTCTTGCAAGTCTTATCTATAAAATTCTTCAGTTTCTTTCTTTTTAAATTATACTTCAGCTTTTTGAAAATTCTTCTTTCCATAGACCTTAATTGTGTTGAAGTCATGCTATATATATGCATTGTTTGCAGAGGTATACATGAGCCTTATAATTGTTTAGATGTTCCCTTTCTAAATGCAGTCCTACTTGTTCTTGCATGTCGCCTTAGAATTTTACCTTTAAACCTAGGAGTTGGCTTAGAACCCCTTCTTATAGGAATAGTAGTCCTCAATTCCTCCGGGGCTAATAGGTAGGGACGGGTACTAGCATGCAATAAGTAAACGAGACCAAACGCGTTTAAATACCTTAACGGGATGGGAAGGGTAGGAAATGGAGATGATGACGATGTGATAATATCATAAAGCGATCCCTCTTTGGGAATATGTTTGGATATTGTATCGAATGATCCATATTATAGCTAAACCTAGGACCCCCTTACCTTTTACTTTTGTTCAAATATTTCCCTTTCACTTGTGCTATTATTTTTCAAATTTTCCCACTAGTTTTATGTTCCTTATATGCATATTTGCTTGTTTATTTCTATGCTTCTTAAAGTCATATCTAAGCAAGGCCGGGAACCACACTAGTGGATCTTTAGGGTTGCCTAACACCTTCCTCTCGAGATAATTTCAAGCCCTTACTCGAACTATGGTTTTCATTCAACATAATCTTAAAAGTGTCCTATTTCACTATAATCATTAGGTGGCGACTCTTCAAACTCTGTAACCCAATTCCCAAAAGGGAATAAGAGTTTTTTTTGACCATAATTTCGTAAACACGATTTTGTTTCTTTTAGGGGAGGGGAAAAAGGGGGCGTCGACAGGGAGGCGAGGCTCAGGTGGTTCGGGCAGGTGCGGAGGAGAAGCCCAGATGCCCCAGTGAGAAGTTGTGAGCGTTTGGAGGTGGTTGGTGCGAGTCAAGGCAGAGGAAAGTGCCAGGCCTAACCCAGCGAGGTAGTGATGATGCTAGGACCAGACTATCAATCAAACCTATTATATATATATATATATATATATATATATATATATATATATATATATATATATATATATATATATAAGCACACGATGAAATAGAAGTACAGAAAATAACCAGTCAAAGAGGGAGGGGAACATACTATGGGGAAAGTAACAGTTCAGAAACAGAAACACCAAATAAGGAATGAAATTGTACAACTAGAATATCAACAAGAGTAAGAAATCAACAATTGCACGGAATCACCCTTCGTGCTTTTACTATCGTTCTCACCAAATCAATAATATAAAGTATGGGACATCACCCTTCGTGCTTTTACTCTCTTTCCTCACCATATAATCATTGAATATCGATATGAAATGGTACATTGTACGGCAGGACATCACCCTCCGTGATTTATACTCTTTCCTCACTATGAAATCAATATAATAGACACGGAATGGTACATCGTGCAGCACGGCATCACCCTTCGTGCTTTACTATCTTTCCTCTCAATAGCAAACAATGCACGGCATCACCCTTCATGCTTTAACAGTCATTCTCGTCCAAATAAAAATCACAAACAAGGGGGCAAGTGAGTAAACAAAAAGTAATAAAAGTCCCGACAAGGGAACATATGTAAATAGTTAAATCCCTGCAAAGGAACAACATCAATAACTTTCGCATCCCGGCAAGAGAGATAATTAATAGAAGGCAAAAAACAACCCTACAATGGTACAATTAATGATTATTTCTCTTTTGTTTCACTTTCATCTCATTACTCTCATTACAACTTGAGCCATCTGCTCCAAAGGGTGCAATAATTCATATGCTTTCTCAATTCATAAAATAACTTGAGCCAATGCTCTTCGACATGCAAAAGTCATAATCCTTTCCACAATATTTCACAACAACTAGAAATCATCTCCAAGGCATAAAATATATAACATGAATCAAGATATTCCCAATTCCCAATTTATAAACTCACGGTCATGCTAGACACCAACGTATAGATACTCGTCACCATGCCTATACGTCGTACTCGACACAAAACAAGTAGAGAATAAGACTCAACTCCTAATCCCTCAAGCTAGAGTTAGACCACACTTACCTCGATGCTTTGAATTCAACTCAAGCCTCAATTATGGCTTTAGCCCTTGATTCCACCACAAATCCACTCGAATCTAGTCATATGTTACTTAAATACATTAATAAATGTTAAATGCATAAAAACTAATTTCCCAAAGTTTTGCCCAAAAAGTCCAAAAACACCCACGGGCTTACATGGTCAAAACTTGAGGTTCAGACCAAACTCCGGTTATCCATTCCTCTACCAATCCATATATCTGATTTGTTTTAAAATCGGACATCAATTGAGGTCCAAATCCCAAATTTTATTAAAACCTAAGTTCTACCCCAAATCCCCAATTTCACCCATGGAAATATTTTATTTTAAGTTAAAAACATGTTAAATGATATTAATGATTGAAATAAATGAGTTGAAACTAACTTACAATTGATTTGGAGAAGAAAGAATTATTGGAAAATCGCCTATGGGTGTTGGAGTTTGAGAAATACGAAAAATGGGGTTCAAATTTGGCGAAGTATGAAAAATGCTGGTTGCAGGTATGATAATTGTGAACTCGGGTTCGCAATTGAGAACCCCAACTCTGCAGGCTTGGGGATTGCGAGCGAGTTGGCATTTGCGAACTCCTAAGAAATCTGTGTTTTTCGCATTTGCGAGTAAAAGTGTCGCATTTGCGACATGCTCGATTTCGCAATTGCGAACCAAATGGTCACATTTGCGACCCAGGTGCAGAGACTCTCTTTTCCTATGTGCGATGTCAGGCTCGCACTCTTGAGTCCTGCTTCGCAAATGCGAAGACCGCAGAACTGGGAATATCAGATTTTCTCTAAGGTTCAAAATGCACTCCGACACCTATCCAAAACTCACCCAAGCCCTCAGGGCTCCGACACCCAAAAAAACTCAACCGAGCCCTCGGGCTCCAAAGCAAACGTACGCAAAACATCTAAGACATCCTACAGACTTATCTGTGCGATCAAATCGCCGATATAACGTCATATACATCAAATTAAGCCTCAAAATCCATGATTCCTTCCAAATTTTCATAAAACATCAAATTTCCATTTTAAGTCTGAAACACGTAAAACGACGTCCGATTTCATCCAAATTTTACAGAAACATCTTAAATCATATATAAGACTTATATCGGGCGTTGGAACGAAGATACGGGCCCGATACCATAGTGTTCCAATCAAATTTCATTTCCAGTTTCATTAATTATTTCAAGAAAACACTTTCATGCAAAAATTCATTTCTCAGGCTTGGGACCTCGTAATTAGATATCAAGCATGCGCCCTAGTCCCATATTTTTCACTGACCCTCGGGGACCGTCAAATTAGGGGTCCGGGTCCGTTTACCCAAAATGTTGGCAAAGTCAAATTTATTCATTTTAATATCAAAACCTATCATTTTTCTCACAAAATTCATGTTTAAGCTTTTCGCCTACGTACTCGGACTGCGGCAACCCTAAATGAGACTTTCAAGGCCTCGGAAACACATAATGGATAAGGAAACAGGTGATGACCCTTTGGGTCGTCACATTCTCCACCTCTAAAATAATTGTTCATCCTCGTATAGATAAAAGAAGGAAGTACCTGAGTCGGGGAATAGATGGGATAACGGCTATGCATATGGGACTCGGACTCCCAGGTCGATACCTGAGGAGGCTGACCTCTCCAATGAACAGGAACAGAAGGGAAACTCTTGGATCTCAACTCACTAACCTGTCGGTCTAGAATAGCTACCGGCTCCTCCTCATAAGATAAGTCATTGTCTAACTGGATAGTGCTAACATCTAACACGTGGGATGGATCGCGGTGATACCTCCAAAGCACGGACACATTAAAAACTGGATACACGACTGATAAGCTAGGCAAAAATGAAAGTTTATAAGCCATCTCTCCCACTCGATTAAGAATCTAAAACATGCCAATAAACCAAAGGTTAAGCTTTCCCTTCTTCCCAAATATCATCACGCCCTTCATAGGCGACACCCAAAGCAATACCCACTCACCAACCATGAAAGCTACATCTCGAACCGTACAATCCCCATAGCTCTTTTGCCTAGATAAAGCTGTATGAAGCCTATCGTGAATGATCCTGACCTTGTCTAAGGCCTCCTAAACCAAATCCGTACCCAACAACCAAGCCTCTCCTGGCTCAAACAATCCATCCGGAGATCAACACCGTCTACCATATAAAGCCTCACAAGGAGCCATCTGGATACTCGACTAGTAGTTGTTGTTGTAGGCAAACTCTGCTAAAGGGAAGAACTGATCCCATGAACCTCCAAAATAAATAACACAAGCTCGGAGCATATCCTCCAATATCTAAATAGTCCGCTCGGACTGCCCGTCCATCTGAGGATGAAATGTTATACTCAACTCGACCTAGGTGCCTAACTCTCGCTGAACTGATCTCCAAAATTGTGAGGTAAACTACGTGCCTCGATCAAAAATGATTGATACTGGCACACCATGAAGGCAAACAATCTCTCGGATATAGATCTCATCTAGCCTCTCGGATGAATAGAAGGCTGCCACATGAAAGAAATGCGCTGACTTAGTCAGCCTATCAACAATGACCCAAACTGCGTCGAACTTCTTCCGAGTCAATGGAAGTCTAGTAACAAAGTCCATAGTAATCCTCTCCTACTTCAACTCGGGAAGCTCAGTCCTCTAAAATAATCCACCAAGCCTCTGATGCTCATACTTAACCTGCTGACAGTTCAAACACCGCGCCGCATATGCTACAATATCCTTCTTCATTCCACACTACCAATAATGCTGCCGCAAATCCTGATACAACTTTGCGGTTCCCGGACGAATAAAATACCGGGAGTTATGGGCCTCCTCTAGAATCAACTCCCGAAGCCCATTCACATTGGGCACACAAACTTGACTCTGCAATCTCAAAACTCCATCATCATCTAAGGTCATATTCTTGGCACCTCCGCGTTGCACTGTGTCTCTAAGAACACACAAATAGGGATCATCAAACTGTCGATCACGGATACACTCCAATAATGAAGAACGAGTGACCGTGCAAGCTAATACTCGACTAGGCTCAAAAATATTCAACCTCACAAATCGATTGGCCAAAGCATGAACATCCAAAGAAAGCGGCTCTGACTGACTTGAATATATAAGCAAGACTAACCATAGTGGCTGACTTCCTACTCAAAGCATGGGCCACCAAATTGGCCTTCCTCAGTGATATAATTTGGTGATATCATAATCATTCAACCGCTCCAACAACCTCCCCTGCCTCAAATTCAACCCTTTTTGCTTGAATAAGTACTGCAGACTCTTGAGGTCAGTGAACACCTCACCTTCCACACCATACAAATAGTTCCTCCAAATCTTCTATTTGTGAACAATGGCTGCCAAACTCCAAATCATGCACTGGATAGTTCTTCTCATGAATCTTCAACTGCCTCGAAGCATAGGCAATGACCTTCCATCTTGCATCAACACTGCACCAAGCCCAATATGGGAAGCATCATAACAGATTGTATAAGCCCCTGAACCTGTGGGTAAAACCAACACTAGTGCCATAGTCAGAGCTGTCTTGAGCCTATGAAAGATTACCTCACACTCGTACGACCATCTAAACTGGGCACCCTTCTCGGTCAACCTGATCATCGGGGTTGCAATAGATGAGAACCCCTCCACGAACCGACGATAGTAGCCTGCCAACCCCAAGAAACTCCGAATCTCTATAGTTGATGCTGGTCAAGGATAGTTCTTGACTGCCTCAATCTTCTTCGAGTCCACCTGAATACCCTCTACTGATATAACGTGACCCATGAATGCAACTGAACTCAACCAAAACTCACACTTCAAAAATTTTGCATCTAGCTGACTATCCTTCAAAGTCTGAAGAACAACTCTGAGATGTTGCTCGTGTTCCTCCTGGTTGCAGGAGTATATCAATATATCATCAATGAAGACTATCAAAACGATTCCAAATAAGGCTAGAACATCCAGTTCATCAAGTCCATAAAAGTTGCTAGGGTATTTGTCAACCCAAGCAACATGACCAAAAACTCGTAATGCCCGTATCGATTGCGAAGAACTGTCTTAGGGACCTCGGTTTCCCTAATCCTCAACTGATGGTAGCCAGATCTCAAGTCTATATTTGAAAATACCTTGTCACCCTGAAGCTGGTCGAACAAATCATCAGTCCTCGATAGTGGATATTTATTCTTAATTGTAACCTTGTTCAATTACCAGTAATCAATGCACATCCTCATTGAACCATCCTTTTTCTTCACAAATAACACCAGCGCACCCCAAGATATGACGATGTCTTTAATGAAACCTTTCTCAAGCAAATCCTGCAACTGATTCTTTAGGTCTTTCAAGTCTGGTGGGGTCATGCTGTATGACAGGATAGAATTGGGATGAGTTCCCTGAGCCAGATCGATGCAGAAATCAATATTCTTATCGTGTGGCATCTAGACAGGTCTGAAGGGAAGAACCTAGGGAACTCACAAACCATGGGTACCAAATCAACAGAGGGAACCTCAGCACTAGAATCGGGCACATACACCAAATAATCCAAACATCCCTTCTCGACCATGCGCCGAGACTTCACGAATGAAATAATACTGCGGGTAGAGTGACCAGGAGTCCCTCTCCACTCTATAACAACAACAACAACCCAGTATAATTCCACATAGTGGGGTCTGGGGAGGGTAGTATGTACAAAGACCCTACCTCTACCCTGGGGGTAGAGAGGCTGTTTCCAAATAGACCCCCGGCATCCTTCCCTCTAAGAACTTTCCACCTTGATCTTGGGAGACTCGAACTCACAACCTATCAGTTGGAAGTGGGGGTTGCTTACCACCAGGAGTCCCTCTCCACTCTAAATGAAGCAAATCAAGTAAGGCTAAGGTCATTGTCTTGGCATGGCAATCCAAGATAGCATGGTACGGGTATAATCATTCCATCCCAATATAACGTCAAAGTTGACCATGTCAACAAGCAACAAATCAACACGGGTCTCAAGAACCTCAATCGCCACAACACAAAAATGATGAACTCGATCGACCACAATAGAATCACCTACCGATGTAGACACATATACAAGAATACTCAATGAATCACTAGGCATGACCAGGTATGGTGCAAAGTAAGAGGACACATACGAATATGTAGACCCTGGATCAAATACAACATAGGCATCTCCATCACAAACTAGAATAGTAAATGATTTCATCTGAAGACTTAGCCTCTGGCCTGGCTGGAAGGGCTTAACATCGGGGCTGGGCCCTACCACCTTGAACTGCCTCAATAGGACAGCCTGCTGTTGGCTGGCCTCCACCTCTGGCGGCCTGAGCTCCACTTCTAGGACCTCTACCTCCACCTCTAGCACATTTACCCCCATCTCTAGCTGGATGGGTGGGCTGTGAAACACCTGGTACCTGTATCATTGCACGAGAACCCTGCTTCTGAGTCCTACCTGGTGCTCGAGGGTAAAATCTGGCAATGTGACCCGAATCACCACAAGTTTAACAAGACCTCGGCTGCTGAGGGAACTGAGACTGACCCTATCGATCTAAATGACCACCTCGGAAACTCTGAAGCAGCGGTGCACCGATGGGAGCTGGTGGTGCATTGAAAGGCTGCTAATCCGGATAGTACGTCTGAGAACCACGACCACCTGAAGTACCATGTTAAACGTGGAGAGCTGACTTGAAAGGGCTTGGGAGGATAGCCTCTCCTATATAAATCTCTATCTTCAGACAAGGTACCATTTAATCTGCCCGAATGACGGAGCCTCTTATCTGATCCATGACCACCTACCTGTTATAGAACCATCTCAACTCGGCGGGCTATATTGGCCGCCTCTTGAAAAGTGATCTCACTCCCGGCCTCCTTGGCCATCTAAAGATGACAAATGTCAAAAATCGGCTAAAAAATGAGTGAAATCTGCCAAGTGTCATAAGACAAGTGAAGTAGGGAACAAGTTGACCTGCGCGGCCCGCACTGCTTTGTCACGCGGCCACACAGAAAAGTTCAGAGACTATGTAAAAGCCATGCCAACCTTTGCGGCCTGCTCTCATATCTACGCAGTGCGTGCCAAGAGAGTTCAGAGACCTGGGAATTCACGACAAAAGCCCACGCGGCCGCGTACCAAATTAGTGCGGTCCGTGTGGATGAAGTTCAAAGAGTGTGGATTTGTACCAAAATACGTATGCGGCCGCACCCATTTCTATGCGGTCCATGCCCATCATCCAGTGCGGCCGTGCATCACATTTGTGCTGTCCACATCCCTAGTTTTAGAAGAGAGAGATGAAGATCAATGATCCCTATGCGGCCGCGTGACATTTCTGCGCGGTCCGCGCCAGACTCGTAGGGGTATGTTTTTCCATTTTTTCCTATGTAGTATAAATAGAATACTTTTACCTTTTTAGGTTATGTTTGGTGTATCACATAGCAGCTGAGCTCGTGACTTCAAAGTTTTAGCCTATTTTGGGCAATTTCATCTTGTATTAACGTGGATTTAAGTAGATTAACATCATATTAATTAATATGTCAATTTTATCTACTATTTCTTCAAATCTATTTCTATTATGTCTAGCTAAAGCCATTAGCTAGGGTTGTGGCTCAACCCTAGTGTTGGTAATTAATGGGTGTGATTGTTTAGTGCATGAATGATGTTACGTATTTGTTGTTTGGGTTAATCTTATGTTTTCATTAAGATTTGGTGGTTGCAAATACTAAGTCTAGCTTAGTTGGTCTTGACTCTTCCTGAGAAAGAGAGTCTATGACCCCAAGATTAATTCCAACAAGGAATTGGGATGGACCCATGAGAATGGTAGTCCCAATTAAAGGGTTAAACCTCGAGAGAGTAATTACCCAACATGAACCCTAAGTTGCTTGGGCAAATTGGCCTACCCATTTGGTCTCGAGAGAGTCAATTAGGCAAAATCACACTCTCTACCGAGAAGTGTGAGAGTGGATGCAAAAGTGCAACGGTTATAGCATAAGCCTCATAATCATCATTCTTGCATTAGGAATCTCTACCCGTTAGTTGACCACCTAGGTTAATGCCACGACCCTAGTGCGTTTCTGTATATTTCATAAAACCTAACATTAGTATCTTAGCTTAACTTAGCTTTAATTTGTAGTTGATAAATTGCAGTCGATAATCAAAAGAAAACCAAAAATTTTAGAAGATCAGTTAGGAGCTAAAACGCAGTCTTAGACCATACATATACTCAACTCCAAATTAAAGCTCTCAGTGGAAAATTGACCCCGATATCATTATTGGGTAAAAGTATTAGCGCCTGCTCTTCCTTAGATTGAATCCACTGTGATCATTGCACTGTTACTTAGCTGACTCCTATTTCTTCACTTTGTTTTAATTTCCAGGTATATTTTGACTTCAAATGATATGTGAAGAACTGAATCACCAAATGTACTTGGATTGTTGAAGAAATGATATACTACTCGTGTTATTTTCATGCTAGTTCATTTGCAAGCATAATAGTTTGAATGCTAGATTTATGCATTAGTAGTAATAGAGGTTTAATTAACCTGAACTTCCTATAGCTATAATAATTGGACATTTTCTTTTCTGAAATTATACAAGTATGATATCTAATAGTGTTAGCTTAGTGTAGTTGATTTTGGTCTAGTGTCCTGTTAGTTTAAATTTTAAATGAGATGTTAGCTTGAATTTTTATGAGAATGGGTGCATGTGTACTATG